>CM019182.2:44488224-45125475 GCA_009739505.2 Apolygus lucorum
CCAAACTTCAAATTCTCGTAGGGAGCGAACTGTTTGGCCTACACAGCTCCGCGTGGTCTCAAAACATTCTAAAAACTCTATAGAATCTTAAATTGAAGGAAAAAATACCTTTATATCGAAATTTTTTGAGTTAGGGCGTTTTCAAAATTTCAAAATTTATTTTTGAACTCTTAGAAGTGACCTACCTCAACCAAAATCTTCGGGGCACAACTAGACCCAAAATGGAGCCTACATACCAAATTTCATCAAAATCGGTCAATGCTAAGTGGCAAAAGTGCCGCGAACGGCGGACGGACGGCCAAATTTTTATTCGATTTTTGGATTCTACGTACCTTGAAACGTAAACCATCAAATTTTGAGGGGGTGTTAAAAAAATTTTTTCTTGGTCGATTCAAAAGGTTCATTATTGAAAATAATAAACCAACAGGGCTGTTTATAGTTTAAGAGTACATTGACCTAGAACTTCCTCATTACCTAAACAACAACCCGTCCTTTCCAGTTTACAACTTTCCTCTTCCTTTAGTTGTTAACTTGTCTCCGGTACACAGTCGTTGAACCTGTCCCAAATTCGTCGTTTTGAGACACCAATGTTTATGTTTCCTGGGTTGACTAGAACTAGAACTAGGTATGAGTTTTTGTCAATTAAAATTTCGCCGAAAATGAACATGATTTTGATGACTTTGAATTTAGAATAAAGATACTTTCAACTTAGAAATTTGCTCCGTCTATATGAACCTTTAGAACCGACCGAGGTTTCTTGAAAAAGTCCATTCTAAAAATTTTGAGGCATTGCAATAGCTTCGTTTTCCTTGAAAAATCGTTAATGGTTGTACGAAACGCCTGGCTTCATTTTTACATGGCGAAAAAAGTCGTTAAAAAGTGCTGTTGAGACTAAAAACGAGGTAATTCCATTGGCAAGAACTGTGGGAAAGTCGCCTGCGCCCAAATGCAGCGGTTGGAAGCGATAAGGTGCGGTTTCGTAACTTCAAACAGCTTCGAGGCAACGACGAGGATCCCAGATAACTGACAGCTTGGAGTGATTGTCAACAAGTGAGTCGTCACCTCGTGGGCTTTTAAAGGGAACCAGCTTCTAGAATGGAAAACCGGATCTATCGTCAACCTTCTGAGTATTGGCCGGTAAAATGGACGAGTTTCTGCTTATATAAAAAAAAACAAATACAAACACTTTTCGTTATCCCAACGTCATATTTTAAATTTTTTCATCTTTTTAAAACAGAATTGAATTTTTAGAATCGATTGAGGCCACCCAGAGCTCTGTAGGACAAACCGTTCGGTCCCTACGAGAACTTGAAGGTTGAGACGTTACCACCGATATATCGGAGTATTGATACTTTCTTGGTATCGATAGCTATATTAGTATCGATACTTTTGATGAAAAATTCATACCAATATATTGGTATCGATACTTTTGTCTAAAATATCGGAGGTATCGATACGATCTGGACGATATTATCGATTTTTTTGCCTAAGTAGACTGATAAAAAAATACCAAATTACTTACTACCTACCCAGAAAAGAATGCCACATTTTTTCTGCATACTCAATTACCTCAGAATAGTATCAATTGAAAAGATATATCGCTTCTAGTATTATTCATCAATATTCAACAACCTTCCTCGCATTTGCGTTTTTCATTCCGCTGGTTTTCTTTTAATTTAATTTTCGTTTTATTGCTTCCGAGTCTACCAAGGTAGCAGAAGCTTTGTTTTCACTTTTCAATGACGAAAAAAAAAGTTCTCCAAAATCAAAAATTTCACTCGCTTTTTGCGTTTTAGACCTTTTTGAACAATTTTGTTTCAGTGTCTTTGTGTCTGTGTGTCTGTCCGTCTGCCATGAATTCCTTGTAACGCGCCAAAATTTTTTTTTTAATTTTTAAAAAATTTTTTCATTTAAAAAAAATATTCAAGTGTAGCCATTGATTTAAGGTTACGGCAAATTTTTGTTTTCACTATTTGATAATGAATATTATTTGTTTTGTAACTGATTTATTACGTGATCCTTTCCATTTGTAGTGGAAGAAAAAAAATCATTTCATTAAACAGAGGTTTGTTGCAAATAAAAATTGGAATAAATATGAAATTGATTCATTTTTATTACATTTTAAATGTTAGACTTTTATTACAGTTTAAATGATTGGATTTTATTACATTTTAAATGAATGGCTTCCATTAATATATTGATAATATTTCTTAATTATTGGGGGTTTTACTTGGTTTGCAAAATTTTGCAATTGCACCTAGATTTATCTAGGTGGATTAATTTGAAAATATCGGGGTATCTATACTTTGAGTCGATATTATCGAAGTATAGATATCTTATAATATCGGTATCGAAAAGATATCGGTTATCGATACTTCCTGACACATATCGTATGGAAAGAAGTCTCGATACTTCGAAGTATCGTGCTGCCCCTACTTGAAGGTTGGGGTTATGATAAATCAGAAACACGAGTGTGAATCGCGTAATAGACCTAATCTCCGTTGAAGTTTTAGGTGACCAAAATACGATCGCTGTTCGTTTCTTCGAGTTGTACTCAGTTTTGCGTCCTTAACAACCAGTAACCAAATTTCCTCATGAAGGCCCACAACACTTTATTTCTTCGAACTGAGTGTGAAGCGTTCATTTCTTCCAAATAAACTTGATTGTGAAGTAGGTACGTGGTAGGTACCTATGGATGGTAGATGGTGACAATGGCAAAGCCGAGTTCTTTGCAGACGAGTGATCTATATAGAAATAATAAACCTTTGTGTAATAATTTGCAGGGTTTTTCTTCATGAAATCTTAGAAAAATCAGAGCTCAATAGTTTGTATAGTACTACTTTGAATAGGGGATATTTCCATAAATTATTTGTTTGAATTTAATTATTGGAAATTTTTATTTTATTAAACCAGGCATAGTTGGGTTGCGTCAAGACATAGTCATTTGAAACTCGTCTATAAAATTACAGTTAGTCGTATACTACTTTGTGAGTACTGTAGTAAGTGCATACATGAAGTATTGTACATTTTATGAAGCCTTACTTGGTAGTTACTTAGGTTTCAGCTTTTGGCGTCGTTGAACCCCCGTTCATTCAAGAAACTGAAACCCCCAAAGCTACTGAGCCGTTTAGTTGTTCTGTGTCAGACACGTGTCCGGGTATTTCTCCATTAACTCGTTTACTCGTCGCCTAATGAGTTTCTATTTAATCAACGAGTTGAAAAATGGTTGAGCAATGAGTTCTCGATCAAGCAAAAAAACACATCGGAATTCAAAGGAGCTATAAAATCTCCATCGGGCTTTCACGTTTTCTCCAACGAGACAGAGAAAGGGTGACGAAACGGGAGCAGATTCGCGGCCGACAACTGGGTCAGCTGAGGAAGCTTGAGGTTGAGGTAATTGGCAGAGCAAATTGGCGGGTGCCTTCAACTCATCCAGAGTCTACCGGATTATCTGCGGAACAACGCGAAATTTGGATGGTCGGATCGCGTGACGTCCAGCAGTTTTGTGCTGAGCTGAGCAGAGCTGATTTCGCGTCATGTGGATTGAGTGCAACTGGTCTACTTTAGAACATATTTATGAGGTTAATTCAAGAATGGAGTTTTCCTAACTTTAAAGGATCGCCTGTACGAGGGTGTGGCACGTAGCATCCTTGCGAAAGCGAAGGAACAAAGGGAAGAGCTGCACACATTATTAGATGCCTCCTCTCCATACGAAGGTTCTGGTGATGTCACAACTAAATTACCTACGATATTTTGATTACCGTCATATTTAACACCCGCTCAACCAATAATTGAAAAATACATGTCTTTTGAATCTGACAAAGCAAGTTGTTTTCTCATTATTTTCTATAACATTTTATCTATGGCATTTCTACGTCAAATTAATATTTTTCCAAACTAAATTAATCTTTTTCCAAATCAAATAAATCCTTTCGCAAAAATTAGCCCAGTGAAAATTTTTAGGAATTGCAGGCGTCGTAGAAAAACGTGAGAAGTTTTTAGCTGTAGAATGTGAAGAATTTACGATCTTTCTGTCCGATATCTTTGGACGCTCCCGAAGGTGAGACTGATGAGGCTAATGGTTATGAGTATTCCTTCCTAATGCCATTTCTCTCTTATCTTGAACATTTACACGAATTTTAATTGAATTTCCAAGATGATGTTCTGATACCTTGTTGTACTTACTTTGTGAGATTAGGTACTTTACGGAAATATATTGTTAAGTTGTGGAAAAGGATTCATTTGATTTGGAAAAAGATCAATTTTACTTGGAAATGCTATATTATCATTCTAAAGTCCCTACTTTAAATTTTAATAGGTGAATTCACATAAATATATGAATCTTAGTAGAATGAGGAATTTCACCATGTCGGAATTTCCTATTTTTGACCCCAAAATCGGATTCAGCACCTCGAAAAACCTCCTAAGGCAAACTTTCAGCCCGAACTTCCTAATTTACGAATAAACAAAACAGTGTAGAAAATACGAATGTTTAAAAAAACCGGGAAAATGACGTCATCCTGGAATAGTTCATTTATCGCCGCTTGAAGCGCTGAGATCGAGAAATCCATAGTCCCCAGATGCAGCATGCATACAATAAAGTTAGAAATCGAAAACTGAAGAAAAAAATAGAAAAAGCGAGATGGGGAAAATTAGGTTTCCCCTGTTTTTGTTTGATAACTTTTCTCTTAGAAAACACGATTTCGTCGTCCCAATGGGCAACACTGGGAGGAGACGGCGATCCCAACAGCCCAATCAGCGAGCGTTCCCGCTTCACGTCCGTTTTCCCGGTTAGTTTTGAAATTAAAAATTTTGATTGTCTCCCAAAAATAACAGGAGACTTATTTTCCGAAATCAGCCCGATTTGCATCTATCCCACACCATTAACTATTCAGGAAAAATGCAAACAGAATTCGGTGAAATTCCTCATTGGGATATTTGAGGTATCAATTCTACAGGGTTGTCCTTGAGTTGAAATATTGAAAATGAAAACTCTCCACGATTCGGACTAAACGACAATTTTCGTGAAGGTAGTCCTTCACTTATGACGAATTATGTTATGTTTTTGATATTATTTATGATATTCGATGCCCTCATTTCTAATGCCAAGTATCAAAAAATGTCCAACTTTTCAGAAGAGCAAAAAAGCGATGCTAAGGAAATTACGGAAACTGTTGATACGAGTTATTCGAACGCCAACTGATCTCGATTCTGATTATTCTGATATTGGACGAAGTAAACAAACAAAACTGATATAGGCATAGGTATGGGTTATGGAAAACTTGGCTATTTCCCCCCATGAAAGAATCTCCTATGACCTTGGCGATAATAGCACCATTCGATCAGGCGTTGAAAAATACTGTAGGATCTATCTCTATTTGGCCAAAATTGATGGCAGTATTAAAATTAAGGTTTAGCTTTAAAAAAACATTTTTTTCTCCACATTTTGACATTTTATACGCAGCAATAATAAATGGAAATTCTCTTTAAAATGATAAAAATTTCAACATTGTTGCTAAGGAATTTCTTTTACTTCAATAGGATGATCGCAAATAGTGGAAAAGTCTCGTCGTTACTAAGTGATTCTACTAAAGGGTGTTCCAGAAGTAGCACCGAATTTCAAAGGGCAATAAAAAACTCAATTTTCGCTCAATTTGAAATTTTTTTATTGGAAAATATAGCAAAATTTGCTGAGTATATTTAATATACTCCGATTTAAGTATGAAAAATCACACCTGGCATGTGCCCACCCAAACTCGCCGCACACTGCACCAAACGGTCATTGAAATTTTCGATCACTCGCCAGCAGCTTTCCGGATCGATGGTGGCGATTACTCTTCGGATTTCTTCCTTCAGTGGGTCAATCTTCCGAGGTTTATTTATTGGTGCAAGTGTTTCTTAATAACCCTATGTAAAGTGGTGGGTGAAATGTTCAGCTTTTGAGAACGACGGCGAATTGATTTTGCAGGGCTCACCTGCATACTGGTTCGAACTGCATCGACAGTCTCTTCGTCGGGGCGACTTCCTGTCGTTCAAAATTGAGCCCGTGGTTTCGAATTTGCGCACCAATCTTCGAACAGTGGATTCGTTAGGAGCCTCATTACGTCCTAGACGATCACGAAGCACTCGAACCGTTGCCGTGGGGCTTTCACTACACTTGTAAAAAGTTTTAAACACCAAAATACGCTGTTCTTTGGAGAGCTGTTCCATCGCTAAAAAGTCACGTAAACAACGAAAACTTAGTAACGAGCGGGTCGGTAACTCAAATCGGAATGATAATAGATAACAAAAATCTTAACATCATGGCTACCAACCTTCGCGGGAAACCATAGTGCCAACTTAAAATTCGGCGCTACTTCTGGAACACCCTGTACCACAGAGTAGTGGATGGAACATTCTTCCTATATCCGTTTTTTGAAGAGCCAAAATTAGGGGATTTTAGCCGAGAACCTCTCGAAAAATCCACGGTTTCGATTTATTATTTTCAATAATAAACCTTTGGAATCGACCAAGAAAAAATGTTTTTAACCCCCTCTCAAAATTTGTTGGATTTTCCTCAGTTCCCAAGGACCGATTTTGATGAAATTTGGTATGTAGGCTCCATTTGAGGTCTAGTTGTGACCCGAAGCTTTTGGTTGATGTCAGTCATTTCTAGTGGGTGAACAATAAGGGCTAAAATTTTCAAAACATCTAGCTCAAAAAATTTCAATATTAAGGTATTGTTTTTTCTACAATTTAAAATACTACTGAATTTTTTTGATCAAATGGACCTCTGTAGGACCAACCGTTCGCTCCTTATGAGAACTGAAGGGTTGTAGTTACGATAAATCAGAAACACGAGTGTGAATCGCAAAAGAGGCCTAATCGCCGATGAAATTTTAGCTGACCAAAATGCGGTCGATGTTCATTTCTTCGAGTTGTATTCAGTTTTGCGTCCTTAGCGACCAGTATTCAAATTTTCTAATGAAGGCACTGGCAGCTCCATACTTCTTTTTGGCAATTAAATTAGAACATTATTGATAATTTAAGTTAACTTAAAACCTCAATTTAGACATGGAGTTTCAACTTTAACGATTTAATAAATCATATTATAATAGGTGAGGTTTTCAGTGACCTAAAATATGTTGTATTTTCCTGAATTCACGATACTTTAACGAAACCATCTCATAGGAAATTTTTCTGAGCTGTTCAATTAGACTTCCTCTAGCATTGATAAGTTCTCGTAGATGTGATTTGGCCATTTATCACCTGCGTACTGACCGATTCTTGCCAGGATTTGAATGGTAATCTCTGTCAGTAATCTGACTCTCCATTACTCTTGTAACGTTTGCTGAACACTAAGATTTGTCTCACCTATGTGTCTCACCCACTAGGTAAATTGGTTTTCGTTAGAAATTAGTTGAGCTGAAACCCTCGCTTACGGGATTCGTTCCAAATAAAAGGCATTCACCGGAGCCTAAATATGGAAGTCAGGCCGAGGTTCGGCCCAAAAGGGGGAGGCGTTGCGACATAACCTGAGATGAAAAA
The DNA here is from genome assembly GCA_009739505.2 of Apolygus lucorum. Lineage (NCBI taxonomy): Eukaryota > Metazoa > Arthropoda > Insecta > Hemiptera > Miridae > Apolygus > Apolygus lucorum. The sequence continues at coordinate 44,495,752 of CM019182.2, forward strand.
GGATACCTCGTGATGGATTCTACAAATGCGGTCTATCTCAACAAGTAAACCTCATAAGGCTTTTTGGTTGAGAGCTTATTTGGGTTGGTCAATTTTACGATAGACTTCCATATTAAAACTGATATTGAGCGGAACTATTGTTGGCTCCGAACCAGAAAAATGTATTGCCTATTCCATGATCTTACAACAACCATGATTTTCAGCTCTTCACAACTTTCTTACCAGTAAAGATCGATACGTAGATAAATAGCTCAATATGTTTATAACCCTAGGAAGGCACTCATGCGTCGATTACCAACTTTAGTTGCATCGTTTGGCCGACAGGAGCGCTGCAGCAGCTTGGAAGTCTAGTTATATAGGATCTACTCAGCATCATTGTGAGTCAGCAGCAGTGCTGGAGGTCGCTTTTCAAGTCAAATTGATGTTATACGTCACTTCTCCTTGTACACCACGTAATTGACGTGAGGTGGTTGTAAGTACCTTACACAGGGTGTACCAAGTGGGCGAGTCGGATGAGTAAGTGAGGTACCTGTATCAGATTTTAAGTTGTCTAAAAAACATAATAAATGTTATAGGACATTTTTTGTAGCAAATTAGTAGTAGAATGACTCCCTGGAGTACTGATCACAGTATCTGAAACTCCCTGTAATACACGTCAATTAGACGTGCTAGTGGTTTTTTGCACTCAACCTGTTCACATTGCTCCAAAGTTTGAAGCTAAGATATTTCTTTTAAAAAAAACGTTGCAGAACCTATGCATGTTATCCAACAATGAGGGATTTCACCATGTCTGAATTTCCTATTTTTGACTCCAAAATCGGATTAAGCACCTCGACAAACCTACGGAAAACTTTCAGCCCGTACTTCCTAATTTACGAATAATCAAAACAGTGTGGAAAACATGAACGTTTTAAAAAACCGGGAGGATGACGTCAACCAGCAATAGTTCATGTACGGCCGCTTGAAGCGCTGAGATCGTGAAATCTCACTTTGTAGGTATAGTCCTCGGAGGCAACATTTCACAAAACCAGTAAAGATCGAAATCGAAGAACTGAAGAGAAAAAGCAAGATGTAGAATATGAGGTTTCCCCTGTATTTGTTTGATAACTTTCCTCGTCGATTTCGTTGTTACATCGGGCAAAAAGGGAAGGGGACGGCGTTCAGAACAGCCAATCAGCGAGCGTTTCCGCTTCTCGTTGAAGAGGTCCGTTTTCCCGGTTATTTTTTGAAATCATAAATTTCGAATTTCTCCCAAAAATAACAGGAGACTTCTTTTCCAAAATCAACCCGATTTTCGTCTATCCCACACCATTAACTATTTAGGAAAAATGCAAACAGAATTCGGTGAAATTCCTCATTCTAGATCCTTTAAAATTGTTAAACAATTTATAAAGGGTACCGAAAATAAACGTTTCAGTTGTTTTCCGTATCTTTTCCTTAGTTTCCTCAAGAAAAAAATGTTATGACGCTCAATTGTTGGTTTACCAAATCCTTGATCTGGGTTTAGGTACTGGTTAATCCCGTAATTTAGATTTTACCTATTGATCTCATATTTTTGTGCGGAAATACCTTATAATAGCCCCTAGCTTGACTTTCAGATGCCTTTTATCAAAGATCCTTGATTTACAGATTTCATAATTACCTAGTACTTGAACTAAAGATTACACATTATTGTTAATTTGAGCCTACAATACTGATCTGAGAATCAGTAGCAAGCGTCGAACACAACCATCTACGCAATATTCTCTTCTATTTAGATGTGTATTAGTTGGGTAGTACTTACGAAGGCGAGGTGAAAACGTTTAAACACTTACCTGAAATATAAAAATAGTATTAATGAAAGAGAATGTCGAATATAACAAAATTAATGCACATCAAAATAGTATCCAAAGGAAAAGTAAGAAATACTAATTTGTAATGAAAAAAGATGCATACAGAAGAGGATTCTGACTGAAGGATGTGTCACCCAGATTTTTCATACCAGTGTGGCCATAGAAGTGTTGTGAATTTCGATACTTGTAAAATTTGGAATACAATGAAATATTACACTGTACTCTGGTCTGTGATGGTTCTGGTGTGAGGAAATCTTATCCTGAGAGGAAAATCGACTGCAATATGACACAAGACGGAGGTTCACTCGAGAGAAAAGACATCTTCAAAATCTTGTTATCACCTTCAATCAAGTGAAAAAGATGGAAAAGAAGGCCGAAACCATCGAAACTCACTGGTTCACTCGAGGGAAAAGGCACCTTCAAAATTTTGTCATGAGAAATCAAAATGTGATCATTTCAAGACGCTACTTGGCAGCGAATATGGAAACTAAATCCGGGACACTAATACTGACATTCAAAATTCCTCTTAAAATAAAAATTTTATCGAGATCAAGAACATTGAGTACGATATTTTTGAAAAATGAAAGTTGGAGTAAAAGATTAAGGGGGTCTCAGTCGGTCGCCGTTCGTTCATCGTTCCGGGTCAGTATTTCCCTAAATTGCAGGGCCTCAAACTCTAAAAGTTGTATCTAAATTTGAGATGTTCGAGTATTTTCGAAATTCATTAGTGCATGGGTGTTGTAAATTGAAAGACTAAAGGGTATGAGATAGACATAGGTATGGGATAAACCAAACTGAATGAACGGTTTCTCCACATTTCTCTGCCAATTATTATTCGATTTTGATGATTCCAGGCAATCTTTTAGTCTTCTAATTCCCTAAACCCATGCACCAATGAATTTTGGATATCATCAAACATCTCAAATTTAGGTAGTACAACTTTTAGAGTTTGAGGCCCTGCAATTCATGAAAACACTGACCCGGAACGAGGAACGAACGGCGACCGGCTGAGAACCTCTTAATCTTTTTCTCCAACTTTCATTTTTCAAAAATATCGTACTCAATGTTTATGATCTCGATAAATTTTTTATTTTAAAGGAATTTTGAATGTTAATTCGTTATAAAAACGTGACTAATTGTGTAATAAAGATTATTCGAGAAAAATTTCGTCTTGCAGCATGGACGTTCCAAAAGTGACCTTTGAGTAGGAATTTATACTTCTATGAACATCTTATCATATTTATCATCTCATCAAGATGAAGCTTGAGTCGAAGAAGAAAAACTTCTCGCCAACCTCCAAATACCAAACTTGCTTCTTTTGACGTGGTTAGTCGAATATCGAAGTAACAAGCTGCAAAGATGTGGTTAATAGACTCATCCATGAGTCAAATCTCGATGCTTTTGAAAAGGTTGAACTGTTTGTATGGATCAGAACTATCTTCTATTTGAAGGTAAATTTTATACTCAGCCTCGGGTAGCTCTTATCATCAGGACCCGTAATAAAAGACATAAAATTTATGTAAGTATTTAATTTGTAAGTATTTACTTAATTTGTAAGTAAATATTTAATTGTAAGTATTTAATACTCGTAATATTCACTCTTCTTAAAAATAAAACCTATAATTTAGTTCGAATAAACTAAAATAAAAGTCTATGTTGACGATTCTTAAAAAATGACAAAAAGTAACTAGAGAGAAAGAGAGAGAGAGAGAGAGAGAGAGAACATGCTTTATTTAGAATACCTAAATTTTACAAAATTATACATGGAGAGTCATGTAAGATTAATCTTGATCCTATTAGGATCTTCAGATGAGGTCAACTTTTTTTAATTAAATATTATTTATAACTAGAATAAATACTATTATGAGCAAACAAAGGAACAATTTACAAAATTCTTTAATAAATAGTTTATTCATAAAATTACGCAATACATAAATACCTACCCAACAAACAGAAAGACTTACTTAGCAAAGGCTCTTACCAAAGTTGCCATTAAAACAAGTTTAATATCTGAATTCTGAAGAAAAGGATCCTTTGAGGAGGAGGTCCATTCCAAGGGGTCACTGGGGTGACCTTTGAAATTATTGTTTTCGTGTTCAACGTTTTCTGTAGATCTTGAGGATCTTGTTTGATATCAATAACTTTCACACGGGGAGATTCTATTCAGTTTACTCTTTGTGGGTGATTTTTACTGCCCACCTTAATTGGCAGGCAGTTTTTGGTGTTACGTGTTCTGAAAGTCTACATCCCCACCAGCAAAGAGGCCAGAATACATTAAATGTATTCTTATTGGATGTATGTATGTATTTTTATTAAATGTATTCGAAAACAAATTTTGTTTTCGCCAATCTCTCAACTTGGTTTCCTGGTCTCTTCACTCACCAGAGCTCAGGAGAAATTATGAAGTCAAAACACGACACTTGCGAAGTCCTGGAGTTGCTCTTTGCACTGTCAAACCGTCGTTTATATCGTACAACTTGCGTTACGAGTAGAAATGAGATCTTGGTTTGTGGTCCCCCGCAGCCTCCCAGATCTGGTTTCGTTGAGTCTCTCAGCTTCGCATTGTGAAGACATCGACCTTCAACTGTCAGCCACCAGCTCCCCTCGCTTTGCATTCAGCTCGCCAGGGCTTTATTACCATCGTCTTCCCACGTTCTACCTCTTCGGCTGAATTATATCCAATATTGGCCGGGGTGGAATGAACTGTCGATTCGTCCTTTGCCTTGGAGAGAAGGGACGAAACTACTAGTCCTCAAAGCCTTGAGTCATCTAGATTGTGTCGATGTCTTTGGATATCGGTGGACTTGATCGTGATCCTGAGTATTCCTTGAATAAATTCATTTCCTAAGACCTTAGAGCCTGAAAACATTCTGGCTTAACCCTTAAGCCTTAGAAACGTATTTGTGTTAATGATTTTATACCAGTTACCTCTATCAGTCTTATTTGAAAACCACAAATCTCGAGCGGACCCCGCTATAATTGGACCAGTCAAAAGGCGACTGCTTTTTCCAAATTTGGGGTTGCCCAAAATTGGGAAAGCCAGGACTTCAGGAATTTCGATCTGGGGAGATTTTCGTAGAAGGTGCGGCGTTTATTGAAGAAGGTGAAGAGGGGGGGGGGGGGGGCAACATTCAGTCCTGCTGGAAATAAGAGGTCTTCAATGATTGACTCTTACCCTGTTGCGTCATACGGTTCATAATATGAACCGTATGACGTCACAGGGTAAGAGTCAATCATTGATTCGAATGGGTACATTGAACTGTATTAATATTTTCTAAATAGAAAATATTCAGAGTCTGATTATACAATAATCATATGAGAATGCAATGATAGTCCATGTGGTATGGATACTCGGTACATGACTATATTATAGTGACATATTATAGACATGACTATATTATAGTCATGTACCGAGTATCCATACCACATGGACTATCATTGCATTCTCATATGATTATTGTATAATCAGACTCTGAATATTTTCTATTTAGAAAATATTAATACAATTCAATGTACCCATTCGAATAACCTGTTCTTGCTTATAAGCTTTGAATTATGTAGATTCAATGAAGATTAGCTTAAGCCGAATCATGTAGTTGGTAACATTGTACGCGGTCAGCAGCTTCTGCTGCTCCCCGCTTGGCATCTCCCCACTTTGTCTCCAGCCGACTTACGACTTTGCTTGGTTACGCTCTCTTACTGCTTTCGTTTCGCTTTTACCTTTTGAATCATAATTCGAGTCATTCAGTATTTATTGAATAAGCTAGTATCAATCATAAAGTCACTGTTTCGTCGAAATCTTTTCGAATCCCCGAATCCAGACCTTCGTTCAACGGTGAGTTCGTTTCATAATGTACAATGCATAATATATTGGCATTTTCCGTTTGCACTCAAGTTTGGTGATCTCAAATATTTAGACTCGCTCGTTGAAGCTTACAGTTGATAAGTCCTATTTACAAATTTTACCAACCCTTGGAAGATGAGCCTCCTTCCTATCCGAACTCAGATTTGTGAATTCAAATGAAGAGACAGCTCATTCAAGGAGGCTGACAGAAATAGTCAGACAAAGTTCGCTGTTAAATTCAAAAACACTGAGAAGTACCTTCTATGCAACACGAAGTAAATGGACTTAGTGTTTAATTTTTTGTGAAATTGTCCCTTACTTCGATGTGAAAGGTTTTCTTTATGTTGAGAAATGAACTATCATTGGCGATTTTCATTGCCCTTTGGCATCTCTAGTCGTGTTGTACTCGTACTTATTAGAACTAGAGTTTTCTTCCTCGAGGGGTTCCTCCACTAACATCACTAACAGATCATCTTCTAACTCAGCACTGCTGTACCTTGTTGGTATGTGACTTAGCTTTTTTATGTCATTACTCATTGTCATACTACTCCTCTACTGAATCTTGCCTGTAGGATCTCAGCTACTTGCTCTGCAAATACGATAATTTCTTTCACTCACTTATCTCCTCTGTTATCTATTCCTCTTTCTTTTGATTTCCCTTTCAATTTTTCGGTTTGATTTCATTCAACATATTTCAGAGTTATGCAAACCTTGTAACAACGGAAGGCCTTTTACAAATTAATAATTTTTTTTCATTCATTCATTCTTCAGTATTATTTGACGCGTGGTACCAATAGGGACATCCAATGTCCTGAAGACATGTTGATTCCGAGTTTACCAAGGATTTCATGACAGACAGACACACAGACAGACACGAAACCAACATTTTTCAGGATGGTCTAAAAGGTAAAACGCGAGTGATTAATGTGACGCAGATTAATATTGATTTTGGAGAATATTTTTCGTTACCTTAAAAAGTGAAAACAATCAAATTTTTACTCAAGTGCAGCGTTTTTTGAGCATTTTTTTTTTTCAACAATTATTTTTGTTCCGTGGCATTAACCTGCCAAAATATAGGAAACCATGTACGATTATGATGGTAATTTCAGGGTTTGTTTGATGGTTTTCTGAAACCCCTGTTTCTTACAATCCATTAGCCAATTTCGATCGATTTTTGTGGGTAGTTTGGGACTGGCTCCTGAATGGTTGTTGATTACTAGAGTGATCCTGCATACCAGATCAGACGACTTGGCCTAGTATTTGTATAGGTGACACATGTTCCGAAATTTTGTTCGAGTCAGGTAATTTAGTACTCTCAGTCAGGAGGTTCTCAGTCGGTGGCCGTTCGTTCCTCATTCCAGGCCAGTATTTCCCTAAATTGCAGGAGCTCAAGCTTTAAAAGTTGTACCTAAATTTGAAATGTTCTCGTTTATTCAGTTTGGTTTTTCCTATTCTTCTCTGGCGATTATTGGTCGATTTTGATGATTTCGGCGGCAATCTTTTAGTTTATTGATTCCCTTGACTGATGTACTAATGAATTTCGATAATACTCGAATATTTCAAATCTAGGTACAACTTTTAAAGTTTTAGCCCGTTCAATTTAGGGAAATACTGACTCGGAACGAGGAACAAACCGACTGAGACCCCCGAGAACAAATTCTGATCTCCCCTCAGGAAGAAAATCCCAAGAGGAATGACTGTTACTTTACTTTTACTTCATATTACTCTTTTCTTCGTAGTCATGTCAGTAATTCTAAAAATCTCGCCCACAGCATTTTCAGTTTAATTGAACAATTGTTTGAATATCTAAAACCGTGGGCGTCGTAACGATGTGTGGGCGAGTTGAACGACCCAGAATTACTGCTCACAATAGACCTTTTTCTCGGAGGAATTGAAGTTGCATTGCGAACCTCTCTTTTCTAAACATCGCGAAAAAAAAACTTGTTCGACCACAAAAAAATGGAAAAAAGTTTGAAAAAAACCCTTTGCGTAGGAAATAATAATTGCGCCCCATAAAAGTCGTAAACGATCCGAATCGACAGACGTCGTGAATGCGGAGAAAAAACTCTTTCAGAGCCGTTGGAAACCCCCTCGCGCGTATTCTACTCGTTTCGTTTGAGGATTTTCGCGGTAGTATTTGTGAGGTGTTGGTGCGAGCGAAGTTTTCTTTTTGCCTCAGCAGGCAAGTCGTGCGCACTCTGGAATGTCCCTTTGTGAATACAATGCACGGTGGTTTCCCCGTCTTTGTTGGTAGCTTCGAACACAGCGGTCGGTATCAATCTATTCGGTTTTGACCAGATTTTAGAACCGAATCATCCGAATACGTATTGGCCTACAATTTTTCCAAACGTCCATTCATGCAGCATGAATTAATGAGCGAATTTTCAAAGAAAATATGAAGATGAATATTATTTGAAATTATTATTGAATATTATTTTAGAAAGTTTTCTTTACACGATTCTTGATTTTATTCTTTTTTTTCGATTTTCAAAATAGCATACCAACATACTGTATGCACAGGATACGCTTTGAAGATGTTGGGAGTCCATATTAACGTTCTACACGTCTCAACGAACGAGAATTCTATTCTCAAAGATAGAATTAGGTAGCGTTTAAGATAAAAGTGGGGTTTAAAAGCTTCATTTAGGGCTTATTTAGCTTATTCATAGGGGGTTTAAAAACAGAACCCAACGAATCTTTATGATTAGTTTATTTTTTAAATTTAAATGATTTATTTTTAAACCTTGCTTTGAAACCTCTAGATGATAACATTTCCCCAATTTCGTCAAAAATCTTTCCTTTAATGAGGTATATTAATCCACTTTTCTCTTCCAAGACAACTTCTTTAACCACCCCGTCTCTACACTTTTTCCCAAGAACCTTATTCCACATGGAATCAATGGGATCCCCTCATATCCATCACTTGCGGCTTTCCTTTTAATAATAACGTTTTTAAAAAATATACTATGAATATTGTACTGTTCGCAGATAGAAAGAATGCGGTTGGCCTATTTCCCGAAGTGTATACCTGCTAACATAGACGACTACCTGTTCCAAAACCTTAGGTAGCCTGATCAGTCAGGCTGGGGAAAGGGCCGAGCCTCAGTAAACGTAATCGAGGGATCGAACAACTCTAGTAATAATAAGGTAGAGACTTAGCCAATTGTTAGGAAGGATTATTTTTATATCGGATATGAGTTCACTTGCCCTTCTGTTTTGCCCTTCTGTTGTTCAGTCGCCTTTAAAATTTGAAAGAAGCATCATCCTTTAGGTACTAGAAGCGTGATTTTATTTTTGAATGAATGAATGTACATTCTCTTAATTGATAAGACTTTCCCAAGGGTAAGGAACCTGTTTTATTTTCTATTAGTGTTCTGTATTTGTTCAGTTTTGCCTGTGATAAATCAATCCTTTCATTTCATAATCGGTCGGTAGTTTTTCAACAACCGTCGGTCTCATTTTCCCTGGCTTGAGTGGCAGGTAGAGGAAGGACGATGTTTTTGGGATTGTTATACACAATGACACCTCACTAAACCATCCGCATTCTTTCAATCTGCAAACAGTATCAATGTAGGTGTTTTTTCTATAAATGGAAAAATCTTGCTTTTTGTCAATGCGATGGACACATGAAAAAAATTCAGCTTATTTCCACCTAATTCAAGACTGAGTTTAATTAAAGTATCTAGTGAATTTTTTCATGAAAAGAATTTAATTGTCTTTCAGTTCCTGCCCATAGAATTATTCATCGACGTACTTACACCAATTAATTAGAAGGGTGTTTGATTCATGACGTCATTCATTTACTTGTCCCCATTTATATACCTAATTGATAGGAGGTTCATGAAGAAAATGCAGTACCTACGAGATATTGAGCGAATTTTCAAAGAAAATCCAAAATTATTCAATTCTATAACTGCTTGCATACGAGTTGCATACACATTGGGACATTTTATGTCTTACACTAGCTGAAAAGCCTGTTAAAAGCAGATTCGTAGATACGTCAAATCGTAGATATGTGAAAAGAAAACCTTAATACCGATACATAAAATGTCAACAAAAAATTATATTATATAAAAACACGTAATTTATTCAATTAGAAAAAATATGATGTCACGACCTGGAATCGAAGCCGGGTTGTTCAGAAGATCGGCGACGTACATGTACGGTTGGGATTTTATTTATTTATTAGATTTATGTATTAGAAGATTGTACCCAAGTGACAACAAAACAAGCGGCATTGTTTACTACATCCATTAATAACATTAATAAATATAAAACGATGAAATAAATACCAAGAACAAGAACGAAAGAAATGCGTGATAAATCGAGAGCTTTGTGAACAATTTCTGTCCGTTTAGAACTAAAGAAGTTTCATTTCCCCCAAAACGACTAGGTTGATCGTGAAAATCGTCAGAAATTAACAGTAAGTAACGCTTTTCGAGTCCATGTGCCAAAGTAAAGACATAAAATCGTATTGATGCAATACTTTTTCGTTTCAAAACAACCCTGATGTTTATTAGAGGGGTAAGCAATGTATAAAGCCAAGAAGACAATAAATAAGCTAAATACAAAGAGATGCCAAGAATATCTCCCACTTAAGCAGTTAGCATTTGAGATTGGCTCCTATCTCTTACATCGATCGTCATGGATGATCTCAAATAGGTATATTGACTAAACTAATAATATAATCATTCAACCTCAATTTACTGGTCATTACCTCAAAGGTATCGACTCACCAGGGCCTTTGGAACGCTGACCTTTCAAAGTTTTATTCTTGGATTGGTCTAGATACCCGGTCACGTGACGTGGCCATTACCCCAGTTTTCCTCCGTCCTAGTTAAATGATCCTCTCGACAGAAAAACTTCTCAAATTATTTATGCAGCGCGTAAATCATAAAGAGCGGCTTGCTCTTTTCACAAGACCGGTCGAAGCATTGAAAATGAGGGCAGTACTTGAGAACAAATATCTGACATTTAAAGTCAACTTTTCTCAGAGAATCAAATGACAGGTGGTTGAACTAGTGCAGTAGAAACTGGTGGCTGCACAGATTGTACAGAAACTGGCCCACAGTGGCCATGTTGGAAACTAATATTTTGGATCAATCCCACCCTCATGCTAATTTCAAATACTTTGGAACCAAGTTTGTTCATAAATGGCAAGTACAAGAATTTGACTAATATCACACTTCGAGAAATGGTCCAAAGCGACCAAAAATGTTGCAGTGAAAACATGAAGGTCTGAATTCAGAATCTCCCTTTTTTGGTTTATTATTTTCAAGAAAAAAGTTTGACCACCCTCAAATTTGATGGTTTACGTTTGAGGTAGGTACGTGTAGATTTTGAAAATCGAATATAAAAAATTCCGTCCGTCCGCGGAGCTTTCCTTAATTATCACGGACCGATTATGATGAAATTTGGTACTATATGGGCTCCATTTGGGGTCTAGTTGTGCCGCAAAGCTTTTGGTGATGTCAGTCACTTCTAAGCGGTGAAACGGAAGGGCTGAAATTTCCAAAGGCACCCTCTCTCGAAAACTCTCGATATGAAGGTATTGTTTTTTTCACAAATTTGAGATAAGTAGGTACCTACCATTGAATTTTTAGAATCGAATGAGACCACCCATAGCTTTGTAGGACAAACTGTTGGCTCCCTACGAGAACTTAAGGGTTGGACTTATGATAAATCAGAAAAACGAGTATTAATCGCAAAAGAGGCGTGATCGCCTTTCAAATTTTAGTTAACTAAAATGCGTTCGCCGATCATTTCTTTGGGATGTACTCGGTTTTGCTTCCTTAGCAACCAGTAGGAAATTTCTAAACGAAGGAATTCTTTGTTTCTTCCAGTAGAGTGTGAAGCGCTTAATTCTTCCAAATAAACTTGATTGTGAAGGTAAAACATGGTTGGTAGGTGGTGACAATGGCAAAGCTTAGTTCTTTGCTGGCACATGATCAATACAGATAAAAATGAACCTTTGTGTAATAATTTGCAGCCTAGCTGTTTGCCTGACGAATATTATCTCCTGACGCCCCTGACATTGCGTTATGTACCAAGCGTTTGTTCACCACTAGAAGGTTAATGAACTAAATTAATTTACTCATTATTTACTCGTTGTTTGTATAATTCGTTTGTCATCCAACTATGTACACAGAAAAATGTTAAAATAATAATTAAAAAAACCCAACTTCGACGATTCCCGGATGAAAAGGTTTCTGTATCGATAGTATGAATGGAAATCGTGATTCGACCTGAAAATGTGTCTCATGATTTAAATCAAGAAACTATTTTAGTAAATTTCAAAAACTCCATCACGAGGTTATCAAAATACTTTTGGCGTTTGAAAAGGAACTGAGGGGAAATGGAAGTAATCAAAGTTGAGGAACTAATACAATATGACAGAACGAATTCCCCCTCGCTAGATGTCCATTTGTTACGTTACAACAGGCCAAAAACCTTCCTATTTCTACCCCAAGGTTTGCCCTTTCGAAATCAAAAACCTGTCAGAGCGATAGCAGTTGGGAGAGATGGCGTTTTCCAATAAACGTGAAAAGAAAATATCAGTCGACTATTAAAGGCGATTTCGGAGGGGAATGAAGTTTCGAGGGGAAGAAATTATTATTAATGACGTCTGCAGAAATAAGAGGGAGTACAGAAGTGCGCTTCTTGAAGAGAGATTTTGTTTGGATAGGGATAAACAAGCCATTAAAATGTTACGGGGTTGAATTTCTATAATGGGCGAGAAAAGATCGACATTTGCAACTACAAAGAGTCATTCATTTCATCCCCCCCCCCCACTTGAAAAAAAACGTCTGCCAAGTTGGGTGGGCAGTATAGCTTCCTCACTCATTGTAACATGGACGTACAGAATCAGTTGGCGAAAAAATTATGATTCAAAGAGTTATTGAATACCAAAATATTAGCGGTCCACCGTCTAGGACCTAACCCACACAATCCCTGAAAATTTCATCGAAATTGGTTGAATAGTTGCGGAGTTTTGGTTGTAACAATAAATTTAAAGTTCGCGCATGCGCAGCGGCTATTGCTTGACCAATTTGATTGAAACTTATAGGGTGTCTCTTAGAAGTTAGTACCTAACTAACCTCCAAATTTGAGCAAAATCGGTTCATTAGAAACCGAGAAACCGAGGTTCCAGGAAATTCACGTTTGCGCATGCGCACTCGCTCCTATTGGTCCGAAGGTGCTGAAATTTATAGGGGACCGTCTAGGACCTAACCCGCACAATCCCTGAAAATTTCATCAAAATCGGACCACAGGTTGGTATAGTTTTGCCCGGGACAAGGATTGACCACAGACAGACCGACAGACAGACAGACCGACAGACCGACAGACAGACAGACAGACAGACACGGAACCAAAATTGTTCGGGAAGCTCTAAAACGCAAAAAGCAAGTGGAAATTTTGATTTTGGAGGACATTTTTTTTTTTCACTTCTTTCACGAATACAAAGCTTCCCTACCTTCGGTAGTGAGGAAGCAATATAAACTATGGTTAAAAAAATTTTGAAAACCGATAGTTTTAGCGAATTTTCAAAGAAAATGAAGCTATTGCAATGGCCTCAAAATTTTTAGAATCGACTTTTTCGACAAATTTTCACACTGAAATCCGTTTTGGAACATTCTGAAACGATCCCTGAAGTTTTTCCAAAAATCATATGTATATATATATATATATATATATGTGTCATTCCGGACGATAACTTGAGTAATTGTTTAAAAATTTTTTTTTAGTTTTTGCCAAAATGTTTGTAACAACAAACCATAGGTCAAGTTCGTTAACCAGCAATTTTGGACAATCCAAAGTGGTCCAAAATCCAAAAAAACTAAAAAAAAAATGGGTTTTTCCCGTTTTTTGAGGTTTTTACATTGAAAATGATGGTAATTTATGGTATATTCGGATTCAGCACAAAATTTCTGATATGAATGCTTTTTTCAAAAATGAAAATTGTCCAAAATTAAGAAAAGTTTGTAGCTATATATATATATAATGAATACGTGCGTATATTTGTTGTAACCAGAAATGCAGTAGCCGTGTGGGTACTCTATAAGTTCATGTGCAAAAAAAAAAAAAAAAAAGATAAAACAAAAAAAATTCAAAAAAAAAAAAAAAAGAGTCCTCGTTCAAATATTCAATCGACATCTGCCACCGAAAGAAAAGTTTAAAACCGAGTGTATTATTGAAAATCGCACGATTTTTTCGTACATATCGCGAATATATTCAAATGTTATTAAATTAATTACTTAGATGCAGCAGGTAACGCACCAAGGAGAAAAATATGTGATAAATAAGGTGACTTGTTGTGTGAGGTTGGGAACAAGTGATCATGAACGCGATCTGTCGCATTCATCTTTAACTACGTCCAGGAGCTTCCCCAATCAGAACGCTTCTCGGGCTCCCAGATTCAGCTTTCAGCCCAGTGATTTCCCGTCTTCCGGGACGTCGATTATTGGTGTAAAAGCAAGTAAAAAAAATATATATATACATATATACAAACCGAGAATCGAAAAAAAAACTTTCTACAACAAATTGCAACACCATTGGTCCTTTTCTTAACCACACCTTAAACTGAATGATTTCTTTGAAAATTCGCTCATTAATTCATGCTGCATGAATGGACTTTTTTTTTAAAGGTATAATATAATGTGAATTAGTGTCTTTCTTCGCTAATATCGTAGAAAGTTGTGCGAAGCTCGAAGCCAAGCCTCGAAATGGGATTTTCACATTCGTCAACCGACAAAAAAGGTGAAAAAGAAAGTAATGAAAATGGCAGAAAACAGTTTTTACATAAAACATGGTTCTGACCAGCTTCTGGATAAATTTTTCACATTTACTGTCTTTGATGTCCTCACTCGACCTCTGATCACGGTTTCTCGTCGCAAGGCTTGAAGCGGAGAAAACGTACGAGTCCCGTATGTCTCGTATGTCCCTATTAATACCTTAGAGTAGATCTGCCGAGATGCCTAACTCAACGAACTCCATGGCAAAAGTCCCTTGATACATATCGATACCTTAAAGCACGAAGGGGCTATGTCCAAAAACGGAGTTTTGAGAATAACGCTGGAGAAGTTTTCACCAGTGCACAATTCCTAAATTAATGGCTTATTACACTGAACTCTTCAATTTCTTTAAGACATTTTCAAGCTTAAGTCGTCAACAAGGTCAATAATAATTTTGTTGAATTTGAGTTTTTCTGAATTTGATAAAAATTAAAATTTTTAGAAGGGGGATGGACTTTTAAGGTATCGATATTATATGGATACCAACATCCTTCATCAGTTCATCGAGTTGGGCATCTCGGTAGATGTACTCCGAGGTACCACCTTCTGCGTCTTACTTGACACGTAGGAGTTATAAGTGATATTTCATTCATTTCAAAATCCGCCATCTTCTCTAATGCTTCGAGCTATTATGATGTCTAGTGAGCCTCCTCCGTAGCTGTAGGACATTTTTTTATTTAGTGTAAAACAAAAACTATATAAAGAATAATTGAAAAGTTAAAAACGTAATAAAATAAATTGAGAGAGAAAAAACACTTGATTGAACATTGTAGAAGGAATGAAGGTGGACAAGGACTCCGGTAGTTGTCGAAACGTAATGGATTTGCCGAAAGTTCAAATTGAGTTGCCAAAAATTTAAATTGATTTATGCCAAAGGGATTTTTTTTTAAATTATTCTCCTCGAGATTGATCCATTAACCCATTTTAGGCGGACTCAAAATTTTGATATTCACACTTTTTTTAAATTGATCCTAATTACATGAAAAAAATTATGCAATATTTTTACGTGTGACGGGGTGGGGATAAAAGGGTGCGACATAATACATGTTACGCAATTCGAATCCGTGATCAAAATCAGTTTGTTATCTGAACTTCTATTTTCTTGATGAATTTCTTTTTGAGTATTGAGTAATAAATATTCAAATAGTCAGAAAGAACGAGGAACAACATATTAATGTATAGATACTCTTATTATTGTGTATTGAAAAATTCCGTAGGTAGTTATCTAAATATTTTTAGAACTTATAATGACAAGAAGTAAATTGACAAGACACAGGATGATTGCATAACTGAATAAAGTCGGTCAAAGAATGAACAATATAAATAAACGTAATCTAGATATTTTTATAGGAAAGCACAGGGATGTGACAACACGCCACGAATTCTGGAGCTTGTTGAAGAGGGGGGAAACAATAATTCGACCGGAAACCCCCATACGACCAAGTGGGGGATCTTGAGAACATGATATAAAACAATCAGCGAGAAAATATATGGTTACGATAGCAAAATTGGACTTAGGAAGTCGAAGGACCCTTATTTTTGGTGATTCGCAGAGTGCATATCACGTTTCCAATAACTCTGGAGATCCGATACGGAGGAGGAACGCGGTTAAACTGGCTCAAACATTGAGGAAAATACCTCCAGAAAGTAAATTCGTGATCGAACATTAGTCTGATGTCAAAGAAAGACACACAGAAAGCGACATGTCCGAGTCTGCAGCTGTGGCATGTTTATGATACGCCAGACCAAAATGGGTTAATAATAATTCCCACAATCTGACCGATTGCTACTATTAATTGTTCGGTATGTTCCTACACCTATGTTATAACAAGGATGAAAATATTATACAGCCTATACAACATGGCAGACTTTTCTCAAAATCAACGTCACGTCTTTGAATTCATGAGTTGATCGACGCAAGCTGCCGCACAGGCATACGATTGTGCGTGCAATCCGTCTCGTCTTTTCAATGCAAATACACCGTGAGAATGGCATGTCTGGCTCGTGTCTATTCTCTGAGACAGTACACGTGGACGTCGGATCGATTAATCTTCGACCCGTGATAACCACTTCTTATAGATCCACCGTTTTTATTATTTTCGATTCGAAGTAGAAAGCAGACAGTGAAACCTCCCGTGAACACCAGAGGTTCCGGGATCGGGAGAAATCAGATGATTAATCTGAAGCTACTAACTACCCCGAGAATATTAAGTTAGGTAATGTATTTCATGAGAGTATTGTACTCCAAGGTACAATAAAGAAGAAAATTTGGTTTAAAACGGGCTGAAAACGCTGCAAATTAATACACAATGATTTATTATTTTTTATTTTTCTATATAGATCACTCGTCTGCAAAGCCACCAACCATCCAACATGAAGAAAAATATCGATCGCATTTCGGTCAGCTTTAATTTGAACGGAGATTAGGCCTCCTTTGCGATTCACACTCGTGTTTCTGATTTATCGTACGTCCAAACTTTAAATTCTCGTAGTGAGCGAACGCTTTGTCCTACAGAGCTCCGGGTGGTCTCAAAAAATTCTAAAAATTCTATAGAATCTTAAATTGAAGAAAAAAACAATACCTTTATATCAAAATTTTTTGAGTTAGGGCGTTTTGAAAATTTCAAAATTGATTTTGGAACCCTTAGAAGTGACCTACATCAACCAAAATCTTCGGGGCACAACTAGACCCCAAATGGAGCCTACATACCAAATTTCATCAAAATCGGTCAATGCTAAGTGGCAAAAGTGCCGCGTACGGCGTACGGCGGACGGACGGCCAAATTTTTATTCGTTTTTTGGATTCTACGTACCTTGAAACGTAAACCATCAAATTTTGAGGGGGTGTTAAAAAATTTTTTTTCTTGGTCGATTCGAAAGGTTCATTATTGAAAATAATAAACCTAAAGGACTCGTGAAGCTACCCCAAATGTGAAGAGAATGGGTGATTCATTGAAGCCGAAAGGTACTTTCTTCTGTATTAATCCAGTAATAAATTGGAATTGCTTCAATAAGGGATTGCTGCTATAAAAACGAGAGTGGAGCAAATTTGCGAAATTGGAAATTTTTTATATCAATTTTGGAGGTACTTATAACCAAGGATGATAGACTTACTAGTCAAAGAGGTACTTACTAGTCTAGTAGCCGTGCTTATGACCAGGACGGCGGTGCAGATTTGGAATCTGCGTACCTTAAACGTGAAATGACCAAGTTTGACTAAGGCTACAAACATTTTTTTTAAATACGAACCAAAATTAATAATAATAATTTAGCACCTAATTTCATTCCCATTCAAAATCCACATTCCGATATATCAGTCTGTTCAGAACTTTTATAAAATAAGAATAGAAAGATAAATCATATAATATTGGTATTCGATGTTTATTTCACCATGAGTTATACAACCTAGTCGGCGTTCTTCGAGTATCGCTTTGATCTCCAACGGAGATGAGAATGCAGTTACCAAGTTAGTCGCAGAATGAGTCAGCCAGATAGGGGCTTCTGCGCCTTTCAAATTCAATCCCTCACGTTCTCTAACAAAGTTCAATTACCGGAAAAAGGTTTCTCCCCTCTTCCCTCCTTTTTTGGCCCCACGATAACCTAATAAGTCGGAAATTGAATCGAGCGTCGCTTCTTTCGAAATAAATAGGCTTTTAAATAGGCCTTATTTCATTTGCTCTGGTGGAAATGTCCCTTGTAGTCGACTGAAATGGTCGTCTAATGCCCTCGGAAGAAAAGAAATTATGGATCCGGAGAGCCCAAATTGTTCATGGGCAAGTGGTGTCGCAACTGCGAGAATTACGGTTTCCAAATAATTTCCTAACTAAATTTTTCGTTTGACTACTTCAGTATTTCACTGTCCAAATTCACACATGGTTTCGGTAAATTTCAGGTATACAAATGTTTAGAGAAATAAAAGTCAACTGAGTTGTAAACTTGAACCGAATTTTCTTGTTAACATCGTAAAGGTAAAATTACGGTTAGGACGTAAAGATCCACGGAGAATTAAGGAGTTTCAACAAGTGGTACAGGCAGAAGGTTATCTGTAGCTAAAAACGCTGCAAATTATTACACAATGGTTTATTATTTTTTATTTTTCTATATAGATCACTCGTCTGTAGAGTCACCAACCATACAACATGAAGAAAAACATCGATCGAATTTCGGTCAGCTTTAATTTGAACGGAGATTAGGCCTCTTTTGCGATTCAAGCTCGTGTTTCTGATTTATCGTACGTCCAAACTTTAAATTCTCGTAGTGAGCGAACGGTTTGTCCTACAGAGCTCCGGGTGGTCTCAAAAAATTTTAAAAATTCTATAGAATCTTAAATTCAAGGAAAAACAATACCTTTATATTAAAATTTTTTGAGTTAGGGCGTTTTCAAAATTTCAAAATTGATTTTGGAACCCTTAGAAGTGACCTACATCAACCAAAATCTTCGGGGCACAACTAGACCCCAAATGGAGCCTATGTAGCATCCTACTCTCAAACAGGCCAACTACATCAAGCGGTCGACTAGGACGCGCCATTGCTGGGCAACCGAGCAACGCTAACTTTTCCGATTGATTCTTGAAATATCATTATTACTATAATTTTGTGTGTAAATGTAATCTTACTTGTGCAATAAATACCAAAGTTACTACAGAATGGCGACGAGGAAGAAGGAAAAAGGTAAGCAGCGCCCTATTCATGATGATGACAATAACACCAAAGGTCCGTCAAAATCCATCCAGTTCAAGGATTTTGACGTGGATAGTTTTGATGCTGATAATCAGGAGTGGGAGTACTGGTATTACCGGTTTAGTTATGCTCTTCGATAACTTAGATACTCTGCACTGGATAAGGAAACTCTTGCCATCATTTTTGGACTGTCAAAATTCAGACAATTCTTAGTTGGACGACATTTTATAATAAGAACAGATCATAAACCTCTGATTCATCCTCTAGGAGAGCACAAAGAAATCCCGAAATTGGCAGCGAATCGTCTAACCCGATGGGCCCTCACACTGTCGGCATTTGACTATGAGATCCAGTATCAAGCTGGTAAGAACAACGTTCCAGCGGATACATTGTCGAGATTACCGTTGCCGAACACGGAATTGTCTGATCCTGAGAATGATGGTAGGGAATATGGAAATCAACTATTGCATATCAGATTGGAGGATATTGCACTCAGTAAAAGCCGTTTAAAAAGACTGACTTTAGAGGACCCCATACTGTCAAAAGTAGTCAGATTCGTTCAGAATGAGTGGCCCCAGTGTAAAACAGATATCGAAGAAAAGGAGATATACACATATTTCGAGAAACGTTTTGAACTGTCATATGAAGAAAATCTTCTGATTTGGCATGGGCGTCTCATCATTCCGGCCACATTGCGGAAAGCAGTACTTAGTGTCCTCCACGAGGGGCACCCTGGGATCACAGGGATGAGAGCGGTGGCTCGGTGTCACGTCTGGTGGCCGAATGTTGACAGAGACATCGAAGTTCACGTACAGATGTGCGCCACATGCCAACAAAATCGGCCTCGAGAACAGGAAGTGCCTTTGTACTCCTGGACAGTCCCAAATGAACTTTGGTCCAGAGTTCACATAGACTTTTGTGGGCCATTCCTGAACAAATATTGGCTAGTGGTGGTGGATGCATCAACGAAATGGTTGGAGGTGTTTCCGATGGAGAGAATCACGTCGGCGAAAACCATACACATCCTTCGGGAGCTATTTGCAAGAACAGGACTGCCAAGAACAATTGTCAGTGACAATGGTCCTCAACTGACTAGTTTCGAATTTAAAGACTTCTGCGATAGTAACGGAATAAAGCACATCACGTCCACTCCTTACCATCCAAAGTCTAATGGACTTGCGGAACGGGAGGTGAGGACTTTCAAAACGAGGATGAAGAGCCTGAGTGCCATCAAGGATGTCAATCTTAGGCTCCAAACGTTCCTTTTCTCGTACAGAATAACGCCTCAGAAGACTACTGGCCGCTCCCCTTCAGAATTGTTTTATGGTAGAGTGATTCGAAGCAGGTTGGATTTACTCAAGCCAAGCCTGGAGTCACGGATTGATAACTCATTGGTTAACCAGAAACTGAATCATGACAGGAAAGCGCGAGTCCGAGAATTCGTAGAGGGGGATGCAGTGTGGGTTGAAGACCCTTTGAAGCACACATTTGTGGAAGGTGTAATCAAGAGGAAGACTGGCTTATTGTCGTACATCGTTGTAGTGGGGAACTCAGAGAAGCGGAAGCACGCGGATCAGCTACGACCAAGAGTGATGCAGGTCTATGGGCAGAGCTCAATTAAGGGGGGAGAAGATGTAGCATCCTACTCTCAAACAGGCCAACTACATCAAGCGGTCGACTAGGACGCGCCATTGCTGGGCAACCGAGCAACGCTAACTTTTCCGATTGATTCTTGAAATATCATTATTACTATAATTTTGTGTGTAAATGTAATCTTACTTGTGCAATAAATACCAAAGTTACTACAGCCTACATACCAAATTTCATCAAAATCGGTCAATGCTAAGTGGCAAAAGTGCCGCGTACGGCGGACGGCGGACGGACGGCCAAATTTTTATTCGATTTTTGGATTCTACGTACCTTGAAACGTAAACCATCAATTTTTGAGGGGGTGTTAAAAAAAATTTTTTCTTGGTCGATTCCAAAGGTTCATTATTGAAAATAATAAACCAAAACGGAGTTGAGTAGAACGTTGTTGTTTGTTACTGATGATGACCTAACCGTCGAAATCGATTTAACTTGTAACTCATTATTTTCGTGGAAATAGACAACGTTCTACTTAACTCCGTTTTGGTTTATTATTTTCAATAATGAGCCTTTGGAATCGACCAAGAAAAAAAAAATTAACACCCCCTCAAAATTTGATGGTTTAGGGTCCGATTAAATCGATTAAAAATTAAAAATTTGGCCGTCCGTCCGCCGTACGCCGTCCGCGGCACTTTTGCCACTTAGCATTGACCGATTTTGATGAAATTTGGTATGTAGGCTCCAATTGGGGTCTACTTGTGCCCCGAAGATTTTGGTTGATGTAGGTCACTTCTAAGGGTTCCAAAATCAATTTTGAAATTTTCAAAACGCCCTAACTCAAAAAATTCCGATATAAAGGTATTGTTTTTCCTTCAATTTAGGATTCTATAGAATTTTTAAAATTTTTTGAGACCACCCGGAGCTCTGTAGGACAAAGCGTTCGCTCACTACGAGAATTCAAATTTTGGACGTACGATAAATCGAAACACGAGTGTGAATCGCAAAAGAGGTCTAATCTCCGTTCAAATTAAAGCTGACCGAAATGCGATCGATATTTTTCTTCATGTTGGATGGTTGGTGGCCTTGCAGACGAGTGATCTATATAGAAAAATAAAAAATAATAAACCATTGTGTAATCATTTGCAGCGTTTTATCAAAAAATTTTATTAAAATGGTTTTCCACAATCTCATCGCGAGTGATTTTATTCGTTTTCTGTAGCTACCTATATCCTCATTGTTAAGACTATTTCCAACCTTTTCTAACAAGAAAAGGGGAGGAACTTGGGTAGCAGTTTGTCGACCAGCCCGTAACGGTTAAAACTGTGTAGGTGAGGATGAAGGGTAGATCACGCCGGCCAAAAAGCTATACATTGATATGGGTGAGGCGGATGATCTTCCTGGTACAAAACCGTTAGTTAATTGGTCGTATTAGGTAGGAGGTAAAGGACATAGTTTAAGAATGGGTACTTGGTTTTACCTCGAAGGGACCTAAGAAAAAACTTGTATTTGGCCTTTGCTATGGTCAATCTAGCTGAGGGCCAGATTTTATTGTTGATTTCAATGCAGACAGGCACACACACAATCAAAATTTTTCACGAAGGAAGCAAAATGAAGGGACAGAAATGATGCGATTGGCTTTACCATGAAGCAATACTGTACAAGTGGTTCCGGGGTGAGTCCGACACTGTTGGCGTGAAACCTCCCCTTCGCTCTTAAAAAGTTTCCCTAATTCCCATTAAAAAAAAAAAGACAGACAGACACGGAACCAAAATTGTTCAGGAAGGCCTGAATCGTAAAACGCGAGTGAACATTTTTATTTTGGAGAACTTTTTTTGAAAAGTGAAAAAAATGCTTCCGCTACCTTGGTAGAAGCAACATTGGTTCAAGTTGCTCAGGCTTGGCCCATGTTGTAGGCTGCCAAAAAGCGTCTTAGTAAAAACGCTCACTTTGACAAAATGACGAGTAAAAACGCTGCAAATTATTACACAATGGTTTATTATTTTTCTATATAGATCTCTCGTCTTCAAAATCACCAACCATCCAATATGAAGAAAAAAACAATAATCAAAAAAATTTAAAAAAAATAAATAAGTAAAGAAAAACTCGGCGCTTTGCGCCTCGGCGGGGGGCTCCGCCTCCCTGCACCCCCCGGGTTATTTCTTTTTCCATACTCTGTATGAAATCATAGGAACACAGAATGTGTTTTTGCGATGCTAGTCATCCGTTAAATAAAAAACAACAATAATAAATGTGGAGTCTTTGGCAATAATGAAATAAATAATTGTTAGACATTTAATTTGGTCTAAAACCCTATAAATGTTATATAAATAAATATGTAACTACAAGAAAAATACTATATAAACTGAGAGCTTTCCAACGAATGGTGAACAATTTCTGTGCAATGAACACTGCGGGAGTTCTATTTCCTTACCAACGGCTTGGTTGCACGTGAAAATCATTATAAAAGGCGCGTAACGGTTTTTTCTGTCGCTTTTTCGTGACGATTTTTTTTCGGTAGGTCATCGCAAAAACACATTCTGTGTTAAAATAAAAAAAAATTCAAAAAAAAAAATCAAAATCACCAACCATCGATCGCATTTTGGTCAGCTCTAATTTGAACGGAGATTAGGCCTCTTTTGCGATTCACACTCGTGTTTTGATTTATACATATATATTTCAATATAAACCCTTAAATTTTCGTAGGGAGCGAACGGTTTGTCCAACAGAGCTCCGCGTGGTCTCAAAAAATTCTAAAAATTCTATAGAATCTTAAACTGAAGGAAAAACAATACCTTCATATCAAAATTTTTTGAGTTAGGGAGTTTTCAAAATTTCAAAATTGATTTTGGAAACCTTAGAAGTGACCTCCTACATCAACCAAAAGCTTCGGGGCACAACTAGACCCCAAATGGAGCCCACATACCAAATTTCATCAAAATCGGTCAATGCTAAGTGGCAAAAGTCCCGCGTACGGCGGACGGACGGCCAAATTTTTATCCGATTTTTGGATTCTACGTACCTTGAAACGTAAACCATCAAATTTTGAGGGGGTGTTAAAAATTTTTTTTTCTTGGTCGATTCCAAAGGTTCATTATTGAAAATAATAAACCAAAACGCTGCAAATTATTACACAACGGTTTATTATGATACTGTATAGATCAACCGTCTGAAAAAACTGGTAGAAAGGCTACTGGTAGGTACTTGGGTACTTCCCGATCTTCGATGAAAGTGGTACCGTTCGAGCGTGCGCACTGAGTGCATTTCTTGATGACGGTGACCTCTACGTCCGCCATCTTCCATCACTCTTTCATCATTCTTCTAATGGATTTTATTGATACTTCTCCTCGACGAGCCTTGAAATCCCAAGGTACCTGAAGTCCATACTTAGTTCATGAGTTATGGAATTATACATCGGCCCCAGCTTGCTCTTTGACCCTTGAATTATTCAGTTCCTTTCTCCTTTTCAGGGCGTCCCTGAATTATTTCGTACTCTTAGAATTGCATCATCTTCTTTTTTTTCCAAAAGGCACCTTTCGATTTTCATCCACCAATCCGTTTCTTCTTTATCCATCCAACCCTGAAGGAGAACCTACTTGCTTCTCGTCGTTATTTTCATATTTTCTTTCAAATGTTCAAACCTAAAAAAAGGAAGGTCTTGGAAAGCTTTTAATTGGGATGAGCTCAGAATTGACGGTCTAAAGAGATCAACGTGAAATTCGTGGGATTTTTCAAGAAAACATTCCTGAAAGTACGTTTCAACTCGTTTTGATTATCCCCATGGATTCCATCATGATCGAATCAACTGTAGCCACTGCCATTTTTATTGCAAATTTGGATTCTACGTAAAATTTTATAGAACCTATAAACGTTTATTTTACCGTTACCTAACTTTCTGAGTTTATAAAAATCAGCGTTCTATGCATAAACGAGCACGATACGGAAAATCCGAGACTTTTGGGTGTTTATTACTACCAATACAATCATGATTGTTGAGACAGTAATTTCTGAATACTGTTCGGAAGTTAATTTAGCAGAGCAAGAGCAAAGTGAAAATGTTAATTTGAATTTGACGAATTTGATACTAAATTGAACTTGTCTTTAGAATTTATTAGAATGAAGAAATCGGTAGGAAATTGAGATGAAACTTTGTCGACCGATATAGAATCTTCAAATGACTAAGGAGAGGGAGAGGGTGAATCTACAAAACCGTTAGATGTGGGTTTGGTGGATAGGACGGATCACCCCTTTACTATTAAATGATAGGTTTGGAAGGTTGAGGGGGAAGAAATGGAGTCGAGATTTTGACATTTTCATGTCTTTCATATGGAACATTAAAAAAAATCGTCACGAAATTAATTGCTAACGAAATTTGCTAACGAAATTTGTCCCAAGTCGCCACAATGATGATTATGACCATCAGAAGTGAAGTTGTTAGGTACTTTACAGGTAGGTACTTTACAGTTAGGTAGGTACTTTACAGTTTGATATTACCAGATCAGCTGAGTCGAAAATTGAGCTCCCAGATCAGCTGAGCCAAAAATCGAGCTCCCAGATCAGCTAAGTCGAAAATCGAGCTCCCAGATCAGCTGAGTCGAAAATCGAGCTCCCAGATCAGCTGAGTCGAAAATCGTGCTCCCAGATCAGCTGAGTCGAAAATCGAGCTTCCAGATCAGCTGAGTCGAAAATCGAGCTCCCAGATCAGCTGAGTCGAAAATCGAGCTCCCAGATCAGCTGAGGCGAAAATCGAGCTCCCAGCTTTCATACTTTTCTCATCACCGCCCATTACTCAGTGTTACCGCGACAGATGAAGTTGAACCAATGGAAGAATAAAACAATATTATTTTTGTAAAATAAATAAATATATTTTTCTTTTTTGTTTTTCTGTGTTTATGGGAGGTATGTAGTTCATGTGTCGGGAGGGGAGGGGGGGGGGGGGGCATGAAAATGTTTCAATGTGTTGCAGACTCGTATGCAAGCGTTTTAATAAAGGTGTCGCAACTTACCACAAATTTTATCAACGATGACAACTACAAACTCCACTGCATAGTTATTTGAAGAAATAAGCTCTTGACTTGTAGTACTTGACTCTGGATTTCAACAAGACTTATTCCTGTCAAGGGACACGCATCACTGTGAGAGGGAAAGCCAGAACCAAACTTGGGAAAAAAAATTTCGTCAAAATACTAGCCCTGATATGGCTATTCCATCAACTGACCGTAAACAAATGATTCCGCCGCATTTCATCTCCTATCTGGAGAAGCACAGGATTTACGAGTTGTTCTACGCAAGTAACCAAACCTAGCGATACATGGTGATGACAGAAATACTTGGCGGACGATAAAGTTGATAATTGAAGTGAAAAATTCTGGTTTTGTAGGACATGGCGTCTTCGTTGGCTATGACGATGCCAACAGATCACGTTCTTTATCTGAGGAACTACCTTGTGGATGTGGGAGCTAACCGTGATAAAGCAAGAATAATGATAATTGGTCCACCACACATTGGTGAGTCTACTCTCATCATTTCTTACCTAATTTTGTTTATTCTAGGGATGGCAAAAAAGTATCTATTCTTTTAGCTAAAATGGATGATGTACCTGAAGCTGTCCTTTACATGGTTACTTATACACCTCCCACAGGAGAGAGATTGTTACTTGTGAGCACCTGTGCTTGTTCGAGGTACACTCACACCTGTGTTTTATTTGCGATATAACTTCACGCTGAATTCAAAGGTGAAGTTGACTTTTTTTAGGACATCCTAAAGAGGACAACATTAAACAGATGAAAGAAAAATGGGAGAGGGGGGGGGGGTGTGGAGATACGAGAATTCGCATGTTGGGTATCGTTTAAAATGCTGTTCAAATTCGAGGTTCCCATGCTGCTAGAAATGTTATGGTAGATAAGGGTGAGGAGGGGGGATCCATTACTCAAAATATATGTACTAAGTAACTAAATTTAATTGAGTGAAAATTCCTTCCTTGCGGTTATGCGGTGGGAAAGTAAATAAAAATGCATGTTTTACAAACAATGTTTTTATTTACTGGTCAAAATGTCTAATTCAAGAATAATAAGGGTGGCGGACACTTAATTTTATATAATTTTCACCTCTACTGATCCCTCATTATTCATCTGTAGAGTTAGTCTATAAAAATTAGTATTACGTCACCGTTAGTCCGAAAAACAACATACCTAATAAGGATAATCTTTCTACCTCAAACTTGAAAATTTGTCAATTTCTGTATTTTTTTTTCTACAAATCGTTGATTTTTCCGCCGAAACACGGTTTTCTTCAGAGCCCGGTAAAAGCTTCAACAAAGACTCCATTTCATCAGATTTCCATCGGTGTCCCATTCTTCAGGTTTACAAAAAAAAAAAAAAAAAAAAAAAATTGAGGAGGAAAACGGTGTTAAAATGCGAAAAAAACGTTTTATTTGAGCAAAAATCCGAATAATCCAGAATAAACTCAACTAATTGTTCCTGTAATAATCCAATTAACATTGCTTGGTTATCGAAACAGAATGACGCTCGCTTCTGTAAGGAAAGTTTCATTATGGTTAAGACAAAATACGTAGCTGATGACCATAACTTTACGAAAAAACACAGGTTGAGCCACTGGAGTTTATGTAAAAATAATCTTGGATGAATGGCAACATTGTATGACTTGGAGACTTGGCACTCCAGCACTTTCCTCAGTTTCAACTCACAGTTTTACTAATAACTTCCTGGAAAACCCAAGCAAGATTGACAAGTGCCAACCACCTGCCAGTCTTCCCAGAAGAAGAAACAATATTGGCAATATAAACATACATTTCAATCTCTATAATCCGTCGAGAACTATACTTTGAACCCTGTTTTGTTCTTATTTCCATCGACTCCAAGAACTAGGGTTCTCAGGAAGGCTCTCCGACCAGCTTTCTCGAGTTCTTAGAAAACCCTGAAGACCGTCACATGGTCTCTGACTGATGTCTAGGAAAAGAGGATCAGAGAACCTACAGAACATACCTGGACGAGCGCTTCGTTGCCAGATCGACCTCAACAGTACGCATTGCCTCAGGGTTTCCTAATGATTCCCACAAAGAATAAATACCCTTCAGAAAATATCGCCTGGTGAGAACTACAAGGGCGTAACTCAAAAATCGGTGTTTTTGAGTTATAGTTATATTTCAGATATTCTGGGGCTGATCTTCTACTTGAATGAGGGGTCATAAGTGAACTTCGACTAAAGAAGGGAGAATGAGCTAATGCTTTTGTTGCATTCCTTCACGTCGGCACCCCGCGTTATGCAACACAGGCTCATTTCAGTTCAGTGCGAATTTTGAGTTATGCCCTTGTAGTTCTCACCTGGCGATATTATCAAAAATTCCGGTACCAATTCTGCAAAATTTCTTCGGAATTAGATCTGTTTTGACAATTCATGTCACGAAAAAGGTGCATACTTCCTGCGTCAATAATGATAACCTACTAATTTTGGTTTATGAATGAACCTTTGGAATCGACCAAGAAAACAAAGTTACCCCCCCCCCCACCTCAAAATTCATTGGTTTACATTTTAATAATATATAATACATAATATTGTATATATAATAATTTCAAAAGTGCCCTAGCTCGAAAACTCTCAAAATAAAGTTAAAGTATTTTCACCAATTTTAAATAGTATTGAATTTTTGGAATTTTTAGAGACCACGCGGAGCTCTGTAGAACAACCCGTTCGCTCCCTAGGAGAACTTGTTGAATTTACTATAAATACCCTTCCCTAGGAGAAGGGTTGGATTTACGATAAGTCAGAAACACGAGTGTGAATCACAAGAGAGGTCTAATCTCCGTTCAAATTTTAGCTGACCGAATTGCGATTGATTCTTGTTTCTTTGAGCTGTACTCAGTTTTGATCCTTGGCAACCATTTATTTCCTTAGCAACCAGTAATCAAATTTCTAAAATTTAGAAATTTAGATTTCTTCATTTAATGAAGGAATTCTTTATTTTTCCGAATGGAGTGTGAAGCTTTTATTTCTAAATAAACTCGATTATGAAGCGAAAACTTATTTGGTAGTAGGTAGTGACAGTGGCAGAGCTGTGCTCATTGCTGGCGAAGTGATCTATACAGAAAAATAATAAACCTTTGAGTAATAGTGTGCAGCGTTTTTTCTTGGTCGATTCCAAAGGTTCATTATTGAAAATACTCGTAATAAACCAAAAATTGCATCCCTAAACCAATGGGACGTCCCCTGGAATGCATGCATTCAACATTTTCCGATTTGATTTTTCAACATCAAGGGTCGGTTTATCAGTCATCAAACTTAACGGAGGTTTATGTATCCCACTGTTAACTTTAACGATGAGATTAATTATGGATACTATAAAGGTGCTGTTAATCAGTGCGAAATTAACTCACTGGTAACTATTAACTGGCTGGTAAAATTAACTGTCTGTTAGGCCGAATAATCAATTATTTACCCAGCTTATCAAGATGGCTGTGGAAACCTTACAATAAAACATGGGAGAAATACTTCTTACATGCAATAAAATCTAGCTTCCTCCACTTAAAAAAATCGTTTTCGCAGTGTGTTTTGCATCAGAAAAAAGAATAAATTAGAAGAGGATGAAGCAATGTTCTTTGTTTTGGTGTTTTCTTTTCTAGATCTCGGTACTTATTTCCTTCTTGGCACGGCAGTAACTATTGTTCTTTGTTGAAAATTGTCTTCATGACAAGATCCCCGACCACCGAGCCACTATGTCAAGAATTTTCAAATTTGCAGACGAAATAGTTCGTACGTTAATAAAGAAGTAGGTACCCTTTTCTATTTCGAAAATTTTCGGCGTGTGACCCTCCTGGCGAATGAATTTTTACATGCGTGCAGTCCATAGCACCTACAGCTCCAGGAAACCTGGCTTTTTTGTTTTTTAAATAAAATTCCATCCGAGATTGAAATAATACCTACTTCCTTGGTTGCTGGTATTCTGATAAATTGGGCGGATAGCCTGGCAGTTCCCAGGGACACCTGCTTGACCATTTTACAGGCAGAGCTTTTACTGACGCCATTAAAGTCGCCGACAGACACCAAAATGGTTTTTTATTCTTTTATCCAATCAAAATCTCATCAAAAAATCGCAATCGTCCCACTTCTCCAAATGGTCAATCCGCGATCTATGTTGCCGCCTTTCTTCCCCACTGCAGGAATTCGACCATAAACACACATCTTCGTCGCTGCTGTCAGAAAAAGAGCCCCACACATCCATTTTCGATTGTACCTAGCATAATTCACTAACAATCAACAACGCAAATTGCAAAAACGAACGTTCTGGGAAACAAAAACATGAGAACTGACTCTTTGAGGATTTCAAAATCGAGTTACCCTCCGGTAACTTTTTATCCGGTCCTCGGACGACCAGTTAACTTTAAACTACGGGTAATGGCTATCTGGGGACTGATAAACGCGTACGATTGAGTTACCCGATGGCCGTCGGATAAATCTGCTTTACCGGGGGGTAAAATGTGACTGATAAACCGGCCCTCAGTAAGATTCTAAAACAAGGACTTTACTGAGCAGGTTCAAGTCCAAACCTCGGCTTCCCAACCTGACAGAACTCGTCGACAATTTTCCTGGCTTTTCCACCGCTACTTCTTGACAATCGATCCTCGTGGTTTTTCGGCCTGAAAGTTGGCATCCTCCAGTACGAGAAGGCGAGTTTCTTCATCGTGTCCCACGATATGGAGGTTCCGTATAAAAACACATCAAGTCTCTCTCTGAGAGGTACAGCAGCTATTTCCGTTCTCGTAGGGCAGCCAAGGACAGACGGCTCAAGGACGAGGCCCTTATTATCCTCTTACACTCCTCTTACTCTTTTTTCCTCTTCTGACTTTCGTTTCTTTTGTCATTTTATGTTTTTTTTCTTTCTCAACCTTTTAGTAAGAGATTTGTTTTTACGTTTTTTTTTTTTTTCGACGGTAGTAAGTCGGGCTTTTATTTTCCGTCTGGCCGTGAGACCCCCTCTTGTTTCTACCTCATATCCGAGAGGACTGTTTGTATGCAAAACAGGAGCTTCTCGAAGGGATTGAACGCTATCGAGTTTCAATTGTGCAGAAATTCACGAAGGTACTCGCCCAATTTAACGTTGAAAATCGCATCTTGTTAAAATCCATAGATAAAAATTCTGCTCGTTAGATCGAGATATTTCCTGTTGAAAACGAAGAAATCGCGCCGCAGTACTTACGAGTCTTTTGACTCAAGTAACCCTCAGCATTTCAATTTTGAATCCAATTACCTACTTTAAAAAATGAACCGATTCGATAGAAACATTCAAAATCTTCCTATTTAAACAACATTTTTTTTATTATAGTCGCAGAAATCTATTACTAAACAGTTTAATATTTTAAATAATTGGCCTTTGGAATCGAGCTAGAAAAAGTCCGCCAAGTGTGGGTGTGGCACATAGTTTATTCGTATCCATAACCCGACTGTATGGATGATCCGATGCATGTTAGCTAATCACAGTTCAGATTGGCATGTACATGGTCCCCTATGAAAATCATCGCCCTGGGACAAATAGTAGCCAGTGCGCATGCGCAAATGTAAATATCCTTGGGACACCCTTACATTTCCCTCCCGAATTCGATTAATTTTTCAGAGATTGTGCGGGTTGACGTGTAGAGATCTCCTATGAAGGTAGTGCAAAGTACTTAGATATCGATGTTTAATTGAAATTAAACAACACACATTTTTTTCTTGGGTGACCTCCAAGAATGGTGAGGCACCTAACCAGAAAATACACAAACTTGACCACAGGATCACACAAATATACCTAATTTTGCGTCAAACAGAGGGCCCATCGGGGAACATCCACACCTCAACTTTGTTCCGGTTATCTAAACATTTGCGGATCAATTTTAGTCAAAAATGTATACGGAGATATGCGCTAAAAGCGAGTTGTTTCACTTCCTAGGTAACAGTCGAGCATTACCAACAACTTTTCCATAGAACAAGAAGTTCTGTGGTAAGAAATGGGAAGATTTCAATCTTTTCCAGCTCTTGGCAAGTCATAATATACGGTGGTAGCTAGGCCTACATTATGAGAAGGAAGAAGATAACTTATCTGTTTGACATCCCTCGCAAATTTAGTGTAAC
Organism: Apolygus lucorum; assembly: GCA_009739505.2. Classification (NCBI taxonomy): domain Eukaryota; kingdom Metazoa; phylum Arthropoda; class Insecta; order Hemiptera; family Miridae; genus Apolygus; species Apolygus lucorum. Next base: position 44,527,608 of record CM019182.2, read on the forward strand.
TGTGAAAACGTAGGTAGGTTCTCCCAAATAACTCAGCTAATATAGATCACGAAGCCAACTCAAATCACGTAAACGGAAATGAATACCTAGGTTATAATTTTCCCAAAACATTGGAAATTCCAGAGACTATCGATTCCATCCTACTTCTTCTTCTTCTCTCCTATTTCTGTATACAATTATTTTATACTTAAAGATCCATGTTTCCATGGATCATCAGCGAGTCAATAAGTAAATAACCTGTCAACTAGGAAATCTTCTTCACTCTTCAGATCACTGATCAGCTGAGTGAGCTCCGAAGCCATTTTCAATCCTATTGAACGCAGGAAGCTGAAATTTGAGAGGGAAGGTCAAGGGAGAATACAGATGGTGGTAGGTGCTATTGATGGAGAACCAGTGATCTATACAGAAGGGTGATCTATACAGAAAATAATAAACCTTTGAGCAATCATTTGCAGCGTTTTTTTTCTAGTTTGGGGAGAACTCTTTTCGAAGCGAGTTTTTTTTACTTTGAGGAAAAAATCAAGCTTACAGAGAAGGAAATTTTGCCGGGGCTAGACCCTGAGTGGCCTTATGGACGCCACAACCCTGCGAGAAAGCTATGTGCCACACCCACACATTTTCTATTCCCATGTAGGAAGTAAATTGTTGAAGGTAATTAGCCCTTGAAAACTTCATTTACATACAAGAAATTCATAGAGAAACATCCTCCAATTCACAATGGGCATCACCCAACTCATAGGTGAACGTCCTACAACAGAAATTGTTTTTTCAATCATTTGAAATAGCGACGATTTGAAAGATTTTTTTGGCACCAACCAGAGGCTTTGTGGAACCAATCGATCGCTTAAAGAAAATAATAATTAACTAATTGATGAATGTTGCTCGACTTTTCTTCATCAATTAAAGAAAGTGTTCAAGAGCTAGCTATTTAAGAGGGTTCCCTCCACTTGATTCTCCTTCCCTTGCCGGGGTCGAGGGAGGTCAAGTTGAGGGTTTGTTTGCCTCTGGAAAAAAATGTTTTGGTGCGCCACCCTGTGCCAATGACCTGATTTATTAGATGAAATTATACGTAAATGAGGTAGGGTTCCTACATAAATTTCACTCAGGACATAAACTTAAACACCTACCTACCTAATTTTATTCCACAAAAATTTAAAGTTTTCGCCAAGCTGTACATAACAAACGAAAATTCGAGTTTGTTAGGCAGAAATTATGGAAACCCCTCAGGGGTGCAAATGTTAACGAATGGGCCTAAAAACGCGTTTTTATGGGTTTTGGTGGATATTGGCATCATAATCATAGTGATATAGGGTGAATCACCCAGTGAATGAACAGTACGAGGTTATTTGGGGATAATAAGGCTTGTGATGCACCCCGGTGATAACGGTGTTTTTCATTAGTTCCATCAACATATCATAGATAGCAGGGTGAAGCAGTAGATAAAAAAAGTCTGCGATCTTCTTCGGTTTTGATGTTATCAGCAGGTCTGTCTCCAAGAACGTCTTTGGGGGTAACAAATGGAGTTGGCCATTACGTGGGGATTAGTGTTTAGAGGAAAGTAAAATGCTAAATCAGTCAATGTCATGCTTTATTATTGTAGCTGATATGTTTTTCTAGAGAGAACTAATTGGGTAGAAGGGATTTTTTAAAATTATGATATGTTTTGTTGGGTGTTCATACTGTGGGAGCTAAAATATGACCTCCAACCAGTAAATGAACGACAGTAAAATGACTGTTCATTCACTGGCTGGAGGGTTATTTCACGGTTTTAAATCGAATGGAGGCTTCCCAAGTGAAGAAACAACTAAACTGCTGATTTTTTGCCTCAACTTGTTTAAATAACTATCCTATCCAGTGAATGAACTATATGAACTATAATGTTCATTCACTGGAATTTCAGGGTTCATTCACTAGGAAATAGTGTTCATTCATGGGGTGAAATACATTAACTCCTTTATTGTGGAAAATTATCTATAAAAATCAACTTTTCTCGTCTTCTCCCATGCTATTCTTGTTCCTTACATAATTTTAAACAACATCAGACAAATTCAAGTAGTGTAGTACTGCAACTTTAAGAACTATAGACATTAAAGTTCGTCGCTAGTGTGCTAAGAGCTTAAGTGTTCATTCATTGGGCGAGCCACCCTACGGTGTAATCGGATTCAGCACAAAATTTCCGTAAATACGTACAATTTCATAAATTAAAAATAGTGAAACATTTTTAATGTGGGTGTTTATGAACAATTTACACAATGTGTAAATTGTTCATAAACACCCAAATTCATATGTCATATGTCATATGAATGAAAACCTGCGTAAATTCGTAGTACCCAAAAATGCAATAGTCGCGTGTACTATATGGGTTCATGGAGACGAGTAACATTCCCAGTATGTTGGTATACAGAAAATAGGAGAAAAATAGCAATTTGAGCACTCTATGAGTTTGGGTTTGACAAGAAGAGAATTTTGACATTTTCATGTCTTTGCCCTGGCACATAGCACAAAAAACTGTCACGAAATTGCGTAACGAAATTGTGTTACAGTGCCTTTATAATGATTTCCGCTTACAACGACCCCGTTGTTAGGTTTGTTCCTTTTCTACACTTTTTAACCCACAGAAATCGTTCACCACTCGTTGGAAAGCTCTCGATTTAACGAACATTTTCATGTTCTCCATAACATATTGACTATACGAATAGCGGAGCTATGGGCATAACTGTTCTCATATTTTGTTTACAAACTAATGATCGTGAGTGTAGAAGATAATTAATCCGGAATCGTCTATTTCATTGAAATTAGGTACCTACCTCTTAATATTAATAATTGTGTCAATTTGTAACATAATATATCTACACTCTTTCGTAGTACCTACCTCTTTACATGGTACCTACCTCTCCTATTAACTGTTGGTAGTTGACATAGGTAAAGACATGAAAATGTCCCAATGCGTTGCAGACTCGTATGCAAGCGTTTTCCTATAATTTTAACCTATCTGGACGACAGATAACGTTTCTAATAAACTTGATTGTGAAGGTGTGAAGCAGTATGGTGTGGTAGGTAGTACCTACCAATAGTTGGTAGGTAAAAAAAAAGTTGATAGGTAAAAAAATTTTTTTCATAAAAACATTCTTTTTTTCCTCATACCATTGTAACCATTTGTCCAGGAGACTTGAGATTCAAATGTATCAATTTTCCATATAACAGAGTGATAAAGATACATCAAATCGCCTGGCGGTCGGTTTCATAGACTGGAGTGTGGTTTTTAGGGGTCTGCGTAAAAAGGCACATTTGCTAAAACGGACCACGTTTTGAGATGGGAAAAGCTGAATAACATAAAATCTATAGCATGTAGCGAAAAAATTATGTGAGTAAAAGTTGAAGAAAATAACATTTTAATTAAAATGAGACCAATTTCAAGTCTCTAGGACAAATAGTTACTATGTTATGAGAAAAAAAGAATATCTTTTTGGTGTCCGTACCTATCTGTACTTTTGGTACACTTCAAGAAAAAACATACAAGTTGTACGATAGCGAACACCGGAATGAATTTTTTGATTATTTTTCTCCGACAAAGAGGTTGATTGTATACATTGAACGATTCATGCTATGTGCCACACTCACAAGGCTGACTACTTTCTCATATAGGTAACTAGTATTTCGATTTTCTCAAAACCATATCTTTGAAGATTTCTTTGAAAATTCCCTCATTAAGTCGTACTGCATAAAGGGACTTTTTCCAGTGTACTACACAACGAGTTACTTTTGTCAAACATGGTGGAATAGCGAGCGGTTGAGGGAGGAGGTCGCAGAGTTGCCAGAAATATGAAGGCTCAGGTCACCAGGACTGACGGCGAGTGCGGAAGGGCTAGAGGTGCCTTTCGTGGGTCCAAAGTTGATGATCCGAGTTTTTTACCTACTAACTGTGGAAAATAATGAACAAATAAAATGTCGGTTCCAACTGGGCGTTAATGGAGGTCCATTCTAAGAATCTCGAAGGTGTAGTTAGAACTCGTGAGCGAAGGCCCTATTTTTTCCACTGCGTAGTTTGGGGGCTCAACCTGCCTATTGGGTGATTTGAGGCACCCTGGGGCCTTCTGGGCCCCTTTAGAGAAGGTGACCGCCGCAAGGGCTTCTCTACCGGATAACAAGATGTCAGACGTCAGTAACCTGTTGGGGATTGTTGACGTCACAGTGACTAGCGGGTAACGAGGGTTTGACGTCAGAACCACAAATGACGACGTCGTTATGCGTCAGCTGCAGGTACCTTCCGTATTTTGCGGTCAATCAACTCTCTCAACTAGTCTGCTGTACATCATCGTTCAATGTATACAAAATTGCAGAGGACCATATTGGGGGTTCTTTTCAGAACAGGCTGACTATCTTGGAAACAGTGGGATGTAGAAGAATAATCAAGATGTAATAAAGGAGAGTTTGGAAATATTGAAGAAAGAGAACTTGAAAGAGTTTTGTAATTGTAGCAGGAGAAGAAGAGGCTAGAAGCCAACCCGCAAAATCGAATTTGGATGGAAAATGTGCATAAGACAACTCGGTTTTCTGTTGGACTACAGACGCTCACCACTGTCGTTGTCAACCAAGCGCTCAATATACCAAACTGTGATTAGACCGATTTGGTACCACGCTTCGGGATCATTCATAAAACGGATACAGATAACTCAGAATAGAGTCCTACGGCTTATCACTGATGCTCCCTGGTTTGTTTCAAACGCCACACTTCACAATGGTATAAATACGTCGTATGTTCAAGAGGTACCTACTAAGGGAAAACTATACAAATCTCCATCGATCAATGGAAAACCAATTTTTTTCGGCTTTTGAGTCTATCAAGGTAGCAGGAGCTTTGTTTTCACTTTTAAAGGCAGAAAAAAAGTTCTCCTAATAAAAATCGTATGCCAAGTGGGTATGGCAAATAGCTTCCTCGTATCCATAACCCAATGGGGTGTGCGCATGGGTCGGAAAAACCGCGACTTTCGCGACCTTCTAGCGTGAGAAGACCTTTTTCTATGATTTTTCAAAGTTTCGAATGTTTATGACGTCACAGAGGGCTGGGGGGTCCCGCCCAGACGGCAGGGGCGCGTGACGTCATAAGCATTAGAGACTTTGAAAAATCATAGAAAAAGATCTACTCATCCAAAAAGAGAACGGTGTCAAAATTCTCAGGGTGAGGTCTACTTTCGATTAAAAATTAGAAAATTATTTCTATAGGTCATGAAAGTTTATTTCAAAGCTACTTACCTCATCAAAAATTTCAATAGTTTTTGTTTACTTATTATTTTGTAAAAACACAAACGGTGGATACAGCTTTCGTACAAGTACGCAACCACGAGAGAAATTTTATGTCTTATGTTTAATAAATTGAGAGCTTTCCAATGAGTGGTGAACGATTTTTGTGGGTTGGAAAATGAGGAAGTTAGTTTTCCCTAAGAACGATTGGTTGTACGTGAAAATCATCAGAAATTTCCGCGTAACGCTCCCCGCGTGACGATTTTTCATTTATGTGCCATAGTAAAGACATAAAATGTCAAAAAAATCAGGCGCACCCCTCATTAGACCAAGGTATCACTAATTTCGACTATTTATTATGATGTCTGAGTAATGGTGGTTAGACAACCCAACGGCAACTTTTTTATTTTTAAAAACTCCATTTCAATTTCCAATCACTTCCAGCGAAACATTAAAGTTCAATATCTTACTTTGATTAATTATTCTCTGAATAAAATCTTGTTATAGTTTCATTTTTTAGAAAGTTGGAGAACATTGTTGAGAAAATGTGAAACCATCTGATACATTTTTCTGTGGTTGAAAGGCGCATTTTTTGTCCTCTAGATACCTATCTTGATTACTGAACATAATTAATTTACATAAACATTGGATAGTACCAATTTATTTGTCCATGGTACGATTGGTGACATCAAATCAATACGGCAAATGGCGCGCCCGTCCCATAGTGTCACTAGTGCAACGAGGAAATCTTAAGAATTTCACAGCTGTCCCAAGGTGTCACCAGAGTAACTAAATTTAAATTACAATTTTAAATTTAATGGATAGGGCTGAATTTTTTGAAAAATTTGTGTGAGCTATTGGAAGTTTGAAAATGGAGTCATGACCGAAATTTCCACTGAAATCGATGACAAATTTTGTTGGTTCAATTAGGGTTAAGGAGCTAGTAGACTTGCCATTTATTACTTCCAAATTGGAAAAGGAAGGTTACTTATCAAGTGTGAGAGGTAAATAACTAGAATCAATTCTACCCAAAAGGTCTAATATTCGAGATTCTTGTTTATGACGGCAGTAGAGTTAGAAGGATCGTATGCGCTACCCTTTAAATGGTCTCATTCGATTCTAAAATTATTAATTATTAAATGCTGAAATAGAACGAGAAACTGAATTGTTCTTGATAATAATTATTGGAAGGCCTAGATTTGATGACTCACAGCTTGCATACAAAGCTTCCCTACCATCGGTAGTGAGGTCCCACACCATCACTGTCGGTGTGTTGCGGGTCGGCATCCCGAGGGTTCTCTATTCTCGAAGCTTTCTATTTGCGCTGGAAGTCGGTCATCGGAGAGGCCTGTTTCTAATCTGTAGCCCAGTTTCCGCGGTTCCCGTTGGGGACGCCTCTAATATGGCGGTCTTATCCGTACTTTCAAAGAGGTTCGTTGACTTTTATATCCAACTTGGCCCCAAAACCGCTTGAAAACGTTAAAGAAAGTCAGTGTCACGAGCCGCGGCACCGAAAACCTACGATTCCGTTTACCCACATAGCCAAATTATTGTAGGGATCATTATCAAAACCTCCACTCATACCTAATAATTATCTTAGGAAAAATCAAGAACTAAAAAAAACCATTTGGGGATCTGCTACTAACTACATAATATGTGTCTTGTGATTTTCAGTTATTGACCGAATTCATAACAAACAGAAACCAAAAGGAGGAGGTCTCTTAATTTCGCGAGTCATGAGACGACGATGTTTTCTTCGCTTAACAAAGCGTTTAGAAAAACGAGTGAAAAAAGTTGAAATTTGGGGATATAAACGAGAGCAAATCAAAGTCCTCAGCTTCTCCATTGAAAGGATTTGCCACTTCCTAATTAAAATATCTGATGCCTTATTTAAGTGATGAGGAGTAAACGAACTGAGACCCCCTTAAGTGAAGACACCCTGTATTTCGATACCTTAAAGCGCTAAGGCGCTATGTCCAAAAACGAAGTTTTGAGAAAAACACAAAAGAAGTTTTCAACAGTGCACAATTCCTAAAATAATGGCTTATTCCACTAAACTCTTTAATTTCTCATAAGCTATCATTTTCAAGAAGGTCTTCCAATAATAGTTTTGTTGAATTTAAGTTTTTATGAAAAAAAAAAAATTTGGCCAAGTAAGGTTAGGGACATGGGTCTTTTGATCAAGTCCGATTGTGGACATGACCCCTTTGGGTAAAGGTATTAATCACGCCCTCGACCATAATTTGGCATCACCGCCGGTTTCTGGGCAAAAGTCTGGCACCAGAGGATGGTGACGTGTTGAGTATAGTTGATCATGAATTTTGAAACGCTATTTCTGCATAATTCATGGATTTCTAATAAATTTTTTATTCGATTTTCGGATTCTACGTACCTTGAAACGTAAACCAACAAATTTTGAGGGGGTGTTAAAAATGTTTTTTTCTTGGTCGATTCCAAAGGTTCATTATTGAAAATAATAGACCAAAACACAGAGCAGAAGTTAACAAAGCTGAATATTACTACAAGACGGTTTATTATTATTATTATCCGTTTGCATAGATAGAATACCGACTTGCAATAGAATCCTTATCCTGATCAATAAAAATAAATAATCAATCAACAATAGAATCTAATTTGGTTGCGATGGATGCTTGAGTATAACTCAAAACTCATTTCAATGAAATGTTCGCATTTAATCAGCGGAAATTTGAATGAAAGTTAGGCCTATTTTCTATAGTGAACAATATTTCGGGATTCAGTTTTCTGATTTATTGTAAGTCCAACTCTTGAGTTCTTATAAGAAGCGAACGGTTTTTTTTTACTCTCCACGGTGGCCTGCATGCTTCCATAAACTTAGTGCACAAAGGCTATGTCCGGACAAAGCTGCAGTGTCCACAACACGATTGAATTTTATAGCTATCTTATTGGGACAAAGAACCATTGTGCATTCTTCTTTTCGACAAAGCACCGAATGCCATTAACTATTTTTCAAGAGGGGACCCTGTCAATTTTTCCGTTTTTAATCCATTTTCAAAGTTTTTAACCCTAGGATGACACACCGGGGTCATTCGTGACCCCACAATTTACATTTCGCCGTGTATCTATAAAAAAAAAAAAAATTTTCTTCGAACAGGGATATTTTGTAAATAAAGTTGGAACTCCTTCTGAGCCCCTTTGTCAGTGGTTAAGGTCAGTCACTCGCTAGAGTTCGTGCAGTTAACTTGCAAACGTGCTATGGGCCACATCTGACCCCAGTGTGCTATAATCGGGTGACTTTTTTTGTGTGGGGGACTATTTGACCCCAGTGTGACTTGCTATTCATTCTTTTGCCTTTTAAATTTTGGGGTCAGAATTGGCCCCAGTTTATGTATGCGAAAAATAGGTGTGCCAAGATTTATACATACGTATTTTGATTTCTAAATTTCTTGTTTTTCCATTTACCGTGAGAAGCCCCTACTTTGAGCCAAAGCAAGTATACTATAAAAATTCACAATAATACAGGAGTGATAATACAATTTTTTCGAAAAGCAGAGAAATAAAAGTGCTGGTGAAAGTCGTCAGTCAAACTCAAAAAAGGTCCATCTTAGAGCTGATCTATTATCGAAACTATTCCATAGAATTAAATGATTTTTTTAATATTTGATTCCAAATATTGTCAACTTGGAATGCTGATAGTAGAATCTATTTAAAAAAAACCTTCAACAAAATATAATTTCAAATTTTAGAAATTTAATTTATTTCCATATTTTTATTGACTTTTTACAAAACTATATTCAAAACCGAAATTTGTTCCTGGTTTAAACTGTTTTTTTTTTGTATATATTTCAACAATCAATAGATTTTTACAACCTAAAAATAAATTTAAATTTCTGTCTTAAATTTAAATTAGAGGAATTTAAATTTTAGTGTCAGAATTGACCCCAGTGTGCCGTTTATGTATGCGAAAAATAGGTGTGCCATCCTAGGGTTAAAGCTACTATCATGTATCATGTAAGAAAGAGTAGGTATTATCATATGATGTCAATGACCCACTCAATCAAAAGTAGTTTTTTTTACATAACGCCTTTCTGCTTTAAGGGGGTTCTGAGTCAAAATCGAAAATTTTTCGACTTTTTCGTTTTTATTTTTATAAAATTCTGCTGGTTTATCCTGACATTTTGGTATATGAAAATATTAAAGTGGAGCAGTGGAAAGCAGAGATATGAGTTTACAATGATTGAGGAGCCAAACGCTGTTTCGGAGGGATAGCTGTTTCCCGCTCCAGGTTCATAGTTTCTATATTTCTGTAACTACCTACCGTTCTTTCGCTGTTCATAAGTTCTGATTGATACCTACTATGTCCTACTTCATGATTACAGCACTGGCTCCCATGCCACCAAGTAGTACAAAAATAGCATAGCACTAGACTAATGAAGAAACCAAGTGAGTCAATAGTGTATAACCATTATTCTTATCAGTACTACGTGATGTGAAATAACCTTACCTAACCGATGCAAACACTGACTGATAAGAATCATAGATAAGGAATAATCAGAACTCATTTTCAATTTCTTCAATATGAAATGATTACGAACTATCGATCAAATACCTCGAAAAACGGTAACCTTTCACAAATCGCGGTTTTTCTCCAAACCGGAAAACCCTTGTTTTTCGTCACTTAGGTACCTGTTTCTCGGCAGCCAATAGAGCTGGCAACTTGAATTTATTTTATATTGTCGAGAGTTTGGACGGAAAACGCCCAACAAAAACATGGCTAGAATAAAAAAAATCATTCGTTCGAAAAATATGAAAAAAAAACTGTTTTGCTATATTGTTTCTAGGTAAAATAATATTAACACAACAGTTGAAACTCGCTCAGCATTATATGAAGAGTAGATAAAGAATTTTAAAAAAGTATGAAGATATCATGAATCTATCCAGAGAAACAGGTACATGAAAAAGTGTTAAATTAGAACCGACTCATGAACCCCCTTAAGGTATCGACATTATCTTTGCTAATTCAATTAAACACAAAACGAAGGTCTCTGGTTGACGAAATATAATCCAAAGCTTTACATTTTTGAAATGTTCGATGTATGTTGTCATAAACATTCTTGTCTATCAATTCGGAAACTGGGCTAATTGTCTTGTAGAAGTGGCTACCTCAGTTGCCAAGGCCCAGTAAGTACTACTGAGGTACCAAGTATCGAATGTTGGGTAAGCAGTCAACAAATTCCAAGCGGAGTTGGGTAAGGGCTCGGAACACTTATTTTCACTTTGTTCGGAGCACTCGAGCGAAGGACAACATTTCCAGATGCCGTTTCCTTCGAGGCCGGTTCCCACGTGCATTTTCGCTCAGACGCAGCTTTTAAAACCACTTAGGCGAGCGAGTGACCCATAAAAGACTTTTACTTACAGCCCGCACAAGTGGAGGCATCCAACTTGCCTCGAAATTTTCGAAAAATTATAGTCCTGAGAACATATTTCCTAAAAACGTCAATTTTTATTCATTTCGTCAATTTATTAAATGGATTATTGACACAGTTCGCCTTGAAGAGTCACGTAAGAATACTTCGCCTTTGCGAGTGTGGCTCATTGCATCGGTAACACGACTATGAGGATATAAAGGGTGTCCCATTCAACAAAAATTTTTCCTCTTGGCAATTTTTTATACCCCATAGCTTTTTTACAGCCATATAGTACAAAATGGATGTATAGTTCACTTCTGACTTGAGTGCTTATTTTCAACTTTTAATGTTTTTATTGGCAAAATAAGTTGTAATTAGGTTAAAATTTTAACAACATATTTTTGACCAGTTGCTACCCGCAACTGCTATTCTACATTAATATTAATTATGTGTGGTCCAATTTAAAAAAATTTTTTGGTCTTCGTTATAAATTGTTTTAGGCTAGAAACATATTGTTTAGTAATGCATGCATTCCAGGGGACGTCCCATTGGATAAGTATTGGATCAGTTTAACCATTTGTTAAGCGATAAGACTGTTTCTCTCGATGTAATTTATTTATTACTTTAGGGAAGAAATAGTGACCCCCCCCCCCACCATTATAAACCATAAAACTTCTAGCGGCATGGGAGCCTCGAATCTGAAGAGCATTTAAAAATCCATGATCTACGACACCCAACATGCGAATTCGAGTTCACCCCCCCCCCCCCAACCGCCACCACCAATGGTGCCAGTCTGGCACCAAAGCGGAAATACGTCGTAACATTGAACTTTCATCTATTAGGTTTAGTAGGCAGTCCGTCGAATGTCACATCCGTATTCAAGGTGAAACACCAAAAAACCCAAGAAATATGAGGTTTATGGTGCCCTGGCACCATGGTGGCACCACTTTTATTGCCATGGTGGTACAGAAAGTAATTCATGCAAATCCTAAGGTATAATGAGAATTTTTCCTCAATTTCAAAGCTTGGATACAATTAGTAAGCAGTAAAGGAACCAAAATATTGAAAACTTGGATATTTTGTGAATATTATCCCCCCACCCATCCCCCCCTCTTGCAAATTTTGGTACTCTGGTAAAATCATGTACAACCCGGAAGTTATTTTAGTCAAACAAAAAAAGAAACACGCAAATCGGTTGGAAATTGAGGCCTGGGCAGAGTTTATAAGATTATGCCCGCAAACGTACGTTTTTTAAGCAATAACCCCCCCTTTCCCCCCCCCTTAAAAGGCGAAATTAAAAATTCCGGCGCCGTAGTGCACAACTAGATAGTTTTCCGCGTCGAAGAAAAAAAGAACCACGAAAATCGGTTGAGAACTAAGGCCTGGGCAGAATACACAAGATTATGCCCAATAACACACGTTTTTTGAGCATTAACCCCCCTCTCCCCTCCTTAAAAGGCAAAATTTGAAATTCCGGCGACGTAGTGCACAACTAGATAGTTTTCCGCGTCGAAGAAAAAAAGAACCACGAAAATCGGTTGAGAACTAAGGCCTGGGCAGAGTACACAAAATTTTGTTACACACACACACACACACATACACACACACACACACACACAGACCACACCACACCATGCTGCCTTCACAATCAAGTTTGTTAGAAAGAAGTAAACGCTTCACACTCGATTCGAAAAGTAGAAAGCTTCATATGGAAATTTGATTACTGGTTACGCAGAAGGCAAAACTGTATACAAATCGAAGAAATGAACAGCGATCGCGTTTTAGGGCCGGTTTCACCAACAATCCATTAACTCCGTTCGACGAAAACTGCGTTTAAAGTAAACTGAGATTGATCTCCAGTCAAAATTTGTTTCGGTTTCACCAAGTTGAACGGGTTCTCAGGAACGGCGTTTTCGTTGATCTCTGGTAAACTTCTTCGTCACCATCGAAGCATCGAAAATCGTCGTACAACTCTGATCTGGCAGGTGATACGAGAGATAACGACATTGTTTTGTGACAGTTTTCCCGCAGAATCACTTTTTCGATAGTTATGACTTCATTCAATCCGCGATATTTCATCAATACGTCAACTATCCTCTTTCAGCGCTATAATTTGTGTTGTTCATGAGTTCATTATGATTGTTGGAGTTCAGATTTTCGATTGGACGTCTACCTACTTCATCAACGTGAGTACATTTACCTACTTTTATCCCTGGTGATTCCCTCTTCCAGGCTCTCTGGGTTTTTCTACAAATGTGCCTTACTGCATGACTCCTAAACCATATAGGTACCTACTCACCGTTACTTTCAACTACTCTGAGCTACCTAGTAGACATAGCTAACTGCTTAATAATGTGCGGATGCAAATTTTTGTTTCAGATTTCGGATAACAGGCTACGAACTGTGTGACGTATTTTCTGAACAAATAAGGTGAATTTCATTCTTCATGTCAAGAAAACCCATTATCACTTCAGCATTCAAGAAATACTACTACGATCGGTACTTGTGTGAAATTCTATGTACGCATTTTATAAGAATGAATGAATTAAAATTACAATTATTGTATTCAATAAAACGTGATACGTATGAATTGATTTGTTCATCTGCCTACACATTTCTCCAAGTCAATCTTATGTTGCAACAAATCGGTTCTTTTTTCTCCTACCTACCTATGCTGATTATGGTGCAAACAAAAATAAATTCGTAGGTAAATAATAAGAAAAGAATTTTCGGCATAATTGTTTGAGATAGGTAATGCGTAATCAAATAATAAGAATAATCATTCAATCAAACAATTATACAAGAATATAAACGACGTAAGTAAGCAATCTTTAGTAAACACCTAACGAGAAAAAAGGAAATATGAAGAGGGGATCTTGCGAAAAAATATGTATTCACCAGATACCATATAGGTATGTAACAGTTTTATTTTCATAATGATTAACATCAGCAAAAGCAACTACTCACAATAGGTACGTAAAATGCACACAGCAACTGGGAAACGGAAATATCTGTGTTGGTAACGAAACTTGTAGGCTGAAATAGCGACGTCCTGCGATGGATTTGTTAGGGACCGCGAATAATGAAATGGTTCACAATTTCGTTGTCCTTTCTCACTCCCGTATGATACCTACGAGAAGGTGCGCACCAAAGCTCGTGACATGATAAAAACACAGACGAAAAACAGCTCGACGGAATAGGAAAAATAACAATGGCGTCCACGTCCGTCGCTTTAAACGAAGATCAAACCGATTAACCAGCCAAAATTGAGCGATCAGCGCCAAACGCCGGATGAACCGAGGAAGGCGTTGATCGCCTCTGGTGAAACCCATTTTCTCGGTTCAGTAGTTGAATCGGCCCTCGAACTCCGATCAAAATGTTGGTGAAACCGGCCCTTAGTCAGATAAAATTTGAACGGAGATTAGACCTCTTTTGCGATTCACACTCATGATTCTGTTTTATGGAAGGAAAACCTTCAAGTACCTACTCGTAGGGACCGAACGGTTTGTCCTACAGAACTCCGGGTGGTCTCAAAAATTTTTTAAAATTCAATACTATTTAAAATTGGTGAAAAAACGATACTTTTATTTCGAGAGTTTTCGAGGTAGGGCACTCTTGAGATTTTCAACCGTCAATTTTCACCCCTTAGAAGTTACTGACATCAACCAAAAGCTTCGCGGCTCAACTAGACCCCAAATGGAGCCCATATACCAAATTTGAACCAAATCGGTCCAGTGTTGCTAAGAAAAGTGCCGCGTACGGCGTACGGCCGGAAAATTTTTGACATTTTCATGTATTTGCCCTGGCACATAGCACAAAAAACTGTCACGAAATTGCGTAACGAAATTGTGTTACCGTAAATGTACCCAACTTCGGCCATGTCCCCTAACTTCGGCCATTTCAAATATTGGCGGTACTGATGAAGCTGCGTTCTTCAGGGGTCATTTAAAACTTTCAGTTTTTTCTCAATTTCAACGGGTGTCTTTGGGGCCTAATGTTGATATCTCCCGCGCTTGTTACTCTTATCACTTTCCCATGAAAAAAATCAAAATGTAAACAAGCAGTTTAGACATTTTTCAGCTTGTGTGCTTTATAACTATTGTAGTTGTTGATGTGATGTGATCTTAGAACTTGCTCTTACCGTTTCATGTTCGTAGTTTAGTGTTTTTGAAGGTGAGTAATAAGTCATTTTTTTACTTCGTGTTTTGAGGGAGTTCTGGAGAGTTTTTTCCGATAACTGAGTAAGTGTTCCTAACTTCGGCCATGGGGGAGTCCATCTCGAAGATAGAAAATTAGTGGACGTGAGTACCAAAACTATAATCCGATATATATGGAAAACGCACTGAAAGAGGTTAGGGCTAGGAAATTGTCAATTCAGAAGGCATCCTAAAAATATGCAGTACCCAGATCGACTTTGCAGGATAAGATAAATAAGAAGAATCGTCTCAAGGTGGGTCACCCCAAAGCATTTCCATTTTTACTCTAATGTAGTGATATTATTATAATGACTAGTCATGAGTTTATAGTCGTTTGAGAATATTACACAAAGATTTCAAGAGAAGACAGATAAGTTAATGTTAGCAATTAATGTTTTAAATGTTGTTCAAATAATTTTGGCTTCTTTATGACTAGTGCGACGATCTCGTATTTTTGACATTATTAGCACTGATAATGATGATATTTTTGAAATGTCGATCTAAAAATTTAAAAAAGAGTTGAAGTTTTAAAATTCAAATTATCTGTTCATGTTTGAAAAGCTTTATAGATTTTTTGCTGCATTTTGCCTTTGTTTGGATGTTTTCCATGATATTCCTAAGGTGTCATTGTATTATAGGTGTTCCAAAAAAGTCTTTGTATGGTTTTTATAATTTTTAAATTCAAAAAAGCTTTTTTAAAAAATTATTCGGCGGCCGAAGTTACAATATAATTACTACTTCTTCGTTTTTAATGCATTTTTCATAGGTGGCCGAAGTTGGAGCACAACGGTACCTAACTTCGGCCACACTTCAAGTTTTTAAAAAAGGCCAAAGTTGTGATGTTTAAAAAAAAATTATAGCGACATCCTATAGAGCAGATCTGCTGCCATCTAAATTATTTTTTTCAGATTTTTACTCATATATTTGACTTTGAATAAACTCAAAAAACCTCCAAAAGTGGCCGAAGTTGGGTACATCTACGGTACAGTGCCTTTATAATGATTTCCGCTTACAACGACCCCGTTGTTAGGTTTGTTCCTTTTCTACACTTTTTAACCCACAGAAATCGTTCACCACTCGTTGGAAAGCTCTCGATTTAACGAACATTTTCATGTTCTCCATAACATATTGACTATACGAATAGCGGAGCTATGGGCATAACTGTTCTCATATTTTGTTTACAAACTAATGATCGTGATTGTAGAAGATAATTAATCCGGAATCGTCTATTTTATTGAAATTAGGTACCTACCTCTTAATATTAATAATTGTGTCAATTTGTAACATAATATATCTATTTTATTATGTTAATGATTCGTTTCACATTCTGACAACAACGGAGGGTGGGTTATAAAATCCTATAGTGAGGTAAAAAGCAATAGGTAAAGACATGAAAATGTCCCAATGCGTTGCAGACTCGTATGCAAGCGTTTTTGTTATCTTTTTATTGGATTTTCGGATTCTACGTACCTTGAAACGTAAAACATCAAATTTTGAGGGAGGGGGTTAACATTTTTTTTCTTGCTCAATTCCAAAGGTACCTATTATTGAAAATAATAAACCAAAAAATGAACTTCAATGATTATAATTAATTGCATCTAAGCTGGAGAAGTGCAAGGGGGTTCTAATTGGCGAGGGTAACTAAAGTAAATTTAAATTAAATAAAATTCAAAGTAATGCCTCAACAAGATTAGGAAATTCAAAATTTTAGATTAGGGGCACAAGAAGTTGAATTTGAGTAAACTCGACCCTTCGGGCCTCGCCAGGGGGCAAGCCCTTCTGATCCCCGGATGATTTCTACGGCTAAAATTCAAGAAACATGGAACATGTTTTAGACGCGCTTTCTTATTCTGTTCAATTTTATTCTTTTATTTGGAAGAATGCGATCAAACCTATTTTGCTATTTCGATAGCCTTTTAGAAAATCAGTCTTCAGATAGGAAGGTATTCAGATTACAACAACCCATTCATAGTAGTATTCAGATTACAACAACCCTACCGCATAGGTTACACCACGTTACACGATCCTTAGTTCCTTATCAGTTGATCTGGCATTATTGAAAATAATAAACCAAAATTTGGGTCGGAGGGTGTTGGCGAACAGGTTGGTGTTGCGGTGAGGGTGTTCAGGTTGTTGCGGCGGATGACGCGGGGAGGGCGCTGGTGCTGGTGTTGGTGTTGGTGCTCCTCATCCGCGGGGGTGACGAGCCTACCAGCATCGGCCACCAGCTGCCACGGAACACGTGACCGCGCCTAACGCAATTAAAAAGTCATCCCCCCATCGCCCTCCCATCCATCTGAACATTGGGGCGCCCACATTGAAGGAGCCCCCCCCCATTCATTCAACAACAACAACGGCGTCAACAAGGGCGCTGTGTTGCTCCGGCTATTGTTCCCGCAGGTGACGAGGCGTCAGATGTAATTTCGATAGTGTTGCGGAAGGTCAAGAGCTGATCCGCCGATTAAATGCCAGCAGTAAATCTCTACAAATCTGTCTGTCTGTCCGGAACTGATCACAGCCAAACGGCTCAACCGATTCTTCCCATAACAAGTTAATTCAAGTCCTCGAATTCGGATGGAACATGCGGAAATTTTGGCTGTAACGAGCAGGCGGTACAAGGGAGGCTGCTACGAGGGACGATGATTTTCATTGGGGACCATCTACACGCCAATCTGTCCATTTCTTGAAAATTTCATCGAAATCGGAAAATAACTTCGTATAGTTTTACCCGTTACAAGGATTTCTTGGCAGACACGGAACCAAAATTGTTCAAGAAGGCCTGTGATGTGATTGATTGGTTCAGTAGGAATAGGTTGGCTGTCAATGAGTCAAAAACGCATACCATGCTGTTTGGTCTGAAGAGTTTGTCGATGGCTGATGACAACCCCCAGCAAGTCAAGTTCCTTGGAGTTCTTGTGGACCCGAAGCTTAATTGGAATTAACATTGTGAATGCTTAGTTAATTCTTTAAATAGTTCGATATTTCTTTTAAGAAGACTGACTGACAAATTGTCTAAGACTGCAGTACTTGCAGCATTTCATGCAACATTCCTCAGTAAGGCGAATTATGCAATTCTCTGCTGGGGTCATTGCCCATCGGCCTCCTTAATATTTACTTGCCAGAGACGAGCAGTGCGAGCAATAGTTGGTACAAGTTATAGGGCTGACTGTAAAGAAATATTTATTAGTTTAAGAATTCTTACTATTCCAGCTATTTACATCCTGGAATGTATCACTTTTGTGCACACCCATTCAGATAAATATGAATCAGCGCCTCACAGTTATGAAACTCGATCTGCGAATAACCTTGTGATCCCATACTCAAGGCTCAATACGACTAGAAATGTATCTAGGTGGTGGGGTTTAAAATTTTTTAATGCCCTACCAACAAATGTAAAATTGTTCAGTTATCGGAAATGTAACCCACCCAGCACCGAGGGGATTCATAAGAGGTCCACCTGACTTACGCCGCTGACCGAGGGATTCTTAAGAGTCCCTGGCTCTGTGACGAAAGGCCCTCCCTTTTGGTTTATTATTTCTAATAATAAGCCTATGTGATCGTATCGCAAAAAATTTTTATAACCCCCCCTCAAACTTTGTCACTTTACGTTTCAAGGTGCGTAGAATCCAAATTTGCAAATTTGCCAAATGTCCGTCCGCCGTCCGCCGTCCGCCGTCCGCCGTCCGCCGTCCGGGCCATAAAAGGCCTTAGAATCGGTCTAAAAAACCCGATCTTTCGCACATAGACTCCATTTGGGGTCTAGTTGGTCCTAACGTCGAACTATTCCGATCGCTTAATTCGTATAGAAGTTATGGGCAAATAACCGGCCAAAAAAGAGGTTTTTGCTTAAATATGCGTGGGGTGACATTTTCCAAGTATTTTTCTTCATGTTGGATGGTTGGTGGCTTTATAGACGATTGTATAGAAAAATAATAAACCATTAAAAACCAATAAACCATAAAAATAATAAACGTACGATAAATCAGAAACACGAGTGTGAATCGCAAAAGAGGTCTAATCTCCGTGGCTTTATAGACGGTTATATAGAAAAATAATAAACCATTAAAATAATAATAATAAATAATAAAATAATAAACCATAAAAATAATAATCGTGCGATAAATCAGAAACACGAGTGTGAATCGCAAAAGAGGCCTAATCTCCGTTCAAATTAAAGCTGACCGAAATGCCATCGATGTTTCTCTTCATGTTGGATGGTCGGTGGCTTTATAGACGATTATATAGAAAAATAATAAACCATTGTGTAATAATTTGCAGCGTTTTTGGTTTATTATTTCTAATAATAAGCCTATGTGATCGTATCGCAAAAAATTTTTATAACCCCCCCTCAAACTTTGTCACTTTACGTTTCAAGGTGCGTAGAATCCAAATTTGCAAATTTGCCAAATGTCCGTCCGCCGTCCGCCGTCCGCCGTCCGCCGTCCGCCGTCCGCCGTCCGGGCCATAAAAGGCCTTAGAATCGGTCTAAAAAACCCGATCTTTCGCACATAGACTCCATTTGGGGTCTAGTTGGTCCTAACGTCGAACTATTCCGATCGCTTAATTCGTATAGAAGTTATGGGCAAATAACCGGCCAAAAAAGAGGTTTTTGCTTAAATATGCGTGGGGTGACATTTTCCAAGTATTTTTTTTCATGTTGGATGGTTGGTGGCTTTATAGACGATTGTATAGAAAAATAATAAACCATTAAAAACCAATAAACCATAAAAATAATAAACGTACGATAAATCAGAAACACGAGTGTGAATCGCAAAAGAGGTCTAATCTCCGTGGCTTTATAGACGATTATATAGAAAAATAATAAACCATTAAAATAATAATAATAAATAATAAAATAATAAACCATAAAAATAATAATCGTGCGATAAATCAGAAACACGAGTGTGAATCGCAAAAGAGGCCTAATCTCCGTTCAAATTAAAGCTGACCGAAATGCCATCGATGTTTCTCTTCATGTTGGATGGTCGGTGGCTTTATAGACGATTATATAGAAAAATAATAAACCATTGTGTAATAATTTGCAGCGTTTTTCGTCCGGTAGGGGGGGAGAACCTTCGTTTCTACTCCGGTCCGCTGTTTCCATCAGTTACTGAACTGATGGAAACAAGTGAACTGATGGTTGTTCAAGGTTTTGAACGGAAAACTTGGTTTGTGCGTGGATTGCCTTCCTGGCGCCTGTTTGCGTATCTTCCTTCCGGTCATCGGGGAAACGCACAGTTTTTAGTGCGGCGCTGGGTGGGAAGGACATACAGAACTGTATGTCTGTCTTCCTACGTGAACTAGCTCCATATACATTTGATGATTATTTTATAGCCATTAATAATGCAAAAATTTAGACTTTTTACTAATTTTAAATTTGTTAATCTTTGATAAAATATTTGTTTTCTTGTAACTTATTTATGTATTGACGGGTTGACTTCCAACTATCGTAGTTTTATTATGTGTTTAATTGAGAGTCAGTGTTACTGTTAGCGTTATAAATATTATTTATGACCAGAGGAATTTTTATAAGATGAATCTGTGCAGTTTTAATAATTCTTTGTTGTCTAATATCTAATCGTATATCGACGTTTGTCATGCAATATTTGTAAACGACAAATAAAAATCTCTCTCTCTCTCTCTCTCTCTCCTGAAACGTAAATCATGAGTGGAAATTTTGATTTTGAAGACCACTTTTTTTTTCAACCCTGAAAAGTGAAAACAATAATAACTCCGCTACCTTGGTAGACTCAGAAGCAAAATTATTGTTCAGGAACGTCTAAAACATTTTAAAAACACAAGTAAAAATCTAGACTTTGGATGACTTAGCGAATTTTCATTTTAAAAAGCCATTCCAATAGACCCATAAATTTCAGGTATTTAATATATTTTTTTTCTCTCACAGAAATCCGTTTTAGAACGCTCGAAAACAATTCCTGAAGTTAAAAAAAAATCTCACTCCAGACATTGTATTGTATTTTGAAAAATTGTATCGCAAAACTTTCAAGTTTTTGCCAAAATTCATAATAACAAGGTCTTTAAGATTTCAAGATGTCGTACATTATATCTGCGACCCCGGTGAATAAGTGGTCAAGTCAAATTTGCCCATTTTACAGGGGAGCATTATTAAAATTTGAATCTTCACCTAAAATCCGGATTTTGTCGTAGAAGGTTGAAATTTGGAATGAATGATGTAGTCATTTTTAGGTGAAGATTCAAATTTTAATAATGCTCCCCTGTAAAATGGGCAAATTTGACTTGACCACTTATTCACCGGGGTCGCAGATATAATGTACGACATCTTGAAATCTTAAAGACCTTGTTATTATGAATTTTGGCAAAAACTTGAAAGTTTTGCGATACAATTTTTCAAATTACAATACAATGTCTGGAGTGAGATTTTTTTTAACTTCAGGAATTGTTTTCGAGCGTTCTAAAACGGATTTCTGTGAGAGAAAAAAAATATATTAAATACCTGAAATTTATGGGTCTATTGGAATGGCTTTTTAAAATGAAAATTCGCTAAGTCATCCAAAGTCTAGATTTTTACTTGTGTTTTTAAAATGTTTTAGACGTTCCTGAACAATAATTTTGCTTCTGAGTCTACCAAGGTAGCGGAGTTATTATTGTTTTCACTTTTCAGGGTTGAAAAAAAAGTGGTCTTCAAAATCAAAATTTCCACTCATGATTTACGTTTTAGGCCTTCTTGAACAATTTTGGTTCCGTGTCTGCCAAGAAATCCTTGTAACGGGTAAAACTATACAAAGTTATTTTCCGATTTCGATGAAATTTTCAAGAAATAAAATAAATATATATATACCTATAATATATTTTATATATAGATATAAAATAGATATATTTAAATTTTTTGACAATTTACATTTATCTTCTACAGATTCATTTCTGCCGTTTACAATAAATTCAATTCAACTTTTTACTAGTTTAACTCATCCCAACCTTTCTTAAGGGAGAAAAAATCTTTTCTATCCCCCCCCCACCTGTGGTAAGGAAAGTAAAAACAACACTTAGCTTAGCTTACGTTTAGCTAACGGTTGCCGAACATGCTCCTCGTTTTACCTGCCGAAGCTACAGGGAAACCGCCGAAAAGCCAAGTTCTATGCAGACGGGTCATCTACACAATAGTATAATAAACAATGTGTAATTATTTGCAGCGGTTTGCTTCCGTGTCATTTTCAAAAAAAAGTTCTCACAATCAATCATCATAGCTCCCCGACTGATAGTAGCTGCTGCGCATGCGCACACGCGAATTAGCCATAACTTCTACATTTTCTATCTGATTTCGATGAAATTTTCTTGGATTTTTGCGGGTTGCTGTGTAGATGGTGTGCTGTGAGGGTAGTGAAAGGTACTTAGCATTTAAGTTGTGAGATTAGCTATGCATCTGATCTTCAATACGAACAGGTTATGGATACGAGAAAGCTATGTGCCACAACCACTTGGCAGTTTGTTTATTGATGAACTATACGAACAGTTTTGTCTCCGTCCAATAAATATCTATCCATCCACCCCAAAACTTAGAAGAATTTTTTTTCAAGTTTTCCGGCAAAACCTCAATTCACGACCTTCATGAATCGGTTTCATTTCTGTTGAAGATTTCCGGTACGGATTTTCCCATTAGGAGTTCCAACTCCAAGGAGCCACACAATCGGCGAACATTTAAACGCAATGCTCATGAATTAGGAAATACGAGGGTTTGCACCGAGGAAGGACGCGTTCGCAAGCTCTTGACAAAAACTCCAAGGCAGTCGCAACCAAATATAGAAAGGTCGAATGAATTACGACGGACCTTCAGGCTCCCGAAGTTTTGCGTGGGACAAACTGTCTGGCGATCGAAGGTGATTACTAAGATGCTACTTATTATTGTCTTGGGCAGATTTACTCGTAATAGTTGACCGTGGGCGTGGCACATAGGCCCCTCGTATCCAGTGAGAACATTCCCACTGCCATATTTGTGGACCTTTTGTACATGGATCATGTACCTCAAGATTCCTACCTATGAAGCCTACATTAAATACCTCAGTTACTTATTACTCTTAGAGTCGTCGCAGGCGCTACAGCCAAGTACTTTTTATTTTGAACTGTTACCTGTCACTCCCTTGATGAAAGGGACAAGACACAGAGAGTACATTACGAGCAGCAGTCAGGTTCGGACCTCCTTGTCGTACTTGGGTGTAGTGACTGAAGTAACTACTGTTTTATCTAAGGATGTCGTACCTATTAATCTTGCTTTATAAAGTTATTATCTTGCAAATTAAACTCGGACAAAAGATTTATCGTGGTCGCGTTTTCTTTCTCTTCCTCGTGATGGATCCGCCTGAACTGGAGGAAGGGCAGATTTCAGAAGAAGGTCCTTCCAGTTACCGAGGGTCCTGGGACATATATATATATGCCGCAGTATATATCCCCTTCAACCTACCCAGTTTCCAAGCACGAAAAGTCGGATAAGAAAATTTCCGTTTTTCGCTGTAGGCGGCACTTTCCTTAGTTACCAACGACCGATTTTGATGAAATTTGGTATGTAGGCTCCATGACTAGTTGAGCTCCAAAGCTTTTAGTTAGTTTCTATCACTTCTAAGAGCTGAAAAGAAGAAGCTGCAATATTCAAAACGCCTTAGCTCAAAAACTTTTAATGCAAAGGTATTGTTTTTTCCTCAATTTGAAACTGTATTGAATTTTAAGAATCTGATGAGACCACCCAGAGTTCTGCAGGACCAACCGTTCGCTCCCTACGAGAACTTAGGGTTTACGATTAATCAGAAACACGAGTGTGAATAGCAAAATGCGATCGTTGTTCGTTTCTTCGAGTTGTACTCAGTTTTGCGTCCTTAGCAACCAGTAATCGAATTTCCTAATTAAGGCACCCACAACTCACTATTTCTTCGGATCGAGTGTGAAGCGTTAATTTCTTCCAAATAAACTCGATTATGAAGAGGTAGGTAGCTAGTAACAATGGCAAAGCCGTGTTCTTTGCAGAAGAGTGATCTATATAGAAAAATGAAAATCTTTGTGTTTGAAAATAATAAGTTTGTTGAGAGATTTCGTAACTAGATTGCAAGAATCATTGGTATGGGAGGACCCAGGCTCGATTCCAGCCATTTTTGTAATAATACCTACACATAGGTATCCATTATCTATTGTTTTTCCCATCAAGGGAGAAATCAATTTACGTATTTTTTCAAGTCGATCTCGTTTCGTCGTCACGTTTTTTGGTTCTCCATTTCACTCAGAAGTTCCGTCCGCTCCTCAAACTTTTTCAATTTAATAAAAACTTTTTTTTTCGTTCAATTTAAACTTGAATCTCGTTTCTGTGAACTCGTACTTCATTTTCTCATTTCACTAGTGAACGAGCTGCGGGAAAGTTTAATAGCCATCTGAGCTCCAGGGGACATCCCGGGTGAGCGGGTTGGTTCCCAACAAATTCACAGTTGCGAACCAAATCAAGGGAAACAGAAACAGAGAGCATTCTTTGGGACGGAAACTCTTTTCGTAACTATGAGAAGAGATATTCGGGAAATACAAGAATGAAGGTCCTCCTGAAAATTGCATCAGAATCGGACCATGATTTCTAGTAGTTGTAGGGTTTTCCACAGACGGACACGGACTAAAATTGCTTAAAAACATTTTTATTTTGAAGGATCCAAATTTGTAGACCTGCTGCATTTACATCACGTACTTTGTTTCAAACTTCTTGGTTCACGATATATATATATAGCCAAATTACTCCTTACACCTGAATATCATGAGGAGATAACGATACAATGGATACCGGGGCATTTAAACTTACAGGGGAATGATAAAGCAGATGAAGCTGCCAAACGCGGAGCCTCAGTGGTGGCGATGAGCTGTGAGTTGATCAGGTGGCAACAGATGAGTGGCAAAATGGTACGAACAGTATTCCTTCGAAAAAGGGGCTCATCACGTCTATATTATGGACCGATTCTGCAAAAAAACTAAAATTCTGAAGGTTCATTCGCCAAGAAGGGACGCGGTGCAACTCATACGCACACGAACTAGCCACGGACAGATAAACCCCAGTAGCCATCTGATCCAACTTAGAGATTCCACACTTTCTGCGAAGACATAGTTGGCGACATGAACCACAAATTTAAAAATGTCCACCATGAAGAAGAAAGACTTCAAATCAACCCAGTTGGAGGTCAACCATTGGAGGAATATTTACCTGAGAAAATTGCTCCAGTTTATGAAAAAATTCGGGAATAATTCCTTAGCCCTCTTTTGTCCGCGTTTCCTTTAACTTTAGTTCCTTATTCCTCCACTCCTATGGAATGCAGTGACATTTTTCTTGTCTACACCACTGTCTAAACCTTCTCAATGGATTATGGCCGAATTCCAAATGATGCCGCCAAAAATTTACTGGTTATCCCGAATCATAGCCGTCCCAGTCGTTGTGCCAACATGTCACGGAAGCCGCAAGTGGTAAGTTCATTATCTATTTTCAACAATTTACTGTAGAATTTCTTACTTCAAACTGTTTTCAGAGGTGCATTGAATAATAAACTTTGATTTTCATGACAGTAAATTCGGAATACACTTCCAGTTTCCAAAACTAGGAAGGGGAACCGCAGATCCCCTTGGCCAGAACAGGGCGTTCGGGTTATTTCTTTCGTTACGGTCTTGAAGCCTTTATTGGTGTCACAAAACAATTTCGTGATCTCTCGTATCACCAATTCACTGCCTTCCAGATCAGAGTTGTACGACTGATTTTCGATGGTTCGATGGTGAAGAAGAAGTTTACCAGAGATCAACGAAAACGCCATTCCTGAGAACTCGTTCAACTTGGTGAAACCGAAACAAATTTTGACTGGAGATCAATCTCAGTTTACTTTAAACACACTTTTCGCCGAACGGAGTTAATGGATTGTTGGTGAAAACGGCTCCAATATTTTGTACCAGTATTGCTCCCAGCGTGCGATATGGTTTATTATGGATCGCAAATTACCGCTCTATTTATTAACCGCATATTATGCGGACTCTGATGTTGGAGAAGAGGTAAATGATCTATTATAGTTTGGAGGGAAAGATAAGTCCTTGTTTGTACAAATATAGTGTATTGAGACTAATTATAAAACACAATGGAGATTAGTTTCCTCTACAAACAACTTACTATATAGTTTGCTATTATGTTTTAATACAAGTTTGAAATTTGTTCCTAAAGTTGTACAACAAAAATTTGATTGATCTCGTTGAACACCAACCATTGATTCTATTCATTTGTTTCCCCAACCATTTAAGGGCTTAAGTTTTAGTCGTCAAAAATGTGTGGATATCTGAACAATTCCTTGATTGGTAAAAATTATGTTAGTTCGGCCTAAGGGTTCCCTTTCATAAACTGATCAACTTTCCCGCAAGCCGGCTGAGGGGAACCTCAGTTCCCTCTTCTAATCCTCAACTTTCCAACGATTCCAACTTCCAACAACGATCGGATTTTGGTCTGCTAAAATTTGAACGGAGATTAGGCCTATTTTGCGATTCACAATTTTGTTTCGGATTTATCATATCGGTTGGTCCTACCGAGCTCTGGGTGGTCTCATTCGACTTTAAAAATTCAAAACTATTTTAAATTTATGAAAAAATAATACCTTTATATTAAAAGTTTTCGAGCTAGGGCGTTTTGAAAATTTCAACCCTTAGAAGGGATGACAATAAGCTTCTCTTGGTCGATTCCAAGGGTTCATTATTGAAAGTTATAAACCAAAAAATCAACTTGTACTTGAAGCAATAGTTACTGCAACAATCGACGATATACCTACATCAAAATAATCAGGCAGATCATGAATTTTAACACTTGGCCGTCATATCCATCTGACAGCTTGGTTTCAGCGTACGACATCTGACATTTGGGGTGGGGGTCGAGATTGATTTAGCTATCTTCTCTATGAGTTTGGGTTCAGCCCCAAGTCCTACGGGGCCCACTTGCTCAAGAATTGGTGTAGCCATAGTCTAGAATCCAGTCAGTTCTCAGATGAACATGATGATTGGCTGATCTGCCATAAATATCATAACCCGCGTCAGGTGATCGTTGCCCTACTTGATTTCGCTGTATGCAAGAGCTGCTACAGCGTCAACCTTGTATGCATCTGAATTTTGGCAGTATTGATGTTCGCAAATGATGTCTTCCCAGAACCAGAGACCACCGAATACAAAGCTTTTCTATCTCCCATTGTAAGTTAGCAACTACCTAAGCAAAAAATAGAAACTGAGACGTGACTGCCTCATCCACTAAACCGTCCAATCATAACCCATAAACCCATAACCTTCTCCCGCGATCTTGTAAACTCGTCTCCATTATCCTAATTCGCCAAAATGAACGGCCCATCGCATGCCAGCAGGGCCCCATAACCTGAACAGTACACGTGCGCCTCGGGCTTCGCGTGCTCGATTCCCCCTGGTTTCATTAAATATTCAGTGGAATCTCGAAAGTTTCCACCGAAATATCTCTCTCACTCACTCCACTTCGTCTAGTCAATCCCTCTCTCGCTAGGGCTTTAATGAATTAACCCGGGAGCACCCCTGGCGCCCTATTCATGTAGTCTAGTCCTCCCTGTCACATCTTCATTATCTTTCTCCCCTCTGTGTAGTTTTTCCCTTCTTTACATTCGTTTGATACGGAAGAAATTCTTACCCTTTTCCGATGCTGTTTAGTATAAACATAATAGGCAGGAACCCCGCTTAAATTATGTATCCCGGTGAATCTCGAAAGACTGTTAGTTCACTTCCTGAAATAGGAAGAGGAAGCACAAAAATCCGTTCAAATTTCAGCTGATAAAATAGGAATGTAGGTATACAAATTTTAAATAAAGTAAAAAATTGGGTTTTTTAAATTTTGAATTTGTAAAAAGTATTGATACTTGAATGTATATATACTTTTCTGAAGTATCGGCCTGATACTTTTCAAAAATATCGATACGACATGTATCGATACATTTTGGAGTACCATACATCCCTATGATAAAATGCGATGATCGCGAGTTTCATGCTGCACTCAGTTGTGTTTCCTTAGCAACCAAGTACCAAATTTCGTAATGAAGGCACCTACAACTTGGATTTCGAAGTTATTGCTAGTAGGCAGTAATACTCATAATTCTATACAGACGGGATCTATACAGTAAAATAATAAACTATTGTGTAACCTGCTGGAATACAAAGATTTTTATTTTCTTAAAGGGAATCTCATTTAAAAAACAAAACGCTGCAAATTATTACACAGAGGTTTATTATTTTTCTGTAAAGATCACTCGCCAGCGAAGAACACAAAGTTGCCATTGTCACTACCTATGTAGCGGTAATTAAATCTCCGCTAAATCGAATCTGAGCGGCGAGCCACTAACAAGGAATTCCGGATCATCGAGAAGTGATCACTTCCGTACATACCTGACACATATATGCAACTTGTCATGTGTCAGATCCATACACCTCCGCAACCAGCTGGTTCCACTGGCCAGACTGAAGGAGAAGAAGGTGACGTCAGGAGATTGAAGGTGGCAGTGGAGACAGCGATTCGAATGCGAAAATTGAGCGAATCTCCCTAATTTCTGAAGAAAAGGGACAGATCATTGGGTTTCTCGAGTCTTGCTGGAGGGATTGATGGTTGTGGTGGTACGATTTCGATATCTGCTACAAGGTGAGTGACAACAAATCGCCACTTGGGCATGGGAAACAACTTAACATACCACTTTTTTTTCCTGACTTAAACCAGAACACGTCGTCTACAGGTTGATGAGCAGATCAGCTACAATCGAAGTGACATCTGTTGGGAATACAGTGACTAATTTTTGGCCGAAGCATACACTCCGTGGATGTTGTTCTCCAGTCAAAGGATCAAAAGCGTCGACTAAAAGAAACCCTTTTCCTACAATACCTATGTATTTTGTGTACAACTCAGTCGTTATTTTCCTCAGGCTTCTTTGGGCCTTTCCATCCATCCTTTGTTATACCTACTTTGGAGACCACTACCGCGCTAGAGGGTTCATAAACGCCACAACCCATCAATTAAATAGTTCAAGTCTTGATCAATGCCATATTTTATTATTTTATTATCATTTTATAAGATATAATGTACTATCTATGAGTAACCAGTGACTATCACTTGGAATAGATTGTCGAACGCGTGTATTAATGTTTATTCTTTTTTTTCAGTGGTACCACTAAACAAGAACTAAGCGAAAGAGGCCCATTAATTGTAAGATTAAAGGTTGTCATCAAGAAAATTGTGAAAATAAATTTGTTCAGCTTCATAAATTGGTAAGTTTTGATTCATTAAATATCTTCGATTAATCGCAGCTGTCTTGAGTTTAGTAATACAGCCTTGAGGTTGGCATTTGTCCTTCAAAAATTGCCTGGCGCCCAACAAATAGGCTCCCTATCGCTAAGGCGATTTTGGGTTTTCTTCCCAGTGAACCATCGGCCCTGGTCGTCTCATCCCATGCTAGTGTAAGTACCTAGTTTGACTACAAAAAGTGTTATGTACACCAACCAACCATATTTTCGCTCCAGAATGAAGTTTATTTCGAAGAAATAAACGCTTCACACTCAATTCGGAGAAATAAAGACTCGAATTGTACAGCCAGGTGCCTTCATTAGGAAATTTGATTACTGGTTGCTAAGGACGCCAAACTGAGTACAACTCAAAGAAACGAATAACGATCGCATTTTGGTCAGCTACAATTTGAACGGAGATTAGGCCTCTTTTGCGATTCACACTCCTGTTTCTGATTTATCGTAAGTCCAACTTCCAGTTCTCATAGGAAGCGAACGGTTTGTCGTACAGAGCTCCGCGTGATATCATTTGGTTCTAAAAATTCAATAGGAACTATCTTAAATTGATGGAAAAACAAAACCTTTAAACCAAAATTGTTTGAAGTAGGGCGTTTTGATAATTTCAACCCTTAGAAACGACTGACATCAATTAAAAGCTTCGGAGCACAACTAGACCCTAAATGGAGCCCATATGCCAAATTTCATCAAAATCGGTCCATGGGAGTTAAGGAATGTGCCGCATACGGCGGATGGACGGCCAAATTTTTATTCGATTTTCGGATTCTACGTGAACCAGCAAATTTTGAGGGGGGTTTAAAATTTGTTTTTCCTGGTCGACTCCAAAGGTTCATTATTGAAAATAATAAACCAAGATTAGTGTCAAAATTCGGACAGAATTTGATTTCCAATTCAAGTTTCATATTTACCTATGTAAGATTTGCGCTGTACGGGGGTTCGCATCAGTCTTTCACCATGTCGGAAATTCCTATTTTCCCTTGTCAGCATTGTCCTATTTTTTCCTTTATCAGTCTTTCCCTTGCGCTGTACGGGGTTTCCAAGTCTTTCCCAAGGCCAAAGGGGGCAGCGCTCTAAAGATGGCGCTGTCGTCATATCAAATGTTTTCTCAACTTTTCTTGCTGAGCTTTCTTTAATTGGAAAACCTTGTAAATATACTCAGAGTAAATAAATAAAGGGCCGACCTATCGAGCTTTGAACACATATTAAAATGCCAAGTGGGTGTGGCACATAGCTTCCTCGTATCCATAACCCGATTATATAGATGATCCGATGCATAGTAGTTAATCTCAAAACACCAATCTCTAAGTACCTTTCACTACCCTCATAGGGGACCATCTACACGCTACTCTGGATAATCCTAGAAAATTTCATCAAATTCGGATGAAAAATGTAAGTTGAGTCACTACTCAAAAAATCCAAAAATAAATCATTGCACGACTGGGAATCGTACCCCGTGACCTCTCACTTATCAAAATGACTCGCTGTACATGTGCTACTGGCGCCAGACAGCAGATAGTGTAGAATTTGAGGTTGTGACGTACGCACGGCTGTTACACGGATTTTACGTTCGCGCATGCGCATCGGCTACTATAAGTCCGGGGGTGATGATTTTCATAGGGGACCATTTACAATCTAATCCGCATAATCCCTGAGAATTTCATTGAAATCGGATGGAAAATGTAGAAGTTATGGCCGTTTCAAGGAAATTCACGTTTGCGCATGCGCAGTCGCTTCTATCAGTCCGGGGATGATGATTTTCATAAGGGACCATCTAAATACTAATCTGTAACATCTCTGAAATTTTCATTGAAATCGGATGGAAAATGTAGAAGTTATGGCCGTTACAAGGAATTCACGTTTGCGCATGCGCAGTCGCTTCTATCAGTCCGGGGATGATGATTTTCATAGGGGACCGTCTACACACCAACCCGCACAATCCCTGAAAATTTCATCGAAATCGGACAATAACTTCGTATAGTTATGCGCGTTACAAGGAAATCATGACAGACGGACAGACACACAGACACACAGACAGACAGACACACAGACACACAGACACGGAACGAAAATTGTTCAGAAAGGTCTAAAACGCAAAACGCGAGTGAAAATTTTGATTTTGGAGAACTTTTTTTTTTTCATCCTTGAAAAGTGAAAACAAAGCTTCCGCTACCTTGGTAGACTCGGAAGCAAAATACACCTACCTTTCCTTGAAAGGTTTGTCTGTCTCGCAACTTGTCTCTCCTTTATTAATTGAGGCTGAAGAGTATGAAAAGTGTGCGATAGAGACAGAGAGACAGAAGCGTTATCATTTTCCCAGTTTTTCTCAGCTACCAGAGGACCGATTTTCATTCTGTAAGTGTCCCAGGTGTAGTTTCCAAACCTGCCACCACGTAGCATTTTGAAATGATCACATTTTGTCATAACTGAGAACAGTTTACTATTTGAAATTAGTGAAGACTGTTCTGTAGGTTTTGAGGGTTCATTTATGGTAGTATGCTTCGAATTTTTGCATTAATTTTTAGTAGTAACAATAAACAAACTATACCTACCTAAACAATTAAAAAAAACCTTAAATTGTTAGTTTATTGAGTAACAATAAAATAACAATAAACAAACAAGGTTCTATCAAATTAGAAATTTAGGGAGGTATGAGAATCATAATTTTTCTGCTCACCAAAATTGAAAATTTAATTACATTCTCACCAGATTTAGTAAAACCGAGGCAAATTAATGAGATGCTAAAAATGTCGAAAGGATAACAGAATGGGCAGCACGTCTGGTGGGACACCCTGTATACGATATGGGAAGTGTTGGAAAAGTTCGACAAGATCTTGGAAAATAGTCCCACAGTTTAGAATCGAACTTCAATTTCAACCGGTCACAGACGTTAAATTTCCTTATTCCGCGTAGAACCGTCCATTTCTGTGGAGTCACGATATCGGAGTATTATATTACACTATAAACACCGTAACACAGATACGGCTTTTATTGCTTTCGTGAACTAAAGTGAACGAGATGAGATAACGACTTATAGCCAAGTCGCGGCGATTGGGGAACATGACGCACAATAAAGACCGAAAAAGATACTCTAAAGTTGAAGCTTTTTGATTACACAGTTCGTTTATCATTGTGCTAAGGGAATTCCTACCGTATCTACATTTGAGTTTAGATTCGCCGAATCAATGAAACATCAAGTTCCACTCATGGGATAGGAACTCAAAAAACGCGCACTTTCAACAATTTTTAAGCCTGAACACTCTTTTATAAAAACCCTGTGTTGTTGCCTGTAAAGTCGGTATACGGGCGAAAGTTTTACGTGACAACGACTTTGAGTGGTAAAATAATTTTAATGTTAATATTCATTCGTATAGTAGGAAGAAGGATAAAATAAAATTCTTTGTCAAGTTGCACAGAGTAGGTATTTCCCGTAGGTAGTAGGTATTTCCCATGGGTGGGGGGGGAGTGAGCGCCGGGGAAGGGGAGGGGCCGCCGGCCTTTAGGGAGCGCCGAGCTGCACCCCCTCCGTGAGCGGAGCATAACGCAGTTTCTTGAAGTGTCTCCCGGTAAACCAATTTATAAGACGTTATCACGTCAAAATTCAGATAAACATAAATTTCTCCCTTACAGGGAAAAACAATAGATCATGGGTAAGGGTAAGTCCATTGTTGTCGGTGTAATTTGAAAATTAAACTTTTTTCTTTAAAAGAAACTCTCCAATTGCACACGTGCAATTATTACGTGTAATAACGTCATTGCAGTACTCTAGAGAACGTCGCTTCATAACTACCGATAAGTAACTACGATTTTGTTTACTGGTATCTGCGTTGCATTTTTTATGGCAAAAAAAGTGTCGCGAAGAATCCCTTGACCCCCAGCCAAAAGACATTATCCGTGTCAAAAAAGTGAATAAAACAACATTTTCAATACCTAATTTCAACAATCTGAAGGGCGGAAAGCCACAGCAATCTATCTGGTACCGTTGGAATCGACACGTGAAGATCAATTTAACGCACGTCACGGCATGTGGAGAAACTGGAAAATAACACAAATTTTCCCTAGAAACGAAAGTGTTTACTCAATCAACGTAGCTAAGGAAAGCCTCATTCACGAGGAAACAGGACGTCTGTATATATTTATGTAAGAAATATAGATGTAAGAGATGTATAGATGTAAGATAATGCCCTTACATGAAAATCTAATTCGATCATAAAATTAAAATAAAATAGGTAATTATTTAGGTTTCAATGAGTCTAGCCCTAACACTTTTATGAATCATTTCTTCAAAGTCATTTTCCAATGTTTTGTTTCCCGTATCAATGATTGTTACTAGTTACGAGTGTTACTTTGTGTATTATAGTTCAGTAGGGGGGAACGAATCCTGTTACAATATATTGCCAATCCAGGGTTCCCATTTGGAAGAGGACTTCTCTCTAATTTTGTGGGTAATTTTGGGTTGAACTCGAGTAGACACCCTCTACATCATTATTCCTTCAGTAGGAGCTACAGTTTCCACTAGCTTAATGTCGAAAATCATCAACATAATCGCGATTTCTCGTTCGTGTTGTTTGAACTCAACGCAAAAGACCAACATGATCGTGAAAATCCAGTTGGAGACTCTCTAGTGAACCTGCTCAACAAGTATTTTTGACAAAATGACGCCATAAGCCCGTGTGTTCTATGTATGGAAGCTAAATTTACCGCCCGTTCAACTTGGCAAACGTTTTCTCAAATATTCATTTTAAAAAATTAAAAATTTTTAGGAAAGGTTTAGGAACCTTGATTTCTTGTTTCGAAATTCTTCAACAAGGTACGAAATTTTTCAGTTTTTATAGATCAAGAAGAACCATGATGTTGATATGGAGCTAATTTTTTAGTGTGAACCTTCCTGATTAACCTCCTTTTTAGGACGTCCCACAGTAAGACTTGGTAGTCCTTATGCGATTAATCTGGAGTAAAGTACTCGACAGAAAAAATAATAATAATAATAACCACATTTATCCGTTTTAAACCATTCTGAATCCAAATCCGCGAAAAAACCCACGGGTGTGAGTGACGAAATCCAGTGTACTCATCTCAGGCCTTAGTTTTCAACCGATTACGTGAATTTTCGTGGATGTACATAAAACATTAAGTAAGTGCAGTTGAGTGTTGGATGTTTCCATGCTTTCATTAATTGAGAAATAAAAGAACTTTTCACGCCCATTGCTTTGGAGTCACGTGAGTACTCAATGCTATAAAAAAATTTAAAAAAACTTACGGTAGCAGGTACCTACTCAGGAAAAGAACGAGAGGAAACACTTACCTGAAAAATAAAGAACAAAATTAATATGATATCGAAAAAACACAATAAATTAATTCAAATTTCATTCTGTATTTCTTAACTATAATGACAATGATTGTTTTAAACACATTTTTATTTAATAAATCCAAAAGCTGAAGAAATATATTTGTGCTCCTATAAACCTCCTTTTGCCCCTAGCCTGCAAATTCATGTTGGTATCCTCACTCAATGATGTTTTTGTTTTACGTTCAATCGGTAATGCAAAAGATGGAAAGAGGTTAACATTCGTAGAAAATATTTACCACTTCCAGGGGTCTACTGACAATTTCATGTTGTTTACAATCATCACTCTTGGAGAAAGTTATAGTTGAATGGGGTAGGTAGTTTGTGGTTAATATGTTCCATACTCAGTAGGTGCTGCATTCATAAACCTACTAGGGAATCAGGTATTTCTCAGATAGAATCTCTCCACCACTCATCTATCCAGTTGTCTTTCCTCGAGTTTGTTTATTTCAAAGTACCCAGAACGAGGATTTGCGAGTAAAAGCCCTCACGAGCGCCCACGTCCTTCTTTATGAAAGACTTCAAAACACCCGAAAACGAGAGTAGAAGGTCTCTCAGTTACGTGTGGCATGAGACTTCTTCGTGAAGTGAGGTAAAGAGTCATCACGTCATTTTCAGTCTATTCGTGATATCAGTTCAGTCTATTCTTGTTATTTTTATCACCTTTCAATGATGCCTGTTTTATACTTTAGTATTGAAGATTTACTTTCTCGTTAGTACGGTAACGATACCAGTCACAGGCATGAAGACGTATTTCAGTTTTCTGAGCCTTGTTTTATATTTAGAGTTTTCATTTTTTTCTCGTGCACCATCTCTTCTAAAATTTGGCTGCTTCTAAATTATTTAATGGTTGATTCTATCTTCAGTCAATCTCTTATGAAAACAGGTTCGACCCCGCAGTGACAGAAACCGAAAACTGTGAGTTTCCCTAGTAATGGGATAAAAGGTACTAAAGGTACTATAGGTAAGTAACGATAAGTGCAGAGTTCAAACATATAAAAACATATTGTTTAGTAATGCATGCATTCCAGGGGACGTCCCATTGGATAAGCATTGGATCAGTTTAACCAGTTGTTAAGTGATAAAACTCTTTCACTCGATGTAATTTATTTATTACTTTAGGCAAGAAATACTGCCCCCCCCCCCCCCCCCCAATCATTATCCACCTTAACATTTCTAGCGGCATGGGAGCCTCGAATCTGAAGAGCATTTTAAAATCCATGATCTACGACACCCAACATGCGAATTCGAGTTCCCCCCCCCCCACCACCAATGGTGCCAGTCTGGCACCAAAGCGGAATTACGTCGTAACATTGAACTTTCATCTGTTAGTTTTAGTAGGCGGTCCGTCGAGGTTCACATCCGTATTCAAGGTGAAACACAAAAAAAAAAAAAAACACGAAATATGCGGTTTATGGTGTCCTGGCACCATGGTGGCACCACTATTAGTTCCATGGTCGTACAGAGAATAATTCATGAAAATCCGGAGGTATAATGAGAATTTTTCCTCAATTTCAAAGCTTGGGGACAGTTAGTAAGCAGTAAAAGAACCGAAATATTGAAAAATCGGATATTTTGTGAATATTATCCCCCCCACTCGCCCCCTCCCCTTGCGAATTTTGGTACTCGGGTGAAATTATGTACAACTCGGAAGTTATATGAGTCAAACAAAAAAAGAAACACGCAAATCGGTTGGAAATTGAGGCCAGGGCAGAGTTTACAAGATTACGCCCGCAAACGCACGTTTTTTAAGCATTAACCCCCCCTTTCCCCCCCTTAAAAAGCAAAATTCAAAATTCCGGCGCCGTAGTGCACAACTAGATAGTTTTCCGCGTTGATGAAAAAATGAACCACAAAAATCGGTTGAGAACTAAGGGCTGTGCAGAGTACACAAGATTATGCCCAAAAACGCACGTTTTTTGAGCATTAACCCCCCCTTTCCCCCCCTTAAAACGCAAAATTCGAAATTCCGGCGACGTAGTGCACAACTAGATAGTTTTCCGCGTCGAACAAAAAAAGAACCAGGAAAATCGGTTGAGAACTAAGGCCTGTGCAGAGTACACAAGATTTTGTTACACACATACACACACACACACACACACACAGACATACACCTATGGTTTTTTTTCGCGGATTTGGATTCAGAATGGTCTAAAACGGATTACTGTGTGGTTATTTTTTTTTTCTGTTGAGTGTTGTCCAACTTCACCCCAGATCGATCGCATAAGGACGCCCAAGTCTTACTGTGGGACGTCCTAAAAACGTCTGCCAAGTGGGTGTGGCACATAGCTTCCTCGTATCCATAACCCGATTATATAGATGAACCGATGCATAGCAATAGTAATCTGAAAACACCAATCTCTAAGCACCTTTCACTACCCTCATAGGGGACCATCTACACGCTAATCTGGACAATACTAGAAAATTTCATCAAATTCGGACGAAAAATATAAGTGCGGTAGTGATTGGATCAAAAAGTTTTTAGCTTGACAAGGATTCGAACCTGGGACTCCTACGTGGGAATCCAGAGCATTGCTGACTGACCTATCAAGGGGATGGTTGATTGGGGTTTGAGATCCTCACCTCACACGTCACTGTTACGGCTGTTACAAGGATTTTACGTTTGCGCATGCGCAGAGGCTACTGTAAATTTTAAGGCCTTGATTTTCATTGGGGACCATCTACAACCTAATCCGCGTAATCCCTGAAAATGTCATCGAAATCGGGTAGAAATTGTGGAAGTTATGTCTGTTACAAGCAATTCACGTTCGCGCATGCCCATCGGCTACTATCAATCCGGGGGTGATGATTTTCATAGGGGACCATCTAAACTCTAATTTGTAACATCCCTGAAAATTTCATTGAAATCGGATGGATAATGTGGAAGTTACGGCCGTTACAAGGAAATTCACTTTTGCGCATGCGCAGTCGCTTCTATCAGTCCGAGGATGATGATTTTCATAGGGGACCGTTTACACAGCAATCCGCACAATCCCTGAAAATTTCATCGAAATCGGATGGAAAATGTAGAAGTTATGGCCGTTACAAGGAATTCACGTTTGCGCATGCGCAGTCGCTTCTATCAGTCCGAGGATGATGATTTTCATAGGGGACCGTTTACACACCAATCCGCACAATCCCTGAAAATTTCATCGAAATCGGACAATAACTTCGTATAGTTACAAGCGTTACAAGGAATTCATGACAGACACACAGACACAAGGACACACAGACACACAGACACTGAACCAAAATTGTTCAGAAAGGTCTAAAACGCAAAACGCGAGTGAAAATTTTGATTTTGGAGAACTTTTTTTTTTCGTCTTCGGAAAGTGAAAACAAAGCTTCCGCTATCTTGGTAGACTCGGAAGCAAAAACACCTCCAGCATGCCCTAAAAACGAAATTTTATAAAGGACAATGATGGTTGAAAACACTCGCCTCCAAGCAGCAGCAGCAAGCATATTTTCCAAGAAATTCCCATTGATGCCACTAGATAGCTGCAACGTAGGTACTAATGGACCATATAAGATCAGTTTTACTTTCCTGAAATACTAATATTATTTCGGTCCAAATATGTTAATCTCTGTTATTGGCGACCTCACTTCCTAATCTTTGAGACTTCAGTCCAGTGTGAGCTTTGGCCTCCTAATTTACTGAAAGTTGATTTTGGTCGCCACTTTTCCTGTTTCGACGATGTTCAATACGGTGCTAATTTTTGGACATTAATTCCGCCTTTCACAGGGATTCTGCTCAACTCGTCAACAGTGCGAACTTGAACTTGGTCGAACAGAAAGGGTGAAGAGGATGAAAGTGGAAGGGCGATCAAGGGGGGGGGGGGGGGTACGAGGCCCGGTAACCCCGAAGGGACGACATATTTCAAAAGGGTAGTAGGCAAAGATGTTAAGGGCCTACGACGGATGTTTGCTGGATGGGCCGTAGGCGAATCAATACCGTGGCACCTCGGCCACCTACATCAACCCAAGTCCCCGCCGCTACTTTTTCAAAAAAGCTCTCTCTGTCTCTCACAATCTCTCTCTCTCTGGCAGACACTTAACCCTGTGTTTACATATCACGGTCAACAACCCCTCCCCAGTCACAACAACGAGACTGAGGAGGGAGAGGGGGGATTAATGGGAATTTCGATTATTAACAAACAATTGTTGTTGTCCATCAATGGTGGGGGATTTGAAATAGCAGGGGTTGCAGATCGATCACAGTTCATTGTCCTTCATGCTAATCAGTAGGTGCCTACTCAATCATCCCCCGATTAGACGAATTGATTTTCAGCATTAGACAGATCGTCTAAAAATCTAGCAAGTCGTTGAATTGAGCTGAATAGCTTTTTAAGCTCGAAATTCTATACGAAATTAGAAGAAAAACGAATCTCCGAAGAGATCTTGTAGGTACGTCAAAGGACAACTCGCAGACTCTTGAATATTGTTAGGGACACTACACACAATTAGCATTCATTACAAAACACATGTTTCTATTAGTTACTTTGGCAAATAATAAAAAGTTCACTTCTATTCTTGAAACCGAACCAAGTGGTTTACTTTCTATTATTAATCACAATATTGTAATACTGGTGGCAGCTATGGTTAATACCCGCTCCACTGTTAGAGATGGACAGGGGGTGAATGATGGAGAAGAGACTATCACCCCAAGTTCTGACGAAACCGTGGAACGGAACGAACCCAATGATGAATTCGTTCAAGCATCAGGTATATCTTTACCTCTCATGCAGTTTCAACAGTACTGGGATTTGGTCATCCCATCCATTCTTCAGGGCTATTTCCTCAAATTGAAGTCTGTAGGCCTCCCAATCGACATTACCATCGTAGGGTTTTGGTTTGAATAGCTCCTGTCTACTTCCTTGAACTAGTTGAAAAGACTCTGGGCTGCGGTTTGTTGGTTTCGAGGAGCACTGACAGCTGTTTGCAGCCTGTGTGATCAACACTTTTTGGAATTCTGCTAGAAAACTCCTCCAATCTTCTTGCATAGCCTCTCTGAGGTCTCCAAGGGAGGCGCTCCACTCAACTTGCAGTTGTTCCACTAAAGCAGCACGTTCTTTCTCCCAGTACTGTTGAAACTGCATGTACCTTTACCAGATTAGTTGAAGCACTAGGAAAACGGTTTGGCCATGAAAAACAGGCTCAACGCTTCATGACCATGCTTTTGACCCGAAAGCAATTACCCAACGAAGACATTTTAACGTACCATCAGGCAATACAGAAGTTGGCGAGAAAATCCTGGGCCACAGACTTTAAAGCGGGGCCGGGAGAAGACATGATCGTGTACCATTTCGTCCAGGGTATACGAGACCCAGCAGTGCGGGAGAAGGTGTTAGGTGTGTGGCCAAAAACACTCGAAGATGCTTTGGATGTCTCCTTGCGATTTGAGACTGTTGCTCAAGCGTCTCAAACACCAATCTCGATCCGACAAGTGGAACCTGTGGAGCAACGAGACAATGGTGAGAATTGCGAAGTGATGGGGTCAGACGTGGTAGTAAGGAGGTCGCCTTCAGACAAACCATTTACTCGAGCTTCGGATAAGCAACGCCATGGCCGTCAAATCATTTGCTGGAGATGCTCTGCTCCAGGTCATGTAGCTTGGCGGTGTCCATACCCTCCAGTTAGTGCTGTTGTCCAGATGCAGAAGCCTGGAACACTATCTCAACCATCAACCTCCCAAGCAACTGGATGGTTCCCCAAACAATGTGCTCTACCGGATCAAGTATCCTCGGTGGGAAACGCCAGGAGGTCAGAGTGAAGAGGCCTACTCTGATTTCTACAGAAAGGTCTCACGAGCAAGAAGGAGGAGAAACTTTCATATATCGGGCAGCCAATGATGGATCGTTGATTTTGAAAGGAATTGCTGGAGGCGTGCCTTGTGAATTTGTTGTAGATACTGGGGCAACAAAAACTATTCTAAACACTAAACTTCTGGAGCACATGAACAATGAAATAAATCCTCTTACGATGCCTCTGTATTTGCGTTCAGTTTCTGGTGAGCGTATTCCAGTGCAAGGACAATCATCATTGTTGCTTGATGTAGGTGATGGTGTGCTCCGTCACCACACAGTACTTATCGCCAGAATACACGAGGATTGCATCCTGGGTCTTGATTTTCTTGAACGGCACCATTGTTTGATAGATCCAGCTCAGAAAACCATTATTTTTCGAGGTAAGAGTCCTATTGAACGTACAATTGGATCAGCATATAGTACTTCAGTCAGTGAGGAGGACGATGATAGCTTCGAGGACATTAGCCCACTTGATGAGTCGTCAGAGGACACTCCACATGCTAATGGAATGCTTCCATCTCACATCCACACTTTGGCTGAGAAATCGACTGCTGGTCTCACTGATGCGCAGAGAGGTACAGCCCTGGCCTTACTAAAAGAATTCGCAGATGTTTTTGCCAAGTCTGGAAAGGATTTGGGATGTATTTCTGGATTTTCACATTCAGTGGATGTAGGGGATAGTGCACCCATTCGCCAAGCACCCAGAAGAATCGCTCCTCATCGCCTTGAAGAAATTGAGAGGATGATAAAAGATATGGAGGATACTGGAGTGATTGAGGCTTCTCATAGTCCTTGGGCAAGCCCAATAGTTTTGGTCCCCAAAAAGGACGGATCCACACGTTTTTGTATAGACTATAGAAGATTGAATGAGGTCACCAGAAAGGATTCTCACCCCCTACCAAAGATTGATGAGCTGACAGGGGGATTGGCTGGGAGCAATTGGTTTTCCACTCTGGACCTTCAATCAGGATATTGGCAAATACCAATGGCTGAAAAGGATAAGGAGAAAACAGCCTTCTGCACTCCACGTGGCCTCTGGCAATTCAAGACCATGCCTTTTGGATTATGTAACGCCCCAGCAACGTTCCAGAGGGCAATGTATGGGATTTTGAGAGACCAAATCAGAGAAGGGAGAGTAAAAGTTTACTTGGATGACATTCTACTGGATAATGCTAATTTCGACGATCACATAGCAGGGCTGGAGAAAGTATTTAGAATATTGCGAGACAAGAAAGTGAAACTAAATCCAAAAAAGTGCCACTTGTTCAGGACCAGAGTTACATACCTAGGGTTTATTATATCTGGACAAGGAATCGAGGCTGATCCAGAAAAAACTTCGAAGGTTAAGAATTGGCCAGTTCCCAAAGACAGCAAGGAAGTGAGAACTTTCGTAGGTATGTGTTCCTACTATCGCTGTTTTATTCCTCACTTTGCTCAGAGAATGGCGCCTCTATATGCGTTGCAAGACAAGACAAGCACATTTGAGTGGACTCCAGCATGTGCTGCATCATTCCAGGACATCAAAGCGGCTATGACAGAACCTCCAGTATTGGGACATCCTCTTCCTGGTTCACTATTTGTGCTGGATACTGATGCGTGCGACAGAGCAGTGGGGGCGGTCTTATCACAAGTGCAGGATGGCAAAGAGATTGTTCTTGCTTATTTCAGCAAATGCCTTTCAAAGCCAGAGCGAAATTATTGTGCTACAAGGAAAGAGCTCCTCAGTATTGTCAGAGCACTGAAGCACTTCCACTCCTTTGGATTGGACAGTGGAGAGGAATTTGTTGTCCAAACTGACCATTCTGCCTTACAATGGCTTCGCAACTTCAAGGAACTCGATGGTCAGTTGTCAAGGTGGCTACAACTGATATCCTCATACAACTACCGGATCATTTACCGACCAGGCAGAGAACACCAAAATGCAGATGCCCTCTCACGAAGGCCCTGCATCAATGATAATTGTCGTCATTGCAGTAGGCAAGAATTGAAGCACGAAAAGCTACTCTCTATTCAGCGGGTCAAGCTGGATACTAATACTATAAATTGGGTAGATGAACAACAGAAAGATACAGATCTTCGAATTGTCTCATCTTGGGTGGCATCCAAACAACGGCCTTCCTGGGATCAGGTAGCTCCTAAAAATATGGTTGTAAAAACGTTATGGGCAAAGTATAGTTCCTTAATTGTTCAGGAGGGAGTACTGATACGTGTTTGGGAGGATGACTCAGGCAGAAAAAAATTGAACCAGATTGTGGTGCCTAGGTCATGTAGAAAGGAGGTTTTGGAAAGGGCTCATAACTTGGGTCACTTTGGGCGTCGAAGAACACTGGGGGTAGTCAGATCCCAGTACTA
Source organism: Apolygus lucorum (assembly GCA_009739505.2). Classification (NCBI taxonomy): domain Eukaryota; kingdom Metazoa; phylum Arthropoda; class Insecta; order Hemiptera; family Miridae; genus Apolygus; species Apolygus lucorum. The sequence continues at coordinate 44,570,248 of CM019182.2, forward strand.
CTGGCCTGGTCTCCAGGGGGATGTCAAGCTCCATTGTCTGGCCTGCAATGTATGTGGCAGACGAGGTGGATCCACGAGAAATAGAAAAGCACCACTCCAGAGCTATGTTTCTGGGAGTCCTTTTGAGAGAGTAGCTGTGGATATTGTGGGACCCTTGCCAAAGACAGATCGGGGAAATAAATACATAGTGGTCGTGGTTGATCACTTCACAAAATGGCCCGAAGCTTTCCCTGTGCAGGACATAAAAGCTGAAACAGTAGCCCATGGGCTGGTTGAAACAGTTATATCTCGATTTGGTATTCCAAGGGAAATACATTCGGATCAAGGGACTACATTCGAAGCAGCTGTTTTCAAAGAGGTCATGCAACTGCTGCAGATACAGAAGACCCGAAGTACCCCCCTCCGTCCTCAAAGCAACGGTCTGGTGGAGCGATTTAATAGAACACTGTGGAACATGCTTGCTAAAGTCGTTGGCCAGAACCAGAGAGATTGGGATAAGTGGCTCCCTTGTGTACTGCTTGCTTATAGGGCCACAGAGCATGCTTCAACTGGCTTCTCACCTGCAGAACTGACATTGGGTAGAAACCTTACTTTACCAGTGCATTTGCTGACTGGTTCAGTCCCAGGACTACTGTTTGAGGCAGACTACGCCAAGAAGTTGCAGGAACAGCTAGTTGCAACACATGAGTTGGCACAACAAAAGTTAATAACTGCAGCCGAAGATTCCAAAAGACGATATGATATCCGGGCAACACAACCCAGATTTAAGGTTGGTGACTTAGTATGGTGCTTTCGACCACGGCGCATAGTTGGTAAGTGCCCTAACCTTCAATCGCCTTGGGTGGGCCCGTGTGAAATCACCAAAGTTATTTCCGACGTCGTTTTTCGGATTCGACCACCAAGAGGAAGGCCAAGGGTGGTTCATGCAGACCGTCTTGCTCCATATGCAGCAGGTGGCCTTGAAGAGGGAGAAGAGGGATGATGTTAGGGACACTACACACAATTAGCATTCATTACAAAACACATGTTTCTATTAGTTACTTTGGCAAATAATAAAAAGTTCACTTCTATTCTTGAAACCGAACCAAGTGGTTTACTTTCTATTATTAATCACAAGATTGTAATAATATTTATGTTTAATATCGTACCTCAAAAATACGACTGTGACAAATCAAAAACGCTGCAAATCATTATTTTCTGTATAGATCACCCTTCTGTATAGATCCCTCCCTACTAGGAGGTAGGTAGTAGGTACCTACCAACCGTAGGTACCTACTACCTACTAGGGCATTTTTGAACATTTCAACCCTTCATTTCCATTTTATTGGTGGTTGGGGTTGAAATTTTCACATACGGTTTGTAGGGCGGGATCTACACAGATTAAGTACTAAGTTATTTTTTGACAGAAAATCCGTCTAAAAGAGAAGATTTTTAGCCAATTCCAATATTTTTTTTTTATTGCAATGTCACTATCGGTGGGCTCTTAACTGGCTCAGTGTAGCACTGCAACTAGCAAAGTAAGGTAGCACTGAAACTAACGCTGTAGTAAACAATGTAGGGTAGCACTGTAACTAGCGTTTTTACGTAATGCTAAGGATCTTACGATGCTTTATTCTTGTAGAGTGCATCAATATCAGTCTGCCTATGTTAAACCGATTTTGATTTATTATTTTCAATAATGAACCTTTGGAATCGACCAAGAAAAAAATATTTTCTAACTCCCCCTCAAAATTTAATGTTTTACGTTTCAAGGTAGTTCAGGTGGCTAACTCTACATCTAAATTACTACTTAACTAATTAAAATTGCGTCGTAACTCAAAAGGATAGAAAAAGAGCGATTTTCTACTTAAAACCTCCTATTTTTCGGCCGCCGTTACGTAAATTCCAGTTAAATCCAAAAATACATAACACCACGTGATTCAGCGTCGAAAATTAATGAAAAAACATGTATCACACTTGGGGTGATACATGGCACATCCAGGGATTGCGCGTGTTTGCGCGCTCACTGGACGGATTGTGCGCAACCAAAAAACGTCTGCCAAGTGGGTGTGGCACATAGCTTCCTCGTATCCATAACCCGATTGTATAGATGATCCGATGCATAGTAGTTAATCTCAAAACATCAAAACAAGTTAATCTGTAACATCCCTGAAAATTTCATTGAAATCGGATGGAAAATGTGGAAGTTATGGCCGTTACAAGGAAATTCACGTTTGCGCATGCGCAGCGGCTACTATCAGTCCGAAGGTGATGATTTTTATAGGGGATCGTCCACACACCAACCCGCACAATCCCTGAAAATTTCATTGAAATCAGATGGAAAATGTAGAAGTTATGGCCGTTACAAGGAATTCACGTTTGCGCATGCGCAGTCGCTTCTATCAGTCCGGGGATGATGATTTTCATAGGGGACCGTCTACACACCAACCCGCACAATCCCTGAAAATTTCATTGAAATCGGACTATAACTTCGTATAGTTATGCGCGTTACAAGGAATTCATGACAGACACACAGACAGACAGACACACAGACACAGAACCAAAATTGTTCAGAAAGGTCTAAAACGCAAAACGCGAGTGAAAATTTTTATTTTGGAGAACTTTTTTTTTCGACCTTGAAAAGTGAAAACAAAGCTTCCGCTACCTTGGTAGACTCGGAAGCAAAATCGGTAGAGGGGTCTAAAATTCATGAAATTCTGCGTGAAATCCGAATTTGCAATAAAAAATAGGAGTTCCCATTTGAAATAATAAAGTTGGTGTGCGTTGCGAGAAAGTGTGATAGTTAAATTCCTCGTAAAAAATTAAGGGGGGTTGCCGCTTGAAGTTTTTGTCTAGCCCTCAAAACAACGGAAATAAAAAGGGTGGACCATTCATTCGCAGACACCCTGTATAGAAAAATAATAAGCCTTTTCGTAATAATTTGCAGCGTTTTTGGACTTGTCTCACTACTAATCTTGAGGTAGGATATCATTGTCAGATTTCCCCCTCCCCTCCGATGTCACCAAATCGAGAGGAAAGTAGTAGCTAAATGTGATTGTAAAGGGTCTATCATTTATTGCCATGATAATCAACAGGTATCTTACTGATTACTGGCGCAATGATTTGATTGCACAATGATTTTCAGAATTCGATAGTTTTCCAAAAGGAATCGCATTGACTTGGGGCGGAATCCGGTACGCTACTCCTTGAGGACACCCGAAAGTGATAGGAAGAAAGTCAGTACAGCAAGGTAGGCGAAACCTAACTTCTCTCCTAATCATTCAAAAGAGCTGAAAATGTGTAGCCTTGTAACCAGAGGATGTAACGTCCATCCTGGAGGGCTAAACTTTGACACTTCCTCTGGAAGGGCAACAGAAAAAGTCGCTTGGAGGTATCGCAAATCAGATGAGTAAATTCTGGTTTTGATGGCCTTCCAAGAGCATAGATCTGAGGTTACAATGTTCAAACAAGATTCAAGAAAAAATTCTAATTCAAGCTCAAAGTTCTACACACGAAAATCAAAAGAGAACGGAGTTATCGCTAAAAACTTCTCTTCAGGTGCAATGGGTTCAGTGATTAAACCATCTACAGCCATCAAAGTTAATTTTTCCCTCTTCATCCTTGAGAGCTGAAATTGGACAATCGACTCTCGTGGGAGTTGCAAATCAGCTGTGTGAGCAAAAGAGTTAACTTATCTCCAACAACATCCAAGAGCTCTGCATTCTGCACACTTCTCAAAAATAGCTACGGATCGATCGAATCAAAAGGTTTTAATGGTATTTCAAGAACATCCAAACAGGAACCACAAACAATCTCTATTCAAACTGGTACGCAATATAAGAATTGAAAAAACGGAGTTTCAGCCATAACATACCATCCTATCGTGGGTTTTTTGAACTTCGAAGGACAGCTCGCAGACCCTTTTGTGTTTACATATCGCCGTCAACAACCCCTCCAGAGTCTCAACAACGAGAGAATTAACGACGGTTGTTGTAGTTGTCAATGGCGGGGGATTGAGAGGAAAGGGAGTGTATGGAGAAGATTTATCACAGTACAGCTTGTCCGCTCGCATCGCTCGTACACCCGAAGGACCAGCTCACTGGAGTCCAGTGACCAGCTGCTGGTTCATCACTGGACTAGCTCATCCACGCGAGTTTTAGGCTAGCTGGTAGTGATTTGTACTACAAATTTTGTAGCCTCGCAGACGCCATCTCTTCCGGGAGACGTTATAGTTGTTCCCCTTCTCGTCCTTGAAAGTCCATCCACAGTCCATCTCATTTGGCAATGTTCTAATAAATTACGCAAAAACGCTGCAAATTATTACACAATGGTTTATTATTTTTCTATATTGATCACTCGTTTACAAAGCCACCAACTATCCAATATGTAGAAAAACATCGATCGCATTTCGGTCAGCTATAATTTGAACGGAGATTAGGCCTCTTTTGCGATTCACACTCGTGTTTCTGATTTATCGTAAGTAAAACCTTTAAATTCTCGTAGGGAGCGAACGGTTTGTCCTACAGAGCTCCGCGTGGTCTCAAAAAATTCTAAAAATTCTATAGAATCTTAAATTGAAGGGGATATATATATCATTCTATCGTCGGGGAAGAAGTCAAGGGTCCAAGCGTTTACAAAGTAGGGAAAAGATAATAAAAATAAAAAGAGGGACAACAACTACTATTTCAACAATATCGTTGAAAACCTCGAAAAACACGTTTCTGACCATATTTTTGGAAAAGTGACTCCTCGGAGTTGGCCAAAAATTATGGCGAATGAGCTACCTTTAGCTTACTTTAATTACTAAAAAAGGCGGAGGGGGAACGCCAAATGAGGAAAAACCTCCCACGACAAATTAAAGTGAATACTATAATCCCTCCACCCACCACAGCATCATCCAGTTATCAGAAACCACCCCATGTAACATCTTGTTTTAAAGCTCATTATCAGACGTTATTTTGACTATAGGTACACAAATGGTCCTTCAACGACTCAGTCAAAACTTACAGGGGAAGTTACTTCAATACGAATCATTCTTCTTGAGGTCAAAAGGCATATTTTTCAACTGTTTTCACTAATTTTCTCAACAAAACTGAACAAAATCCGGTTGAAAAAAACGCTGCAAATTATTTCACAGTTTTTTGCTTCCGAGCCTACCAAGGTAGCGGAAGCTTTGTTTTCACTTTTCAAGGATGAAAAAAAAAAGTTCTCCAAAATCAAAATTTTCACTCGCGTTTTGCGTTTTAGACCTTTCTGAACAATTTTGGTTCCGTGTCTGTGTGTCTGTCATGAATTCCTTGTAACGCGCATAACTATACGAAGTTATTGTCCGATTTCAATGAAATTTTCAGGGATGTTACAAATTAGTATTTAGATGGTCTTCTATGAAAATCACCACCTTCGAAATGACAGTAGCCACTGCGCATGCGCAAACGTGAATCTCCTTGTAACGGCCATAACTTCCACATTTTCTACCCGATTTCGATGAAATTTTCAAAGATTATGCAGATTAGGTTGAAGATGGTCTCCGATGAAGATCATCACCCCCGGACTGATAGTAGCCACTGCGCATGCGCAAACGTGAATTCCTTGTAACAGCCATAACTTCCACATTTTCTACCCGATTTCGATGACATTTTTGGGGATTACGCGGATTAGGTTTTAGATGGTCCCCAATGAAAATCAAGGCCTTCAAATTTACAGAAGCCTCTCCGCATGCGCAAACGTAAAATCCTTGTAACAGCCATAACGTTTACATTTTTCATCCGAATTTGATGAAATTTTCTAGGATTGTCCAGATTAGCGTGTAGATGGTCCCCCATGAGGGTAGTAAAAAGTACTTAGAGATTGGTGTTTTGAGATTAACTACTATGCATCAGATCATCCATATAATCGGGTTATGGATACGAGGAAACTATGTGCCACACCCACTTGGCAGACTTTTTTTTTTTGTATAGATCACTCGCCTGCTTCATTACCACAATTTTACCTTCACAATGAAGTTTATTTAGAAGAACTAAACGCTTCACACTCAATGCGAAGAAATTGGGAGTTGTGCGAGACTTCATTAGGAAATTTGAATACTGCTTGGTGAGGACGCAAAACTGAGCACAACTAGAGATCGCATTTTGGTCAGCTGAAATTTCAACGGAGATTAGGCCTCTTTTGCGATTCACACTCGTGTTTCCGATTTATCGTAAGACCAACCTTTAACTTCTCATAGGGATCCGACGGTAGGTCCTACAGAGCTCTGGTTGGTCTCATTCTATTCTAAAAATTCACTACTATTTTAAATTGAAGAAGGGCGATTTGAAATTTTCAACCCTTACAAGTGATATACATCAAACAAAATGTTCGGGGCACAACTAGACCCCAAATGTCCCAAATTTCATAAAAATCGGTCCATGGGAACTTAAGCGTTTATTAGTCGCGTGAGCAAGACTTGCTTAGTTTTCGTGACGATTTTTATGTTTATGTGCCAAAGCAAAGACATGAAAATGTCAAAAATTCTTCCTTTTGGTTTTTGGGTGTTTAGAAGTCGGTCAATAATTCGCCAAAAATGTATTGTTTTGAATTTCAGGTTCTGGAAAATAGTTGCCTGCGGAAAAGTGAAAACAGGAAGAGCGTCAAAACTCTTCTCCAACGTCTGAACGAATTGCAGCAAACAGGACGATAAATTCGGTGGGGAAAACGAAGTTGGGGGAAGACGTTTGGGGCGGTTTTAGGTTATGTCGCTAACAACCGCCGTGGAAAACACCCTTGTTTTCCAAAGCTGAGGTAAACACGGTTATTGTTTACTGGGGAAAAGTCGCAGATGGTTTGACAGACGAGGGCGCACACACGTTCTCTCGAGAATGTGTGAATACACAATCATATCACATACGCGTACAACTAGAAAACACACGGTGTCAAATCCAAAGGGATGAGAGGGGAAATTTTCAAATGGGAGAGGATTTATTGAAGATCTAGCGAGCCACAAAAATGTGTCAGGCAATTCAATTTCCCTACATTTATTTATTCTACCTACAGATATTTATTTATTAATCATGTTCGAATTTCAAAAACAAAAAGTACAATAATAGAGAAAAAATTGAAATGTCTTGAAAATTGCATTATTTATTACAACAGACAAAACAATGAATGTTAGTCGTCAATAGTTCTTCAAATTCGAGAAGTGATTTTTAGTACTTTCGTTTTGTGTCCTCACTAAGCATAGAAAATGGGGAAGTTTTGATAACAGCAGCAGTTCGATGAAATTTTGATCGTATAAAATCAAAACTTTCACGATTCAGAGCTTTCTTATCAACTGAAGTTTACCCGGTTATCTGGTACCGTTAAAGTTTTCAATAGAATTCTGGAAGACAAAACAGATTTTTTCACAATTTGTTTACTCTCGGCATGCCACAAAATTCCAGTGGTAAAAGGAGACTAATCAAAAACAGCAATTACCACACTGCTTGGAGTTATTGAATACAATTACTCACTTTTCGGTCTCAAAAATACACCAGCAACCTTCCAGATTCACAAATATACTTATAAATGTACGGGTTGACCAAGATTATAGATTTCGTAGACGGGTGATATTCTCAAGGCGGACCGAAGGATGGGACTTACAACAGACGTAGAGCAGAATAGAAAGCAGACAATCAGAATAAATAATCTCCAGCCAACACCGGACAGCAGAAGTATTTCTATTCTTCAGACGGACAGGGGAGGACCTCCAGACAAGACAAGGGAGTAGAATACGAAAGAAAAGAAGAGGACCTCCAGACTAGACCGGACAGCAGAAGAATAGAAGACAGAAGAGTCCATTCATGCAGCATGAATTAATGAGCGAATTTTCAAAGAAATCTTTCAGTTGAAGGTATGGTTAAGAAAAGGAACAATGGTGTTGCAATTTATTTTAGAAAGTTTTTTTTACACGATTCTTGGTTTTTTCGGTTTTCAGTATAGCATACCAACATACCTACTGTATGCACCGGGTATGCTTTGAAGATCTTAGGAGTCCATATTCACGTTCAACTCGTCTCCGCGAACTCATTGAGTACCCACACGGCTATTGTCGGTTTTTTTCGATTTTCAGTATAGGTACCTACCCTACCAACATACTGTGTGCACTGGGTATGGTTTGAAGATGTTAGGAGTCCATATTCATGTTCTACTCGTCTCCACGAACTCCACGAGTACCCACATGGCTACTGCATTTCTGGGTACAACAAATATACGCACGTATTCATTATATATATACATAGATACATACTTTTCTTAATTTTGGTCAATTTTCAATTTTGAAAAACGCATTGATATCAGAAATTTTGTGCTGAATCCGAATATACCATAAATTACCATGATTGTGAAGGTAATAACCAGAAAAAAACGGAATCCCCCGTTTTTTCGACTTTTTTGAAATTTGGACCACTTAGGATTGTCCAAAATTTCTGGCTAACGAACTTGACCTATCGTTTGTTGTTACGAACATTTTTCGAAAAAGTCGATTCTAAAAATTTTGAGGCCATTGCAATAGCTTCATTTTTCTTGAAAATTTGCTAATAAATTTGCGAAAAAATGCGCTAAAACTTCCAGACAAGACGAAAGAGTAGAATTCAGAAGACTAAAGGGCTAAAACGAACCTCCAGACAAGACAGAAAGTCTAAAAGACTAAAACGAACCTCCAGACAAGACAGAAAGTCACAAGAGAACCTCCAGGAAGGTAAGAGAGCAGAATACGGAAGAGTAGAAGACAAACGGACAGAAGACAGAAAAGGAACATCCAGACAAGATAGAAAATCAGAAGAGAAAACCGAATAAAGAACCTCCAGACAAAGCAAGAGAGCACAAAACAGAACAGAAGACAGACAAGACAGGAGTGCAGTGAGATTCCCGGATCGGTTTCTATTATTGTAATTTATTATTTCAAAAATTATATTTTAATTTTATAGGTTTGGTATCAAAGGACTTACAGTAAATCAAGTTCCCGTGACTGCCTGTGGTCAATCCTTGCAAAACAAATTGCGCCATTTTGTTCAAGTTTTCATTGACAATGCGAATTTTATGAAAATTGAAAGCAAAGTGCGTATGGTTTAACCGGCAGACATTTTGTCTGAGTGTACCGAGACGAAAAACAAGCACAAGTTGCACTCAAATTTTGAAATTAACCATGTTGTGGTTTCCTGGTGGGTAGTTTTAATGAAAACTTAGTAGAAGGCGAGGGAGATTCCACCTTGAAACTCGTCTCCTTCATGATGGGCACCCACCAGGTTTCAACTCGACTTTTGACCTTTTGAGTTGAGGCACCGACACCCCCCCCCCCCTCCACCTCATCAACTATCGTCTGCTCGCTCCCTCCCCGCTTTTGATTTATTATTTACTCAGGCAAGGGAACTTCGTAATACGTCATTACAAAGCCCAAACTACCGCCATCCTGGTGAGAAGTCAAGGTATCACGTCGTAAGTTTTTTTTTCTCGAAATTTCAACAAGAAATAAGAACATTTGGTTTGCCGAAGGAACCAAAAAACCTAATTCTCTTGATCGCACTACGAATTCCGGAATAAGGAACTGGATTTTCTCGATCGTGTTGACGGATTTCTGACTTCACAATCAGCAACACGATTGTAAACTCGTTCGATATTATGGTGAAGATTCTTGTTTATTATTTTCAATTAAACTTTTGGAATCGAGCAAGAAAAAAATTTGATGGTAAAGTAAGGGGGGAGGTTGATTGTAAGCAGAGATGGGCGAATTCTTATTCATAAATACGATTATGAATACAAATCATATCTGCGATTTTATGATTATGAATACGAATACAGGTATGAATATGAATAATACGAATACAATCGTATTCACACTTTGAATATGATTTTCCGCCGTATTCGTATTTTGAATACGATTTTATGATTTTTTCTATGATTTCCCTAAATATCCAATTTTTTAACGATTTTCCCTGAAAATCACACTTTTTTAACCCTTAACTCCCTCGCGCCAGGTGAGTATGGTATACTCACCCATCACGATTTCCGTAATTTCAAGCGTTTAAACCACTTTTCACCCCTCGTTTTTCAATCGTTTGACTAACATTCAATAAATTGTATACGGGCATAAATAAAACCGCAAAACCAGCATATAGCAGCCTATAGCATACTCTACTTGTATATAAATTGTAACTCATTATTTTCGTGGAAATAGACAACGTTCTACTCAACTCCGTTTTCATTCACCATTGCTGGAGTAGGAATAAACAATATCTTGGCGAAAAAAATATTGAAGAATTCACAGCCTTGGCTAATTTTTGTAAACTCAACGAGAAGACTAGTGTTATTTCTAACTGCAAAACTAGAAAACAAAAAAAAAATTTTTCGGAAAAAAGTTTTATTTTTCAGTTTCGAAAGTTGCTGTACCTACTTAGTACCTACCAGTCTTTATAACGATAGTTTATAGGGAGTTATCTTGTTCCCTGTAAACAATTTATACATGTTTTTGACGTGATAACGTCTTATAAATTGGTTTACCGGGAGACACTTCAAGAAACTGCGTTACGCTCCGCTCACGGAGGGGGTGCAGCTCGGCGCTCCCTAAAGGCGGGCGGCCCCTCCCCTTCCCTGGCGCTCACTCCCCCCCCCCCACCCATGGGAAATACCTACTACCTACGGGAAATACCTACTCTGTGCAACTTGACAAAGAATTTTATTTTATCCTTCTTCCTACTATACGAATGAATATTAACATTAAAATTATTTTACCACTCAAAGTCGTTGTCACGTAAAACTTTCGCCCGTATACCGACTTTACAGGCAACAACACAGGGTTTTTTCGAGAACACTGAAGACAAATAGGATTATTGCATTGTTCACACTTGTAATTGGTGTATGGAGGCTTTTGGTAGGGACACAGTGAACAATATTTTTTCTTCTTGAGGTTTTCTCTAAGGTTCCCCTATAATTTTATATGAATCTTGGGTGCCACTTGAGTATGCCATACTCACTTTTTACACACCGCTCAGGTGCCAGGTGAGTGTGGCATACTCATTAGGTTTCAGAAAAATGATACTTATGGTGCGCAGAGCCCATGCAGGGAGGTGGCTCTAGCGGAAGTTGACGCGGTACTAATCTCCCCCAATTTACATTGGGTCCTCAATCACGATTGTGGCGCAGGGCCGCCACCACAGCAGATCAAAAATCCTTAGTGAGTGTGACATACTCACATGGCGCGTTAAGGGTTAAATGATTTTCTCCCGAACAATGGACATATTTATGACCTAACTTTGTCAAAATAATCCATCAAAATTCGAAACGCTCGCCAATTCTTTTAGGATTTTTCACGCAGAATCGAATGAGACCACCCCCAGGTCGCCACGACCAACCGTATAGAAACTACGACGTAATTTCTACTGAATTTTTTGTAATCATGTTTTCAGCGTTAAGAACGTTCGGTGAAAGTTGTAGTAAAACAAAAACTTTCAGCAAAAATCATGATTACAAAAAATTCAGTAGAACATACGTCGTAGGTTCTATACGGTTGGTCGTGGCGACCTGGGGGTGGTCTCATTCGATTCTGCGTGAAAAATCCTATAAGAATTGGCGAGCGTTTCGAATTTTGATAGATTGTTTTGACAAAGTTAGGTCTTAAATATGTCCATTGTTCGGGAGAAAATCATAAAAAAAAGTATGATTTTCAGGGAAAATCGCAAAAAAAAATTGATTTTTAGGGAAATCATAGAAAAAATCATAAAATCGTATTCAAAATACGAATAAGGGGGAAAATCATATTCAAAGTGTGAATACGATTGTATTCGTATTGATATTCATATTCATACCTGTATTCGTATTCATAATCATAAAATCGCAGATATGATTTGTATTCATAATCGTATTTATGAATAAGAATTCGCCCATCTCTGACTGTAAGTAGTGTGGTGGTGATGGTTTTTTTTCAGTAATTTGATGGTAAAGTAAACATCCATCTCAGGTTGAAGGCGTCGCGGACGTCATCAGCTGTCTTCCAAAACGAAGATCAGAACTAGTTCTGATGATCAAACTCGTGGCTGCTACCAACGAACCAACCCGAAAGATTATTTAGACCTGCGACACCGCCTTCGGTATTTTCGAAGCGGCATTTATGGAATCGAACAAAAAACAATTTTACCCCTCAAAACAAGATAGTGTACCCTCAAAGGGGAACCATCAACACGCAAACCCGCACGTTTCAAGGTACGTGGAATCCGAAAATCGAGTAAAAGTTCCCATGAGCCGATTTTGATGGAATTTGGTATGTGGGCTCCACTTGTGCCCCGAAGCTTTCGATTGATGTCAGTCACTTCTAAGGGTTGAAAAATAACGGCTGAAATTTTCAAAACGTCCTAGCTCAAAAACTTCCAATATAAAGGTGTTGTTTTTATCAAGTCAAAATAGTATTGAATTTTCGGATTCGAATGAGACCACCCAGAGCTCAGTAAGACCAACCGTTCGCTGCCCATGAGAGCTCGTAGGTAGGACTTAGGATAAATTAGAAACTCGTGAATCGCAGAAGAGGCCTAATCCCCGTTGAAAATTCAAATCAAAAGTTGTTCGTTTCTTCTAGTTGTACTCAGTTTTGCTTCCTTGGCAACCAGTAGTCAAATTTCCTAATGAAGGCACTCCCTTCGAATTGTGTGAGAAGCGAGTATTTCTTAAAAAAAAACTTGATTGTGAAGCGAAAATATGGTTGGTAAGTACTGGCAATGGTAAAGCCGTAATCTTTGTAGGTGAGCTATCTACACAGAAAAAAATTATAACCATTGTGTAATCATTTGCAGTGTTTTAGCTACTAGCTGTTCGTGTGGAGGAATACATTTTGCTTCCTCACTACCGAAGGTAGGGAAGCTTTGTATTCGTGAAAGAAGTGAAAAAAAATGTCCTCCAAAATCAAAATTTCCACTTGCTTTTTGCGTTTTAGAGCTTCCCGAACAATTTTGGTTCCGTGTCTGTCTGTCTGTCGGTCTGTCTGTGGTCAATCCTTGTCCCGGGCAAAACTATACTAACCTGTGGTCCGATTTTGATGAAATTTCCAGGGATTGTGCGGGTTAGGTCCTAGACGGTCCCCTATCAATTTCAGTACCTTCGGACCAATAGGAGCGAGTGCGCATGCGCAAACGTGAATTTCCTGGAACCTCGGTTTCTAATGAACCGATTTTGCTCAAATTTGGAGGTTAGTTAGGGACTAACTTCCAAGAGACACCCTATAAGTTTCAATCAAATTGGTCAAGCAATAGCCGCTGCGCATGCGCGAACTCTTTGAATCATAATTTTTTCGCCAACTGATTCTATACGTCCATGTTACAATGAGTGAGGAAGCTATACTGCCCACCCAACTTGGCAGACGTTTTTTTCAGCGTTAGCTATTAGCTATTAGTTGTCAGCTACAGCTACAGCTAAAGCTATTAGCTGTCGAGGAACAACTAAATCACCGCAGCTAAATCTGTTAGCTATAAGTTTTCGATTAATAGCTAATTTAGCTAGAAATTTTAGCTGTTCCTCGACAGCTAAATATTTAGCTGCTAGCTCCAGCTAAATCGTAGCTAATATAGCTGCAGCTTTAACTGTTAGCTATAGCTAATTTTTGCCCAACACTGAAGGTACAGTACAGGTACGGAATACATGGGAAGGGAGGGGGGGCATGATGTACCCATCTCGGTAAATTCTAAATCTAGTCTACATTCGGCGCATCACTCAAGTGCACTCTCTTGGTTCAACCTCAGTCCAACACAAAACAGTGTCCCCTTATATGAGCCTGGAGAGCGAACAAATCATCCACACTGAGACATGTGAAAATCCTCCAAAGAGGTAGCAAAGAAGAGCAAATAACGCTAAGGGGGCAGTATTGCTACTGGCGAGAACTGAGTTTAGTGGCCCACGACCGCATGTAGGTGGAAAGGTAGCCCCACTTACTGGCTCCACCTACAGGAAGCCAGCCACTGAGTTACGCGGGAGAGCCTGGGAAGTGAAACATTCTCGACCAAATAAAGGAAACGACCTCCAAGCAAAACTTGATTAATTGACTGAATAACTTACTACGTTTTCCGTTTCTTTCATTTCTACCCAGTGATGCAATTTTGAGAGTAAACTCAAAATCTCAAACTAAGTAAACTCTAAGTAAACTCAAAAACTCAAAGAACCTAAACCCTAAGTAAACTCAAAACTTATCTAATTTTGTGAGTAAACTCAAAATCTCATGGTTAGTAGAAGGCAGTAGGGGCAGTTACCTTCCCCAATAGGTTAGATATTCGAAATGCGTCCTAATAAACATTCTTTCCGAGGTATGCTGTTAACTATAAGCTTGTAGTACACACTGTTATTATTATTAATTATTTAACTCTCGAATGCGTTTTGGTTTATTATTTACAATAACGAACCTTTGGAACTAACCGAGAAAAAAATTGTTTAACCCCCTCAAAATTTGTTGGTTTACGTTTCAAGGTACGTAGAACCCGAAAATCGAATGAAAACGCTGCAAATTATTACACAAAAGTTTATTAATTTTCCATATAGATCACTTGTCTGCAGAGAACACGGCTTTGCCATTGTTACCACCAACCAACATGAAGAAAAACATCGATCGCGTTTCGATCAGCTAAAATTTGAACGGAGATTAGGCCTCTTTACGATTCACACTCTTTTTCTGATTCAAACCAAAGATTTGATTTATACCAAAGTTTTCAAATTTGGTATATGGGCTCCATTTGGGGTCTAGTTGTGCCGCGAAGCTTTTGGTTGATGTCACTCACTTCTAAGGGGTGAAAATTGAGGGTTGAAATTTTCAAGAGTAGTTTCCTAGCTTTAAAACTCTCGAAATGAACGTATCTTTTTTTTTTACCAATTTTAAATAATATTGAACTTTTAAAATTTTTTAGACCACCCGGAGCTCTGTAGGACAAACCGTTCGCTCCCTAAGAATACTTGAAAGTCTTCCTTCGATAAAACAGAATCACGAGTGTGAATCACAAAAGAGGTCTAATCTCCGTTCAAATTTTATCTGACTAAAATGCGATCGCTGTTCGTTTCTTCGATTTGTATTCAGTTTTGCTTTCTGAGCAACCAGTAATCAAATTTCCATATGAAGCTTTCTATTTTTCGAATCGAGTGTGAAGCGTTTAGTTCTTTCTGATAAACTTGATTGTGAAGGTGTGAAGATACTGCCTTCGTGAGGTACCTAATATCAATGGTTGGTAGGTTAAAAAAAAGCTGCAAATTATTGCCCAAAGGTTTATTATTTTCTGTTCAGATCACCCTTCTGTATAGATCCCTCCCTACCAACCGTAGGTACCTACTACTTACTAGGGCATTTTTGAAAATTTCAACACCAACCAAATGGAAATGAAGGGTTGAAATTTTCAAAAATGCCGTACCTAGTAGGTAGTAGGCACCTATGGTTGGTAGGGAGGGATCTATACAGAAGGGTGATCTGAACAGAAAATAATAAACCTTTGGGCACAGATTTGCAGCGTTTTTTCTTTGATATTGGAAAACAAAACGATGTACTTAAGTAGCGATGTTTTCGTAAAATGTTTCCGCTAAAAGTTAACAAGGTTCTGTTTGAACAAAACCTGGTCCTTCGGATAGTCATTCGCAGTAATGTGGTCAGTTCGTACTGTCGTGACATACCGAGAACATGTCATCGTTGAAAATCACTTATTCGGAATTAGGAAACGTTTATTTTGGATTCGATCGGGACATACTTGAGTTGACGATACGGATGCTTTTTCTTAGGAAATTCCACCGTATCACAAGGTAGATCCGCTATGGTTTAACAACGTGTGTTGGAGATTATTTCAGAGAACCAATACAAAGAGATTCCAATGAACTGGAGATACTGGATAAGATGTTTCACGTACCGTAGACTGGGGTGATAGTGATCAATTTCTACAGTTTTTCCTTGAAAAGTACCAGTGTAATAATTCAAAAAATCTGAAAAAAATAGTTTATATTATCCCACATCTTACAAACAGTATCCTATATCAAACTTTGAAATTTTGTTGAATTAAGCTCATTTAAAAAAAAATTAAATTGATCAGTACCTATCACCCCCCACATAGGGGGTGATAGTGATCACTAATTTAAAATCGAACTTAAACATATTAAAAACAATTAAAATCGAACTTAAACAATTAAAAATTGTTTTTTAGTACCCTGAGGTAAAAAAAAACCACTAATAACTCATTTCAGAAAAATTTTTATTGAAAAACTAATGAAAACCAACTCTTTACTTATGAAAATCAGAATCAAGCCAAAATTCAAGACTCGTAATATCCTCTTCAGTATTTATTATTATAATAAGACCATTCGTGGCACATGATTGGTCACTGACAAGAAACAACTTATTTTAAAGCACTTGTTACCAAAAATAATGATGGACCAATCACGTTTTGATAGTTTCGGGGCATTTTGTCCGTGATCACTATCACCCCCTGAAAATGATTTGTTTTTGTTTTTAACAGATAACCAACTGTAGTAACATGGAAAAAACAAACTAATTGCAGATATTTCATGCTTACTTCTAGTAGAAACAAAATCTTTTCGCTAGAACTTCACCACACAACACCCGACACCGGCACAACAGAAGTTACAATCACAATGTCAGCTGGGTCCGATTTTGAGATTTGTTTATTTCCTTATCAACTACCATGGTAACCTAGACTATCGGGCGGGAACGATATCCCCCCAGAGAAGACAATGTCTTCAAGACATTGTTACGAACACATAACACGACCTAACTTTCCAATTTAGGACTGTGTGGAGTTCTGCAATCGCATGCATATGAAAAAAGGTGTGTTGATCAGTATCACCCCAGCATATCAGTATCACCCCAGTTCACGGTAGTAATCGACGGGTGTTAGATAGTTTGAGTGAGGGCTGGTCTTACACGGGTACCTTCTAGAATTATTTTCCGTAGAAGAATAGACGAGTTGCTAACAAATATTAGCAGAGAGCAAATGCTAGCTCACGTGCTCATTGTCTGCTGTTGTGAGAGAATGTGAATTCATTAATATTGTTTGTAGGTCGATGACCGACTCATAACGCTGGGACGGGTGCATATTGGAACTACCTGACACGCTCTTCACCAGCTGACTAAAAGGAAATTCTGAGTAGAAATTCACCCAAAACGCGGTAATTTTTTGGAACACTGCGAAACAGCGTGGGATCCAAGTGAAATAGGAACTTTGTGGACAATTTAAAGCAAGATTACTCCGAAAAAAATGTCTGCTGAGTCTTCCAAAAGAGCACATTTAGTTATTTAAAGTTTTACAAAGTACAACTCAAAGTACTAACTCAAAAAATTTCGATATAAAGGTATGTTCTTTCATAAATTTAAGATAGTACTGAATTTTTAGAGACCACGCGGAGCCCTGTAGGACAAACCGTTCGTTCCCTACGAGAATTTAAGGGTTGGACTTACGATAAATCAGAAACACGAGTGTGAATCGCAAGAGAGGCCTAATCTCCGTTCAAATGTTAGCTGACCGAAATGCGATCGATGTTTTTCTTCAAGTTGGTTGGTGGTAACAATGGGAAAGCCGTGTTCTTTGCAGACGAGTGACCTATATAGAAAAATAATAAACATTTGTGTAATAATTTGCAGGGTTTTTAAAATCAAATGAGACCACCCTGAGAGCTCTGTTGGACCAACTGTTCGCTCCATATGAGGTCCTGAGGGTGGGACGAACAATTAATCAGAAACACGAGTGAGAATCGCTTTTTATAGGGGGGAAAAGCGATTCACACTCGTGTTTCTGATTATTAACCAAATTTTGGTGCATTCAACGAGAATAGTCATTGACGCCAAACAAAGTGTAATTCCAGTGAGTTACAGCGCTATCATAACAGCTTCACATCTGGTAGTACAATGAAGAAGATTTGAGTGACAGGAGCAGTTTCTTCATTGATCGCAAACTAATGAATCTCACCGATGGGAGGCCTAATCTCCGTTTACATTTCAGCTGAGCGAATGTGAATTTCGTCCGTTACTTTGTTAGCTTCATTAGCGACCAAGAACCAAATTTCGTTATGAAGGCACCCACAGCTCTCGAGGCGGATTTGCAGGCTTGAGGACTTTTAGGAGTCGGTGCAAGTTAATGAAAGGTGCAAAACATATTTCAAACTTTTGTAAAATATCCAAATTTACTATACAATTATTTCCAATGTTGACAGGAGAACTTATTGTCTGGAAACTTCACGAATTCGAGAGGGCATCCCACAGGACCAGGAGTGGAACGTTCTTTGCCCACCCGTCATGAATCAATCAGCTTCTTAGCAATAAGAACTTCATCAGTTCAAACATATAGCCGAACTTATCGACTTGAAAACATGAAAAATAAGACTTATGAAAATTGCTGTTGTACAGGGTGTCTCAGAACCAACATGCGATACTTCAAAAATTGATTTTCCAAGAACTTGCGAACACTTTTGCCTCATAGCACTTTTGGTTCATAATTTTCAATAATTAACCTTTCGAATCGACCGAGAAAAAAATGTAACCCCCCTCAAAATTTGTTTGTACGTAGAATTCGAAAATCGAATAAAAATTTGGCCGTCCATCCGCAGTACGCGGAACCTTTCTTAGTTCCCATGATTTTGATGACATTTGGTATGTAGGCTCCATTTAGGGTCTAGTTGTGCCCCGAAGATTTTGGTTGATGTCCCTCACTTTTAAGGGTTGAAATTTCAAAAACGCCCTGCCTCAAAAAATTTCGATATAAAGGTATTGCTTTTCCATCAATTTGAGATAATATTACATTTTTAGAATCGAATGAGACCATCCAGAGCTCTGTAGGACCAACCATTCGGTCCCAATGAGAACTTAAAAAATGATAAAGAATGATAAACTGGCAACAAGTGAATCGCAAAAGAGGTCTAATCTCCGTTCAAATTTTAGCTGACAAAATCCGATCGTTGTTCGTTCCTTCGAGTTGACATTAGCAACCAGTAATCAAATTTCCTCATGAAGGCACCCACCACAGTACCTATGCTTGGTGGGTAGTGGCAATGGAAAAGCCGTATTCTTGGCAGACTAGTGAATTTGAAGCACTTTTGAAAGTTGAAAAAAAAAGTTCTCCAAAATTAGTCCTTTCTGAACAATTTTGGTTCCGTGTCTAGATTGTGTAGAAATTTGGGACTTTGGAAATTAATCCACGAATTATAGTTAATGGAAACGACGAAAGACTTTTATTGTTTAAAAAACCCATCTATTTACATAAAACGCCAACAGTACCTATGTGAGTATGCACGGAGGGGTTGGAGGGGTCGTGGGAGTGGGGAGAGTCGGCGGAATCGGAGACGGGAGGAGTTGGAGGCGGGAGGAGTCAGAGGGAGTGGGTGGAGGAGAGAGTCGGAGGAATCGTAAATGAAAACTAAAATAATAAACTAGCTGAAAAGCCTACTAAAAGTAGGCATAAACGATTCCTCCGACTCTCTCCTCCACCCACTCCCTCTGACTCCTCCCGCCCCCAACTCCGACTCCTCCTTCCCCCAACTCCTCCCGTCTCCGATTCCGCCGACATTCCCTACTCCCACGACTCCTCCAACCCCTCTGTGCATACGTACCTACGTACGGTTGGCGTTTTATGTATATAGACATAGAGGATATCTTAAACCTAATTGGACCCTGGTGTCATAAGTGTGACCGAAAACATCTTGGGAATTCCACCACTGTACCGAAGTGTCACCAGATCAACTAGATTTGAATTGCAAATTCAAAACGCTGCAAATTATTGCCCAAAGGTTTATTATTTTCTGTATAGATCACCCTTCTGTATAGATCACTGGTTCTCCATCAATAGCACCTACCACCATCTGTATTCTCCCTTGACCTTCCCTCTAAAATTTCAGCTTCCTGCGTTCAATAGGATTGAAAATGGCTTCGTAGCTCACTCAGCTGATCAGTGATCTCCCAGGCGTCTTCAGTATTATTATTGAACATAATAAACCAAAATTAATGGGCAGAGTTGAATTTTTTGTAAAACGATGTGACAAACATTTTGGAAATTTTTGCATCGATTTCTTTGAAAATGTGTATCATAATTCTGTTTTGAGACTTCCTATTGGAAGTTTTGAGACTTCCTATTGGCTATTGCCCACTAAAAATTCTGCTGAATGTGAAATTTCATCGAATTCTGTTTGCATTTTTCCTGAATAGTTAATGGTTCGGGTTGATAGAAAACCGGGTTGATTTCGGAAAATAAGTCTCCTGTTATTTTTGGGAGACAATCAAAATTTATGATTTCAAAAAATAACAGGGAAAACGGACCTCTTCAACGTGAAGCGGGAACGCTCGCTGATTGGCTGTTCGGATCGCCGTCTCCTCCCAGTGTAACACGACGAAATCGTGTTATCTAAGAGGAAAGTTATCAAACCAATCAATTTTCTACACTGTTTTGTTTATTCGTAAATTAGGAATTACGGGCTGAAAGTTTGCCGTAGGAGGTTTTTCGAGGTGCTGAATCCGATTTTGGGGTCAAAAATAGGAAATTCCTCATTATAACCAACGTATTCAAGGAAATGGATTTAAAAAATTTCAAAATTGTTGTCACATTATGTTTTAAAGAATTCAACTCTGTCCATCAATTTTTAAATTACAATTCAAATCTAGTTGATCTGGAGACACTTTGGGACATCGGTGGAGTTGCTAAGATGTTTTCGGTGACACTGGTGACACCAGGGGTCCAATTAGGGTTAAGGTATCGTCAATATTATTAGTAAAAGGTGGTTTTTTAGGACGTCCCACAGTAAGACTTGGGCGTCCTTATGCGATCGATCTGGGGTAAAGTTGGACAACACTCAACAGAAAAAAAAAATAACCACACAGTAATCCGTTTTAGACCATTCTGAATCCAAATCCGCGAAAAAAACCATAGGTGTATGTCTGTGTGTGTGTGTGTATGTGTGTGTGTGTGTGTGTAACAAAATCTTGTGTACTCTGCACAGGCCTTAGTTCTCAACCGATTTTCCTGGTTCTTTTTTTGTTCGACGCGGAAAACTATCTAGTTGTGCACTACGTCGCCGGAATTTCGAATTTTGCCTTTTAAGGGGAGGAAAGGGGGGGTTAATGCTCGAAAAACGTGCGTTTTTGGGCATAATCTTGTGTACTCTGCCCAGGCCTTAGTTCTCAACCGATTTTCGTGGTTCTTTTTTTGTTCGACGCGGAATACTATCTAGTTGTGCACTACGGCGCCGGAATTTCGAATTTTGCTTTTTAAGGGGGGGAAAGGGGGGGTTAATGCTTAAAAAACGTGCGTTTGCGGGCATAATCTTGTAAACTCTGCCCAGGCCTCAATTTCCAACAGAATTGCGTGTTTCTTTTTTTGTTTGACTCAAATAACTTCCGAGTTGTACATGATTTTACCAGAGTACCAAAATTCGAGAGGGGAGGGGGTGAGTGGGGGGATAATATTCACAAAATATCCGATTTTTCAATATTTCGGTTCCTTTACTGCTTACTAATTGTACCCAAGCTTTGAAATTGAGGAAAAATTCTCATTATACCTCCGGATTTTCATGAATTATTCTCTGTACCACCATGGAACTAATATTGGTGCCACCATGGTGCCAGGACATGGTGCCATGATGCCATAAACCGCTTATTTCGTGTTTTTTTTTTTTGTTGTGTTTCACCTTGAATACGGATGTGAATTTGACGGACTGCCTACCAAAACTAACAGATGAAAGTTCAATGTTACGACGTATTTCCGCTTTGGTGCCAGACCGGCACCATTGGTGGTGGGGGGGGGGGGAACTCGAATTCGCATGTTGGGTGTCGTAGATCATGGATTTTAAAATGCTCTTCAGATTCGAAGCCCCCATGCCACTAGAAATGTTAAGGTGGATAATGGTGGGGGGGGGGGTCAGTATTTCTTGCCTAAAGTAATAAATAAATTACATCGAGTGAAACAGTTTTATCACTTAACAACTGATTAAACCGATCTAATGCTTATCCAATGGGACGTCTCCTGGAATGCATGCATTACTAAACAATATGTTTGAAAATAAAAGTCCTTTGGAATTAATTCACGAATTAAAGTGATAGGAAACGACAAAAAACACCCACTTTTTTGGAAAAAAAAGTCCGCAACTTCAAAATTATAATAATGTAAATTTATAATTATAAAAGGTCAATAAATAAATTATGTATTGTGTATTATGTGTGCTGTTGGGTATTATTTATAATAAATTATGTATTATATTCTGATAACTTGTTCTTTGTAAAGATGGGATAATAAATAGAGTTGAGATTACTTACGCGCCATATAGAGGGTTCCAGAGGTGGTTGGAGTCGTAGTAGTGGGAGGGGACTTGTCGCGCCATCGCCGTCAGCGGCGGCAAGTTCGGCGTCAAGTTCTTATTGATGAGCTTCGGCACCGCGTTCGGGTCCACGTCGAATTTACGAACTTTCAACTTGGGGGACGGCGTCGGCGTCCCGGCGGCGGCGCTCGGGATCGCCGGCTCCGGGCGGGCCTCGGAGCGGCTCGGCGCCCGCGGCGCCGGCAGGCGTCCGGCCTCGCTCGTCTGAGGAAGCGCCCACGAGACGTCGAAGGGGGATTTGAGGAAGTCGGGGGCGTTTTTGTGGAAGTCGGTCGGCGTTTTGAGGAAATCCGGCGTCGCGTGCGTTCCGCTCCCCGACCTGCGCCGTTTGTTCGGCCTCGCGTGGTACGACGGCGTTTGATGCATCTGCGCCCCCATCGTCGGCGCCGACGTGTACAAACTCGGCGGCACCAGTGGCTTGTACATGTCGCCGTAGCCCTTCGTCACGCTGGCGCTCCCCGGCTTCTGCGCCATGTCCTGCCAAAAGTTCATCAGGTGCGACTGCTGAGCGTAGTCGTACGACTGCTGACCCCAGGCGTTGTACGGGTACATCATGTTCATCATCCCCATCAAATCCTGAGGGTTCGACCCTCGGCTCATATCCAGGTGGCTGATGTAAGGAAACCACAGCATCTGATTCAACGCGTTCATCGTCGCAGGATCCAAACTCGACGCGTCGTTTTTCAAATGTGACTGCAGCAAATCCGCGTGTTTTTGAATCAACTTCAACTCGTCTTCTTTTTTGCTACTCTGCAACAAAAGCTGCAAGTGCGCCAAAGACACTTCCATCAAATTCGTGTCCAATTTCGGGTACTTGACTTCGTTCGTCAGCGCCATCAGACGAGGAATTTCCCTCTTCGGGTTGGCGATCAGAGCGGAAAGTCGCTCTTTCGGCACCAGGAGAGGGTCCGGCACGGTGACGTCGGGGTCGGACATGATCTCCTTGAGCTGCGCCAAAGGTTCGGTGGTGCTTTTGGACGCGTCGGGAGCGAATTTGGGCGCTTTGTCGGCGTCCAACAAATGAGAGAGAGAAATTTGAGGTTTCGTTTCGACCTTGCAGGGCGCCTCTTTTTTGAGGAGTTGCGGCAGAGACGGGCTCTGCTTGCGGGGTTTCCCCAAATTCAGAGGCTCTTCTTGAACCGGTTGAGACGGAATGAGCGAGGGCAGTGTGGGAGGCGTGGTGACGATGGGCGTCGCAGGTTTCACCAGGCTGATGGTCGCCGTCGTGGATTCGGGAGAGATTTGTGGCGAAACGGAGGCGATTTCGGGCTCTTTGTCGTCGTTGAGTTTCGAGTGGTGAATCGTGGTGCCTTCTGGGAGGCGCCACAGGAGATCCAAACTCTCCAGCTCGCACGTCTTCAACTGCGACGGCGGAGCGTCTTTGGGCCTCTCGTCGCTGTTGTTTTTGGCCATCATGGCGCACGCACTTTTGGCCTTGACCGCCTCAATGACCCTTTCAATTTTGGACGTCGGCCTCGCCTCTTTCACTTTGGACTTCTCTTGAGCCTTCTCGTGAGTCGGAGACGGCACGAACGTGTAGATGTCGTCCAAAACGTCCTTATGAGCGGCGTTCTCGTGTTTCATCCTCTCGTTCATCATCTCCTCCAACTCCGACATCAACGCGCTGTGATCGTACTCGTCCACGTCTTTCTGCTCGGGACGCTCCGAATTCCCCGCCCTCCCCTCCGAATTCTCGATCGCCCCCAAAATAGCTTCGACGTCCTGGCAAAAATTGCTCGGCTCGATCATGCAGGACGACCTCGGATCGCCGTCGAACTCGTTGTTGTGATTCTCATCAACGTTGTTGGACTGCGATTCATCGCAACATTTGACTCCACATTCTTGCTTTTCGACTTCTACCGGCGCGTCATTGCACGCAACTCGTGGATTTTGATCAATTTCTTTCGTCGCAGGTTGCTCATCGTTACTGCACGAAACTGGTAAATTTTGCTCATTCCCACCCATTACAGGGTTATCACGGGAAGCTGGACTTCGCTCAATCTCACTCGTTGCACGCGTCACATCGTCACTGCATAAAGCTGGCGGATTTCGCGCAATTTCACTCGTTACATGTAGTTGTTCGTCGTTATTGCACGACTGTGGCTTTTGCTTAATTGTATTCGCTTCAGGCTGTTCATCGTTACTGCACGGTGTTGGTTTTTGCTTTGTTTTATTCTCTTCAAGTTGCTCGTCGTTACTGCACGAAACAGGTGAATTTTGTTCAATTCCACTCGTGATAGAATGTTCATCGTTACTGCTCGTTTCGGGCTGTACATCGTTACTACACGGAATCGGTGAATTTTGCTCAGCTTCACTCGTTACAGGCTGCACATCGTTACAGCAAAGCGATGAATTCTGTTCAATGCCACTCTTTACAGGCTGTACAACGTCATTGCACGGTGTTGAATGCTCCTCAATGCCACTCTTTACAGGTAGGAGGTCGTTACCGCACAAAACTGGGGGATTTCGCTCAACTCCACTCGTTACAAGCTGTACATCGTTACTGCACAACGCAGGTCGTTGGACGTCGTCAGAACTCTCCTTTTGGTCGTCGGATTCGACTACCGCTTCGGGAGACGTCTGAATCTGATCGTCCAAAACGACGAATTTATTACGGGATCGTCGAGGGGAGACGTTCGTTTGGGGTTCCAAAGGAGGCATTTCGCGGGATTCGACTTCAGACAGGCAGACGTCAGATTCCGTTTTGCACATTTCCAACGTCGGAGGCGGCGTTTCCCCTCGGACGGGTTCGATCTTGACGTCGCACGTCAGATCCGCCCCGAATTTGGATGTCGTTTCTGTTTTGGACGCCTTGAGAGGTCCAGGAGTCTGCCATTGGATCTCGACGTGAGGAATCGCCCTCCAACCGCCGGCCGTTTTCGTCAACTTTATCCGATTCCTCCTGTCGTAGTCTTCGCATCGAACTTCCACGATTTTCGCGTTGTCTTCTTTCACCCACAAGAAAATCGGGTTGACTTTGGGGCTCGGAGGTTCGTCCAGAGACCTCCTATGGTGCTTCTTCTTCTTCCTCTTTCTCTTCGAGCTGGTCGAACAAGAAGAAGCGTCCGTCGAGCAGGAACGCGACCTTTTCCTCCTCTCCTCTTTGTTCTTCTTCTTGTGCTTCTTCCTCGAACAGCCGTCATCGCCGTTCAAAACCAAAACGTCGTCGATCTCAGCCGGTGTCTCTCGCTGTTGCACAGCCGACATGTTCTCGAAAAAAAACCGCACGTCACATTTGCACAACACAATTTCACTCAGAGGTCACTAAATCACCGTTTTAATCCCACGGGGTGTGGATTTTTCTCAAAAAACTACCGTTTACCGCGAATGTAAACACAACGTCGAACGGTCGGATGGAAACTGCCGGCTGGTTGTGAGCGACCAAAAAGTGAGGGAAGACCGAGCGGAGCCGAGGGAGGCCGAAGGGAGCCGAGCGAGTCTGTCGACTTCGGAAGGGGTTCCGAAGCGAAGGGCGTGGTTTGGACTCCCTACTCTCCCCTACTACAAATACATCGACATCCCCTAGTGAGGGGAAAACGTAGTACAACCTTCCACTCCCTTTCTCTTCAGCTCGAGCTAAAAATATATTATCTAACCGAGCAACCCTCGACTCCCCCACGACCGGTTTTTGGTCCTGATTTTGGAGAATTTGCGTCGGGAATGGTTGTTTTGAGGCCTCAGGGTGGAATTCAGTCATAACTTGAGTCTGAATGCACTCAGTGAGATGATTAAGGACGCGCTCAAACCAAACTAAGGGCGGAATTCATAGTCATAACTGGAGTCTGAGTGGACCCTCGAATGCGTCGATAAGGGTCGGTGAGCACTCAACGGTTTTCATATACAAGATTTGAGGGTGCCCTGAGGGAGCACTCAGTGCGATTTCTAAGGGCGCACTTTACTGTATTTATAAAGTACCGTAAAACGGGGTGACTATGGACTTGGGGGGTGACTATGACCATCAACGTTTCTCAAACTCAAACACTCGTAGCGACTTGAAAAACAGCTGGAACGGGCTTCTGCAATTTTTCCCGTCAAGGGCGAATGTGCAACAAGAAGTTATGACCACCATTTCCCTCCTTCAATCTCTTCTCTGTGTTGGGATTGATAACAGCTGAAATCTCCACTTTTTTTGTAACCTGCCAAAGTGTTGATGCGGTCTTTGCCGTGGATTTTCGCCAAGCCAGTAAGTATTTATTACCGATTATCAATCTATTTCTCAGCCAAGATCCGTTGAGAAACCGACGAAAATATTTTTAGATGATTTTTAATTATAAAAAAACCAAAACAACTGCGTTTGGAGAAGTGACTTTGTCCCAACTGAGGAACAAGACCAACGTTTTTCTTGTGGAGCTGTAAATATTCCTGGAGAAGAAACCCAAAGATTGAATGTTTACCAATGTTAGAACTAAAGAGTGAATTTTTACTGATATTAGAACTGTTTCTGGGGTAGCCACCCACTTAGAAGGGGAAATTTGTTTTATTTTTCGAATTTGGAATATTGATCTCTTCTTTTTGTAGAGGAGCTGTTGGTGTACCAAACTGCTGCTGGATGTGATATTTTTCTAGTTCCTTGGGAAGAAACTCAGACACAATTTTGTTTACCGATGCCAGTATTGTTCCTGGGGCCTCACCCTCTTGAAATTGAAATTTTATTTTCTTTTTTAAAATAAAAATTGATATTTCTGGGGCAGTAACCCGCTTGATTAAAAAGAAATTTGTTACTTTTTACTAATACACATTTGTGCACTTGTTTCCACTCGTTTTTACATGATTAGCCCTTATCCGCTCACGAATTGTATGAGGACAGATTTAGATTCCTCTGCGACCTTAAGTCTCCGTTAAAACCATGAAAAAATCGTGATTGTGAAATTTTTTTGGGTGGGATCCAACTCAAAATTAGTCATGGAATCGAGTAAACGGGGTTACAATAGCACAAGATCGTTTCAAGGGAGAAAAGTGGGTGTACCATAGTCACCCCACTTCACGGGGTGACTATAATACAAAAAAAAGAAAACTCCTTCAATTTTCTAGATGACCAATTTGCCCAAAGCTAGAAATACTTACTCGAGAGACATGCAGCTATCAAGATAAAATATGATCAGATCAATAATAAACAACCGTCAAGTCGAAAATACAGAAAAACCTCAAAAGTGTACCACAGTCACCCCGTTTTACGGTAAAGTAAAAGTAAAGTAAGCAACCATTTCAGGTTGAATTTTCGTCCGACTGCCATTCTTGGCGTCGCGGACGTCATCAGCTGTCTCCCTAAGGGGAGATCAGAATTTGTTCTGATGATTTCGCTCATGGCTTCCCAAACATCACCGCCCTGGGTTGGAACGAGAGATTGCCGATCGTCTAATAAACAGAAAACTTTCTGCTGGCGACCAGACTCGAACTCGCATCCCCGCTAGACGGTTCTTATCCTATCACCGCAGTCGGGTACACTGTCCACTAGACCACCGAACTGTATTTATAAACCAAAGTATTGAGATGAGGCTCACCCTCGACTCTATGGAGCAAAATCCTAAGCCTGATCATGCAAGCGCTAGCGGAAGTCCCCCTCAGCTACTATCAGACTTTCCTGCTGCCTTCTGGAAATTTGATGACTGGTTGCCAAGGATGCTAAACTGAGTAAAATTCAAAGAAACGAATAACAATCGCATTTCGGTCAGCTATAATAATCATAGCTCAAATTATTTGAACGGAGATTAGGCCCCTTTTGAGATTTACACTCGTGTTTCTGATTTATCGCCCAACCTTCAAGTTCTCACAGGGAGCGAACGGTTGATCCTACAGAGCTCAGAGGAAGAAAAAAATTCAATTCTGAAATTCAATAGGTAGTATTTTAATGAGGAATTTCACCATGTCGGAATTTCCTATTTTTGACCCCAAAATCGGATTCAGCACCTCGAAAAACCCCCTAAGGCAAACTTTCAGCCCGAACTTCCTAATTTACGAATAAACAAAACAGTGTAGAAAATACGAATGTTTAAAAAAACCGGGAAAATGACGTCATCCTGGAATAGTTCATTTATGGCCGCTTGAAGCGCTGAGATTGAGAAATCCATAGTCCCCAGATGCAAAATTTCACGAAACAGTAAAGTTCGAAATCGAAAAACTGAAGAAAAAAATAGAAAAAGCAAGATGGGGAAAATTAGGTTTCCCCTGTTTTTGTTTGATAACTTTTCTCTTAGAAAACACGATTCCGTCGTCCCAATGGGCAACACAGGGAGGAGACGGCGATCCGAACAGCCCAATCAGCGAGCGTTCCCGTTTCACGTCCGTTTTCCCGGTTATTTTTGAAATCATAAATTTTGATTGTCTCCCAAAAATAACAGGAGACTTATTTTCCGAAATCAGCCCGATTTTCATCTATCCCACACCATTAACTATTCAGGAAAAATGCAAACAGAATTCTGTGAAATTCCTCATTGTTAAAATTGTTGTCTTTAGGTGTATGTCAGTCGTTTTTAAAGGTAGAAATTTTGAAAACGCCCTAACTCGAAAAATTTCGATATAAAGGTATTCTTCCATCAATTTAAAATGGTAGGTATTGAATTTTTAGAATTTTTACAGACCACGCGAAGCCCTGTAGTACAAACAGTTCGCTCCCTACGCGAACTTAAGGATTGGACGTACGATAAATCAGAAAACGAGTGAGACTCGCAAAAGAGGCCTAATCTCCGTTCAAATTTTAGCTGCCCGAAATGCGATCGATGTTTTTCTTCATGTTGGATGGTTGGTGGCTTTGCAGACGAGTGATCTATGTAGAAAAATAATAAACCTTTGTGTAATAATTTGCAGCGTTTTAATTCGAATTTCGGATTCTACGTACCTTTAAACGTAAACCAACAAATTTTGAGGGGGCCATTATTTGAGCCGTTATTGAATAATAATTGATCAAAACATGGCGATTAGAGAATGTTTTAGAGAGATTTTTTGGTCAAATGACGAGTTTTCTCTTAAAGTTGTCAAAATTTCATTATTCAATCATTGTTTATAGTTAAATTTGAAGTCTATTTAGTCTAAAATGAAATCGGTTGATACTTTAGATTTATTGGCAAAAACATTAAATACAAAGTACAAAAATGAAGCACTGCGAGAGATAAAGTAGAATAAATGTTAGGTACTTCGGAATACAAAAAAAGAACAGATATTGCCCAGCGAAGAATAAGTTCCAGGGAACTTGTGCTCTTCGGAAGAGTTCAAACAGGTAATTTTTACTTAGAAATAACAATATTGCTTACAGGTGGCTATAAACTTATAATATAGGAATTGCGTTTCACACAAAGTAAATAAAAGTTCCCACTGATATACGAGAAGTGGGAAAAAAAACATCCACGTAGGTACGAGTTTATTTTGTTGTAACGACATATCTATCGTTCTATCATGTAATTTTTAAATTTAATTTCACTTTAAAATTGTATCGCATGTTTAAAATCGAAAGAGACCACCGAGTTTCTGTAGGACAAACCGTTCCCTCTCTATGAGAACTTAAGGGTTGGACTTGAGATGAATCAGAAACATAAGTGTGAATAACAAGGGAAATCTAATCTACGATCAAATTTTAGCTGGCCATAATGCTGTTCGTTTCTTCGAGTTGTACAGTTTTGCGTCCTTAGCAACCAGCATTCAAATTTCCTAAAGAAGGCACCCGCAACTCTTTATTTCTTCGAATTAAACTTGATTATGAATCAAAAACGCTGCAAATCATTACACAAAGGTTTATTATTTTTCTATATAGATCACTCGTCTGCAAAGAACACGGCTTTGCCATTGTTGCTTTTTCGCTAAGTGGGGAAAGAGCCGCGGACGGCGGACGGCCACATTTTTATTCGATTTTTGGATTCTACGTACCTTGAAACGTAAACCAACAAATTTTGAGGGGAGGTTAATGAAATTATTGGTCGATTCCAAAGGTGCATTATTGAAATTAATAAACCAAAATAATGTATTTTAAGTGACTAAAAACTGTTGTGAATTAATTGCAGAATCGACCCCTGGATTTTTGCCCAGCTCTGATGTAGACGCTGGTTATTCCACCTGAACTGCTTACTGATGTAATGTAGAATTTAGTTGATGCTCGTTGAAACTGAGGCGCTAAAGTGCTCCCATTTTAAAATAATGTAATCAAATTTCGTCATATTCGAAAAGGACAACAATAAATTAACTCCTCAATAATAACAAGAACCGTTTATTACTCAAGGAGGAACGCGTTCCCATAATATCGTGTTTCCCTCTTTTCTTTCTCAAATTATTTATTACAACCCTGTGAGAAGTCACATATGATCTGAGAAAAGTTGTGAAGAGGGTTCACCAGATCACCGCTTCTGAGTAGTCGATGAGAGGCTCGTTGCTCTAGAATTCCTTGAACTCTTCAGCCCTCCAGCGCGAGACCAGAACCTTCCTAAGAAGAATCTCATCGTCCATCCAGCTCTACAAACACTTCTCGGAAAATTAACACACTTCGGACGGTAGGAAGACTAGACTTCTCGATTCCAATAATTTCCGGACCCTCTCACTAAACAACTCCAACAATCTTAAATGTCACTTTCCACCAAACATCAGGTAGGTATACCTCAGGTATACCTCAGGTAAACATCAGGTAGGTATTGTATATACAATAAGTTTGTCATTTTTGATTTTTGTATAGTTTTGAAATGTAAACCAACAAATTTAGTTAAAGAGTTTTCAAAAGAGTTTCAAAAATATTTTTTTTACTCAAATTTAAAATTAAATCGATATATTTTCTCTGATATTATCAGAGAATTTAAAATTAAATCGATA
Source organism: Apolygus lucorum (assembly GCA_009739505.2). Taxonomy (NCBI): domain Eukaryota; kingdom Metazoa; phylum Arthropoda; class Insecta; order Hemiptera; family Miridae; genus Apolygus; species Apolygus lucorum. Next base: position 44,601,340 of record CM019182.2, read on the forward strand.
TATTTTCTCTGATATATTTAATTTTAAATTTGAGCAAAAAAATTATTTTTGAAACTCTTTTGAAAACTCTTTAACAACTACAAAAGTTTAACTTTTAACTCTTTAACAAAAGTTTAAAATAGATCTTCCGATATATTGTGAAACTTGATTGTGAAGGCAGTAAGGTGAGGTAGTACCATTGGTAGGTCCTACCAATGGTTGGTAGGTAATAAAACGCTGCAAATCATTGCCCAAAGGTTTATTATTTTCTGTATAGATCACCCTTCTGTATAGATCCCTCACTACCAACCGTAGGTACCTACTACCTACTAGGGTGTTTTTGAAAATTTCAACCCTTCATTTCCATTTGGTTGGTGATTTGGTTGAAATTTTCAAAAATACCCTAGTAGGTAGTAGGTACCTACGGTTGGTAGTGAGGGATCTATACAGAAGGGTGATCTATACAGAAAATAATAAACCTTTGGGCAATGATTTGCCGTACTTGTAATGGAAATGAATTATCACGCAAGGTGGTTTTTGGTGAACTATATTTTCAGAATAATGTTATTTCAACAAGTAGAGGCATTTAAAACATCTTGGGAGTAACATAGACTATTGAAGCAATTCAAACAATTTGGAATTCAGTCGGTAGGTAGATTCTACTCAAGGTACTTAGAGATTGATGATTTGAGATTAACAACTATGCATCGGATCATCTGCCACGAGGAAGCTATGTGTCACACCCACTAGGCAGACTTTTTTTCTTTGCACATTTCAGATTCCTCGGAGATGTCTAAATAGCCCGGGTACACACCAAGATACCCTCATGAGTTCAAAGTTCAAAGCGTCTCAAGGTGTGACTGTACAAACTCAGAACTGCAGTACTGGGTATTTTACATTGAAACGGCAGATTTGGTGTCTCCACCAGGAAATAGATACCAACCAACTCTCTATTATTCAGGGAGTGGCCTCTTCTCCGCTTCTCCGATGAAAGACGATCACGTAAGTTCACTGGAACGACCCTCAGAGCTTTCTTCTTAAAAGGACGGCGCGCATGCGCAATATTAATGAGCTAATAGGAATTCCTTACGCCCCTTCGAAAACGCTATTTCAGACGGATCCTTTTTCACATGGTAATTTACTGCCACTTGGGAGGGTAATAACATGAGCTGCAAATCTACAGGCCGCACACCAACACGCCATTACGTTTCTTTTGTTCCTGCTCTTAGGAGTGCAGCAATATCCTCAAAAGCTTCTAGAATACAGGTGAACACTTCTCAGGTCCCAACCTTCAAGGGATCGATTCTACAACTAATTTCCAGCCAAAAATGTCTCATCTTCTGACCCTTCGTTTTTACTAGTTCTCTCAATTTTACGATTTTGCTTCCGAGTCTACCAACGCAGCGGATGCTCTGTTTTCACTTCTCAAGGCTGAAAAAAATGTTCTCCAAAACTAAAATTTCCACTCCCGTTTTGCGTTTCAGACCTTCCTGAACATTTTGGCTCCGTGCCTGTCTGTCTGTCATGAAATCCTTGCCACAGCCATAACTTCTACAATTCTCCTCCGATTTCGATGAAATTTTCAGGGATTGTGCAGGGTGACGTGCACATGGTCCTCTATGAGGGTTGCAAGAGAGTGTACTACAATATTGATGTTTTGAGATTAACTACTATGCATCGGATCATCTATACAATCGCGTTATGGATACGAGGAAGCTATGTGCCACACCCACTTGTTTTCCGTGTTTTCCACCTTATATGGCTAAAATGACCATAACTACCTTAATTTAAGAGTAACTGTAAAAATAAGGTCACATTTGGAAAGAACGTTAAATTTCCCATGCCAAACAAAAATATATTGAAAAGATCTGACGCATAAAAAAAGTTCTTTTGTAATGATTTTCTAAAATTTTATTTTTTTACCCGATTTTGAATTCTTTTACATAGTGTTTTGAGCGACACTCTATTTTTCTAAAAGTAATAAAATTACTTTTTTTTAAATATTACAAAGGAATACTTATAAGGTAAAAATTTGTGCTTGAAAGCAGAAAAACGTGATTTTTTTTAAACGAAATAAGTAGGTAAGCGTTCCTACATGAGGCACCGGTGTTGAAAGTTTGTTAGCCTCCTCCAGGCTAACCTACTGTAGTTGGCCACCTGTCGTTCGAACGCTCATTTCGTTAAAAGATTTAATTTTTTTACGTGTGGTTCGGGGTGACGAAGAGAAAACGAATATGAACTAAAATTTTGAAAACATTCATAGTGCATACAGTAAGATGGTACGTTACATTGAAATGAGAGAGAGAGAGAGAGAGAGAGAGAGAGAGAGAGAGAGAGAGAGAGAGGGGGAGAATGATTTATTGATATAAAAGAACATAAAATATAAAATACATCTTTTGAAAATGATAAAAATTTCCTTGTATCTACAATACACATTATTGTACTAGCACATGAAGTAAAGAAAAAAATATATATTTCGAAATAAGACTATCAATATCCCTAAAGCGCTAGACCTAGGTCTGTGTTGCTTTAGGGAGTCGTTGTAGTTTGTTTGCTTAAAATCATAGCTGTTTCTTCTCTGTTTTATATATTTTCCTAAAACATATTTGTTACTTCACATCACTTTTTGAATTTTTTAAAAATCTGTATACATGCAGTACTAAATTTATTCATCCTTACACGTACTTGCTAACTAAGAGAGACTCTACTTTTTGAGGACCAACTTTTATCAAGAAGGAGTATATTTTCGTTTTATACTTACTTTTGGTATACTCCCCAGGATTTTTTAGATCATCATTCAGATGTCGATGCATCATTGGTAATATACGCGCGTCTCGGACACCGAGTTGTTAGTTTCAATCTTGGGCGAGGATTTACTACATTTCCATCTAGACGGAATCTTGTATTGTACTGCGGCTCTAAACTGCTATCAATTTCATTTTGGTGTTTATGATAGTGTAGTAATAAGTTTTTGCAAAAACGTTGCCTGACCGAAAACGTTTTCGTGAAGTCTTGCAGTTTATCAGAGGGGTATCTTCGAGGGAGATGGTATAGAACTTTCAAGACCGATCTTTGGGTTACTATTATTTTAGAAAGTGAGGTGGGCTGTGCAGATCCCCAAACATGTATACCATATTGGAGCACTGACTGGAACATGCTGTTGTAAATTAATTTTAGTTTTAACTTTGACAATACATTTCTCATTCTGTAAAATATACCAATAAATTTTTTCAATTTATTTGCAAGAGCTGTAACGTGACTGTCCCATTTTATCTCATCATCAAAAATTATTCTTAAACATTTATGGTTTTTTACTTTCTCTATTTGTCTGCATGTACATACATTCTTGTCGGTACAGTAATGAATTATAATGTGGTTATTGCTGTTCACATTGCTTTTACTGATCTCGAGGTATTCGGTTTTTTTGGAATTGAGGGTTAATAAATTGCTATCGAACCACGATTATAGCTTGTTGGTTGATACATTTGCAGCATCGTACACTTGATTCCACGAAGTTCCCTCAAATAAGAGGGTCGTGTCGTCTGCGAACATATAGACTTTGCACTGTTCGGAAATACTTGCCACCTCATTATTATAAATTAAAAACAACGTACTGCTCAATGTACTTCCTTGGATTATTCCGCAGTTATTCCTACTTTCTTCACTTCTTACAGACTCAATATCAACAATTTGTCGCCTATTTGATAGATAAGTTTGAAATAAGATTTCACACTGTGTGATCCTACCCCAATTTCTTCTAATTTAGTTATCATTAATCCTCGATCTATTGAATCAAAACATTTAGCCATATCGAGAAAAACGAGTATTCCTTTTTTGTTTTCATCCCTGATCCTATGCAAATCACATGTCAAGTCGTACATGGCATCATTCACACTTCTTCCTTTTCTAAATCCGTATTGCCGGTCAGTTATCAAATTATGTTCCTAAAGATAGCTATACAAACATTCATTAACCCACTTTTCGAGAATTTTTGAAATGACGCTGAGGGAAAATCGTGAATGGTGTGAGCGCATGGGTCGGAAAAACTGTTTATTGTTATTTTTAATCTAAACTAGACCTCATTCTGAGAATTTTGACACCAACCGCGACCTTTTGGCATGAGAAGACCTTTTTCTATGATTTTTCAAAGTTTGGAATGTTTATGACGTCACAGTGGGCTGGGTGGCCCCGCCCAGGCGGGAGGGGCGCGTGGCTTCATAAATATTCGAAACTTCGAAAAATCATAGAAAAAGATCTACTCAAGTTAGAAGGCCGCGGCTGGTGTCGAAATTCTCAGGATGAGGTCTACTTTCGATTGAAAATTTAAAAACATATTGTTTAGTAATGCATACATTCCAGGGGACGTCCCATTGGATAAGCATTAGATCAGTTTAACCAGTTGTTAAATGATAAAACTGTTTCACTCGATTTCATTTATCAAGTATTTTAGGCAAAAAATAGTGGTCCCCCTCCTCACCATAATCCACCATAACGTTTCTAGCGGCATGGGAGCCTCGAATTTGAAGAGCATTTTAAAATCCATGATCTACGACACCCAACATGGGAATTCGAGTTCACCCCCCCCCCCCCCCCCCAACGGTGCCAGTCTGGCACCAAAGCGGAAATACGTCGTAACATTGAACTTTCATCTATTAGTTTTGGTAGGCGGTCCGTCGAGGTTCACATCCGTATTCAAGGTGAACCACAAAAAAATACACGAAATAAGCGGTTTATGGCATCATGGCACCATGGTGGCACCACTATTAGTTCCATGGTGGTACAGAGAATAATTCATGCAAATGCTAAGGTATAATGAGAATTTTTCCTCAATTTCAAAGCTTGGGTACAATTAGTAAGCAGTAAAGGAACCGAAATATTGAAAAATCGGATATTTTGTGAATATCATCTCCCCACTCACCCCCTCCCCTTGCTAATTTTGGTACTCTGGTAAAATCATGTACAACTCGGGAGTTATTTGAGTCAAACAAAAAAAGAAACACACAAATCGGTTGGAAATTGAGGCCTGGGCAGAGTTTACAAGATTATGCACGCAAACGCACGTTTTTTAAGCATTAACTTTCCCCCTCTTAAAAAGCAAAATCCGAAATTCCGGCGCCGTAGTGCACAACTAGATAGTATTCCGCGTCAAACGAAAAAAGAACCACGAAAATCGTTTGAGAACTAAGGCCTGTGCAGACGACACAAGATTATACCCAAAAACGCACGTTTTTCGAGCATTAACCCCCCCTTTCCCCCTCTTAAAAGGCAAAATTCGAAATTCCGGCGCCGTAGTGCACAACTAGATAGTTTTCCGCGACGAACAAAAAAAGAACCAGGAAAATCGGTTGAGAACTAAGGCCTGTGCAGAGTACACAAGATTTTGTTACACACACACACACACACACACATACACACACACAGACATACACCTATGGTTTTTTTCGCGGATTTGGATTCAGAATGGTCTAAAATGGATTACTATGTGGTTAGTTTTTTTTCTGTTGAGTGTTGTCCTCCTTCACCCCAGATCGATCGCATAAGGACGCCCAAGTCTTACTGTGGGACGTCCTAAAAAAAAAATCAGGCGCACCCCCGATTGGATTTGTGCTATGTGCCACACCCAAAATACTCTGTGTTATAACTTAGATTGTATGAGAATGATTATTTAATTTTCTACTGGGACGTTGGAAGAGAGGACTCCTTTGTCCAAATCCTTCCCTGTTGTATAAATAAAAGCCATTCATTCATTCTTATAGCTTATATTTCGATTTTCTTAGTTTGAAAGATTTCTTTGAAATGTCGCTCGTTAACTCATGCTGCATGAATGGATTTTTTAACGTGACGTCGAGATTTTGAAATGAGAGTAGAGAAAAGTGAAGAGATAATATGGAACGAGTAAAAAATTGTTTTTCAATCCACCCGATGTTGCGTTTCCATGCAATTTAGATTCATTCCACTCCGTTCTGTTATTTGAACATAATTAGTTCAGTTGCTTTTACTGAAGTCCATTTAATTGGATGAAACAAGGGTCAGAGGGAGAGGAGGTAGAAAGAGAGATAGTGGGGGGGGGGGGGGGTCGGACTAATTGATTCATTAGCCTTCAAACTGATGAATAGGGTCGCATTCATCCCCTTATCTGTCTACTCTGTGATCCACCCCCTCTCTACCTAGTTCACTATGGAGAGGGCAGATCCACAGAACTACCGCAGTTTCTGCTGCCTCCATTTTAATATTTCAACGACAATGTTGAAGCGGTCATCTCTCGTCGAGGATGTGGATCGATAGAGGTCCGACCCGCCACCTCCCTTGGAGAGAAATTATATGAATTCTGAGTGCTAAACTAATATCAACTGACTGATGAAGCGAAACGAAGTTTCAAGAGGAAAAACAAGCTCATGCCGATCATAAATGAATCGCTGTTTGTCGAAAGAGCTTAACTCCATCGACCCCAAGTTGCTGGAAATCACAAACGCTGCAAATTATTACGCAAAGGTTTATTATTTTTCGATATAGATCGCTCGTCTGTAAAGAACACGGTTTTGCCATTGTTACCACCCTCCAACATGAAGAAAAACAGCGATCATATTTCGGTCAGCTAAAATTTGAACGGAGATTAGGCCTCTTTTGCGATTCACACTCGTGTTTCTGATTTACCGTAAGTCCAACCCTTAAAATTTAAAGAAGTTAAGAATTTAATTCTCGTAGGGAGCGAACGGTTTGTCCTTCGGAGCCTAATTTTTATTTGATTTTTGGATTCTACGTACCTTGAAATAAACCAACAAATGTTGACGGGGGGGTTAAAAATGTTTTTTCTTGGTCGATTCCAAAGGTTTATTATTGAAAATAATAAACCAAATATGCACGCTTTTCTGCGTTCAAACACAAAGTTCCTCCTCAAATTCGATTGTAAAATTTTATTTGATTATACCACTGGAAAGCTGAGATCTTTGCGCAGTTTTTGGTGTAGAGATACGTGAAAAACCGCGGGGAAGAAAAACCCTAACAACAAAAAGAAAAAGAAAAAAATTTGCCAATTTTACAAAAATTGCTCTACTTCTTGATTTTTCACCCATCAGGAACCCGAAAATAGTGTTTTGTTGGCACTAAAAAAATGGAAAATTTGACGCCCTTTCAACGGTGCCCTTAGTTTTACACGTTTACAGTAAATTAAGACAGTTATGGTAATTTTAGTAGATATAAGTTGAACACACGAAGAAAATCTTGAAATCAAAAAAAAAAAAAACTTGAAAAAACAAAGGGTTAAAACAAAATTGCTATGAGAAATTTTCTCACTTAGATTAGTTGTAGAGTCGACTCCCGAAGTTGTTTGGTCGTGAAGAGTCAAAAACTTATAACAGCTAGTCTGAACAATTTGGTGGATTGAACATGAAGTATTCCTTCCTCATACATGAGAAATAACTGACGTGTCGTCTGAATGGCAGATGTCGCTCAAAGCATTCCCCTTGATACCCTGACAATTTGTACGATGTCCCCTCGCCCTCCTCTCTTCGCCGCAATGGAGTCTGAGTGACGAGAAGATGATATATTCAAATAACAAGGTCGTTAGGGCGCAGGGGAGAGGAGAGGACGGCTGACATAAGCAGGAACGCATCTTTGTCAGCAAAAGCTCATCAGAGGGTTGCCAGGATTCGGATCCCTTCAGGAAAGGAAGCGGCGTCGAAAGGGGAATGAGACCCCTTCACAAACTGGTCAATAAAGGTCTGGCAAGTAACTCGAGAGAGCCTTGAGGCATCCGCCTAATGAACACATTCCTCCACCTCGTCCTCAGCTAACAACAACACTAACAACTAACATTTCCTCGAGGGATCGATCGGCAGGGCTGTAGAGGAAGAGAATCGTCATTTTTTAGGCGCTAAAACCCATTCGAATTCAGTCACAAGATACAAATAAAGTCCAAGCCTGTGTAGGTAATTTCAACATTTAATAATGCCAACTAATATTTTATATGCATAGCTTCTCCCAATGATGAGCCGATTATTTAGATTAGGTATATATTTTCCTGTCGAAGATAAATATCACAGATATTGTCCAAATTTCCTTTGGTTTGGGTTGCCACATTGAACATTAATAGACAGGTACCAACTCAACTACCAAGTAGGTTGGATAACGTGAAAATCGCAATTGTTTAGAGGGCCGTCGTTTTGACTGGAAGTCATGGCAAAAATACCAAGTCTCTGTGCTTTTGAGTGAAATTATTGGTCGATTGGAATTCGCACTGAAGACACCCGAACCCATCGAACAAGGCTGAAAACATACATAAAGCAGACTGAGGTAATTGATACGTCCGAGAATCATGCAGACGGTACCTATAGATGAAGAATAGCAAACAGTGATAAACTGCTAGTGTCATCGACTCACATGACATAAAGTATACCTATAGGTGGTAAGAGAGAAGACATGAGATTCTTTACTGCTCATGAAGTATGGCTTGAGCTCCACCTTGTTTGATTCAACCAGCTACACCTATTGTTTGGTTCAAGCAGACTGAGGTAATTGGTACGAGTATCATGCAGACGGTACCTATAGATAGAGGGAAGCAAACCCTGATAAACTGCTGGTATTAACAACTCTCATGACATTAAGTATTTTCATGATATACTTTACTGCACATAAACTGGCTTGAGCTTCACCTATAGTTTGATTCAATATTTTTGCAAGTTATCCTCAGTTCTTCAGTCGGAATGAAACATTCAACGATATAATCGCTCATACAGCCCACCCACCATGGCGGCTCCCGGACCGCATACCCATACTGGGCAACGGCCAAGTTTATAATTTGTGCTAATGAGTGGGCACATGAGGAAAATGCACCAAGGGGGCCGGCCAAGACACCCTACCTACCAAACATACTTACCTACTATATTGGGTGTCTACAAAACAGATCTCATTCCTTCAAGGGGTGATTCCACAACTAATTTGTAACAAAAAATGTCTATTAGCAATTTTTTCAAGAGGCTTCTTTTCCGAGTTATTTCAATTTTAAAGTTTTTAGCATGGAATATGCTTTAGCCATCACCTAACTGGGAAAAAACCAAGAAACCGTGGAATGAAAGTAGCGCGGAAATTTGTAATGATTTTTACATAACACCGAACCATTTCTAGGGAAATGTATCGCCGTTAGTTTTCATCCCACGAAAATTGTTCGCCACTCGTTGAAAATCTCTCAATTTATGTGTAAATTTATATACTGCTAAAGCAGCTGTAAATATGGACGAAGCTGAGATATACCTCTGATTTAATAGAACTGTAAACAACATTCGAGGTAACACCAACATCGATATTGATGTTGTTGGTTGGCTTGGTTTTTACAATCTTGAATAGGGATGGCAACGATATATCGATAAATGTAATATATCGATACATAATGTTTGATACATCGATATATTTATATCGATATATAATGTTTGATATATCGATATATTTATATCGATATAGAGAACCGATATTTTCGGTCAATATCGATATATATATTACCGATATATCGCGACTTGTTTTCAACAAGCAAAAATTAAGTATTAAAATGGATAGATGAAAAGGGGCGCCTGTACCTGTAAAAGCATCAAGTAATAATTACTTGATGCTTTTACAGGTACAGGCGCCCCTTTTCATCTATCCATTTTAATACTTAATTTTTGCTTGTTGAAAACAAGTCGCGATACAATTATTGTATTCCAAATTTTGTAGGTGCCTACGTGATGGGTTGATTACAGATTAGTGACTTCAGCTCAAACATGATGGTTTACACTTAGGGGCGCTCGAAGTCTCAATTATTTGACTTGAGCCAAAAGTATGTAATGGAGGCGTGTCCAGATTAAAACTACCTAATACTTATACGAGAAGAAGCAATTTATAAATTAATGAAGCATTGCTATGGCGAGGGTAGGTATCTATGATTTTGCTTCCGAGTCTACCAAGGTAGCGGAAGCTTTGTTTTCACTTTTCATGGACGAAAAAAAAAATTTCTCCAAAATCAAAATTTCCACTCGCGTTTTGCGCTTTAGACCTTTCTGAACAATTTTGGTTCCGTGTCTGTGTGTCTGTCTGTCTGTGTGTCTGTCTGTCTGTCTGTCTGTGTGTCTGTCCGTCTGTCATGATTTCCTTGTAACGCGCATAACTATACGAGGTTATTGTCCGATTTCTATGAAATTTTCAGGGATTGTGCGGGTTGGTGTGTAGACGGTCCCCTATGAAAATCATTATCCCCAGGCTGATAGAAGCGACTGCGCATGCGCAAACGTGAATTCCTTGTAACGGCCATAAGTTCTACATTTTCCATCCGATTTCAATGAAATTTTCAGGGATTATGTTGATTAGGTTGTAGATGGTCCCCTATGAAAATCATCGTCCCCGGACTGATAAAAGGCACTGCGCATGCGCAAACGTGAATTTCCATGTAACGGCCATAACTTCCACATTTTCCACTCGATTTCGATGAAATTTTCAGGGATTATGTGGATTAGGTTGTAGGTGGTCCCCTATGAAAATCATTGCCCCCGGACTGATAGAAGCGACTGCGCATGCGCAAACGTGAATTCCTTGTAACGGCCATAACTTCCACATTTCCAATCCAATTTCAATGAAATTTTCAGGGATGTTACAGAGTAGTGTTCAGATGGTCCCCTATGAAAATCACAGAGAATTGTTTTCCATAGAGGGATTCTTTCACAGAGGAATGGTCTCCTGTGAGAATCTCAATCCCGTTAATTGCAGGTCATCGGTAGCTCAGAGGATAGAGTCTTGATTAGAGCTCCTAAGGTCGCGGGTTCGAAACCCAGCCGAGGCAATGTATTTTTTGATCCAATCACATACACCTACTCACTTAATTTTTCATCCGAATTTGATGAAATTTTCTAGGATTGTCCAGATTAGCGTTTAGATGGTCCCCTATGAGGGTAGTGAATGGTACTTAGAGATTGGTGTTTTGAGATTAACTACTATGCATCGGATCATCTATACAATCGGGTTATGGATAAGAGGAAGCTATGTGCCACACCCACTTGGCAGACGTTTTTATATTATGTAGTTAGGACCCCTGAGAGTAGTTAATCCCCAAATTTGCCACCCCAAAAACCCTTTGCTACTGACCTAGTTCTCTGACAACCATGACATTTTCGCACTTTTACAACTACGTATGATAATTATTTCGATAATTCAAACCAGTAACTTTTTAAACCGGGTTAAATACTTACTTCAGCCGTTTTTCCGAGTAGATCTTCCGATATGTCGAGTACATCGATGTATTTCTTCCAAAATGATATTAGTAACGTTTCAATTCACCTACCTACTTCAATAAGATTTTCCAAGTAGATCTTCCGATATATTTCACTCGATTTGACATCCCTACATACCTTGTAACGTAAACCATGAAACTTTTGAGAGTTAAATACTAACTTCAAAGAGTTATTCCATGTAAATCTTCCGATATGTCGAGTATATCGATAAATTTCTTCCAAAATGATGTTTGTATAGCTTAAAACGTTTTAACTCACGTATCTAGTTCGACAAGATTTTCCCAGTTAGATCTTCCAATATATCGAAATATCGATATATTTTATCCGATACATCGTAGGTATCGATATCTCATTGACGATATATCGTTTGATCAGTATATCGATATATTTCATTCGATATGCCATCCCTAATCTTGAAACCTAGGCGAGATTTGGTGTGTTCTTCGGCGCTTTAGATGTTTTTGATTTCTCAATAATAAGAATCACAGAGTGGTGGAGACAAGTTAAGATATGATAAGAATAGTGTTGTTACAGCAACTATGTAGGTCGATCCAACAAACTACAAGACATTTTGTCTTGAGGGGAGTTATAAAAAAAAAAAAAAAAAAAGGTACGTCAAACGGATTGGGAATGGGGTCAACTGAATGATAAACTCCTTCTTCGCCGAGTTTTCGGTTAATATATTACCTCCTTCAGGGCTCGAAGGATGGTTTACTCAGTGAGCAATGTAATAATGTTGTGATTGAGACTGCATCATAAAGTAATGAGTCATCGTCTATTTCCACGGAAGAGCGAGTAAAAAAGCTCATTAAATGATTTTCAAACTTGGATTACACCAAGAACATTCGAGAAGCTTCGACCGCTGAAGGCATGGCTAAAGGAAAGGCTAAAGCATGTTCCATATTTCTTGAATTTCAGCCGAAGGCTCTAAGCAGTAACCATCCGGGGCCCAGGCTTGCCCCCTGGCAAGTTTTTCTTGATTTTGACCTATGTCATTTAATTGGTTATTACTTCTTTAATTTGATGTGATAATTACAATTTGAGGATACCGTTGGAAAGAGCATTAAATTTCCTATCTCCCTGATGTGGACAAACACCACTGTCACTCTCACAGGGCGGGAATCTCGGAAAGGGACGTCACCTAGCTGCTGATGTGGAAGAAAAGGAGAAGAGGGGGGCGGCTCTGTGACGGGTACTGTAGGCCCTTGGTGGTCCACTCGTGTAAAACCAGTGACCCGAATATAGGTGTCTTTCTCTTCCGTTGTTTCCAGCCCTGTGAGAGTGACAGTGTTGTTTGTCCACAGCATGGAGATAGGAAATTGAATGCTCTTTCCAACAGCAAAAAAATAAACCTCATATTTATTTTTAATCTAATCTCTCTCCCGCTTCCAGAAAGTTCCCATTTGCTTTTATTGGTGTATTTTAATAATCTCTCGGAAAATGAATAACAACGTAGAAAGTATAATATCCATGTCGCTACATTTATCAACTCGACTGATAAGTTAGCTACTTGTGCATTTAGTGAATTGGAGTAGGTAGGGCCCAACCGGGACATCGCAGCCGACGACCACAAACCCGAGGTTCCAATTGGATAAGCGGTAGATCGATGTAAACCAGTTGGTAAGCGATAAAACTGTTTCACTCGATGAAATTTATTTAGTATTTCAGGCAAGAAATAGTGGTCTCCTCCCTCACCATTATCCACCATAACGTTTCTAGCGGCATGGGAGCATCGAATTTGAAGAGCTTTTGAAAATCCATGCTCTACGACACCCAACATACAAATTAGAATGATCTAAAACGGATTAGTGTGTGGTTATTTTATTCTGTTGAGTTGTCCAACTTTATCCCAGATCGATCGCATAAGGACGCCCAAGTCTTACCGTGGGACGTCCTAAAAAGAGTGGAGGAAATGGTGGTGGACTGATGATGACTAGACATTTCGAAAGAAGATAAAATAATTAACAATAACACTAGATTACAAAATTTAGGGGTGGTCTGGCTGCCTCGTTCTTTCACCACTTTTCTTATGGTATTTGGTGCGCTGAATCCGAATCTGACGTCAGTTTTTTTGTTTATGTCGGATTTTCAAGATTTGGATTTTCAAGATTTGGATTTTCAAGAAGTAGCTAGTTTTAAGATTTTTCTAGTTCTCATTTTTCTTCATTTTTTAGTGAAAACTCATCTTGCTCAAATCTCCTCAAAAAGTACTAAGACTTATAGGAAATTTCATGTAAAATCCGAATATGTACTTAGTTTTTAAGTAAAACTGTGTTAAACCCCCTATTTTCCACAAAACGTATCAAAAAACACCGGTTTTCAACGTTTTTTCTTCGGGTTTTCCCTTACATTTTGCCACTTGAAAAAAAAATTAAGGCTAAAAAAAATTTTCGCGGGCCTTTACTTTGTAGGGGGGACACCCCAGAGGAGAATGGGACCAATTGCAGCCTCCTAAACCCATTAATATCGAAGGAATGATCTTTTTCGTGGCACTGAGATGAAAATTCAAAAAAACTGTTAGTTAATTTTTCGAGATAAGTATGTGCGTTCCTAAATCTGTTTTCCTCAAATGGATTTTCCTTTCTTCTACATTTTTTATACTTGTCACCTATTAAGAGTAAGATCGAAAATAGGTACTCAAAGGGGGAGTAAATCATAATTGGGAAACTCTTGTTTTGTTAAGTGATTTTAATTCAGTTTTACAAACGAAACACAATAAACTGCAGAAAAGTTAACGGTGTAAATCTGTTTCATGAAGGTTCAGATGAATCAAAAGTTGGTACAAGTTTGGTTATTCCTCCACCTCAGAGGTTTCATCGCCGGCATCTATGTAGAGAAAACTTCGCCGCCTGAGGTAAATCTCTTTTTAAGGTCAAACAATAGTCCGCCATCATGTGAACTTCCCAATACCCTTTGTACCGTTCTTCCATGGTTTTATATCTTGGTGGAACCTCTGAGGTGGAGGAATAACCAAACATTTTACCTACCAACTTTTGATTCATCTGAGCCTTCATGAAACAGATTTACACCGTTAACTTTTCTGCAGTTTATTGTGTTTCGTTTGTAAAACTGAATTAAAATCACTTAGGTACCTAATAAAACAAGAGTTTCCCAATTATGATTTACTCCCCCTTTGAGTACCTATTTTCGATCTTACTCCTAATAGGTGACAAGCATAAAAAATGTAGAAGAAAGGAAAATCCATTTGAGGAAAACAAATTTAGGAACGCACATACTTATCTCGAAAAATTAACTAACAGTTTTTTTGAATTTTCATCTCAGTGCCACGAAAAAGATCATTCCTTCGATATTAATGGGTTTAGGATGCTGCGATTGGTCTCATTCTCCTCTGGGGTGTCCCCCCTACAAATTAAAGGCCCGAGAAAATTTTTTTTAGCCTTAATTTTTTTTTCAAGTGGCAAAATGTAAGGGAAAACCCGAAGAAAAAACGTTGAAAACCGGTGTTTTTTGATACGTTTTGTGGAAAATAGGGGGTTTAACACAGTTTTACTTAAAAACTAAGTACATATTCGGATTTTACATGAAATTTCCTATAAGTCTGAGTACTTTTTGAGGAGATTTGAGCAATATGAGTTTCCACTAAAAAATGAAGAAAAGTGAGAACTAGAAAAGTCTTAAAACTAGCTATATCTTGAATACCCGACATAGACAAAAAAAAACTGACGTCAGATTCGGATTCAGCGCACCAAATACCATAAGAAAAGTGGTGAAAGAACGAGGCAGCCAGACCACCCCTAAATTTTGTAATCTAGTGTAATCAATAGCAAAACCACCCAAATAAATGCAATATTATTATACGCTATACTTGAATGTATACCTCATAATTCCACCTATAGGCAGGCTAATAGAATGGTTTCTCTCTGCCTTGTTCGATCCTCCATCCCAAGTCTTTCCTCTCCTAGATTTTTCAGATCAAATTCCTTTTCAAGATCCTTCTTGAACTCGATTTTCTGTTGCGGTTCATTTGCAAAGCGCAAAACATCATAGGTAGGTACACGTAAATCGCAACGTACAAGATTCACTTTTCGTGATTTGAAAATATAAACAGGCTTCTAGTTTTGATAAGATCTTATAATATGAAGATTCATTTATAGACTTATCACTACAAGCGAACGAGTCTGGCGTACAAAACCTAATAAAGGTAGTATAATAAAAGACACGCAGGTAGAAAATAATATTTTATAAGAACCTCGAACTTGTGATAGTACATTTTCGGTCATGGCAGATAATAAATTGGGCTTCCGAAGATCTCGACAATCAACCTCAAAGTGGAGCTACACCTTTTTCTTCATTGTATTTATCATGTTACAGACACCAGGAAGAAAATTTTTGGGAGACACTCATGTGTTGATAACAATGGAGTTAATTACGTTGAACTTATTTGTAAACAGGAACGTGTCGGTTTTACTAACTTTGGCTGCCTGTCGGCTCTCCAGATCGACGACCATCAGTGAATTGTTCTTAGTAGGTACCAACTGAAAAGCAGGAAACCCCTAGTCTACACGTCTCTACTTCTCACAGAGTTAACTTTCACCTGCCTCTTAGTTACATTGGTGCCTTCTTAAATAAATTAAGATGAATGTCTGAAAAAAAACTCTGCAAATTTTTACATCAAGGTTTATTATTTTTCTATGTAGATCACTCTCCAGCAAAGAACACAGCTTTACCATTGTCACTACCTACCAACCATATTTTCGCTTCACAATCAAGTTTATTTTGAAGAAATGAACGCTTCACACTCAATTCGAAGAAAGAGTTGTGGGTCCCTTCATTAGGAAATTGGTTTGCTGTTTGCTTAAATTCTCATAGGGAGCGAACGGTTGGTCTTACAGAGCTCTAGGTGGTCTCATTCGATTTTTAAAACTCAGTACTTTCTTAAATTGATTAAAAAACAACACATTTGTATTAAAGTTTTTGAGCTAAAACTTTTGAAATTGTCAGCTCTTGATTTTCAACCTTCAGAAGTGACTGACATCAACCAAAAGCTTCGAGGCTCAACTAGACCCCAAATGGAGCCCATATACAAAATTCCATCAAAATCGGCCCATGGGAACTAAGGAATGTACGGCGGTAGGATGGCCAAATTTTTCGGGTTGAGGAACACCTGGACCAAAATGGACCTCTAAGAACGTTTGCAAAAATTCAGCAAATTAAAATTGAGAACCCATTACAGTACTAAAGTCTAAATTGTGTGAATTTTATCAAAACCTGACTTCAGGTAGTAACGACTCTGATATCCACGGTTGTCGTGAAGGAATGAAATTACTGCTGCTTCATTGCCTTTAATGAGGGATTTAGCAAAGTAAACATTTTTTCAAAGTCAGAATGAATTAGGGTGGAGGGGAGGGTTCGACCGATCTCAATACTTTCCTTGCTCCTTCTAAAAGATAGGTTTTTGAAAGTAAGTAAGTATATTGAGTCAGTTGGATTGATCAATCATTGAACACGGAAAAGGATGAAATAAATAAAATTGAAGGAATTAGCATGATTTGGCCTTTTACTGAGTGGAGTTGCTTCATGTCGATCGTAACGAGTGTGTGAGACCAATTTCACGGTACACGGCTCTCCATCGGCCTCCATCTCACATCGATCGAACGCCTGGAGGGACTCTGAGGAAGCGTGAGACGTCTCTAAAGGGCAAAACCTCCTAAGAAACCAGAGGAATGAGATAGGCAAGAGGCAGAGTAAATGAGAGAGAAGGGGAAGGGGGGCTCGTTGAATTAGAATTCGACTGTTTACAAAATAATCTTGAAATATATTTTAATTTTTGTGTCATTATCAAAATTGCAGTTGTACCATTAGATAGATCCAACGGTTATTATTACATTCAACAAGCTTTCAATAGTGCGGACGAGACACTATTCACTGTTTTAAAGTGAAACCGCAAAAGGCTCAGTAAACCAGACACACTTGTCTCCAGTACTCTGTGGACAAGAGTCAGCTAAATTAAAATGAATCTGGATCTTGCTCCGTTGTTTAGTGAAAATGTAACAAGATAGAGACGTGTGAACTGAACTGACTATTTGACGGGAAAACTAAAAGACAGACTGATGTAAACCGCATGAGCATGAGCGGTATGAGGGTGACACCAGATTTAGGTTATTGGGTAATGAAGTCGCCCCCAGACCCGCACTCTTTCTCACTACCAGAAGTACATAGTTACAAGAAGAACATTATTAAGAAGAAGAAGAAGATTATTACAGAATAACCATGAGAACATACATCCAGAAGTACTTTTTTGCTTCCGAGTCTACCAAGGTAGCGGAAGCTTTGTTTTCACTTTTCAAGGACGAAAAAAAAAAAGTCTGCCAAGTGGGTGTGGCACATAGCTTCCTCGTATCCATAACCCGATTGTATAGATGATCCGATGCATAGTAGTTAATCTCAAAACATCACAACATCAAAACAAAATAATCTGTAACATCCTAGAAAATTTCATTGAAATCGGATGGAAAATGTAGAAGTTATGGACGTTACAAGGAAATTCACGTTTGCGCATGCGCAGTGGCTACTATCAGTCCGAAGGTGATGATTCTCATAGGGGACCATCTACAACCTAATCCGCATAATCCCTGAAAATTTCATTAGAATCGGGTAGAAAATGTGGAAGTTATGGCCGTTACAAGGAATTCACGTTCGCGCATGCGCAGTGGCTACTATCAGTCCGAAGGTGGTGATTTTCATAGGGGACCATCTAAATACTAATTTGTAAATTCCCTGAAAATTTCATTGAAATCGGATGGAAAATGTAGAAGTTATGGCCGTTACAAGGAATTCACGTTTGCGCATGCGCAGTCGCTTCTATCAGTCCGGGAATGATGATTTTCATAGGGGACCGTCTACACACCAACCCGCACAATCCCTGAAAATTTCATAGAAATCGGACAATAACTTCGTATAGTTATGCGCGTTACAAGGAAATCATGACAGACACACAGACAGACAGACAGACAGACAGACAGACAGACAGACACACAGACAGACAGACAGACAGACACGGAACCAAAATTGTTCAGAAAGGTCTAAAACGCAAAACGCGAGTGGAAATTTTGATTTTGGAGAACTTTTTTTTTTCGTCCTTGAAAAGTGAAAACAAAGCTTCCGCTACCTTGGTAGACTCGGAAGCAAAAGTTCTCCAAAATCAAAATTTTCACTCGCGTTTTGCGTTTTAGACCTTTCTGAACAATTTTGGTTCCGTGTCTGTGTGTCTGTCCGTCTGTCATGAATTCCTTGTAACGCGCATAACTACACGAAGTTATTGTCCGATTTCTATGAAATTTTCAGGGATTGTGCGGGTTGGTGTGTAGACGGTCCCCTATGGAAATCATCATCATCGGACTAATAGAAGCGACTGCGCATGCGCAAACGTGAATTCCTTGTAACCACCATAACTTTTACATTTTCCATCCAATTTCAATGAAATTTTCAGGGATGTTACAGATTAGTATTTAGATGGTCCCCTATGAAAATCATCATCATCGGACTAATAGAAGCGACTGCGCATGCGCAAACGTGAATTCCTTGTAACCACCATAACTTTTACATTTTCCATCCAATTTCAATGAAATTTTCAGGGATGTTACAGATTAGTATTTAGATGGTCCCCTATGAAAATCATCACCTTCGGACTGATAGTAGTCACTGCGCATCCGCAAACGTGAATTTCCTTGTAACGGCCTTAACTTCCACATTTTCTACCCGATTTCCATTACATTTTCAGGGATTACTCGGATTAGGTTGTAGATGGTCCCCAATGAAAATCAAGGCCTTAAAATTTATAGAAGCCTCTGCGCATGCGCATACGTAAAATCCTTGTAAGACCTTGTAAGAGCCATAACATTTACATTTTTCATCCGAATTTGATGAAATTTTCTAGGATTGTCAAGATTAGCGTGTAGATGGTCCCCTATGAGAGTAGTGAAAGGTACTTAGAGATTGGTGTTTTGAGATTAACTACTATGCATCGGATCATCTATACAGTCGGGTTATGGATACGAGGAAGCTATGTGCCACACCCACTTGGCAGACGTTTTTTCATTTCATCATACAGAGTGTCCTGGAAAGATACGACCAAACTTCACGGGTCGATTCTACAGAGTATTTCCAACAAAATATGTCTATTAACAATTTTCTTTTAACCCCTTGTTTTTTTAAGTTTTTTTTTAATTTAAAGATTTTTTTCTTATGTCCACCCCTTGTCTCTCTAAAATGACCTTAGCTCCCTTATTTTTCGTGGAAATTCAAGTCTGATTAAACCGTTGAAAAGAGCATTAAATGTCCCGTCAGATGAGAAAATACAACATTAAATAGAAAAGAGCATTAAATGTCTCGCGTGTAGTTAGTCCAAACTTAAAACTTAACAATTTTTGAATTTTTTGACGAAATTCTCAAGAGGTTTTCCCCCCATTTCCTATATAGGAAATTCGATGCGGTTTTCAGCAAAAACATCCTCAAAATCTCAGATTTTCATCGGTATAATAAAAAAACCATTTTACAGTCGAATTTAGGGGGAAAATTTGTGTTTGAACGCGAAACAAAAATGGATTTTTTTCAACGAAATTGACATTTTGACGGGAGGATTTAGGGATGGCAAAAAAGTATCGATTCTTTAAAAAAAACTATCGATATTTTTAGATCATTTTTTCCCTCTGAAGAATCGGAGAATCTATTCAAAAATTCGAGAATCGGTTCGATTCTTTTCATTAGCTGATTAAGGGAAATGAATTATAGTCAACAGCCAACACAACCTCAGTGGGGAAGGTAAATGTATGATAATCATTAATTAAATCATCATTATCAAAAACGCTGCAAATTATTACACAACGGTTTATTATTTTTATATAGATCACTCGTCTACAAAATCACCAACCATCCAATATGAAGAAAATAATCAAAAAAAAAAAAATAAATAAATAAATAAATAAAAAAACAAAATAAAAAAAAAATTAAAAAAAAAATCAAAATCACCAACCATCGATCGCTTTTTGGTCAGCTCTAATTTGAACGGAGATTAGGCCTCTTTTGCGATTCACACTCGTGTTTTGATTTATATATATATATATATATATATATATATATATATACATATTGCGTGCATCTGGCGTCCGCCCTACAGAAAGTTACATTCAAAGTGGCGTCCGGTGCAAAGTGGCGTCCGTATACGGACGTCATTTTACACAACAGGCTCATCTTGTACAGAATGATTCATTGAGGCGTCTCCCCCTTTTTTAGGAGGACGTCATTTTGACGGTTTTCTTCAGCAAACGTATAGATTTAGTGCACGCAATTTCCGCTAGGACGCTGCGCACGTTTCGTATATGATTTGCAAAAGTTAAACTTTACACGAAGCGGTGGAAGTGGCGTCCAGGTTGCAATCCCCGGTTCGCCCACTCCAGCAGCCATCGAACTAAAACACCTGGAACGCCGTCTCAGCGTCCTCAATTTCTGATGATTTTCACGTACAACCAATCGTTCCTAGGGAAAACTAACTTCCTCATTTTCCACCCCACAAAAATCGTTCACCACTCATTGGAAAGCTCTCAATTTATTAAACATAAGGCATAATATGTCTCACGTGGTTGAGTACTTGTACGAAAGCGGTATCCACCGTTTGTGTTTTAGTAAGAAGCTTTTTCATTTGGTTGCTAATTTTTTACTTCTGAATGGTTTTTCACGAACCTACCTCAACACCAAAAACCGCGCAAAAATCTTAGCTTTATAATATTTGAAGTTGAAAAATATTCAACAATATTGAATTTCGGGATAAAAGCGTCCTAGCAACGTAAATTTCCGAAATCAAGTTCCCTATTTCTTCGAATCGAGTGTGAAGCTTTTATGTATTCTAAATAAACTTGATTGTTATTGTGATTGATCGTGTAGTTAAGTAGTAGGTAGGTAGTAACGATGGTTGGTTTACGTTTCAAAGTACGTAGAATCCGAAAATCGAACTTAAAAAAACCGACCATCCGCGGCATTTTTTGATTTATTATTTTCAATAATGAATCATTGGAATCGACAAACAGAAAAAATTTCAACCCTCCTCAAAATTTGATGTTTAACGTTTCAAGGTAACGTAGAAACCGAAAATCGAATAAACAATTTTCCGTCCGTCCGCCATACGCGGCACTTTTCTTACCAACCATGGACTGATTTGGTTGAAATTTGGTATGTGGGCTCCATTGGGGGTCTAATTGTGTCTCGAAGTTTTTCATTGATATCAGTTACTTTTAAGGAGTAAAAGTTAAGGGTTGACATTTTCAAAAGTACGCTAGCTCGGGAACTCTCGAAACAAAGGTATTGTTTTTTCACCAATTGAAGATAGTATTGAATTTTTAGAAATATTAGAGACCACGCGGAGCTTTGTAGGACAAACCGTTCGCTCCTGGACTAGAACTTGAAGGGTTTCCTTCGTTTTATAACAGAAACTCCTGTAAGGAACTCTATTTTTCGAATCGAGTGTGAAGAGTTTATTTCTTCCGAATAAACTTGATTGAGAAGGTGTGAAGGTAATTATGTAGTAGGTACCTACCTACTTTTGTTACTTACCAACCATAGGTACTTGCTACCTAGCAAGTACCTATGGTTGGTGAGTAACAAATTAAAAAAAAAATAGTGAAAATGGCAAAGTTGTGATCCCTGCAGACGAGTGAAAAAAAAACTTTTTTCTTGGAATTTTTTAAAGAATATTTTTCTTAGAACTTATTTAAAAATAAGTCAATGTGTTTCTCTGCGTTACAAACATCTGAACTCTACCATAAGAAAAAATTATATCAGTCACATGAATAGGGTGCTGTTCCAGGACGTAAACGTCGTGCTAACAATGATACAACAATACTGAAGACTAGCTTGGCCATTTTCTCCACCTCCATTTAAGTACACAGGACTAGTCAGAAACCTACCAAAAATCTTAAATTGATGGAAAAACAATACCTTTCTAAAAAACTTCTTTGAGATAGAGCGTTTTCAAAATTTCAACCCTTAGAAGTGACCTACAGCAACCAAAATCTTCGGCGCACAACTAGACCCTAAAAGGCCCCTATACCAAATTTCATCAAAATCGGTCAATGCTGGGTGACGAAAGAGCCGAGTACGGCGGACGGACGGCCTAATTTTTATTCGATTTTTGAATTTCACGTACCTTGAAACGTAAACCAACAAATTTTGAGGGGGGTTAATTTTTTTTCTTGGTCGTTTCCAAAGGTTTGTTATTGAAAATAATTAACCAAGAAAAGGCGAAAAACTCGGGGATTGAAAATAATGTGGGAGCCAGACGAGTAAAGATCTGATAATGAGAGAAGCGCAAACCTCAGAGGTAGAAGTTTAACGATCCCCGTTCGTAGGAGGTTGATCTATAGCGCGGAAAATTCAAGTTGGGCGGGAATCACAAATTTCGTTCACTGGCCACCGTCCATGTTAGGATGACATGACGAGTTTGGTATCAATTCCTGTGTAATTTTTCACGCTGAATCCGTTAGTGATACTTACAAATGATTTTGACGGCTAGAAAGTGGATTTTTTGAAGACCTCCATTCGTAGATATGGTAGTGAGTATAAAGTAACACCTTTCTTTTATTATTTTTCTGTATAGATCATTCGTCTGAATAGATCACAATTTTACCATTGTAACTCTTTTTACCTGCTACATAATTACCTTCACACCTTCAAAATCAATTTTTTGGAAGAAATAAACGCTTTGCATTCGATTCGAAAAATAGGGTCCTTCGTATGGAAATTTGATTACTGGTTGCTACAGAAGCAAAACTGAATACAACTCGAAGAAACGAACAGCGATCGCATTTTGGTCAGATAATAATATTATTTGATAATAGTATTAATTATTAAATTAAATCAAATTAAATTAAATAATAAATAATAATAATAATATTAATAAATATTATTTGAACGCGATTAGACCTCTTTGGTGATTCACACTCGTGATTTTGTTTTATCGAAGGAAAAACCTTAAGGTCTCGTAGGGAGCTAACGGTTTGTGCTGCAGAGCTCCGCATGGTCTCTAAAATTTTAAAAATTCTATGCTATCTTAAATTGATGGAAAAACAATACCTTTATATCGATTTTTTTGAGCTAGGGCGTTTTCAAAATGTCAACCCTTATTTTTCATCCCTTAGAAGTGAAGAAACCATGCTTACTATTGGCTGGGGCGTTAGTGATTATTCGGTTAGGAAGATTATTCGGTATTGAGAATAAAATTTGAAAAAAAAATGCTCTCCTGTAAAATTCTATTTTTTGTACTTACCTGGTTTTTCCCCACCACCAGCCAATTCATTGACCTGGAGAAGATGGGATTTTGGCAGAACTGTTGAAGAATGGACAAGAAAAATTGGAAAAATCATTGCACTCCCCGCATGTGTGTACTAGTAAAATTCGTAAATTGGTACTACGAATCCCATCATGCTCGTACATTCTTATTACAGGATCTAATTCCAAATTCGAATAATATGGAAACAATATTTTATTGATGTTAGGAAGCTATGTGCTACGCCCACAAAGGTAGTAAAATACGTAAATTGATACTACAAACCCCATCCTGCTCGTACATTTGTATTACAGGATCTAATTCCAGATTCGAAGAATGTGGAAACAATATTTTATTGATGTTGGGAAGCAATGTGCTACCCCCACAAAGGTAGTAAATACGTAAATTGGTACTACGAACCCCATCCTGCTGTACATTTTTATTACAGGATCTAATTCCAGATTCTAATAATCTGGGAAGAATATCGTCGTTCGAGGCCCAGCATGGCACATCTGACATTTTGGCGAAATCGAGTTAAGAACGGTTTCTTATTCAAAATTTCACGCCCGAGCGATTGGCGCTAACAGTTTTTCAATCTGACCGCTCGTAGCGCTAGTATTTGCGAATTAGTCAGCATAGCATATCTAAAACCACCCAACAGCAAGGCACATCTGCACAGAAAGCATGGAAAAATCGTATATGCCAGGAAGCGAGGCAAGTTTATTGAGTTTATTGCAATAATTAGAAGTATATAGCGGTTTTTTCCTTTTAGTAATGCTTAATGAAGATTCAATCTTGATTTCTAACAAAAAGAAAATCATAAATCATCGGCATTAGTTAAGAAAATAAGATAAATAAGTTTGAACTGCAAATGTGCTATGCTGCTAGGATGAAGCTATGCATATGTGCATTGCTGTTTTGTATTTTATTTCGAACAAAGCTTATTTTCGTGAACAAAATCGGTGCCTTTGTAGGAAGAAAGAAGAAAGGAAGTTCTCGCAGAGTACTTACCCAAAAATAATTGTTAATGTTTTCTCAATGAAAAAAATCGGCGTAGTCATTTTCCAAAACTAAGAAGTAGTAAGTCAGAAGTGAAGTGATTTTATTCCTTTTACTCAACTGAAAAGCCTATTCTGATGGTAGATTTTGATAATTATCTGCTAAATGAAATACTAGTCATTGTCTCATTACTGTGAAAATCTTGTCAATTCATGTTCATTGACTGGAATATCTACAACATTTTTAGACTTTTTACAAAATTAACTTTTACAAAATTTGTAAGACTTATATATTTAATATATAAGTCTTTTCGGGTTCTGAAATTTTACTGAAGGTTTAAAAAATATAGTTGAATTTAATAATATTTAACTGGTTAACCCTAATTGGGCCATGGTATCACTAGCGTCACCGAAAACATCTCAGGAACTCCACAGATATCTCTAAGTGTCACCGGAGTAACCAAAATTAAATTACAACTTTAAATTTAATGGACAACAGAATTTTCTGTCTCAAAATAGAGTTATGAAAAAAATTTCCAAGGAAATCGATGAAAAACATTTTATAATAACATCAATTTTTGATTTCCAATAACTTACAGAAAATGTTTCGAAAAATTCAGCTCTGTCCAATAAATTTTTAAATTGCAATTGATATCTAGTTAATCTGGTGACACCTTGGGAAAGCTGTGGGATTCCCAAGATGTTTTCAGTGACACTAGTGACACCATGGTCCAATAAGAGGTAATAATATTTCACTTCAACTATATTTTTTTAAATTTCAGCAAAATTTTAAAACCCAAAACGACTTATATATTTGTAGACATTCCAGTCAATGAAGATACGAGTAAATTGACAAGATTTTCACAGTAATGAGACAATGACTAGAATTTCATTTAGTAAATAATTATCAAAACCCACCATCAGAATAGGCTTTTTAGTTGAACAACAGGAATAAAATCATTTCACTTCCGACTTATATTAACACATGTTCGCTTTCCAGTAGAGAAATATTATTTGACAAGAAGGTCAGAGGAATATAACAATAAATTCAGTTCACTTTGGTAACTCCTCATCTCAGTTTTGTAATAAGTAGAAACCCCATTATAAACAATTCATGTTTTATCATTCTGCCCTTCGTCCCATGAAATACGTGCATTGCTAAACAATATATTTGATATTGTGAAGCGTCCAATCTGTATAATTCGTAGGAAATAAGAAAGGCACATCACATGAGTACCATAAGAAAATATACACTCCTAGTAACGCAGGTAAACTGTAGTAAAATTCAAGTCTAGCTTTATGAAACGGATTTTATACAGATCTCTGTGATCCTTAATAATGTTTCTGTGTTAGCTAAAGAATTTTTGACATTTTCATGTCTGCTTTGGCACATAAACTGAAAAATCGACACGAAAACTTGCTCACGCGACCAATAAATAAAATAGACTCACTGTGTTGCGCAGAGAAGAATCAACTGTTTTCTTATTTTGATGCTTGGGTACATGAACTAACAACCATACTTTCACACACATGAAAATGTCCCAATGTGTTGCAGACTCGTATGCAAGCATTTATAATTTTTTTCTAATATATACCTACTGCATTTTCCAAGGCTTTTCTTCACTAGGACTAGGAAAATAGATACCTACCCTAATACTAACGCTGGTAGTAGCAGATGTGGAATTCAAGTCAATGTAAAACTAGAACTGTTGGGTTCAATTTTTTTGTGTCGTTTAAATAAAACAAATTATAAATTAAATTAAATAAATAAAATAAAATAAACTATAAATTGGTACTGTTTCGAGTTTATAAACATCTGGTACCTACCTTCCCTGTCTACTTGTCGGGCTGACAAAAAAAGGAATTGCAAGCCAGTTTAGAACTCTATTCTTGGCTTTATAGAGGGAAACCAAATAGATAATTTATTTGAGAACTTAATTTTAGTACAGCAGCATAGGACAACTTCATGTTACCCCTCTGAAAAATAGCACAAATGTTCGACAGCATAGCATATCTAGGGGACGAAATCTGGGCAGCATAGCACATCTACGCTAATTTCGAAGGTAGTTCGTTGACAACCAAATTTATTGTAAAATCATGTTGAGCGACCCCAATTAGGCTAGTTTGAACTCAGAAAATAAAGAAAACACGATTACCTTACTCGTAAAACAGTTTTTTGGCTCTCCTGAAAAGTTGGCAAAAGTTAGATGTGCCATGCTGGGCCTCGAACGACGATATTTTATTGATTTTATTAATAACAACTTATTAAACAACTTGTGAGGGGGGGTTCTTTTCTACTTCTCTTTTGCTTCCTCACTACCGAAGGTTGGGAAGCTTTGTATTCGTGAAAGAAGTGAAAAAAAAAAATTTCCTCCAAAATCAAAATTTCCACTTGCTTTTTGCGTTTTAGAGCTTCCCGAACAATTTTGGTTCCGTGTCTGTCTGTCTGTCGGTCTGTCTGTGGTCAATCCTTGTCCCGGGCAAAACTATACTAACCTGTGGTCCGATTTTGATGAAATTTTCAGGGATTGTGCGGGTTAGGTCCTAGACGGTCCCCTATCAATTTCAGCACCTTCGGACGAATAGGAGCGAGTGCGCATGCGCAAACGTGAATTTCCTGGAACCTCGGTTTCTCGGTTTCTAATGAACCGATTTTGCTCAAATTTGGAGGTTAGTTAGGGACTAACTTCTGAGAGTCACCCTATAAGTTTCAATCAAATTGGTCAAGCAATAGCCGCTGCGCATGCGCGAACTTTAAATTTATTGTTACAACCAAAACTCCCCAACTATTCAACCAATTTCGACGAAATTTTAAGGGATTGTGTGGGTTAGGTCCTAGACGGTGGTTTATACCTACACTCTTTCGTTCTTTTATTTCAGTGGTTTATATACCACAACTATTTACAACACTATTAAAACATTAATACCTGCAACCCTATCCCGCATATTATCGCCAATATTTTGGTATTCAATAACTCTTTGAATCATAATTTTTTCGCCAACTGATTCTATTCGTCCATGTTACAATGAGTGAGGAAGCTATACTGCCCACCCAACTTGGCAGACGTTTTTTTCTATAGTGATACATTTTGCGAACCATACAGAACCATTAATTATGGATCAATGTCCCTCCCTCATTATTAAACTTCCTGGTCCTCAGGAAGGGAAGTGGGGCCTAATAAACTCGGCCCGATTTTATTTCCTATGTATGATTTTTTCTCTTGAAAATTATATTTTCCCCATTTCTCTCTTATTGGTCCTTTTTGGCAATTACCCATTATTTTTCATGTAAACAACTTGTGAGGGGGGGTTCTTTTCTACTTCTCTTCTACTTTTCTATATTGACACATTTTGCGAAACGTTCTGAGATTGAATTGGGTGAGTTCACCAATTTGGCATTCTCCCACACCCTTGAAAACGGCTGGTTCCAGCCCTCAACTCTGCGGCGCCTTGCCAGCGCTATTCACACTGCAGCGGAATTGACGTCCAGTAAGCTCGAGCTTACTGGACGTCAATTCAGCTGCTGTGTGAACGGAAGCCACTATGCGTTCATATGTACAGCGTATATGTGAAGAACTGTATATGTCATCAGCAAGCGAAATGTGAATATCTGAGTCGGTTAACAAGTATCTCGGCCTTAATTAATGTTGGAATTTCAAAATTTTGTTAAAATGACCACTCCTTCAGGGGGACGTCACTTTACCACAACTATGATACGGACGTCATTTTGTACCAAGATGTATATATATATATATATATATATATATTTCAATATAAACCCTTAAATTCACGTAGGGAGCGAACGGTTTGTCCTACAGAGCTCCGCGTGGTCTCAAAAAATTCTAAAAATTCCATAGAATCCATAATTGAAGGAAAAACAATACCTTTATATCGAAATTTTTTGAGTTAGGGCGTTTTCAAAATTTCAAAATTGATTTTGGAACCCTTAGGAGTGACCTACATCAACCAAAAGCTTCGGGGCACAACTAGACCCCAAATGGAGCCTACATACCAAATTTCATCAAAATCGGTCAATGCTAAGTGGCAAAAGTGCCGCGTACGGCGTACGGCGTACGGCGGACGGATGGCTAAATTTTTATTCGATTTTTGGATTCTACGTACCTTGAAACGTAAACCATCAAATTTTGAGGGGGTGTTAACATTTTTTTTTTCTTGGTCGATTCCAAAGGTTCATTATTGAAAATAATAAACCAAAATGAGAAGCAGAAGCACCACCTAAACCTATCCTGATAATTCATGACGCCATTCTCTTATTCCCAGTTCATGGAGAAAAATTAGTTGGTAATCATTATTTACGTAGTACACCTTTTACGTGACATACATTTGTTGTCAAAATAGATCCAATTGCGAGGAAATTTTGCAGAATTGGTATCGGAATTTTTGATAATATTTTTAGAAGGGAATTTATTCTTTGTGGGAATCGTTAGGAAACCCTGAGGCATACAAGGTAGATCTGGCTACAAAGCGTTCGTCCAGGTATATTCTGTAGGTTCTCTGATCCTTTTTTTCAAGACATCAGTCAGTCCATGTGATGGTCGTCAGACTTTTTCTAAGAACTCGAGAAAGCTAGTCTGAGAGCCTTCCTGAGAACCCTAGTTCTTGGAGTCGATGGAAAAAGAACAAAACAGGGTTCAAAGTATAGTTCCTGACGGATTAGCGTTTAAAACAAATGTTTTCAATGCCAATGTTGTTTCTTCTTCTGGGAAGACTAATAGGTGGTTGGCACTTGTCAATCATGCTTGGGTTTTCTAGGAAATTACAGGTAAAACTGTGAGTTGGAGCTGAGGAAAGTGCTGGAGTGCCAAGTCTCCAAGTCATACAATGTTGCCATTCATCCAAGATTATTTTTACCTAAACTCCAGTAGCTCAACTTAGTGAAGTGATGGTCATCAGCTAGGTACTTTGTCTTAACCATAATGAAACTTTCCGTAACAAAGCGAGTGTTATTTCGTATAACCAAGCAATGATATTTGGATGACTACAGGAACAATCAATTAAGTTCATTCTGGATTATTCAGATACAAAATTATTATTAAAACTAAAAATATTCCGTAATACGAAGCAAGTTCTGATTATGTTGGGTTGGCAGTTTAGTAATAAAAAATCAAAACATTTACTACGAAGACATAATGTATAATGTTCAATTTCTCCCTTGCGAGGGAAAAACATTAAATCATGTTTAATGTTTTTCCCTCGCAAGGGAGAAACTCTGCTGATCAGTGACCACTCAGGCGCCTTCAGCATTCTCCATTGACCCTGCTTCTCAAATTTCAGCTTCCTGCGTTCAACAGGAGAGAAAATGGCTTTGGAGCTCACTCAGCTGATCAGTCACCCTTCAGGCGCCTTCAGCATTCTCCATTGACCCTGCCTCTCAAATTTCAGCTTTCTGCGTTCAACAGGAGAGAAAATGGCTTTGGAGCTCACTCAGCTGATCAGTCACCCTTCAGGCGCCTTCAGCATTCTCCATTGACCCTGCCTCTCAAATTTCAGCTTCCTGCGTTCAACAGGAGAGAAAATGGCCTTGGAGCTCACTCAGCCGATCAGTGACCACTCAGGCGCCTTCAGCATTCTCCATTGACCCTGCCTCTCAAATTTCACCTTCCTGCGTTCAACAGGAGAGAAAATGGCCTTGGAGCTCACTCATCTGATCAGTGACCACTCAGGCGCCTTCAGCATTCTCCATTGACCCTGCTTCTCAAATTTTAGCTTCCTGCGTTCAACAGGAGAGAAAATGGCCTTGGAGCTCACTCAGCCGATCAGTGACCACTCAGGCGCCTTCAGCATTCTCCATTGACCCTGCTTCTCAAATTTTAGCTTCCTGCGTTCAACAGGAGAGAAAATGGCCTTGGAGCTCACTCAGCCGATCAGTGACCACTCAGGCGCCTTCAGCATTCTCCATTGACCCTGCCTCTCAAATTTCACCTTCCTGCGTTGAATAGGAGAGAAAATGGTCCGAAGGTGCTGAAATTTATAGGGGACCGTCTAGGACCTAACCCGCACAATCCCTGAAAATTTCATCAAAATCGGACCACAGGTTAGTATAGTTTTGCCCGTTGCAAATTTGCGTGTCGGAATTCACAGAATGACCCCCAGCCCTAAAACATTAAACATGTTAAAAGTCTGCCAAGTTGGGTGGGCAGTATAGCTTCCTCACTCATTGTAACATGGACGTATAGAATCAGTTGGCGAAAAAATTATGATTCAAAGAGTTATTGAATACCAAAATATTAGCGGTCCACCGTCTAGGACCTAACCCACACAATCCCTGAAAATTTCATCGAAATCGGTTGAATAGTTGCGGAGTTTTGGTTGTAACAATAAATTTAAAGTTCGCGCATGCGCAGCGGCTATTGCTTGACCAATTTGATTGAAACTTATAGGGTGTCTCTTAGAAGTTAGTCCCTAACTAACCTCCAAATTTGAGCAAAATCGGTTCATTAGAAACCGAGAAACCGAGGTCCCAGGAAATTCACGTTTGCGCATGCGCACTCGCTCCTATTGGTCCGAAGGTGCTGAAATTTATAGGGGACCGTCTAGGACCTAACCCGCACAATCCCTGAAAATTTCATCAAAATCGGACCACAGGTTAGTATAGTTCTGCCCGTTGCAAATTTGCGTGTCGGAATTCACAGAATGACCCCCAGCCCTAAAACATTAAACATGTTAAAATTAGAAACTCGTTTATTTGTAAATCAATCTCAACAAAACGCTTGCTTGGTCCACGTATAATAATATGCTTTCTCAATAAAATTATTGTTTGTTGACGTGTAACAAAGCTCTTGCCGCAAATGTTGTTTACAGTTCTTTTTACTCTGGGGTATATCTCAGTTTCTTCCATAATTACAGTGGTTTTGGCAATATATAATTTATACATAAATGTTGAACGATTTTTCTACGAACGCGAATGACTAAGAAGTTCCAACATGTTCGCAACGACGCGTTTGTAAGCGGAAATAATCAGAAACCCTACATTAACGCTTTTTTAGGACGTCCCACAGTGAGACTTGGGCGTCCTTATGCGATCGATCTGGGGTGAAGGAGGACAACACTCAACAGAAAAAAAAATAACCACACAGTAATCCGTTTTAGACCATTCTGAATCCAAATCCGCGAAAAAAAACCATAGGTGTATGTCTGTGTGTGTGTGTGTATGTGTGGGTGTGTGTGTTTAACAAAATCTTGTGTACTCTGCACAGGCCTTAGTTCTCAACCGATTTTCCTGGTTCTTTTTTTGTTCGTCGCGGAAAACTATCGAGTTGTGCACTACGTCGCCGGAATTACGAATTTTGCCTTTTAAGGGGGGGAAAGGGGGGGTTAATGCTCGAAAAACGTGCGTTTTTGGGCAAAATCTTGTGTACTCTGCCCAGGCCTTAGTTCTCAAACGATTTTCGTGGTTCTTTTTTCGTTTGACGCGGAAAACTATCTAGTTGTGCACTACGGCGCCGGAATTTTGGATTTTGCTTTTTAAGAGGGGGAAAGGGGGGGTTAATGCTTAAAAAACGTGCGTTTGCGTGCATAATCTTGTAAACTCTGCCCAGGCCTCAATTTCCAAACGATTTGCGTGTTTCTTTTTTTGTTTGACTCAAATAACTTCCGAATTGTACATGATTTTACCAGAGTACCAAAATTCGCAAGGGGAGGGGGTGAGTGGGGGGATAATATTCACAAAATATCCGATTTTTCAATATTTCGGTTCCTTTACTGCTTACTAATTGTACCCAAGCTTTGAAATTGAGGAAAAATTCTCATTATACCTCCGGATTTTCATGAATTATTCTCTGTACCACCATGGAACTAATAGTGGTGCCACCATGGTGCCATGATGCCATAAACCGCTTATTTCGTGTTTTTTTTTTTCTTTTTGTGTTTCACCTTGAATACGGATGTGAACTTCGACAGATTGCCTACCAAAACTAACAGATGAAAGTTCAATGTTACGACGTATTTCCGCTTTGGTGCCAGACTGGCACCATTCTTGGCGTTGGGGTGGTGGGGGGGGGGGGGGGGGGTGAACTCGAATTCGCATGTTGGGTATCGTAGATCATGGATTTTAAAATGCTCTTCAGATTCGAGGCCCCCATGCCACTAGAAATGTAAAGGTGGATAATGAGGGGGGGGGGGTCAGTATTTCTTGCCTAAAGTGATAAATAAATTACATCGAGTGAAACAGTTTTATCACTTAACAACTGGTTAAACTGATCTAATGCTTATCCAATGGGACGTCCCCTGGAATGCATGCATTACTAAACAATATGTTTCGTTTATGTTCCAAAGTAAAGACATTATAATGTTTTCTTTCATATTAATAAAATTTAAGTAAACTTTTTGAACATAGGGATCAAAAGTTAGCTCCAGCTTTTGGTAATTACTCAAGTATGAGTCGATTCTTGAAAAATCGATACTTTGAATATAATCGTATCGATTTTGCTTCCGAGTCTACCAAGGTAGCGCGTAAAAAAAGTTCTCCAAAATCAAAATTTTCACTCGCGTTTTGCTTTTTAGACCTTTGTGAACAATTTTGGTCCCGTGTTTGTGTGTGTGTGTCTGTCATGAAATCCTTGTAACGCGCATGACTGTACGAAGTTATGGATACGAGGACGCTATGTGCCACACCCACATGGCGGTATTTTTCTACTTTCACTGGTCCCCTATGAAAATCATTGCTCCCGGATCGATAGTAGCCACTGCGCATGCGCAAACGTGAATTTCCTGTAAGAGCCATAACTTTTACGTTTTCCTCCCGAATTCCATGAAATTTTCAGCGATTGTGGGGGTTGGCGTGTAGGTGGTCCCCTATGAGGGTAGGTATTCAGTGATTGGTATTTTGAGATGATATACATGCATCGGATCATCTATACATTCGGGTTATGGGTACGAGGAAACTATGTGCCACACCCACCTGGCAGAGGTTTCTCTCTCCAATCAGTGTTGCCCTCCTTCACCCCGGATTAATCGCTTAAGGACGCTCAAGTCTTACTATGTGACGTCCTAAAATAGCTCTAAAATAGCCTGTTTCCTTCCGACGTGCTCAATGTATAGTCGTTCCGAATTTGTTGAGTTAAGTTTGAGCCGTTAGGCTGTAATCTGTTCTGAACAGATGATATTTATGAGGGACTCGTAATGTAGATAAATTTATGACCACAGTGAAATTCCTTGTAAAAATAGAAGGTTTCTGACTTCAAAAAATACCAATTCTCCATAGCTCTGCGCCGCCTCCTATGAACTAATTTGATCCAAAAGAATCTTGAAGAAGAGATCCCCTTTAAAAATGGTCAAAATTGACGTCTCGTGACCGTAAAATAACTAATACGAGAGATGAAAAGTTTTCGTAATTTCCCAGCACACCCCTCCTTCTCAAGAAATGCCTTCGAAGATATTTCAAATATGGCAATAACTCGCACGCACTCGAGCGCAGTTTTGTGCTGAGATAGCACGGAGGGTTGAATGCAGAAAGGTTGACAGTTATTAAAATGAAAATTGGCTGCCGTCCACGTCACGTGTCGAGGGGAACCGTGTGTGGAATGCAATTATATATTCACAAGGCGCTTCTGAGTGAAGAGACGATCCTAATAACGCGGGCAGAGCAGAATGGAACAATAACAACATTTCTAAATCGTGATTTGTGACGCCCTCGTTTCATTTCGTTCAAAATAAATTGAATTTTGTCTTCTGAAATATAATTATAATGTTGAGCCTGTTGAATTGCGCAACCTACAAGTTCTGCAATAGTTCGTAGTTACTTAATTAAACTTTGGGAGGAAAATAATTTTAGAGTAGGTGCAATATGAAAAACGCTGCAATTTATTACTCAGTGGTTTGAGGCCAAGTGTCCCCGATTTTAATAAGATTTTGTTTTGATAGATGGCAGCACTTTTGGGGAGAAACTTAATCATTTGGACACAAAACGGAATATTTGAAAACTGCTGACTCAGACTTATTATGAAAGTAGGTAACTAATATTTTGGTTAGGTAATTAGGTATGTTTATTCATAAATTTTGAGTTAAAAATAAATAATTCAAATAAACCGGGCGTTTAGAACAGAGATTAGGATTACATTTCTGTTAGTGAACAATATTTTGCCATTCACTTTCGTATTTCTGATATGGACCGTGCTAAGCAATGACCATCTAAGTTCAAAAAAGCTGATTTCGGTAAACGCATATTTTCCTAGAATGCTGCCTTCACTCTACGTATTGCTATTTTACTGCACTTTTTTCATTTGTGAAGAACCAGTACATCTGTTTTCCTTGAAAAATCAAAATTAAATCCTCACCAATGAAATTTTGAGTACTCAACATTGATAAATTGGTTATTGCATAACTGATTTTATAAAGTGATCTATTCATGTAATAACCATTCAAGTGATAAAAGAGGCTCTTCTTTCCACTCCTGCCTAGAGATTATGATTGCCGTAATTCTTAAAACTATGATTGAATCAATAACCATCATAATTTCTTTAATGTTTTTTTAAATAGAAAATCATAAAGTTGTAATTTAAGAAAGAAACATCATACAACTTTCTGGAACTCAGTTAGGAAACATTTTCCTCCTCCGGCTCTTCCATATCTTCTACCGTACCTATCCTTCGATGATAGAAGTAGGATAGAAGAGAGAGAGCACCCCCCCCCTGAAACGCCCTCTCTCCTTTTTCAGGGGGGTCTTTCTTGTTCGAGTAGTTTCAGGAGGACTTACACGGTAGACAACATTTAGTGCATTTCGTTTTACGTACTCTCTCATTTTACAGAGCGTTTCAGGGGGGTTCGCTCTCTCTCTTCTATCCTACTGATGACGTCAGACAAGAAGTCTTCCTTCTCGATCTTGTTTACTACAAATTTGTTTTTCTTTCTACGAGCCTTCATTACATTAACATGATCGTCAAGAGTGTACGAATTCGGCAGGAAACTATGACCTGAGAGTAAATATTTTAATGTAATGATATTTAAACTACACTCCTACGAGTGAAGAAGGTGAAGCTTCATTACGACCGTCTTATTGCTCCGATTTTGCCCCCCACATGAATCGGCCCATACAATTAGATCGTCGACGCATGAAGTTGAAGTTAGTCAGGAGATAAATTTTCTAATGAATGAGCATGATCCCGTCCCAGAGTGGGATTCCTTCTTCCTGAGAGATTTGCGTTTATTGCAAAACATGGTACAGCAGATCAAACAAATGAAATCACCTATCACGACTTCGACGTTTTTAGCAAAATTTTAAGTCAGAGAAAACTACCATCCAAGTCGACGGTTGTTGCATAGCTGGAATCTTAACTAATACCGCCCACTCGGAATTAGATGGTTATTGCGAAATAGGGATGTGGGTAGGGATGGGATATCGATATCCGATATCACCAAAATATCGATATTGGGCTGTCAATACTCGATATCTCGGTATCGATACCATCAAAGCCGATATTATCGATACTTCGATATCCTTTAATCGATATCGGTAACGGTAGCCATACATAACCTGCTGCCATAACCTACACCCTATCAGATCTACACAGCCCAAGTTGTTTTGGTTTATTATTTTCAATAATGAACCTTTGGAATCGACCAAGAAAAAAAATTTTTAACACCCCCTCAAAATTTGATGGTTTACGTTTCAAAGTACGTAGAATCCAAAAATCGAATAAAAATTTGGCCGTCCGTCCGCCGTACGCGGCACTTTTGCCACTTAGCATTGACCGATTTTGATGAAATTTGGTATGTAGGCTCCATTTGGGGTCTAGTTGTGCCTCGAAGCTTTTGGTTGATGTAGGTCACTTCTAAGGGTTCCAAAATCAATTTTGAAATTTTGAAAACGCCCTAACTCAAAAAACTTTGATATAAAGGTATTGTTTTTCCTTCAATTTAAGATTCCATAGAATTTTTTGAGACCACGCCGAGCTCTGTAGGACAAACCGTTCGCTCCATACGAAAATTTAAGGGTTTATATTGAAATATAACGTATATGTTTCGAATGTAGGTTTGGAAATTATAATTAAAATAATAACACTTCGTTGAAATGGGAAAATATTGAATTATATTTTGACTTGACTTTTTGAGAGGACGGTCACATCTAGAATGCTGGAGAAAAAGCATCAAGGGCTGTAAGGTACCACTCTGACCGAAGGGAGGGGGAACACCCCTTCCCCTTTTAACGTCGCAGTTAGGCCCTCCAGGTAGGTACACGCTTTTAGCATGTTGTGTACACGCGATTCGTTCATGGTTCGGTTTTGAGAGGAAAATATTATTAGAGAATGAAATGGGACGGACTTCTAGGGCAAATACACGAAATATGTATGTAACGTATAACGTATATGTATGTAACGTATATGTATATATATAAATAAATCAAAACACGAGTGTGAATCGCAAAAGAGGCCTAATCTCCGTTCAAATTAGAGCTGACCGAAATGCGATCAATGGTTGGTGATTTTGATTTTTTTTTTTCATATTGGTTGGTGATTTTGTAGACGAGTGATCTATATAGAAAAATAATAAACCATTGTGTAATAATTTGCAGCGTTTTCTTTTTAGTGTCACCCGTTTCTTTTTCTTGTCCAACCCGTTTCTACCTATTGATTTTCTATGTTCTACCTTCCATTGTATGGTTGATTCATTATCGTTATCCTGGCTTGAACTAATAAAAAATATTCTTATTCGTATTTTTTGGCAGTTCCTTCAACTGGTACCGATATTCTCGATATCGATATCGGGAATATCGATATCACAGGTCCGATATTGTACTGGTATCGATACCGGGATGCCCGATACCGATATCAGTACTGATATCGATATCATACCTTCGATATCCCATCCCTAGATGTGGGTAATGAGACTGTTATGCAATAACACATTTTCGATAATTTTTGGTAATGGGGAATAATGGGTAATGGTTGGGGTCTACGGAGCTCCGGGTGGTCACATTCGATTCTTTTTCATCATTCGTCTGGACCACCATCATCTCACCACTGTCGTTCGATGTAACTATCTACCACGACTGATAACTCCCCCACATTCGTCCTTCACATTTTTGGTGCACTTCTGCTTTCTGCCCCTTTCTTCAGGAAGCAGCAAGAAACTTTTCGAAAGAACTTTTTCGGGATTCAAAAAGCAATCCATTGCTTCTTTCTTGTAGATTCCAAAATTTTATTATTTAAAATACTAAACCAAAATCTTCGACCCATGACACATTGAATAGAGTAACTCCTTCGAGCCAACGGCGTGAAGTTGGTTAAAAAACCCAGCAAACCATTTCAGCACGTATATTTTCATTTACTTCTTCCAACCTTCACAAGCCATTCTCATTTATCCAAAGTATAAATAACACGAAGAGAAAATGACGAGGTTCGTGAAAGGTACGAGAGCTCAAAAGGGACGTATCCTGTCTAATAGACATCGGAATGTCGCTCACAACTTTACCTCGGGGCGCATGCGCGTCCGCGATAGGCTGTTGGCCTCTGAACTAAAGGTCATCATAATCTAGGGCTTCCTCAATTATTTCGACTTTAATTGAACCAGCCTCGCCCGCTACCGTTTTCCAATACTGAGGAGCTTCCTGCCTCGAGTGATTCGAGGAAAAACTTGTGCCTCGAGGGTACAGAAATGAGAGAAATGAACAGCCGCAACAGAAGTGAATTTCAAAAAAGTCATGAGTGAAGATCATTCTGAAAGAATGTTCCAACCAGCTAAACATCGTAATCCCAAAGTTGAGGAGACCTTCAATACGAAATTTGATCCCTGGATGAAGTACGAGTGAGTGTAGAACATAAAACTCTATTCTAAGGAACGAAAAAATGTCAGCAAAGTGGGTGTGGCACAAAGCTTTCGCGTATCCATAACCCGATTTGTAGATGATCTCGAAACCGCAATCTCTAATCACCTTGACAACCCACACAACTGGATAGAAAATATAGAAGTTATGGCTGTAATAAGGAATTCACGTTTGCGCATGTGCGGGGGGTGGGGGATGTATGTTTAATAGTCCTGAAGCAGGGCAGTTGACAGGTTGGGTATTTGTTAGAAAGCAAAGTTGCCAGGACGGCCAGTTGACATGGAGGGTGGTTGGAAATGAGCGAAGTTGCCAGAGAAGGTAGTTGTTAGGGATGGCAGTTGGCAGAGAGAGTAGTTGTCAGGGAGTAAAGTTGCAAGGGAGGGCAGTTGTCAAGAAACGAAGATGCCAGAGAAGGTAGTTGTAAGGGATGGCAGTTGGCAGAGAGAGTAGTTGTCAGGGAGTAAAGTTGCAAGGGAGGGCAGTTGTCAGGAAGCAAAGATGCCAGGGAGGGCAGTTGTCAGGGAGCGAAGTTGCCAGAGAAGGTGGTTGTATGGGATGGCAGTTGGCAGAGGGGGCAGTTGTCAGGGAGCAAAATTGCCAGGGAGGGCAGTTGTCAGGGAGCAAAGTTTCCAGGGAGGGCAGTTGTCAGAGAGCAAAGTTGCCAGAGAAGGTAGTTGTAAGGGATGGCAGTTGGCAGAGAGAGTAGTTGTCAGGGAGTAAAGTTGCAAGGGAGGGCAGTTGTCAGGAAGCGAGGATGCCAGGGAGAGTAGTTGTCAGGGAGCGAAGTTGCCAGAGAAGGTGGTTGTATGGGATGGCAGTTGGCAGAGAGAGTAGTTGTCAGGGAGTAAAGTTGCAAGGGAGGGCAGTTGTCAGGAAGCGAAGATGCCAGGGAGAGTAGTTGTCAGGAAGCGAAGTTGCCAGAGAAGGTGGTTGTATGGGATGGCAGTTGGCAGAGGGGGCAGTTGTCAGGGAGCAAAATTGCCAGGGAGGGCAGTTGTCAGGGAGCAAAGTTTCCAGGGAGGGCAGTTGTCAGAGAGCAAAGTTGCCAGAGAAGGTAGTTGTAAGGGATGGCAGTTGGCAGAGAGAGTAGTTGTCAGGGAGTAAAGTTGCAAGGGAGGGCAGTTGTCAGGAAGCGAAGATGCCAGGGAGAGTAGTTGTCAGGAAGCGAAGTTGCCAGAGAAGGTGGTTGTATGGGATGGCAGTTGGCAGAGGGGGCAGTTGTCAGGGAGCAAAATTGCCAGGGAGGGCAGTTGTCAGGGAGCAAAGTTTCCAGGGAGGGCAGTTGTCAGAGAGCAAAGTTGCCATAGAAGGTAGTTGTTAGGGATGGCAGTTGGCAGAGAGAGTAGTTGTCAGGGAGTAAAGTTGCAAGGGAGGGCAGTTTTCAGGAAGCGAAGATGCCAGGGAAGGCAGTTGTCAGGGAGCGAAGTTGCCAGAGAAGGTAGTTGTTAGGGATGGCAGTTGGCAGAGAGAGTAGTTGTCAGGGAGAGTAGTTGTCAGGAAGCGAAGTTGCCAGGGGGGGGGCAGTTGTCAGAGAAGGTGGTTGTATGGGATGGCAGTTGGCAGAGGGGCCAGTTGTCAGGGAGCAAAATTGCCAGGGGGGGGCAGTTGTCAGGGAGCAAAGTTTCCAGGGAGGGCAGTTGTCAGAGAGCAAAGTTGCCAGAGAAGGTAGTTGTTAGGGATGGCAGTTGGCGGAGAGAGTAGTTGTCAGGGAGTAAAGTTGCAAGGGAGGGCAGTTGTCAGGAAGAGAAGATGCCAGGGAGAGTAGTTGTCAGGGAGCGAAGTTGCCAGAGAAGGTGGTTGTATGGGATGGCAGTTGGCAGAGGGGGCAGTTGTCAGGGAGCAAAATTGCCAGGGAGGGCAGTTGTCAGGGAGCAAAGTTTCCAGGGAGGGCAGTTGTCAGGGAGCAAAGTTGCCAGGGAGGGCAGTTGTCAGGGAGCAAAATTGCCAGGGAGGGCAGTTGTCAGGGAGCAAAGTTTCCAGGGAGGGCAGTTGTCAGAGAGCAAAGTTTCCAGGGAGGGCAGTTGTCAAGGAGCCAAATTGCCAGGGAGGGCAGTTGTCAGGGAGCAAAGTTTCCAGGGAGGGCAGTTGTCAGGGAGCCAAAATGCCAGGGGGGGCAGTTGTCAGGAAGCAAAGTTTCCAGGGAGGGCAGTTGTCAGGGAGCAAAATTGCCAGGGAGGGCAGTCGTCAGGGAGCAAAGTTTCCAGGGAGGGCAGTTGTCAGGGAGCAAAGTTTCCAGAGAGGGCAGTTGTCAGAGAGCAAAGTTGCCAGGGGAATGATAAACTGAAATGGATTCTGTCAAAAATTCCAACCACCACGAATTTTTCCATTAACAAAACGTTCCCCATTTCATTCTTTGTGTCCCAAAATTTCCCATAAATCGTAAAATTTCTTTGCTGTGGCTAATCGTACCCTCCCTCCTCCTCCTCCTTCTTCTCCCCTTCTTCTCGGGGTTTCAATTAAAACCGTGATGGTGAGGGGGGGGGGAGGAAATTATGATGAGGGAAAAGGGGTATCACGGAAGCGTGTGCTCCAGTCGAGATCCTGTTATTGGGATCCCCCAGCAATTAGCGGGTTTCGGCGGAGTCGAAGATCCTCGGAGCGGACGAGGGGGTAATGGGGGACTCGGGACCG
Organism: Apolygus lucorum; assembly: GCA_009739505.2. Classification (NCBI taxonomy): domain Eukaryota; kingdom Metazoa; phylum Arthropoda; class Insecta; order Hemiptera; family Miridae; genus Apolygus; species Apolygus lucorum. The sequence continues at coordinate 44,642,257 of CM019182.2, forward strand.
GAGGAGCGAATTTGGAGGGGCCGCCGATTCCTCCTCCTCATCCCCTTTCACCCCCCAATTCACCCTCCCCTTCGCCTCATCCCAATTCACCACTCCTGGCAAGGGGGAGCCTCCAACAATCAATCGATTCCCGCCCTTCACGATGAAAGCCGAAACCCGGTTTTACGAGTCTCTCGGCGGCCGTTGAACTCGGAATAACATTCGCTCCGAGCGTTTTAGGAGACACCGCCGGGGAAACATCAGGAGGGAAGCACACACACACACAAATACACACACACACATCGCTTCCATTACCATTTCGAGAATAGTGAGTCTTGTCCAAAATCCAAAAGTCTGCCAAGTGGGTGTGGCACATAGCTTCCTCGTATCCGTAGCCCGATTGTCAGCGTCAGATTATACGAACCAATGTTGCCAACATGCGGCCACCAAAACCCCCTGAACCAACCTCGAAAAAACCCCAACTCCCCCCAAAAAAGAAAACCGGATGAAGTAAAAATATCAATGAAAACAAAGCAATTATTTTAATAGCAATATGTCGTTTTTAGGCCGTACAGGTTTTTAAAAAAAACTTCAAAAATATATTGTTTAGTAATGCATACATTCCAGGGGACGTCCCATTGGATAAGCATTAGGTCAATTTAAACCAGTCGGTAAGCGATAGAACTGTTTCACTCGATCCACTTCAGGCTAGAAATACTGACCCCCCCCCCCCTCACCATTATCCACCATGTCATTTCTAGCGGCGTGGGAGCCTCGAATCTGAGGAGCATTTTACAATCCATGATCTACGACACCCAACATGCGAATTCGAGTCCCCCCCCCCCCCAATGGTGCCAGTCTGGCACCAAAGCGGAAATACGCCGTATTGAACTGAACTCCATCTATTGAACTTTCATCTGTTAGTTTTGGTAGGCAATCTGTCGAGGTTCACACCCGTATTCAAGGTGAAACAAAAAAACACCCACGAAATAAGCGGTTTATGCTGTCCTGGCACCATGGTGGCACCACTATTAGTTCCATGGTGGTAGGGTAAAAGCACCAATTGTTGACACTATTAGAAAGAAAAATCATTCAATTCTGCGTTCCACAAAATGGTTCAAGAAAATGAAATTTTCAAGTTGTTTGTTATGAATTATGAGTTCCTTGTGAACAGTTTGCACGTATTAGACTTACCAAAATATTTTTTTATATTATCATAAACGAATTTTTTCTAACATGGTTTTTTGCCCCCAATGTTGACACATTTGTCTTCGAAAATTCCATTTGTTGACATCTGCAGTTCCTAATGTTGACACCAATTTAAATATTGACCCATCGCTTTCCTGAAGTTATTGCTCAAGGTAAATGATCAAGAGAGATTCGAAATAGGTTACAATATATTTCAAGAAGATACCTAATTACCTAGGAACAAGAACATACTTAATTAAAGAGCTACAAGAACGGAAACAGGGAACACAAATTTATCGGGATTGGCCCCATAAGATTTGGGCTTGGGCAGTTTGTATTTGACGTTATTGACCGGTAGGAGATGATTCCCGTCGCACGAACGCTTAAAAACATCCTCAGTCTGTTGCAGGGAAGAAGTGGTGTTACTTCCGCAGCATCTTCAGAATCAACGTTGACATCCAGGCAAACGCATTCCGTCTCACGTTTTTTGTTAGGCAACACAGCCACAACCGTGTCTCCTTCATTTATTCGTCCAACTTCTTCCTCGACATGGCACAACGTCCTACTTCTTCCACGGTGGTGGTTTTCTCAGCAGCACAGCGTTGTGGACTTAGTTTTGCCTGGTCGACTTCACTGTTTGAAGGTCCACTTTGTTTGCTGTCCCCTGCTGGTAAGGATATCGGCTCATCTTCTTTCAGTGATTCCTCCACTGGCTCCACTTCATTTGACAATTCCTCTTCCCTTCCTCCAATTACGGTATTCTGCTGGGCAACATCGCTGTCTTCATCCATGTCCCTAAAAATCTCAAATACATCTATGTCGTCCTCGGTGGCAATCGATGGGGCCCACTCCTCTGACTCCCTTGAACTCTCTGATAGCGACGAGGAACCTACGCTCCTTCTACTTTTCTAGATCGGTCGCGACTTCTTAACTTTCAGCTCTTCTTTCTTCTTCTTCATTTCTTCTTTCTGGCGCTTCATGTCTTCTTTTGGTGTATTTGATAAAATATAGTTTTCTTTGCAAGTAGAAAAAACGTCTGCCAAGTTGGGTGGGCAGTATAGCTTCCTCACTCATTGTAACATGGAGTATAGAATCAGTTGGCGAAAAAATTATGATTCAAAGAGTTATTGAATACCAAAATATTGGCGATAATATGCGGGATAGGGTTGCAGGTATTAATGTTTATAATATTTTTATAATTTTTATAAGGTATTATAGTTTATAATATTTTGTATTTTCAACGTAGAATTTTATTTAGCGGTCCACCGTCTAGGACCTAAACCACACAATCCCTGAAAATTTCATCAAAATCGGACCACAGGTTAGTATAGTTTTGCCCGGGACAAGGATTGACCACAGACAGACCGACAGACAGACAGACAGACACGGAACCAAAATTGTTCGGGAAGCTCTAAAACGCAAAAAGCAAGTGGAAATTTTGATTTTGGAGGACATTTTTTTTTCACTTCTTTCACGAATACAAAGCTTCCCTACCTTCGGTAGTGAGGAAGCAAAAAAGTTGATGTCAACATTAGGAACTGAATGTCAAAATTGGGATCAGACGGTGTCAACTTAAGGTTCCGCCGCGTTAAATTGAAAAAGTCGATAGTCGTGATACACTACACAATAATTGTGATTTAATTATTATTCAAATCCAAATATCACCTTAGCAACCAAATCAACAGTTTCCCCTAATGTTGACACAGGTGTCAACATTAGGACACAAACTATTTCATGAGACCCTAATGATGACACCGAATTTAACCATGTTTTCCTATTGAAATTTGGGGTTTTAATGCTTACACATTCTTCCTTATGTTATACATGAAGCAGACGATGTGAAATGGTAATTAAACTCACAGAATTTTACTTAAAAAAAAAAAAAAAAAAATCGTCGTCCCACGACAACCCGAATTGAGTACCTCCTCTTTCGCGCGTTGAAGTCGGTCAAAAGACTAAATTTGTTGACCTACCTCACTAACTTGCGGCAGAAGGATGGCGTCGCTGGAGTTACTGATACAGCTATCATCAGCTTTAATTTCAGCCAGCCAAGTTATATCGGATATTATAACTAGGGGAGCCGGCCAACATCAATAACTACATTCTTATCAACAGAATGACGCTAATTTCGAGTACCTACAGTGACCCAATAGCTTATTTTTACATTTTAAAATTGAAGTGTCAACATTAGGAATAGTGTCAACAATTGGTGCTTTTACCCTACAGAGAATAATTCATGAAAATCCGGAGGTATAATGAAAATTTTTCCTCAATTTCAAAGGTTAGGTGTAAGCAGTAAAGGAACCGAAATATTGAAAAACCGGATATTTTGTTAAAATTACCCCCCCCCCCCCACTCGCCCACTCCCCTTGCGAATTTTGATGCTCTGGTGAAATCGGTTTGAAATTGAGGCCTGGGCAGATTTTACAAAATTATTCCCAAAAACGCACGTTTTTGAAGCTTTAACCCTCCCTAGATAGTTTTCCGCGACGAACAAAATAAGAACCACGAAAATCGGTTGAGAACTAAGGCCTGTGCAGAGTACACAAGATTTTGTCACACACACACAGACATACACCAACGGTTTTTTCGCGGATTTGGATTCAGAATGGTTTAAAACGGATTACTGTGTGGTTATTTTTGTTTCTGTCGAGTGTTGTCCTTCTCCACCCAGATCGCATAAGGACGCCCAAGTCTTACTGTGGGACGTCCTAAAAATGAATAAACTAGCTTCTTCAGTATAGGTAGGGTACATGTTTTGTACAAAATATCAAACAGTGAGGTCCAAAATCTCTTCAATTTCTTCAAAACTTCAAGTTCGCTAATAGTAACGAGCACGAACTGACAAAATTTGTTTATTTAATAAACTTCAAGAAATTATCAAAATTGGATCAAACTGAGTGCTTGCGAAAGATCAAAGAAGAGAAGAGACAAACGACAAGCGGGCAAGCTTGACAGACGAGTCGTCAGTGACAACTAGGGATGGCAACGCTATTTCGATATATTAAATATATCGATAGATTACGGTTGATATATCGATATATACAGGGTGTCCCCGAAAACGTTCCCCCCCCCCCCCCACTAAAATCGTCCAGGTAGTGGTTAAAAAAAACAATTTTTAATCTTCATGATTTTTCCCAAGGATTTCAAATATGACCACGGTGCGCATTGCGCACGTGCGCAATCGTGCGCGACGCACACCAACTTCGTTTTTTCAAAGGAGACCCCCCATTTTGGTTTATTATTTTCAATAATGAACCTTTGGAATCGACCAAGAAAAAAAAAATTTTAACACCCCCTCAAAATTTGATGGTTTACGTTTCAAGGTACGTAGAATCCAAAAATCGAATAAAAATTTGGCCGTCCGTCCGCCGTACGCCGTACGCCGTACGCCGTACGCGGCACTTTTGCCACTTAGCATTGACCGATTTTGATGAAATTTGGTATGTAGGCTCCATTTGGGGTCTAGTTGTGCCCCGAAGCTTTTGGTTAATGTAGGTCACTCCTAAGGGTTCCAAAATCAATTTTGAAATTTTGAAAACGCCCTAACTCAAAAAATTTCGACATAAAGGTATTGTTTTTCCTTCAATTTAAGATTCTATAGAATTTTTAGAATTTTTTGAGACCACGCGGAGCTCTGTAGGACAAACCGTTCGCTCACTACGAAAATTTAAGTGTTTATATTGAAATATATATATATATAAATCAAAACACGAGTGTGAATCGCAAAAGAGGCCTAATCTCCGTTCAAATTAGAGCAGACCGAAATGCAATCGATGGTTGGTGATGTTGATTTTTTTTGATTTTTTTTGATTTTTTTTTTTTTTTTGATTTTTTTTCTTTTTCTTTTTCTTTTCATATTGGATGGTTGGTGATTTTGTAGACGAGTGATCTATATAGAAAATAATAAACCATTGTGTAATAATTTGCAGCGTTTTTATTGCAGATTCGGATTCTACGTGAAATTTCATGAACATTTCACCCCTCAACCGATTTTTTTGTTCCACGCAACCCGCTCAGTGCGCGCTGAAAGATGCGCAACTGCAAGGTTGTTTCAAAATGTGCATGTACGAAGTACCTAAGTGTGACACATGATATTTTAGAATTTTTTTACGCTGAATCACGTGGTTATGTTAGTTTCTTGATTTTACTGCATTTTTATCAAATTATCGACGAAAAATGAACTTTTTTAAAAGGAAAATTGCATTTTTATTCATTACGCATCTTCTGAGCCCATCCAATAACTTCATCCTTGTTAGTGAATTAAAATTTATGTTTTGACATTTAAAAAAATAAAACTCTCCGATCGCACGTAATTTATTGCAGTATTCCAGAGAACCTTGCTTCATAGCTACCGATATGTAGTTATGATTTTGTTTACTGGTTGCAGCGTTGCATTTTTTGTGATAAAAAAAAAAGTGCCGCGAAAAATTCCTTGACCTCCAGCCAAAAGACATAATATGTCTATTATGGATATTATCCATGTCAAAGCGATTGTTTATCACACTGGACTCTTCACTAGTAATTTCACAAGGAATCTCTACTTGTAATTTCTCGTGAAAAACCCGTCCTGTCGACTTGAAAATCTTTTTTCGATTATCTTGGAAAAAAGTTTTCAAGTAAACAGGGTGGTTTTGCCCTTAAAAAATACAATTTTATTTTTTTAATAGTTCATTTTTTGTCGATAATTTGATAAAAATGCAGTAAAATCAAGAAACTAACATAACCACGTGATTCAGCTTAAAAAAATACTAAAATATCATGTGTCACACTTAGGTACTTCGTACATGCACATTTTGAAACAACCTTGCAGTTGCGCATCTTTCAGCGCGCACTGAGCGGGTTGCGCGCAACAAAAAAATCGGTTGAGGGAGGAAATGTTCATGAAATTTCACGTAGAATCCGAATCTGCAAACATATTGTTTAGTAATGCATGCATTCCAGGGGACGTCCCATTGGATAAGCATTAGATCAGTTTAATCAGTTGTTAAGTGATAAAACTGTTTCACTCGATGTAATTTATTTATTACTTTAGGCAAGAAATACTGACCCCCCCCCCCACCATTATCCACCATAACATTTCTAGCGGCATGGGAGCCTCGAATGTGAAGAGCATTTTAAAATCCATGATCTACGATACCCAACATGCGAATTCGAGTTCACCCCCCCCCCCCCCCCCTCATCCTCCTCCAATGGTGCCGGTCTGGCACCAAAGCGGAAATACGTCGTAACATTGAACTTTCATCTGTTAGTTTTGGTAGGCAGTCCGTCAAATTCACATCCGTATTCAAGGTAAAACACAAAACAAAAAAAAAAAAAAAAAAAACACGAAATAAGCGGTTTATGGCATCATGGCACCATGGTGGCACCAATATTAGTTCCATGGTGGTACAGAGAATAATTCATGAAAATCCGGAGGTATAATGAGAATTTTTCCTCAATTTCAAAGCTTGGGTACAATTAGTAAGCAGTAAAGGAACCGAAATATTGAAAAATCGGATTTTTTGTGAATATTATCCCCCACTCACCCCCTCCCCTCTCGAATTTTGGTACTCTGGTAAAATCATGTACAACTCGGAAGTTATTTGAGTCAAACAAAAAAGAAACACGCAAATCGGTTGGAAATTGAGGCCTGGGCAGAGTTTACAAGATTATGCCCGCAAACGCACGTTTTTTAAGCATTAACCCCCCCTTTCCCCCCCTTAAAAAGCAAAATTCGAAATTCCGGCGCCGTAGTGCACAACTAGATAGTATTACGCGTCAAACGAAAAAAGAACCACGAAAATCGGTTGAGAACTAAGGCCTGGGCAGAGTACACAAGATTTTGTTACACACACACACACACACACATACACACACACACACACACACACACACACACACACACAGACATACACCTATGGTTTTTTTCGCGGATTTGGATTCAGAATGGTCTAAAACGGATTAATGGTTGTTTTTTTTTTTTTTTTCTGTTGAGTGTTGTCCAACTTTACCCCAGATCGATCGCATAAGGACGCCCAAGTCTTACTGTGGGACGTCCTAATAAAAAATGGGGGGTCTCATTTGAAAACATATTGTTTAGTAATGCATGCATTCCAGGGGACGTCCCATTGGATAAGCATTAGATCAGTTTAACCAGTTGTTAAGTGATAAAACTGTTTCACTCGACGTAATTTATTTATTACTTTAGGCAAGAAATAGTGACCCCCCCCCCCCAACCATTATCCACCTTAACATTTCTAGCGGCATGGGAGTCTCGAATCTGAAGAGAATTTTAAAATCCGTGATCTACGATACCCAACATGCGAATTCGAGTTCCCCCCCCCCCCCCCCACCTCCCCAACGCCAACAATGGTGCCAGTCTGGCACCAAAGCGGAAATACGTCGTAACATTGAACTTTCATCTGTCAGTTTTGGTAGGCAGTCCGTCAAAGTTCACATCCGTATTCAAGGTGAAACACAAAAAAAAACAGGAAATAAGCGGTTTATGGCATCATGGCACCATGTCCTGGCACCATGGTGGTACAGAGAATAATTCATGAAAATCCGGAGGTATAATGAGAATTTTTCCTCAATTTCAAAGCTTGGGTACAATTAGTAAGCAGTAAAGGAACCGAAATATTGAAAAATCGGATATTTTGTGAATATTATCCCACCACTCACCCCCACCCCTTGCGAATTTTGGTACTCTGGTGAAATCATGTACAACTCAGCAGTTATTTGAGTCAAACAAAAAAAGAAACACGCAAATCGGTTGGAAATTGAGGCCTGGGCAGAGTTTACAAGATTATGCCCGCAAACGCACGTTTTTTAAGCATTAACCCCCCCTTTCCCCCCCTTAAAAAGCAAAATTCGAAATTCCGGCGCCGTAGTGCACAACTAGATAGTATTACGCGTCAAACGAAAAAAGAACCACGAAAATCGGTTGAGAACTAAGGCCTGGGCAGAGTACACAAGATTTTGTTACACACACACACACACACACATACACACACACACACACACACACACACACACACACACAGACATACACCTATGGTTTTTTTCGCGGATTTGGATTCAGAATGGTCTAAAACGGATTAATGGTTGTTTTTTTTTTTTTTTTTCTGTTGAGTGTTGTCCAACTTTACCCCAGATCGATCGCATAAGGACGCCCAAGTCTTACTGTGGGACGTCCTAATAAAAAATGGGGGGTCTCATTTGAAAACATATTGTTTAGTAATGCATGCATTCCAGGGGACGTCCCATTGGATAAGCATTAGATCAGTTTAACCAGTTGTTAAGTGATAAAACTGTTTCACTCGACGTAATTTATTTATTACTTTAGGCAAGAAATAGTGACCCCCCCCCCCCCAACCATTATCCACCTTAACATTTCTAGCGGCATGGGAGTCTCGAATCTGAAGAGAATTTTAAAATCCGTGATCTACGATACCCAACATGCGAATTCGAGTTCCCCCCCCCCCCCACCTCCCCAACGCCAACAATGGTGCCAGTCTGGCACCAAAGCGGAAATACGTCGTAACATTGAACTTTCATCTGTTAGTTTTGGTAGGCAGTCCGTCAAAGTTCACATCCGTATTCAAGGTGAAACACAAAAAAAAACAGGAAATAAGCGGTTTATGGCATCATGGCACCATGTCCTGGCACCATGGTGGTACAGAGAATAATTCATGAAAATCCGGAGGTATAATGAGAATTTTTCCTCAATTTCAAAGCTTGGGTACAATTAGTAAGCAGTAAAGGAACCGAAATATTGAAAAATCGGATATTTTGTGAATATTATCCCACCACTCACCCCCACCCCTTGCGAATTTTGGTACTCTGGTGAAATCATGTACAACTCAGCAGTTATTTGAGTCAAACAAAAAAAGAAACACGCAAATCGGTTGGAAATTGAGGCCTGGGCAGAGTTTACAAGATTATGCCCGCAAACGCACGTTTTTTAAGCATTAACCCCCCCTTTCTCCCCCTTAAAAAGCAAAATCCGAAATTCCGGCGCCGTAGTGCACAACTAGATAGTATTCCGCGTCAAACGAAAAAAGAACCACGAAAATCGTTTGAGAACTAAGGACTAGGCAGAGTACACAATTATGCCCAAAAACGCACGTTTCTCGAGCATTAACCCCCCCTTTCCTCCCCTTAAAAGGCAAAATTCGAAATTCCGGCGACGCAGTGCACAACTAGATAGTTTTCCGCGACGAACAAAAAAAGAACCAGGAAAATCGGATGAGAACTAAGGCCTGTGCAGAGTACACAAGATTTTGTTACACACACACACACACACACAGACATACACCTATGGTTTTTTTCGCGGATTTGGATTCAGAATGGTCTAAAACGGATTACTGTGTGGTTATTTTTTTTTTCTGTTGAGTGTTGTCCAACTTTACCCCAGATCGATCGCATAAGGACGCCCAAGTCTTACTGTGGGACGTCCTAAAAATAGTGACATTGGCAAAGCAGTCTTCACAGACGAGTGATCTATACAGGAAAATAATAACCTTTGTGAAATAATTTGCAGCGTTTTTATTCGATTTTCGGATTCAACGTACCTATCGAGAAACGTAAACCAACAATTTTGAAGGTTTTTTTCTTGGTCGATTCCAATGGTTTAGGGATGGGTATCGATACTCGATATTTCAAAATATGCTCACCGAGGTTATATTTGAGATCCTTGGGAAAAATCATGAAGACTCAAAAACAAATTTTTGTTTTTACCACTACCTGGACGATTTTAGCAGGGGGGGGGGGGGAGTTTTCGGGGACTCCCTGTATATATCGATATAGAGAACCGATATTATCGGTCAATATCGATACATTGATGATATCGCGACTTGTTTTCAACGAGTGAAAATTAATATTAAACCGCTGCAAATCATTGCCCAAAGGTTTATTATTTTCTGTATAGATCACCCTTCTGTATAGATCCCTGGCTCTCCATCAATTGCACCTACCACCATCTGTATTCTCCCTTGACCTTCCCTCTCAAATTTCAGCTTCCTGCGTTCAATAGGATTGAAAATGGCTTCGGAGCTCACTCAGCTGATCAGTGCTCTTCCAGGCGTCTCCAGCATTCGAGAAGCTCTTCTTCACTCTTCAGATCACTGATCAGCTGAGTGAGCTCCGAAGCCATTTTCAATCCTATTGAATGGAAGTGCTCTTCCATGCGTCTCCAGCATTCGAGAAGCTCTTCTTCACTCTTCAGATCACTGATCAGCTGAGTGAGCTCCGAAGCCATTTTCAATCCTATTGAACGCAGGAAGCTGAAATTTGAGAGGGAAGGTCAAGGGAGAATACAGATGGTGGTAGGTGCTACTGATGGAGAGCCAGTGATCTATACAGAAGGGTGATCTATACAGAAAATAATAAACCTTTGAGCAATAATTTGCAGCGTTTTTTACCCACCAACATTTTTTTTACCTACCAACTTTTTTTTTACCTACCAACTATTGGTTGGTACTACCTACCACATCATACTGGCTTCACACCTTCACAATCAAGTTTATTAGAAAGAACTAAACGCTTCACACTCGATTGGAAAAATAGAGAACTTCATATGGAAATTTGATTACTGGTTACGCAGAAGGCAAAACTGTATACAAATCGAAGAAATGAACAGCGATCGCATTTTAGTCAGATAAAATTTGAACGGAGATTAGACTTCTTTTGCGATTCACACTCATGATTCTGTTTTATTGAAGGAAACCCTTCAAGTACTCGTAGGGACCGAACGGTTTGTCCTGCAGAGCTCCGCGTGGTCTCAAAATTTTTTTAAAATTCAATACTATTTAAAATTTGTGAGAAAACGATACCTTTATTTCGAGAGTTTTCGAGCTAGGGCACTCTTGAAAATGTCAACCCTCAATTTTCACCCCTTAGAAGTGACTGACATCAACCAAAAGCTTCGCGGCACAACTAGACCCCAAATGGAGCCCATATACCAAATTTGAATCAAATCGGTCCAGTGTTGCTAAGAAAAGTGCCGCGTACGGCGTACGGCGGACGGACGGAAATTTTTTTATTCGATTTTCGGATTCTCCGTGCCTTGAAACGTAAAACATCAAATTTTGAGGGGGTTAACATTTTTTTTTTCTTGCTCGATTCCAAAGGCTTATTATTGAAAATAATAAACCAAAATGAATGGATGAGGAGACGCCTCATGTGCCCGTGTAGAACATCAAGTAATTTTATTCCAAATTTCGTAGGTAGGTTGACTTCAGCTCAAAACATGATGTGTACGTGGTTTACACCCCACAGTGTCGCTCACGGCTCAATTACCTATTTGACGAGCCAAAAATAATGGATCTGCGTCAACTAGGTACCCAGTATACTAAGTGGAGCAGGTTTTCACAACAATTATATTCAATTTTAAATGACCATGCCTACACACCCCTGTCAATTAATAAATTCATTCATTAGGAAATTTAATTTGATTTTTTGTTGTTGCTGAGGGCACAAAACTGAGTACAACTCGAAGAAACGAACAACGATTGCATTTTGGTGAGATAAAATTTGAACGGAGATTAGGCCTCTCCTGGGCCAGAAATACCAAGATTCATAGAAGAACTACTTGGAAATGGCGTTTCTCATGTGAGTGATGTTCTGGAAAAACGTAAGGTTCTATCCTTCTATTATAAGCTGTAAATTTTACTGTAAAATGTTGTTGGCGTCCATAACCACTTGATGGTTGCAGGTGCCTAAATAATAAAAACGCTGCAAATTATTACACAAAGGTTTATTTTTTTCTGTATAAGTCACTCATCTGCAAAGAACACGGCTTTGCCATTGTCACCACCAACCATCATGCAGAAAAACATCGATCGCATTTTGGTCAGCTAAAATTTGAACGGAGATTTTAACACTAACTCTTTTGTTAGTGTTTCTGATTTATCGTAAGCCCAACCCACAGAGCTCAGGGTGGTCGCATTCGATTCTGAAAATTCAATAGTATCTTAAATTGATGGACAAACAATTCCTTTACATCGAAATTTTTGAGCTAGGGCGTTTTCATAATTTCAACCCTCGGAAGTGATTGACATCAATCAAAAGCTTCGGGGCACAAATGGACCCCAAATTATACCAAATTTCATCTGAATTGGTTCATGGTAACTAATTTTTTTTTGGAAAACAATTGTTTCTTGGTCGATTCTAAAGGTTCATTGTTGAAAACAATAAACTAAGAGAACCCACCAAAACCAACTACATCACTTATCAATGGAAAGTCCTATGGAATGAATGCATCACTGCAAAATGGTTTTCTCTCAAACTTAAAATAGAAGCTTCCTAGAGTGAAGGTGCTATTGATCTGAGTTCCACTGATCTGACTTCCTCCCAATCCGTTCCAGAATCAACTGAGGATGTTTTCGAGTGCCGCCTTCCAGCTAAACAAGTCCAACCGACGTGGAAAGAGAACCTTCAGGCCGAGTCGTCAGAGCTCGAATGACGAGGGGAAGTGCGCAGTTGGAAGTACACAGGAATCCTCTTCCACGGAGGTCGATAGGGGGGGGGGGGGGGGTACTCTGGGAATGTTCGAGTCACCACGACCCCCCCCATTCAACATGCGATTACCGCCCACCTAGACACTCAGAACCCACAACTTATACTGAACTAAAAACAAATAGACAGACAGAAGAACGATGGTGCAACGAGGTTCCCACAATTTTCAAAATCTTGAAAAAGTCTAGTTAAAGTTTTTGGTCTAGTGCTGTTTTTTAGGACGTCCCACAGTAAGACTTGGGCGTCCTTATGCGATCGATCTGGGGTGAAGGAGGACAACACTCAACAGAAAAAAAAATAACCACACAGTAATCCGTTTTAGACCATTCTGAATCCAAATCCGCGAAAAAAAAACCATAGGTGTATGTCTGTGTGTGTGTGTGTGTGTGTATGTGTGTGTGTAACAAAATCTTGTGTACTCTGCACAGGCCTTAGTACACAACCGATTTTCCTGGTTCTTTTTTTGTTGGACGCGGAAAACTATCTAGTTGTGCACTACGTCGCCGGAATTTCGAATTTTGCCTTTTAAGAAAGGAAAGGGGGGGTTAATGCTCGAAAAACGTGCGTTTTTAGGACGTCCCACAGTAGACTTGGGCGTCCTTATGCGATCGATCTGGGGTGAAGTTGGACAACACTCAACAGAAAAAAAAATAACCACACAGTAATCCGTTTTAGACCATTCTGAATCCAAATCCGCGAAAAAAAACCATAGGTGTATGTCTGTGTGTGTGTATGTGTGTGTGTATGTGTGTGTGTATGTGTGTGTGTAACAAAATCTTGTGTACTCTGCCCAGGCCTTAGTTCTCAACCGATTTTCGTGGTTCTTTTTTTCTTCGACGCGGAAAACTATCTAATTGTGCACTACAGCGCCGGAATTTTGCTTTTTAAGGGGGGGAAAGGGGGGGTTAATGCTTAAAAAACGAGCGTTTGCGGGCATAATCTTATAAACTCTGCCCAGGCCTCAATTTCCAACCGATTTGTGTGTTTCTTTTTTGTTTGACTAAAATAACTTCCCCGTTGTACATGATTTCACCAGAGTACCAAAATTCGCAAGAGGAGGGGATAAGTGGGGGATAATATTCACAAAATATCCAATTTTTCAATATTTCGGTTCCGTTACTGCTTACTAATTGTACCCAAGCTTTGAAATTGAGGAAAAATTCTCATTACACCTCCGGATTTTCATGAATTATTCTATGTGCCACCATTGAACTAATAGTGGTGCCACCATGGTGCCAGGACACCATAAACCGCTTATTTCATGGTTTTTTTGTGTTTTTCACCTTGAACACATATGTGAACCTCGACGGACTGCCTACTAAAACTAATAGATGAAAGTTCAATGTTACGACGTATTTCCGCTTTGGTGCCAGACCGGCACCATTGGATGAGGGGGGGGGGGGGGGGTGAACTCGAATTCGCATGTTGGGTATCGTAGATCATGGATTTTAAAATGCTCTTCAGATTCGAGGCTCCCATGCCGCTAGAAATGTTATGGTGGATAATGGTGAAGAGGGGGGAGTGGTGGGGATAACTATTTCTTGCCTAAAATGCTCTATAAATTACATCGAGTGAACAGTTTTTTCGCTTACCAACTGGTATTAATTGACCTGATGCATATCCAATGGGACGTCCCCTGGAATGCATGCATTACTAAACAATATGTTTTGGCGTTGTGGTTGATCCTTGATGTTGGGGATAATATCCCATTAGACTCATTTTCGAGAGCCCAACGCGCCTAATTCCGATGGAAATTATTACACAAAGATTTATTATCTTTCTGTATACATCACTCGTCTGCAAAGAACACAGCTTTGCCATTGTCACCACCTACCTACCACATACCGTAACGGCGGGTGACTTGGAACATTACTGGGGACTCAGATTTTTTCAACATTGGAACGACGGTACGAGGCAATCAAACCACAACCACGCCAATTTGTTTCAACCCCCCCCCCCCCCGCGACATCGGCAACTTCTAAAACACGGTAATTTTTTTTTCCTCATTTTTTCCAAATGATATATTTTTTTCCCCTCAGCTTGAAATTGTGACGAATTCGACGTAAATATGCAATGTAAGTAAGATGGAATGCCTACAAACACCGGGCGGGCGTGTTGAAGACAGTCTGGGGGGAAGGGGGGTATAACGGAAAAGTACTGGAACGACTGCTTTAAGGTTCCCTATCACTGGGACTCATTCTGTGGTTGTTGTGGATGATACGAGTAGGAATATGTGATACAATAATACTCATTGCTAAGCAACACAACATCTTACAATAATGATAGGTAGTAGCTCTATCATCACATCTCCATTCCTCAAGTCTTGTATCTTGAGGGTGTCTGAGTAGGTAATCCTTGTTGATATTCGTGGCTGGTTCTCTGGCGTCTGAAGGTTCGTTCTGGCATTTGAGGTTGTTTCGCCAGTATTTGAATCTTGGCCGTGAGTGACTTCAGTTGGGTAAGTTATAATAACTTACCCATTGTCTAGAAACCTATCCATTGATGATACAAACCGAAACCCCATAGAAGAAAAAACATGGGAAGTATCAAGGTACCTTTGAAGTACCTAGGGGAACAAAACCCGGTAAAGGGTTGAAATTAGGTGAGCTCTCAGACCCAATAATGCAGGTGGACCTTATCTCTTGATACCGATGTATTTGCTCTGATCACAGGATGTAATTGCCTGCAGTTCAGGACTTCCCGAGGAAGGTGGGGTCTACGACTGATGACTCTCAAGATAAATCGTCCACTCGATTTTTATCGCATTTCACTGTACTGGAGAGAGAGGGGAGCCCATAAAACCGGTCCCCAAGGGGTGATGTTCTGGCATTGCTCAGCCTAAGTGAATCTCAGCAGTGGTCAACCCCCAGGGACGTCATCCCCTCTACCTTTGTAACAGGATTAACGTATTGACAAGTGCTGCTCTGAGACGGTATCGATCAAGCGGTTAGCAATGTCGTGTCCCACGATCCAACTGTGCAATCTCAGTTGGAAAAAACTGATGTAGGTATTGATTACATTGACCAACAAGAAACGTGTGATAATTGGATGTGGCACGTGAATACCTGGTGGAGAAACCTTCAATTACTGCATTCTTGCAAGGGAACTGTGAACCAAAACCTTCTAAAGCTGATCGATATATTTGGGTCATTTCAAAATTTGGGGTTATTTTGTCCTCGAACTTTTCCATAAATTATTGTTGAAGTTTTTATGTTTTTTCTCCCGTAAACGTCCTTTGTTTTGACCACTGAGGCAGATCCTGAAGTGGGCGCACCTTATCAAGTAGTTTCAAATTTACAGAATTTTGATTTTTTTTCCATAATTTCGACTTTGTAGGGAGAGAGAAAACCAAGTGTGAGTTGAACTCATGAAACCTTTTTATTCCTTCAAAATACGAGAATCTTAGTTTAGGAGAGTCTCTTTTATTTATCGCAATCACAGTCAGAAGCTATAATCTAGGTACTTCAGAATTATCAGATTCTTCACGTCTTTCAATCAGTCTAATCTTTCGTAAAATGTGGATTGAGGAAAAGTCAGAATTATATGACCCAGCGGTGTAAATAGTTCAGGTAACTCTTAAAAATGTAAACGACTTTGAAAAAACTTTTGAGAACCCATAGTTTATTGGGTTTCTTAATAGTACATAGGTAACTCCTTTTCTTAATAATGCATAGGTAACTCACTTTCTTAGTAATATATAGGTAACTCAGTTTCCAAGTAATACATAGGTAACTCGGTTTCTTGATAATACGTAGGAAACTCAGTTTCTTAATAATAAAATTCTTACAAAAACGCTCGATTCCAAAGGTTCATTATTGAAAATAATAAACCAATAGTGTCCAACATTCGGGAATCAGAGCCTAACTAAAATAAAATGAGGTAAGGATCAAAAATCCAAAAATGTCAAACTAATGGGAACTGGGAATCTGAACAAAATCTCCTGTATTTATGACTCGAATATCATTGTCATTAACCTCAAACTGTGCATGGATCCCTGGAAACGCCGTAATCCATTTTTTACTACAATAGTACCATCGTCATTAATAGTATCGTTGCTGTAAACATAGTGATAAGGCGTAATGTTTTCCTTACGAATCTACCAAGGTAGCGGAAGCTTTGTTTTCACTTTTCTAGGTAGAAAAAAAAAGTCTGCCAAGTGGGTGTGGCACATAGCTTCCTCGTATCCAAAACCCGATTGTATACATGATTCGATGCATAGTAGTTAATCTCAAAACACCAATCTCTAAGTACCATTCACTACCCTCATAGGGGACCATCTACACGCTAATCTGGACAATCCTAGTAAATGTCATCAAATTCGGATGAAAAATTAAGTGAGTAGATGTATGTGATTGGTTCAAAAAAATTCTTAGCCTCGGCTGGGATTCGAACCCGCGACCCCTGGAGCTCCAATCAAGACTCCCTCCTCAGAGCTATCGACGCGTTGTCATGAATAAGATTTGAGATTCTCACAGGAGACCATCCCTCTATGAATAAATCCCTCTATGAAAAACAATTCTCTATGATTTTCATAGGGGACCATCTAAACACTACTCTAAAACATCCCTGAAAATTTCATTGAAATCGGATGGAAAATGTAGAAATTATGGCCGTTACAAGGAAATTCACGTTTGCGCATGCGCAGTGGCTACTATCAGTCCGAAGGTGGTGATTTTCATAGGGGACCATCTACAACCTAATCCACATAATCCCTGAAAATTTCATCGAAATCGAGTAGAAAATGTGGAAGTTATGGCCGTTACAAGGAAATTCATGTTTGCGCATGCGCAGTCGCTTGTATCAGTCCGAGGATGATGATTTTCATAGGGGACCGTCTACACACCAACTCGCACAATCCCTGAAAATTTCATCGAAATCGGACAATAACTTCGTATAGTTATGCGCGTTACAAGGAATTGATGACAGACGGACAGACACACAGACACACAGACAGACACGGAACCAAAATTGTTCAGAAAGGTCTAAAACGCAAAACGCGAGTGAAAATTTTGATTTTGGAGAACTTTTTTTTTCGTCCTTGAAAAGTGAAAACAAAGCTTCCGCTACCTTGGTAGACTAAGAAGCAAAAATGTTCTCCAAAATCAAAATGTCTACTCGCGTTTTACGTTTCAGACCTTCCTGAAGAATTTTGGTTCCGTGTCTGTCTGTCTGTCATGAAATCCTTGCCACAGCCATAACTTCTACATTTCTCATCCGATTTTGATGAAATTTTCAGGGATTGTACGGGTTGTCTTGTAGATGGTCCCCTTTGAAAATCATCACCCCCGGATTAATTAATAGTTATTAATAGAATTCTTTTTTTTTGGACTCGCTCTTCAAGCTGGCCTAAATGAACATTCCTGGAGTGAGTGTTTCGGGCACAGGCGGTTTAGCTGAAGCTGGAAGTCCAGTAGAGGTAGAAGGAACAGCACACGTAGACGGTTCATCCAAGGTTGACTAGAACTTCTGCACAAAATATGTTGTTGTAATTACTGATGTAACCTATGGATAACTACTAATACCAAGAATATACACCAAGAGCTCAAATTTAAACCATTATCTTGGTGAACCACGAGCAAAACTTCTCTCCCTGCAATTCCATCTCTCTTCCTACAAACCAGCCTCTTCCCAGAAGTTGTAGGTAGAGAGGTGGTAGGGAGAGAGATTTGTGAGGTTATCACTCTCTACTGGCCTCACCATTATTGATTCTGAACGTTAGAAAAAATACATAACACTATGGCATTCATAATTGTAATTTGAGTTTAATTATACGTAGTTGAACACTTACCCTGATGAGTGAGGTGGTTGTAGGGATGGAGAAATTATTTACCTACTCTCAAAGCTTCAACACTTCACAACATAACCCACACAACTGGGAGCTTGGAAATTCAACAAACTTCAGTAGCTTCGGAAGCCATCTTGCAGCAGTGTTCACTTTTGTTTTTCATGACACAAAATAATCGTTTTCCAGGAGTGGGCGGGCATTTCAAAAAAAATTGTAGGGAGAGAGAATAAAACCTTGTGACAGCATCAAAACATAGCAAAAACCCTTCCAATTCATGGAATTTTCGTTCGTTTCTAATTCATTCCTGAAGAGGAGAGTATCCTGGACCAATAACATTTTTTACTTAGATTAAAATATGAATATAGAGTTCTCCAAAAATTTTCAAAGTTCCCAACCTACCCTTTGTGACAGGTGTAGGGAGAGAGAATTTGGATCATTAATGATTTTTAATTATCTGAGTTAATTGATTAGTGAAATTCATTCTATGGGATCTTTGTAGAGACCAACCTGCTGTATCTCCCTGAAAAAATTCTGAATTTCCAAGACAAATAGAGTGTTCACATAAGCTACGTGACAAGAAATAACCCCAAATTTTGAAATGACCCATTTGCGACCATGCCACTTGTATTTATGAATACATTAGAAAACCGTTAAATGGGGTTACTTTGCTCACCTGCAGGTAACTTTGCCCCCTAAAATGTAACAAGTTCATTTTCGAACCTGGGGAACAGTTTGTATCCGAGTAACCTGTTGCTGCGTGGAATCTGACGACGACATGTGGAGCTAGCAAGTGCAAGTCGAAATATTGATATTGAAAGAAAATTAACAACGTTAGGAACTGTATAAAAAACGCTTGCATACGAGTCTGCAACACATTGAAACATTTTCATGCCCCCCCCCCCCTCCCCACACATGAACTACATACCTCCCATAAACTACATAAACTACTAATTCGACTCAGCTGATCTGGTAATATCAAACTGTAAAGTACCTAACTGTAAAGTACCTACCTGTAAAGTACCTAACAACTTCACTTCTGATGGTCATAATCATCATTGTGGCGACTTGGGACAAATTTCGTTAGCAAATTTCGTCGCAACAAATTTCGTGACGATTTTTTTTTATGTGCCATATGAAAGACATGAAAATGTCAAAAGAAGGAAGCGAAGGTTTCAGGTGGCTTATCTGCTATTTTTCTCCAAGTCTGCTCAACACGTTTTTAGGACGTCCAACAGTAAGACTTGGGCGTCCCCTTATGCGATCGATCTGGGGTAAAGTTGGAAATAAAACATATTGTTTAGTAATGCATGCATTCCAGGGGAATCCCATTGGATAAGCATTAGGTCAATTAATACCAGTTGGTAAGCGAAAAACTGTTCACTCGATGTAATTTATTAAGTATTTTAGACAAGAATAGTGATCTCCCCCCCTCCCCATTATCCACCACAACATTTCTAGCGGCGTGGGAGCGTCGAATTTGAAGAGCATTTTAAAAACCATGATCTACGACACCCAACATGCGAATTCGAGTCCCCCCCCAATGGTGAATTTTCATCTATTAGGTTTAGTAGGCAGTCCGTCGAAGTTCAATTCCGTATTCAAGGTGAAACACAAAACAAACTTTTAAAAACCCATGAAATATGCGGCTTATGGTGCCCTGGCATCACTATTAGTTCCATGGTGGTACAGAGAATAATTCGTGAAATTCCGGAGGTATAATGAGAATTTATCCTCAATTTCAAAGCTTGGGAACAATACGTAAGCTGTGAAGGAGCCGAAATATTAAAATATCAGATATTTTGTGAATATTATCCCACCACTCACCCTCCACTTGCTAATTTTGATTCTCTGGTGAAATAGTGTGCAACTCAGAAGTTATCTGAGTCGAATAAAATAAGAAACACGCAAATCGATTGGACATTGAGGCCTGAGCAGAGTACACAAGATTTTGCCACTAACACACACAGACAGACACACACTTATGGTTTTTTTCGCGGATTTGGATTCAGAATGGTCTAAAATTATTACTGATTATTACGGATATTATTACGGATTACTGTGTGGTTATTTATTCATTTATTTTTTCTGTTGAGTGTTGTCCAACTTTTCCCCAGATCGATCGCATAAGGACGCCCAAGTCTTACTGTGGGACGTCCTAAAAAACGAAAAATCGAGTTTCTGAAGAATACAGCTGATGTGATGGCGGGAAGAGGACATTGTCACGTGATTTGCCACTAATTCATATCAACAATTATCATTTCAGAGTTAAGGACAGAGTAGTTTATTCGTACCATGAATGTGAATCACATAAGTGCTTCGAGTGTGTCGAGTACAAAGGCTCCCTATTTCCAATATCAAGTCATAGCTCAACAACGGTTAAAATATTCCTTTAAAAATTCGCTCGTTCACTGCATGAACAAGACTTTCTTCTCAAATAGCTTCATTGGCTTAGACACTTTGTGGATCCCCGGTAATTGACCCTGGCTGCAGTAAAACATTTTGCAACACTCAACTGCACCTGCCTGGATACCCTCCATATTTGAATGTAAATCGGCGCAGTCTCTTCTCCGCTCGCGAGACCGCACTCGAAGGTACATAAAATCCGTCTGTACCATAAATTATACACGATTCACCGCCTCAGTCGGATTTTCATCCGAAGTATCATTTTTATTCAAATCCCGTTCCCTCCTTCGATGCCCCGCGGAATTCAATCTCTATTCAAATCCAAGAAATGCGCCTATTAATATTTATTTCCTTTTTCTTATGAGGTCGGTTCGTCCCGTCGGATTGCAACGCCCCTAGCGGATTTAGTGGGCAAAATCGATTTCAACAACAGACTAAATTGGGATTTCAACTTTTTCCATGCTTTACTCTAAACTTGCCTAAGCTCTTAGCTAAGGAAAGCTTTTTAATCGTGTAGCACTTCAGAAAAAACGTCTGCCAGGAGGGTGTGGCACGTAGCTTCCTCGTATCCATAACCCGATTGTATGATGATCCGATGCATTGTAGTAATCTCAAAACATCAATCTCTAAGTACCTTCCACTACCCCCACAGGGAACTCTACACTTCAACCCGCACAATCTCTGAATATTGTTGGAAAATGTAGAAGTTATGGCTGTTACAAGGATTTCATGTTTGCACATGCGGACAACATACTTTCAATTTGAGGGCCACGATTTTCTACAACCCAATTCACAAAATCCCTGAAAATTTCATCGAAATCGAATGAAAAATGTGGAAATTATAGCTGTTGCAAGGAATTCATCAAACCAAGACACGGAACCAAAATTGTTCAGGAAGGTCTAAAACGTAAAACGCGAGTGGAAATTTTGATTTCGAAGAACATTTTTTTCAAGCTGAAAAGTGAAAACAAAACTTCCGTTACTTCGGTAGACCCGGAAGCAAAATTAAGTTTGAATTAAAATTTTCACTTTTTCAATTTTTTTTCCGAAAATTTGATTTCTCGTTTCAAAACTTTTTTTTCAACTTTAGTTTTATTCAATTCAATTTGTTCTTTATTGTCGTCATACAAGCAGTATACAACAATCGTCAATTTCATACTAATTATGACAAAAAAAACGCTGCAAAGTATCACAAAAAGGCTTATTACTTTTCTATATAGATCACTCGTCTGCAAAGAACACGGCTTTGTCATTGTCACCACCAACCCACTTGAACAAAAAGGCCGATCGCATTTCGGTCAGCTAACATTTGAACGGAGTTTGGGCCTCTTTTGCGATTAACACTCGTGTTTCTGATTTATCGTACGTCCAACCCTTAAATTCTCGTAGGGAACGAACGGTTTGTCCTACAGAGCTCCGCGTGGTCTCAAAAAATGCTAAAAATTCTATATTATCTTAAGTTGATGGAAAAACAATACCTTTATATCAAAATTTCTTGCGTTGGGGCGTTTACAAAATTTCAACCCTTAGAAGTGACCTACATCAACCAAGATCTTCGGGGCACAACTAGACCCCAAATGTAAATGTAAAACGCCCTATTTCTATTC
Organism: Apolygus lucorum; assembly: GCA_009739505.2. Lineage (NCBI taxonomy): Eukaryota > Metazoa > Arthropoda > Insecta > Hemiptera > Miridae > Apolygus > Apolygus lucorum. The sequence continues at coordinate 44,664,718 of CM019182.2, forward strand.
GATTTTCGGATTCTACGTACCTTGAAACGTGAACCAACAAAATTTGAAAGAAGGTTAAACTTTTTTGTTCAATTATTGAAAATAATAAACCTTGATGCAATAAGTGCAGCGATTTTCGTCTTTGGAATGACAGCCTACTTACCACCCTGATGAAGACATTTAGGAATTCTCGACCACCTATGTTGGGTAGGTATCAATTTTTGCCGCCAATGAACAATCTTCAATAACAATTATAAAAGCAAAAAAAAAGGCGAATAGCTGTGAAAGAAATAGAGACGAATAATCGCAGTGGGAACGCCCTGTATTCGTTACGCACCATCAACTCTCAGAAGAGCTGAGGGTTATTTGGAGAGTCTGAGGGCTCGTCAACAGAACTGATTGTCGTGGAAATGGAAAGATTTTTTTTTCTCTTCGTGGGAGGTCGATTGCTTCTCTGCAGCGTCGAATGAATTTCCCAGAGGTAATCTATCTAATGGCAGTTTCTCTCTCCTTGTTTTTTACCTATAGTAAATAATCCGACGCTTATCTTTCATTTCAAAGCAGCTGGGCAGTATGGATTCTCCTATTCAAAATTACATAGACATAAAATTTGTCGAATATCCCATAAATATGTCGGCTTTAACATAATTACCTATGTAAATGTCAAGAAAATTCAGTCATTTGCAAAACGCTGCAAATGATTACACAATAGTTTATTATTTTACTGTATAGATCTCCCGTATGCATAGAACACGGCTTTTCCATCAATATTACTTACCAGCAATAACATCGAAATCCGTAAGTGCTTTTGGTTGCTAAGGAAGCACAGCCAACTGAGTTCAAAGTTCAAAGTTTTATTTTGCTTATCCAAAAATTGGCAATACAAATGTCGATACAATTACAAAATTCAATTAGGGTAGCGCCGATCACAAGTGGGTGAATGGGAGCGCGGGCAAGAGCCCCCCCCACCCGCCGGCCGGCGCCACCCGACCGGCCCCAGGCCCCACCCACCATGACGGCTCCCCGCATAAGACACCCACGAGGGAAACAGCTGCCACGCAAGTACCAGCCGCCCCCAACGCAGGACATCCCCACGGATCCCATTCCCAACAGGGAAAAGAGAACAATAGAGCCGCCCCCAGGACCGATAGGGCGACACCGACCACCAGGAGAGGAAAACCCACCCATACACTCATTCATTCAATAAATACATTCACACCACTAATAATTAATTCTTGAATATAACAACAACAAAAAAACACGAAGACAAAAAATATCACAGATCAGGCACTACCACTTACTAGACCAGTGGTTCCCAAACTGGGGGGCGCGCCCCCCTGGGGGGGCGTGGAGATAGTCCAGGGGGGGCGTGACACCCAAATGAAATAAATAAAAAAAATTACAAAAATAATTTCCTCAGATTTTTGAAATAAAGTCTTTCTAAGTTTCCCCTTCCTTAAATTGAAAATGTATCTGTGTTAAAATGTGAAATTTTGTGTCAGTAATTATTTTCGTTTTCCATGTAATACTTGTTTTAATTTTCACCATACGTACAATTATTGAATCTTTCCATTCTGCGTTACCGCATTCAACAGTGATCGAAAAATCTACCTACTCACCGTATCAAGTAGGCACATACTTGTACAAGTAGGAGTTGGTATGTACGGTACCGTGGAAATAGGGTATGCAAAATGGAAAGCTGATATGTGTAGGGGGGCGTGGGGGGTCTCCAAATAACCAGAGGGGGGCGTGGTACAAAAAAGTTTGGGAACCCCTGTACTAGACAGAGTACTTACAAAAAAAATTCCTCTGCTAGACAATTAAAGTCAACTAAATCTAAATATACCCTATTATTATTCATTCAATTCTTTTGAGTCGTCAATATACACATTAAAAAAGTTAAACAGACCATTGAATATTAAAAAAATCACTAACTGAATACAGTTCAGCCTGTAAAAGTTTAATTTTCAGTTTCCGTGTAAATGATTTCTCCGAGAGGTTGCGGATATCGGTGGGTAAAGCGTTAAATAATCTTGAACCGATCTGGTAGGGATCACATCGCTGGACCACGCTGAGGCGGGTAAACGGGATAACAATATCTTTGCCAGTTCTTGTGGGATACCGATGTGAGCTTGACACCGTCTTGAGGTGAGGCAGATTTGACTTGGTGAGAGTCAAAACCGCTAGGACATAAGCATTTGGTAGAGTGAGCACATTTAGTCGAACGAACGACCCTCTGCAGCTAACACCCCATCGGAGGCCAGCGAGGATGCGAATGACACGCTTCTGTAGTTTGAAAACCTCCACTGAATGACAAGAATTCCCCCACAATGCCAAACAATAGGACATTCTGCTCGCAAAACAGGCGTGATAAATTGAGAGAAGAACATCCCTCGACACAACTGCTGACAATCTGCGAATCATGAAGGTACATGAAGTAAGCTTGGCAGTAAGTGCCTCAATATGTGGTAACCAAGACATTCTGTTATCCAACTGTAGTCCAAGAAAGTTCGCTGATTGTTCCTGACGACCATTTAAGGCAAAGTTTAGTATCTGCGATTTTTCCTTGTTCAGCAAAAGAGAATTCGCAGAGCACCATCTTTCAATCAAGATGTCATAATTATTCAAATTAATCTGTAGATCACCAGACCCAGACCCAACTGCCAAATTCGTTATATCGTCGGCAAATAAGAATACGCTTCCTTCCTTTTCAAATTGATATGCCAAATCATTAATAAAGATCAGAAAGTAGCAAGGACCAAGGACACTACCCTGTTTGACTCCACATGGGATATCAACCGCCACGGACTGAACTCCATTATGGTAAACAACCTGCCTCCATCCACCGAGAAAGCCCTTGAAGAATGAGAGAGTCGACGGTGAGAATCCATAATATTCAAATTTCTTCAGTAGTAGGTTATGCTGAACTAGATCAAAAGCCTTGGAGAGATCATGTAGATGTAAAGAGGCATGTTTCTTATCATCCAATGCATGTAAAACGTGACCTACCAGGGACAACGCTGCCGATGAGGTATTCCTTCCTTTACGGAATCCAAATTGTTGAGAGTGGTAGAGGTTATTGCCCTCAAGGTGAGAAATTAATCTTCCGAGCACCAATCGCTCTAGAATTTTCACCAAAATTGGAAGCTTAGAAACAGGGCGGAAGTCATCATAATTCTTCGAGTTTCCTTTCTTGGGGATTGGAGTTATCACCGACATCTTCAGACATTCGGGAAATTCACCTCTCTCGAAACAAAGATTTATGATAAATGTTAAAGGTTCAATGATGCTAGGCGCCACGGCCTTAACAATGACAGAGTTTATACCCATAAAATCAGCTGCATGACTATTTTTCAAACTCATGATGGTTGCATAAACCTCTTCAACAGTGACATGATTCAGTACAAATTCATTCGGTGAACTCGTACTACGCGAGTTACTTTATTGAAAGAAACGAACGATGATCGCATTTGATCAGCACAAATCAGGCCTATTTTTAGGGAGTGAATTGTTGTTTACGGTTCACACTCGGTTGGAACCCTTCTCCACTCTCGCCTTACCCACGGACACGGTCATGACGTCACCACAAGACCTCTGTGCACTTCCTGTGCACTGCGAACTCTCGATACTTCGAAGTATCGATACTCCGATATATCGGTGGTATCGTGCCGTCCCTATACTCGCAGAATGCACTGAATTCCCTCTTCCGAACTTCGAAATCCCCCGGAAAATCAGTTAAATACCCGGGAACGATTTAACATGTCATCAGGAAGTATTCAACAATTTGAAACATGCATCTAGCCTCTCTTTTATTACATTTGAAAATGCAATCATTATTGTCCACCTGTAATTTAATGTACAAGTTTGGCGCCCATGACCAAATCGGTTGAAAGCGACTAATTTTGCTTCCGAGTCTACCAAGGTAGCGAAGGCTTTGTTTTCACTTTTCAAGGACGAAAAAAAAAGTTCTCCAAAATCAAAATTTCCACTCGCGTTTTGAGTTTTAGACCTTTCTGAACAATTTTGGTTCCGTGTCTGTCTGTCTGTCTGTCCGTCTGTCATGATTTCCTTGTAACGCGCATAACTATACGAAGTTATAGTCCGATTTCTATGAAATTTTCAGGGATTGTGCGGGTTGGTGTGTAGACGGTCCCCTATGAAAATCATCATCCCCGGACTGATAGAAGCGACTGCGCATGCGCAAACGTGAATTCCTTGTAACGGCCACAACTTCTACATTTTCCATCCGATTTCAATGAAATTTTCAGGGATCATGTGGATTAGGTTTTAGATGGTCCCCTATGAAAATCATCGTCCCCGGACTGATAGAAGGAATTGCGCATGCGCGAACGTGAATTCCTTGTAACGGCCATAACTTCCACATTTCCAATCCAATTTCAATGAAATTTTCAGGGATGTTACAGAGTAGTGTTTAGATGGTCCCCTATGAAAATCACAGAGAATTGTTTTTCATAGAGGGATGGTCTCCTGTGAGAATCTCAAATCCTATTAATTGCAGGTCATCGGTAGCTCAGAGGATAAAGTCTTGATTTAAGCTCCTAAGGTCGCGGGTTCGAAACCCAACCGAGGCTATGTATTTTTTGATCCAATCACATACACCTACTTACTTAATTTTTCATCCGAATTTGATGAAATTTTCTAGGATTGTCCAGATAAGCGTGTAGATGGTCCCCTATGAGGGTAGTGAAAGGTACTTAGAGATTGGTTTTTTGAGATTAACTACTGTGCATCGGATCATCTATACAATCGGGTTATGGATACGAGAAAGCTATGTGCCACACCCACTTGGCAGACGTTTTTGAACTATTTTCACAAAATTTCGATACTTTTAACAAACCAAAATGAAATCTGATTGAAACGGGACCACTATGGATACTTGTAGAACACTTTTCAAAAAGAATCAGGCAGATTGGTGCCCGAATAAAAAAAAGTCTGCCAAGTGGGTGTGGCACATGGCTTCCTCGTATCCATAACCTGATTGTATAGATGATCCGATACACAGTAGTTAATCTCTAAACATCAAAACAAGTTAATCTGTAACATCCTTGAAAATTTCATTGAAATCGGATGGAAAATGTAAAAGTCATGGCCGTCACAAGGAAATTCACGTTTGCGCATGCGCAGTGGCTACTATCAGTCCGAAGGTGATGATTTTCTTAGGGGACCATCTAAATACTAATCTGTAACATCCTTGAAAATTTCATTGAAATCGGATGGAAAATGTAGTAGTTATGGCCGTTACAAGGAAATTCACGTTTGCGCATGCGCAGTGGCTACTATCAGTCCGAAGGTGATGATTTTCTTAGGGGACCATCTAAATACTAATCTGTAACATCCTTGAAAATTTCATTGAAATCCGATGGAAAATGTAGTAGTTATGGCCGTTACAAGGAAATTCACGTTTGCGCATGCGCAGTCGCTTCTATCAGTCCGAGGATGATGATTTTCATAGGGGACCGTCTACACACCAACCCGCACAATCCCTGAAAATTTCATCGAAATCGGACTATAACTTCGTATAGTTATGCGCGTTACAAGGAATTCATGACAGACAGACAGACAGACACACAGACACGGAACCAAAATTGTTCAGAAAGGTCTAAAACGCAAAACGCGAGTGAAAATTTTGATTTTGGAGAACTTTTTTTTTCGTCCTTGAAAAGTGAAAACAAAGCTTCCGCTACCTTGGTAGACTCGGAAGCAAAATGCTAGTGGTACGAACATACAAAAAAAAAAAAAAAAAAATCGTCGTCCCATGACACACCGAACGGCTTCGCCGCGCATGAAGTCGGTCAAAAATCAAAATGACAATACCAAAACCGCGAAAAAAGATAATAAACATAATTGAAATTAACTTTCTTCCTTATTCTACTTCACTTAGTATAATTGTTTACATGTTCGAAGTCGTTCTTGTCAGTGGGAGTTACTTTTTACTTTATTTGAGATGCGTTTTGTGAAGTTCTCAGAAAAAGTGCTCTCCTGTAAAATTACGTTTTTGGACCTTCTTGCCACTGTTTCTCTGTAATGGTTGAAGTTTCGTGTTTCCTCGATTTTTCCTCGAAACTACTATTGTTGAACTCCACTTTAGTCGAGTGGTTTCTTGAAATTTCAACAATAAGGTTTAAAAATAATTTTTCGTTGATAAGCATTAGATCAGTTTAAATCAGTTGGTAAGCGATAAAATTGTTCCACTCGATGTAGTAATTTATTTAATATTTCAGGCAATAAATAGTAGTAGGTAGTCTCCCCCCCCCTCCCCATTATCCACCATAACGTTTATATCATTTTTACGTTGAACTTGCATCTATGAGTTATGGTAGGCAGTCCGTCGAAGTTCACATCCGTATTCGAGGTGAAACACACAAAAAAACACGAAATATGCGGTTTATGGTGTCCTGGCACCACTATAAGTTCCATGGTGGTACAGAGAATAATTCATAAAAATCCGGGGTATAATGAGAATTTTTCCTCAATTTCAAAGGTTAGGTACAATTAGTAAGCTGCGAAGGAGCCGAAATATTAAAAAATCGGATATTTTGTGAATATTATCCCCCCACTCGCCCCCTCCCCATGCTGATATTGATACTCTGGTGAAATAGTGTGTAATTTGGAAAATTTCTGAGTCGAACAAAAAAAGAAATACGCAAATTGGTTGGAAATTGAGGCCTGGGTAGAGTTTACAAGATTATGCCCACAAACGCACACACAGACATACACCTATGATTTTTTTCTTGGACGATTCCAAAGGTTCATTATTGAAAATAATAAACCAAAATCTGAATCTTCCCAAAATCATGATTTTTAAAAATAATTCGGCGTTTCAAAGTTTTTTTGTACAACTTGGGTTTCATTTGTAATTTGATCTGTCCAAGCGAAAACCTATTAGACCTGCCAACTCTGATTATTATGTTGTTCAGTTTTCCTCAGAAGCCAGGTAGCCGTTTCCAAGGCTCGGACCGCTTCATCCATCGGAGAATAGAATCCTCGTGGAGGGAGGCTAATGGCCGGCAATGTCTAAGCCCTGTTCCCGAGGAAAACGGCCAGAATTCACCAATTAGCGTTATCATGTGAATAAAACCTCTCACCACTCAACTGAAAAGCAAGCAGGTAGAAATTCCCTTACATAGTAACCTGGTTTCAACACTGGGCACTCTTCATGGCAATCCGGAAGCCATACCCCTAAAATTTGGCAAGCCGGTTTTCATAACCAGATACCAAATATTCGTTAATCATTCAGGGTTCCAAATTTTAGTCAAATTAGTAGTAATAAGTCATTCAGTAAACTTCCCTTAGTAAATTCAATTAAAACTTAAATTCAGTAAAACTTAAAATTCAGTATTGGAATTATAAACATAACAACTATCTAAACATTCATTTGCCTTTTTCTCGCCTCTCATTACGAGTAAATTATGAGAGAATGTAAATTCAAAAAACGGATTTCAGTGAAATTTTTTTCGAAAATGTCGATTCTAAAAATTTTGAGGCCATTGCAATAGCGTCATTTTCTTCGAAAATTCTCTAGTAACAGATGAGGTTATAGAAAAACATTAATTATTTATAAAAAGTTGTATTTAATGGTTTTTATTTACATATAAAATGAACGTAACCATTCTTAATATTTAACGGATAATAGGGTTGACTAAAAGCGTTATAAAAATCACAAGTTCAAAATTTTAAAACACAGTCAATGGAACAATGGTTCCTCTTCTAAGATAATGGAAGTACCTCGGAACCGAGTCAGTTTTCAGAACATTACAACAGATAAATTGTCCTGATTATTTCCACCACGAGAGAAGGGTGCTGTTTTAGGGATTTCCACCCTTCTGAAGAAAGCACCATTGACAAGTTTTCCACTATCAGTTTGATAGCTGCGGATTTCAGTCTTTTGGCTTCAACTTCGTGGGCGTGAGCCAGGAGACTCGCGGCGTTGAATATTTGCAGTTTTTCGATCAAATTGGATTCGCATTTTCTGATCAATTGGTCTCGAAGTTTGTACTTGTTGGCCGCTGGGAGGATCTGGTGGAGAACGGAATCAGCTTCGGGCGTCTCCCTTGTCATGTACATGAGGCATAGAAGTTCTTTGAAGACAGCAGGGCTGATGTCGTCCAAATGGTATTCGGGCAAGTTAGTTTCAAGTTTGTCAGCAAAAACTGCACTTTGCTCGCTCAGAACCACCTTGTGGGCTTCAAAAGTTTCTCCTTCGACGACTATTTTAGCATCGAGGTGTCTTTTCGTTTTAAGGAAAGAAGCCAGGACGTGTTCAGAAGGCTCTTCTTCAGTCGTAGGCGTCTGTAATTCAACGCTTACTATAAACGGTGATGAATTTCGAAAACCTCCGACCTGCAGGACAGTGTCAGTCCTGATTCCATTTGCTAGTATGTGATCCCATTTTCCTGTGGTCCAACTCATCAGGACGCTCTTTCCTTCAACTTTGTGCGTCGAGTTTTGATAAGCTGACCATTTGCAGACGCACGGGGGCGGTAGGAGCAGTCCAGTGTACTTCAAGGTGACCCGAATAAGCTGATTCCCATTGTTGCCGAAGAGTCCATTTTGGTAATAGAGCTGGCAATGCAGTTTCCAAGTCGTCATACGACCATTCAATTCGACCCTGAACTCTGGAGAACTGATATCCAGACGTGCTCCCGTCATGACATCATACGGGATCGACCAATCAATACCACGAACCGAAACGTGACCAAAATCACATTGTCTTCCGTTGTGAGGAATCACCATAGGTTTCTTTTCGTCCAAAAGTTGTCTTAAAACCGTCGTCATGAGGTCGAAATTCCCGGAGATTTCAGACCATCCTTCTGATTCAATAACAAGTTTCAAGTTGTCACGAATGAATGCAATAATCTTCTGTTTCAGCACGTCTTTCCGCACCAAATCAACACACGCCAAATAACGAGCAGCATTGATGATGTTCAAAGTTTTCAACAACGATTTGCCACACAACTCAGAAAGATCGTTCAACTCGTACTTGTCAGCACAAACGATGAGTTTTGCGGCATGATCGTCAATTTTCTGGACATTGTCAGTGTAGATGTACTCCAGAAGAAGCTCAAAAACGTCTTTTTCGACGTCTTTTTCAATGGCTTCTTTCTCAATGCTTTCCTTCATAGGAGTTGTGAACATAGCGGCAAAATAAGGACTTCTCAATGCTAGGAACATTCTATGAACTTCAAACCGTTTGTCTTCGACGACGATGGTGAAATCTGTGTATTCTTTGTTCTTCATCATGTTGTAGAATCCGTGAAGAATCGCCTGGGTTGAAGACATTTTAAGGGAAGGATCTTTTTTGTCTTCTACGTTGGGATCTTTTCTGTCAGAAGATACCGGATCTAGATTGAGTGGTTGGCCAAATAATGGCGCATTCAGTCCCGCTCCTTGGAATATGATTTGAGGCCGAGGGGCAGACAAATTGTTGAAAAAATTATTGGACATCTTGGTGTAGCAATTATGATGGAAGAGTCTTTTGAACTATTTTGGGCTTGTTTGAGATGCTATTGCAACCTTCAAAATCGTAGGATTTGATATAAGGTTGTAATTGTTTACATACCGAAATAAATGGGCATTTGGTGCTCCAGGTGGAAGCAAAACATGAAGGTTTTGTCGTTGAGGTGACTCTGGAAGAAGAGAAGTGTCACAGATGCGGCCAAGCTGTCCCAAGCAAACGTCAAGATCGGATTCGATGGATTGATAAGGGTTTCTATGGCAACGTATACAAAATAACATCAACGGTAAACGCTCAGCTTGAGCCACGTTGGGGAACTGAGGTTGGTGATGCGGTGTGACGTAGTTGAGGCCCCCCTCCAAGATCGCGAGGCGTCGGTGACCTTCGGCTCTTCCCTAGCGCCCGATCCATTTTATCAGTATGCCCCGTACTGCACTTATTCGAGCCGTAATCTTCGTGAACTCAGACGATAACCGATAACCAAAGAGAACCAGAGAGAAGTGCATCCAACGCTCGATACCTTCTAAGAATACAATTTAACTAATCTTAGACCTATCGATGCACTGATAAGGAACAAGTAAATTGTTCGGCACTGGGACTAGATCGACAAAAAACGTTTGCCATGAGGGTGTCATCCAAAAGAGAATTTTGTTTTTCGAAGGGTGTATCTACCTATAATACGATACAAAGGTGTATGTTTTATGACAGTTTGTCACATAAAGCGGAAGTTATAGCATTTCCAAGTCAAATTCAACCTTTTCTAACTCAAATTCAACCTTTTCCAAAACAAATTCAACCTTTTCCAAGTCAAATTCAACACTTTCACCATTATTAGGGAAATGATCAAAAATACGCACAAGCCCTAATTGTACCAAATGCTTGTTTGTGATTGGGGACTGGGCTGAAACAATACTCCAACGCAGTAGGTAGGTACCTATACATTTTAAAAAATCATGTTTAAAACATAATAACATTTAATAAAATTTATTAAAAAACGTGGCAATTTATTACACAATGGTTTATTATTTTTCTATATAGATCACTCGTCTACAAAATCACCAACCATCCAATATGAAGGAAAAAAAGAAAAAAAATCAAAATCACCAACTATTGATCGGATTTCGGTCAGCTCTAATTTGAATTGAGATTAGGCCACTTTTGCGATTCACACTCGTCTTTTGATTTATATATATAGGTATATATATATATTTTAATATAAACCCTTAAATTTTCGTAGGGAGCGAACGGTTTGTCCTTCAGAGCTCCGCGTGGTCTCAACAAATTCTAAAAATTCTATAGAATCCTTAATTGAAGGAAAAACAATACCTTTATATCAAAATTTTTTGAGTTAGGGCGTTTTCAAAATTTCAAAATTGATTTTGGAACCCTTAGAAGTGACCTACATCAACCAAAAGCTTCGGGGCACAACTAGACCCCAAATGGAGCCTACATACCACATTTCATCAAAATCGGTCAATGCTAAGTGGCAAAAGTGCCGCGTACGGCGGACGGACGGCCAAATTTTTATTCGATTTTTGGATTCTACGTACCTTGAAACGTAAACCATCAAATTTTGAGGGGGTTTTAAAATTTTTTTTTCTTGGTCGATTCCAAAGGTTCATTATTGAAAATAATAAACCAAAAGAGAACAACAAAATATATAATTTATGGCTTTTCCAAGTCAAATGCAACTTTTTCCTAGAAGCAGTTTAAAAAAAAATGTAATCTATTGATTCAAATTTTTAAAAGACCCTTGCCTCATTTCATTGTTTTTTTTTAAGTGAAAAAAATCAAAGATAGACTTTCTAAAAGTAAGATTTTTAATTTTAAGACTTTTAAAATATTAATTGTTGATTTAAAAAAAATTAAACATGATTTTGTTTTATGTATAGGTTCTTACCTATTGCATTCCCAGTCCCCAATCATAGACAAGCATCTGGTACTACATTGAGGGCATTTGCGTATTTTTCCTCATTTCCCTAATAATGGTGAAAAGGTTGAATTTGAGTTGGAAAAGGTTGGATTTGACTTGGAAAAGGTTGAATTTGAGTTGGAAAAGATTTGATTTGACTTGGAAAAGGTTGAATTTGAGTTGGAAAAGGTTGGATTTGACTTGGAAAAGGTTGAATTTGAGTTGGAAAAGATTGGATTTGACTTGGACTGGGTTGAATTTGACTTGAAAAAGGTTGAGTTTGACTTGGAAAATTTCCAATAGCATTTAATGCTATATATCCCTTTTTTTGGGTAACTTTTCAGTTTTTTATTTTACTTTCTTTGTGGATAGACATGGCCATCCGTGGAGAGGCCTTGACGTTTGTGAATGAGGCGAATAGGAAAGACTAGTGGAACAACATGTCAAGGATTGAAATATTAGAGACAAAAAGTTGTATAAAGAAGGTAATTGTGACAATCTTATGTTATGGTAAATATTGTATAGTTTAAGTATAAGTTTTGACAGGTTCAATGTGCCTAGTATTATTCTATAGTTATCGACTATTCTCTTTATCAAATTACTTTTTTTTTAGCCTGAAGATGCTGTTAAGGTTAGCCAGCGAAACTGATGCTAAACAATAATAAAACCAATGTTGCCTTTTTCTTACTAAGAAGAGGACCCTGAGTCGATTCCAAGTAAATCAATACCTACCTCATGACTCTACAAAGTTCAACAGTCACACTGAACATTGCAACTAACCGCAAAGCCGAGTGTGATTATGACTGAAGAATGACCACATTATGAGAGGCCGTTGTGTAATATTGTCTCCAAGATGCGTTCGATGAATAGGTAATCATTTGGTGGGATTTCATCACCGTCAAGGGGGCGAGAAAACGAAGAAGCTGAACTGCCAGTCATAAACCGTTTTATGACTACATTTCCGTAATCTGGTTGATTCTACTGAAAGTGAAGGGCTGATGGTGTAGCTATTTCATGTTATTTCGAACCAATCCCTTTTTAACTTGAGGAACTGATAGGAAAATGGCTATAATCCCCCCCCCCTTCTACGGCCTCCACTAAGTGCAGCCCGTTCGCTATACCTTTTAGAAAGATAAACTTCGTCACCCTCATTGCATTAGAGGCTGTCAGTACCATATCCGCCATTCCTTGTCGCTACATAACCTGATTTATTCCCTTTCAATCGCATTTGCATAATAAAAAAAGATGGGAGGAGGAGGAAATTCTTTTAACATTATTGCGTTGTTCGATCTCCTACTGTTCGATCTTCATTTCCTATCAGAAATCAGCTCATCGCTATGTGAATAATAACAATACAGTGATACGCTGCCTCCTCAGCAAAATATAGTTCAGACGTCGAGCTGGATAATGCAGACTGGTAAACTTAGTAAATTTCCGAAGAAAAGGGAAAATAACCCCCGTTCCTCCTTCATTTAAACGAAGGAGTGCGAAGTAGTGCACTACTATATAGGTATCCGAGCCGAACAAAAAAATTGTTTACTAATGCTTAAATTCCAGGAGACTTCTTACTCCAGGAGAATAGTTCACTTTCGACCGGTAAGCGATAAAAAAGGAATTTTTATTAATATTTCTACTGCACAAAACCTCTTCACTCGATGTAATTTAGATTGCATTTTGAGTCTGGAATTGAGACTTCATCACCATATTGAATTACCGCAGCACTTTCCTTAGTTACCATGGACCGATTTTGATGTAATTTGGCATATGGACTTCATTTGGGGTCTAGTTGTGCCGCTAAGCTTTTGGTTGATATAACTCACTCCAGGACTGAAATTTTCAATTGGCAGGCCTTTAATACCCCAATGGGATAGGGTCAATAGTATACCATGAAGGCTCTATTTGGGGTCTAGTTGTGCCCCGAAGATTTTGGTTGATGTAGGTCACTTCTAAGGGTTCAAAAATGAAGTTTGAAATTTTGAAAACACCTTAACTCAAGGTATTGTTTTTCCATCAATTTAGGATACTATAGAATTTTTTGGACCACTCGGAGCCCTGTAGGACAAACCGTTCGTTCCCTACGAGAATTTAAGGGTTGGACTTAGGTAAATTAGAAACACGAGTGTGAATCGCAAAAGAGGCCTTATCTCCGTTCAAATTTTAGCTGACCAAAATGCGATCGTTGTTCGTTTCTTTGATTTGTACTCAGTTTTGCGTCCTTAGCAACCAGTAATCTAATTTCATAATTGGACCTCGTTATGCAAATACCTGGTAAGCGACAAAAGTCGATTTTGAGAAAAACGCGTCCAAAGTTTTTACGAGTATACACGTTGTTTTGGTAGTTGGCATGGGAATTAAGAAGTCAAACTTCGTCTCTGGGGGTTTTTTGGTGTGTTCTTTCCAGCTATTTGGTCAAAATGTAAGAAAAATGTCTGCAAGTATCATTTTTATGCTTACCTGGTTTTTGAAAAAAATCACCAAGAGCAGAAACCTAAATTGCAATACCTGGTAAGCGCCAATTTGTCGCTTACCTGGTTTTTGCAAAAATCACCCAGAGACCAAATCTAAATTTTGAAAACCTGGTAAGCGCCAATGTGTCGCTTAACTGGTAATTGCGAAATTAATTGAACAGAAATAGAACATTGATAACAGGGTAAGTGCCAGTTTGTCGATTTCCTGTTTGTTGTCACATCAAAAAGAACAGAGACTTTACCAGGAAAATGTCACTCCTAACCTTTTACTGAGGGTGCACGAAAAAAAAGAAAGCATGATGGTCACCAAATTCATGTAAGTACTTGTACTTACTTACTTGAAAATGTTTATAAAAAGATAGTAGATGATAACAAAATAAATTTGGTTATAACTGACAGGTTCTACGCCATTGATATAGTTCCCTCTCCCTCGATTGATACGTTTTGTGATAGTCAGGGCATAGCTAAATCGTGTTCCTCGTGAACTATGTAATACCTATAGGTACGTAAAACCGGTCGCTCGCCACAATCCACGGATTAGAGCTCGGAATTCGATAGGCAGATAATAAGTCAGACAAGACTAAATCTTTAAACACGAGAAAACTAAGGCACATTTGAACTAACTTCTTACCACGAGTATTCATTTTAATGTTTAAAAAAAAACTACACAATTTTTGGTTGGAATCTCGGATGGAAGAACGTGACCGTTACAATAAAATTCTTAGATTAATCTGTCGCTTACCAGCTTGTTGACTCAGATGTTTGGCCCAGCTGAATTTACGCAAATCCCTGGTAAACGACGATCTCTGGCGGTTACCTGGTGTTTGCGTAACTCCTTTAGTGATCAATTGGTGCTTACCTGGTATTTGCAATGAAACCTAGTGGCGCTTACTAGGTATTTGCGAAATAAAATTCAACATTTGGCACTTACCAGGTTTTTGCAAAATAAAAAACCGCGGATACAAGGCTTGTCGCTTACCTGACGTAATAATTTAATTACTTTTAATAAATATAACTGAATGAAACCACTCCAGAATCGTAGATCTTGACAAGCTGAATCCAACGATACCAAAAACTCGATTTTCGATTTTTGTCGCTTACCAGGTATTTGCATAACTGGGTCCAATTAATGCACCCACAACTCTTCATTTATTCAAATTAAACTTGATTGTGATGCGAAAATATGGTTGGTAGGCAGTGACAATGGCAAAGCTGTTCTCTTTGCAGGCGAGTGATCTATTCAGAAAAATAATAAACCAATGTGTAATAAAACTTAGAGCTTCCTTCTTGGGTAGTGAGGAAGCAAAGTATGTAAATTTCCCATTACGATTTACTCGTAATAATTATTTTTCGAGATATTTACGAAAACCCCCAAAATGGGACCTTTAGTGGCCCCCCTCCCCTCGAGCTCGTGCCCCACCCTCCAGGACTTTTAGTATGTTAATAAGGATACCCACCCCTACATCTGAGCCAATTTTGGTTTGGGTTCTATTTTTTTCTACCTCAGGCCCTTTTTTAGTCTTCGTTGCCCGGACTAATCACTCGTGTACGTATTATAGCTACCACTAACATTTTTGGCCCCGTAGAAAAATACTTTTTTCTCATATGTCTCAGTAGTCTCGCTCCATGACATTTCGAAATGGGAAAGGCTTATTGGGCGGGAGACATCCCGTTGGGGCTGAGTAGACACGAATGATGATCAAATGGCGTGACCCTCCATCCAGACAGGGCATGTTCCGAGTTAAGACCTCCGCTATGTGACATTTGAGCTTCATCTCGGAGTGTGTATGTGCATGTGTGTACGTGTGGGCGAGTTTTCGTTATGGTCTGATGAGATCGTTGGCTCACTGTTATGGGGCGTCGTTGGATGAGACCGTTAACCCTCGAGAAGGGATACAGCAGTGCTAACGAACGCGAGCTCGGTATTTGGACGAGAGCCTCGGTGAATATTCTGAGCATTTCCTTTTAAAAATTGTTCTGCAACAGGTCGATTGCCAGTAACTGGAAGTGAAGTGTTCGTGAAACAAGCTACCTACTCTAACTAGGTAGGCAGCTGACTCTTACTGTCAGGTAGGTAATATATCTACAAGGTGTTGATGATCACCGATTTTGACGGAACTTTTGTAATAAGATGGCTTCCATTCTAGATTCAGTCAGTGAGTAAACGGGTTTTCCTCTTTTTATCTGGCAATTATAGTTCAATTTTTGATGATTCTCTAGACACAAATGAATTAAGAAGATCCTTGAAATTTTCAAATTTAGGTACAATTTTGAAACTTTGAGCGCCAGTTCGTTAGAGATTATACTAACCCGGAACGAGGAAGGAACGGCGACAGACTGAAACCCTCTTAACTGAAAAATTTACTAAGCCGATCTGATTGACTGAATTTATTAATTTAACCGTTTTGATCTAGAAGGTGTATAATTATATATAATATTGAAAGAAAGTGAGAAGGAATTTCAAAAGGGAAATTGGTTTCTGGTTTATAAAAACCAGATAGGTAACCGAAAAATGGCTTCTGGTCTGTTAAAATCAGCTTACTGGTGAGAGATAGTGGTTTCTGGTCTCTTAAAACCAGGTTACCAGAGAAGTAGAGATCATCCCAAACTTATTTTGGGGTTCGTAAAAAAAAGGTCTGAGGTTAAGGGCGGAATTCATAGACAAGGGTTGAGAGTGAGTGCCCACTCACACTCATCCGCGTTCAGGGTCGGCCTCTACTTAAGTGTTGTAGTCGCCTGAGTGCACACTCAGCCTGAGAGCCTGAGGGCTACTCAACTTCTTTTTCTACTCTTCTTTTTCCATCAATTTAAGATAGTATTGAACTTTTAGAGACCACGCGGAGCTCTGTAGGACAAAACGTTCGCTCCCTACGAGAAATTAAGGGTTGTACTTACGATAAATCAGGAATACGAGTATGAAACGCAAAAGAGGCCTAATCTTCGTTCAAATTTTAGCTGACTGAATGCGATCGATGTTTTTCTTCGTGTTGATTGGTGGTAACAATGACAATGCCGCGACATTTGTAGACGAGTGATTTATATAGAAAAATAATAATCCTTTGTGTAATAATTTGCAGCGTTTTTATTTCATTATCTACCAAAACCAAAAATCTGGAAGGTAGTTAGTATGAAGTCGCGTGGATGTACCCCACGAGATTTCTCACCGCCAGATTTCGCCCAAATTTAGAGGAATGCTGGTACTTCATACCAAAAATTTGTCAACTATAAACTTAGACAAGAATATTGATATGCATCCAAGTCTGACATGTACAAAGAGAGGAAAAATTGAGAAACATCTCAGGATAGTAGGAAGTAGATCCTCCCCTCTGGTTGCTTGGTTTTGTAGGGATTTCTACCTTCATGGGACCTAACCGTTCTTTCATGAACTCTACTGGCTGAGTCACTACTAGGCATTCTAATTTAAATACCTATTAAATTTCAATTTCAATTTTTCAATTAAAACCAACAGCCGCTTCGTATAATCAATATTTTCATGTACTTACCAATTTATAGCAAAATGGGATTAAGGGGGTTCATGAATCGGTCTATGTTAATACGTTATCGTGTAGGTACCAGTTTCGCTAAATATAATCATGATATTATTATCATCATATTTTTTAAAATTCTTCATCTAGGTACTAATTTTGAGTAATCTCAAAATGTTCATTTCTATGTACCTTGCACTACCCTCATAGGGAACCATTTATCGAATTTGAATGGAAGAAGTAGAAATTATGGCTGTTACATGGATTTTACGTTTGCGCAAGCGCAGAGGCTACTGTCAATCCAGGTGCAATGATTTTCATAGGGAACTGCCTACACGCCAATCCACACAATCCCTGAAAATTTCATCAAAATCGGACAATAAGTTCTGCCCGATACATGGATTTTATGACAGACAGACATGAAGCTGAAAAATAAATGACTAAAACCTAAAAGGCGAGTGGAAATTTTGATTTTGGAGAACATTTGTGAACCTTGAAAACAGAAAATATCGTTCGCTACCTTGCCAAGGTAACCAAGGTAACCTTGGTAGACTCGGAGCAAAATATTTAGCTGCCAGCTCTATTGGTTGGCGAGAACTGATACATAAGAGACGAAAAGTAGAGGTTTTCCAGTTTGGAGAAAACCCGCATTATGTGAAAGGTGGCTGTGGATTGAGGAAGTATTTTGGGATCCAAAGTTCGTAACTATTCCATATTGAAGGAATTTATGAGGCCTGATTATTCCTTATCTATGATTCTTATCATTCTGTTACACCGGTTAGGTTAAATTACCTACGTCATGTCACTTACTGATAAGATACGTAAGATCTTGTTCTTGGTTTTCGCGCTTCTCTCTTACTCCGTACATTCCCACGTTTACCTGACAGGTCGTTCTCCCGTTTTTATTTGTTTGGAACTTTGTCTCAAAAACAGCTTGTAAGTGTAGTAAGTAGATTTTGTTTTATTACTTATTGCTTAAGTTTCACTAGCACAAACATGAGGTAAAGAATGTCGTAACAATAGCATTATTTGAACTCCATTTTCACTTCCGCCGGCGGAAGCACCATGACCCACATAGTGACCTGAGTGACCAAAACCAAGAACACCACATCCTGATTTCGTGACTCGCTACGCCTCCAAACACGAATAGCGAGGATCAGGGACTCATTGGTAGCAGAAACACATGCAACCGAGAACTATTTAAGAAAAAGTTTGTTAAATTAAATGAATATTTAAAAAATTATTTCAATTAAAAAACTTTTGCCAAGAGGGTGTGGCACAAAGTTTCCTCGTATCCATAACCCGACTGTATGGATGATCCGATGCATAGTAGTAAACTCCAAACATCAATCTCTAAGTACCTTCCACTACCCTCATAGGAGACCATCTTCACGCCGATCTGAACAATCCTGAGAAATTTCGGCGAAATCGGATGGAAAATGTAGAAGTTATGGATGTTACAAGAAATTGACGTTTGCGCATACGCAGTGGCTACCACCAGTCTGGGGACAATGATTTTCATAAGGGACCAACTACAACCAAATTCGCATATTACCTGAAAATGTCATCGAAATCGGATGAGAAATAGAGAAATTATGGCTGTTACAAGGAATTCACGTTTGCGCATGTCCATCAACTATTCCTCTGGGGCTGATGATTTTCATAGGGGACTGTCTACACGCCAATCCAAACAATACAAGAAAAATTTCATCAAATTCGAAAGAAAAATGTAAGTGTTATGGCTGTTACAAGGATTTTACGTTTTGCGCAAGCGCAGAGACTAATGTCAATTTTGAGGCCTTGATTTTCATAGGGGACCATCTACAACCTAGGCCGCATAATTACTGAAAATTTCATCGTAATCGGATCGAAAATGTGGAAGTTATGCGCAGCGGCTACTATCAGTCCGGGGGTGATATCGACACCTGAGCGCCCAAAGGGCCAAACTGCTTTTTCTTGTTCAAAGGGCCAAACTGGAATCTAAACGAAAAGTTATTAGGGCCAAACTGATCAACGGCCATCAACGTGATTCATAGGGCCAAACTGCTGATCTAACCAACTAAAACGCAGCCACAAACTACTCTGTTTGCTATTTGCGTGTCAGAGACAAATATAATGGCACTGAACCACAACAACTGACTAGAAAATCGATCTCTGACACTTTATTATGTTCACGTCCACTACCTACCTATTTGTTGCATCCTGTGTTTTTGGTATATTGTATTCAATAATGAACCTTTGGAATCGACCATGAAACAATTTTTTTAACCCCTCCCCCCTCAAAATTTGTTGGTTGACGTTTCAAGGGACGTAGAATCCAAAAATCGAATAAAAATTTCGTCGTCCGTCCGCCGTCCGCAGCACTTTCCCCACTTAGCATTGGCCGATTCTGATGAAATTTGGTATATGGGCTCCATTTGGGGTCTAGTTGTGCCCCGAAGCTTTTGGTTGATGTAGGTCACTTCTAAGGGTTGAAAAATAAGAGTTGACATTTTGAAAACGCCGTAACTCAAAATATTCTGATGTAAAGGTATTGTTTTTCCATAAGTTTTTGCGTTCGAGTCCACCAAGATAGGGGAAGCTTCGTTTTCACTTTTCAAGTTTAAAAAAAAAATTTCTCAAAAACAAAGTTCCGTGTCTGTCTGTCTGTCCGTGTGTCTGTCATGAAATTCTTGTCGCACCCATAACTTCTACATTTTTCACCCGATTTCAATGACAATTTCAGGGAGTGTACGGGTTAGCGTGTAGATGGTCCCCTATAAAAAATCATCGCCCACAGACTAATAGTTGCTACTGCGCATGCGCAAACGTGTATTTCGTTGTACCAGCCATAACTTTCACATTTTCAAAGCAAACGTGAAATCTTTGTAACTGTCATAACTTCTACTTTTCCATCCAATTTCGACGAAATTTCTCAGGATTGTGCAAATTGGAGTGTAGATAGTCCTCTATGAAGGTAGTGCAAGGTACATAGAGATCGATTTTTTTGAGACTAGTACTATGTATCGGATCAACTATACGTTATTCCTGAGCCATATTCTTTTGAAAAATAGAATAAAAAAAAGTCTGCCAAGTGGGTGTGGCACATAGCTTCCTCGTATCCATAACCCGATTGTTTAGATGATCCGATGCATAGTAGTTAATCTCAAAACACCAATCTCTAAGTACCTTTCACTACCCTCATAGGGGACCATCTACACGCTAACCTGGACATTCCTAGAAAATGTCATCAAATTTGGATAAAAAATTAAATGAGTAGATGTATGTGATTGGATCAAAAAATTCTTAGGCTCGGCTGGGATTCGAACCCGCGACCCCTGGAGCTCAAATCAGGACTCTTTCATCTGAGCTATTAAACTTGTCATGAAAAAGTTTTGAGATTCTCACAGGAGACCATCCCTCTATGAAAAACAGTTCTCTATGATTTTCATAGAGGACCATCTAAACACTACTTCGTAACATCCCTGAAAATTTCATTGAAATCGGATGGAAAATGTAGAAGTTATGGCCGTTACAAGGAAATTCACGTTTGCGCATGCGCAGTGGCTACTATCAGTCCGAAGGTGGTGATTTTCATAGGGGACCATCTAAATACTAATTTGTAACATCCCTGAAAATTTCATTGAAATCGGATTGAGATTGTGGAAGTTATGGCCGTTACAAGGAATTCACGTTTGCGCATGCGCAGTCGCTTCTATCAGTCCGGGGACGATGATTTTCATAGGGGACCATCTACAACCTAATCCACATAATCCCTGAAAATTTCATCGAAATAGAGTTGAAAATGTGGAAGTTATGACCGTTACAAGGAAATTCACGTTTGCGCATGCGCAGTAGCTACTATGAATCCGAAGGTGGTGATTTTCATAGGGGACCATTTAAATACTAATCTGTAACATCCCTGAAAATTTCATTGAAATCGAATGGAAAATGTAGAAGTTATGGCCGTTACAAGGAATTCACGTTTGTGCATGCGCAGTCGCTTGTATCAGTCCGAGAATGATGATTTTCATAGGGGACCGTCTACACACTAACCCGCACAATCCCTGAGAATTTCATCGAAATCGGACAATAACTTCGTATAGTTATGCGCGTTACAAGGAATTGATGACAGACACACAGACAGACAGACACACAGACACGGAACCAAAATTGTTCAGAAAGGTCTAAAACGCAAAACGCGAGTGAAAATTTTGATTTTGGAGAACTTTTTTTTTTCGTCCTTGAAAAGTGAAAACAAAGCTTCCGCTACCTTGGTAGACTCGGAAGCAAAATTGACCGAAATACCCCATTGGGTTATGGATACGAGGAAGTTATGTGCCTCACCCACTTGGCAGGCGTTTCTTTTGATTGTCTTTAGTACAATCTATTCTCCCTCCACTCGTTCTTTTTCGAATGTGGTTTTGGAAAAGGTGATTTCAAACGATGGCTAGAACTCGAAGGGGGAAGCAAGGGAAAGTGTTCTCAACCAGATCTCAGCTCATGGTTTTTCGGGCCTTACAACAACTGAGAGAGTTATATAATGATGATTCGAATAGTTTCGATTAAATTGACTAGAATATTTTTTATGACTTATGGCTCTTGAGTCAGTAAGATTTGGCAGAATCGAGTTCGTTCTTTCAAGTCCTGATGTTTGCTTAGGTACAGACGATTCAGTTAATCAACTAAATCAATCAAATTGCATTGAATCAATTGAGTTGAAGTCTGAACACCAGTAAGATAGGTAACTTGTCAAGTGTAATGATAATTTTCTTGCCGTCCAGTTGTGTCACTGTGACCACTCCTGCTTTTTCCTTCAGTTTGTGTACCAAAGGGGCGATTCCTCACCAGTACCACGCAGAATACTTCCAGATGAAGAATAAGCACAACATACGTGATGAGCTCATTGAGACAAATGAAGAGGACAATGCTGAATAGATGACGATATAACAAATCTAATAATCATTGATGAATAGAGGATATATCCTCTATTCATCAATGATTATTAGATTTGTTTCAAATGCTATGGTTTTCATTTACTATTGGAATAATTAAAATTTCGTTATCCGTGTTTCAGAAATTACTTAATTTCTGTGTTTTGGTAATAGAATGGCACTATTCAACCATACCTACGTGAGTTGAAATCGGGGTTTCAAAGAAAGACCAAAACATAAGAAAAACGAAAACATAAGTGATTGGATAGGTACCAAATACCCAGAGAGTTGTAAAAATGGGTAGTTAATTATAATAATTTATTAACGTTTGATTTCAACTGACGTATTAATTGAAGAAGAAATTGCAGATTGACCAGAGCAATTTCCAGGTGAAGGAAAGTCGCAAACCTTAGGGCCAAACTGGCAGTTTGGCCCCTTGTCGCTCACAAATCTCAAGGTCAAATTATGCCCATAGGGCCAAACTGGACCTCTTCCCAGTTTATCTTTTTTTCTTAATATTACAAATTGCGGATGATTCAAAAAACGGTTTGGAATTCAATCTTACGTAGATTTTGGACCAATTACAAAAAAACCTAGTTGACTTCATGTACACTGGCCTCGCTACAATCGCTTGCGTTTTAGAAATAGTAGTTCCGGAAGCAGTTTGGCCCTTTGGGCGCTCAGGTGTCGATATTTTCATAGAGGACCGTCTACATGCCAACTCGCACAATCCCTGAAAATTTCATCGAAATCGGACAAAACTTCGTATAGTTAGACATGTCATATGTCCGTTACACGGATTTCATGACAGACACACAGACAGAGAGACACGGAACCAAAATCGTTCGAGAAGGTCTAAAACGTGAAATGCAAGTAGAAATTCCGATTTTGGAGAACTTTTTTTTTCAACCTTGAAAAGTGAAAACAAAGTTCCCGCTACATGCCTTGGTAGACTCGGAAGCAAAATGTTTTATAATGCATTTATTTAGGTAAAATTAATGTCACTGATCACACTCAACTTTCAATCTAAAAGTCAAGTAAGGTCAAATAACCAACAAGTGACCCTAATGCCTGTTCTTTCTCTATTTTTCACACCTTGGATGTGCAGATTCAAATAAATTAATCAGATACGAGTAGTATCACCTCGTTCTGATTGTGGTATTCACCCTAGTAGTCCAGTCAAATTAGCCAAAAAAGGGGGGGGGGGTTTGCATTAATTCCGGACAAAGCGAAACTTTTATGGGTGACTTGTGGGTGCCTATGGAACATGTTTTTAGTATATTCTACTAGATTCTCCTTGTGCTAACTTTTTGGTGCCCGAAAAACCGCGATTTTTCGGCACTTGTTTCAGTTTTTTGCCTATAACTCGTACACGATGCATCCTACGGAAAATTTTACTCTTTCCTTTATTAAACAGGATGAATTTCTGCGTCGAATGACCACCTGAAACGTTAAGATCGGTTCAGCCGTTTGGCCGAAATCGATCGTTGAAGTTTGGCGATTTTTCCCAAATTGGTTGAAAAATGGGTTACGCTCAAGTCTCAAGGCCTGTACATCAAAAACAGCGTATCCAACCAAAAAATGTCACATAATCAAAGTTGTAGAGAATCAAATTTTGTGTAAGAAAAGCATCCCCCCTTCCTCCCCCCTCCCACCCGCCCCTACCAAATGATAGAATAACGAAACAACTTCTGAGTAAACGAAATTATGAGTATTGAAAACGGTGTTGCAATCAAAAAATGTCATATAATCAAAGTGAAACGTCTGTTGTTCGACCTAAGGCACTGAAGTACTTATAATAATAGAAGAGGCAAAAGAAAAAACATCTCCTAGATTCTCCTTTTGCTCACTTTTTGGTGCCCGAAAAACCACGATTTTTCGGCACTTGTTCCAGTTTTTCGCCTATAACTCGTACACGATGCATCCTACGGAAAATTTTACTCAATCCTTTATTAAACAGGATGAATTTCTGCGTCGACTGACCACCTTCATTTTTTAGATCGGTTCAGCCGTTTGGCCGAAATCGATCGTTGAAGTTTGGCGATGTTTCCCAAATTGGTTGATCGCCAAAACTTCAACGATCGATTTCGGCCAAACGGCTGAACCGATCTAAAAAGTGAAGGTGGTCAGTCGACGCAGAAATTCATCCTGTTTAATAAAGGATTGAGTAAAATTTTCCGTAGGATGCATCGTGTACGAGTTATAGGCGAAAAACTGGAACAAGTGCCGAAAAATCGTGGTTTTTCGGGCACCAAAAAGTGAGCAAAAGGAGAATCTAGGAGATGTTTTTTCTTTTGCCTTTTCTATTATTATAAGTACTTCAGTGCCTTAGGTCGAACAACAGACGTTTCACTTTGATTATATGACATTTTTTGATTGCAACACCGTTTTCAATACTCATAATTTCGTTTACTCAGAAGTTGTTTTGTTATTCTATCATTTGGTAGGGGCGGGTGGGAGGGGGGGGAGGAAGAGGGGATGCTTTTCTTACACAAAATTTGATTCTCTACAACTTTGATTATGTGACATTTTTTGGTTGGATACGCCGTTTTTGATGTACAGGCCTTGAAACTTGAGCGTAACCCATTTTTCAACCAATTTGGGAAAAAGCGGCAAAATTCAACGATCGATTTCGGCCAAACGGCTGAACCGATCTTAACGTTTCAGGTGGTCATTCGACGCAGAAATTCATCCTGTTTAATAAAAGATTGAGTAACATTTTCCGTAGGATGCATCGTGTACGAGTTATAGGCGAAAAACTGAATCAAGTGCCGAAAAATCGCGGTTTTTCGGGCACCAAAAAGTTAGGACCAGGAGAATGTTTTTTCTTTCGCCTTTTCTAGTATTACAAGTACCTCAGTGCCTTAGTAAGTTGAACAACAGACGTTTCACTTTGATTATATGACATTTTTTGATTGCAACACCGTTTTCAATACTCATAATTTCGTTTACTCAGAAGTTGTTTCGTTATTCTATCATTTGGTAGGGGCGGGTGGGAGGGGTGAGGAAGGGGGGATGCTTTTCTTACACAAAATTTGATTCTCTACAACTTTGATTATGTGACATTTTTTGGTTGGATACGCCGTTTTTGATGTACAGGCCTTGAAACTTGAGCGTAACCCATTTTTCAACCAATTTGGGAAAAATCGCCAAACTTCAACGATCGATTTCGGCCAAACGGCTGAACCGATCTTAACGTTTCAGGTGGTCATTCGACGCAGAAATTCATCCTGTTTAATAAAGGAAAGAGTAAAATTTTCCGTAGGATGCATCGTGTACGAGTTATAGGCAAAAAACTGAAACAAGTGCCGAAAAATCGCGGTTTTTCGGGCACCAAAAAGTTAGCACAAGGAGAATCTAGTAGAATATACTAAAAACATGTTCCATAGGCACCCACAAGTCACCCATAAAAGTTTCGCTTTGTCCGGAATTAATGCAAACCCTAACTGCTAATTTGACTGGACTATAGATCCAACCGTCAATCACTGTTTAATCGTGGCCGTTATGCAGATTGTATCGAAACGCACCATGCCGGCGATATGGTAGTCCCAGGTGTTTGAATATGAATAGGTAATATAATTCGAATGACGAATGGCCACAATGGATTTCGAGGTGATCAATGTTTGGAACCTTGCTATCAGTCGGCACTATGTACAGCTAATCACTACGAACGATAGGCTTTGGCACATAAACTGAAAAATCGTCACGAAAACTAAGCAAGTCTTGCTCACGCGACCGAAATAAATAAATAAAAACGTCTGCCAAGTGGGTGTGGCACATAGCTTCCTCGTATCCATAACCCGATTACATAGATGATCAGATGCATAGTTGTTAATCTCAAAACACCAATCTCTAAGTACCTTCCACTACCCTCATAGGGGACCATCTACACGCTAATCTGGACAATCCTAGAAAATTTCATCAAATTCGGATGGAAAATTAAGTGAGTAGATGTATGTGATTGGATTAAAAAAGTACTTAGCCTCGGCTGGGATTCGAACCCGCGACCCCTGGGGGACAGTTGAAGTTACGGCTGTTACAAGGAATTCACGTTTGCGCATGCGCAGTCGCTTCTATCAGTCCGGGGATGATGATTTTCATAGGGGACCATCTACAACCTAATCCACATAATCCCTGAAAATTTTATCGAAATCGGGTGGAAAATGTGGAAGTTATGGCCGTTACAAGGAATTCACGTTTGCGCATGTGCAGTGGCTACTATCATTCCTAAGGTAATAATTTTCATGGGGGACCATCTAAATACTAATCTGTAACATCCCTGAAAATTTCATCGAAATCGGATGAAAAATGTAGAAGTTATGGCCGTTACAAGGAATTCACGTTTGCGCATGCGCAGTCGCTTCTATCAGTCCGGGGATGATGATTTTCATAGGGGACCGTCTACACACCAACCCGCACAATCCCTGAAAATTTCATAGAAATCGGACAATAACTTCGTATAGTTATGCGCGTTACAAGGAATTCATGACAGACACACAGACAGACAGACACACAGACAGACACGGAACCAAAATTGTTCAGAAAGGTCTAAAACGCAAAACGCGAGTGGAAATTTTGATTTTGGAGAACTTTTTTTTTCGTCCTTGAAAAGTGAAAACAAAGCTTCCGCTACCTTGGTAGACTCGGAAGCAAAATCGTCACGAAAACTTTGATGCTTGGGTACATGAACTAACAACCTTACTTCACTACCTTGTTGTGTAGTGGTTGACATGAAAATGTCTCGTATGCAAGCATTTTTCTTAAAATTATTTGGTCTCAAAATGAGAGTCGATACACAGGAAAAGGCCAGGTAGAAAAAGGGTTCCACTTACCCGTGTGGTGTCATTGTCCAGTCCTGGTCTCGTTATTGTTTTAAGACGTTTCCTCGAAATCCCAAGATCGTCGTTAGGGATCAGGCTAGTTTTTAATGCGAAATACCTCCTCCCCCCTCCGCCAGAGCATGAAGGGACCGCTATGAGCCACATCTAAGGGGTGAAAATTAAGGGTTGAAATTTTCAAGAGTGCCCTAGCTCGAAAACTCTCGAAATAAAGGTATTTCGAGTTTTTTCTTGTTTTGTTGTTTCGAGTTCGAGTTGTTTCCTTCGATAAAACAGAATCATGAGTGTGAATCGCAAAAGAGGTTTAATCTCCGTTCAAATTTTATCGGACTAAAATGCGATCGCTGTTCATTTCTTCGATTTGTATACAGTTTTGCCTTCTGCGTAACCAGTAATAAAATTTCCATATGAAGCTTTCTGTGTGAAGCGTTTAGTTCTTTCTAATAAACTTGATTGTGAAGGTGTGAAGCCAGTATGGTGTGGTAGGTAGTACCTAGCTGGTAGGTAAAAACGCTGCAAATCATTGCTCAAAGGTTTATTATTTTCTGTATAGATCACCCTTCTGTATAGATCACTGGTTCTCCATCAATAGCACCTACCACCATCTGTATTCTCCCTTGACCTTCCCTCTCAAATTTCAGCTTCCTGCGTTCAATAGGATTGAAAATGGGTTCGGAGCTCACTCAGCTGATCAGTGATCTGAAGAGTGAAGAAGATCTCCTCGAATGCTGGAGACGCCTGGAAGAGCACTTCCATTCAATAGGATTGAAAATGGCTTTCGAGCTCACTCAGCTGATCAGTGATGTGAGGAGTGAAGAAGATCTCCTCGAATGCTGGAGACGCCTGGAAGAACACCTCCATTCAATAGGATTGAAAATGGCTTTGGAGCTCACTCAGCTGATCAGTGATGTGAGGAGTGAAGAAGATATCCTCGAATGCTGGAGACGCCTGGAAGAGCACTTCCATTCAATAGCATTGAAAATGGCTTCGGAGCTCACTCAGCTGATCAGTGATCTGATCAGTGAGCAATGATTTGCAGCGTTTTTTACCTACAAACATTGTTTTTACCTACCAATTTTTTTTTACCTACCAACTATTGGTAGGTACTACCTACCACACTATACTGGCTTCACACCTTCACAATCAAGTTTATTAGAAAGAACTAAACGCTTCACACTCGATTCGAAAAATAGAAAGCTTCATATGGAAATTTGATTACTGGTTACGCAGAAGGCAAAACTGTATACAATCGAAGAAATGAACAGCGATCGCATTTTAGTCAGATAAAATTTGAACGGCGATTAGACCTCTTTTGCGATTCACACTCATGATTCTGTTTTATCGAAGGAAAACCTTCAAATACTCGTAGGGACCGAACGGTTTGTCCTACAGAGCTCCGGGTGGTCTCAAAAATTTTTAAAAATTCTGTACTATTTAAAATTGGTGAAAAAACGATACCTTTATTTCGAGAGTTTTCGAGCTAGGGCACTCTTGAAAATTTCAACCCTTAATTTTCACCCCTTAGAAGTGACCTACATCAACCAAAAGCTTCGCGGCACAACTAGACCCCAAATGGAGCCCATATACCAAATTTGAACCAAATCGGTCCAGTGTTGCTAAGAAAAGTGCCGCGTACGGCGGACGGACGGAAATTTTTTTATTCGATTTTCGGATTCTACGTACCTTGAAACGTAAAACATCAAATTTTGAGGGGGGGTTAAAATTTTTTTTTTCTTGCTCGATTCCAAAGGCTTATTATTGAAAATAATAAACCAAAAAAAGTTGGTAGGTAAAAAGAATGTTGGTGGGTAAAAACGCTGCAAATCATTGCTCAAAGGCTTCTTCCCTCTTCAGGTCACTGATCAGCTGAGTGAGCTCCGAAGCCATTTTCAATCCTTTTGAATGGAAGTGCTCTTCCAGGCGTCTCCAGCATTCGAGGAGATCTTCTTCACTCTTCAGATCACTGATCAGCTGAGTGAGCTCCAAAGCCATTTTTACTCCTATTGAATGGAAGTGCTCTTCCGGGCGTCTCCAGCATTCGAGGAGATCTTCTTCACTCTTCAGATCACTGATCAGCTGAGTGAGCTCCGAAGCCATTTTCAATCCTATTGAACACAGGAAGCTGAAATTCGAGAGGGAAGGTCAAGGGAGAATACTGATGGTGGTAGGTGCTATTGATGGAGAACCAGTGATCTATACAGAAGGGTGATCTATACAGAAAATAATAAACCTTTGAGCAATGATTTGCAGCGTTTTTATCGATAAAATGAGCCTTTGTCAATCTGAACCATGTAATCCTGATACCTATGTAACACAAATTATAACTATCCGGAGGAGGCTTCTCCAAGAAGAATATTTGTTGCCGTTGGAGTCCTGGATTTGATTACAGACTGATAGACAGACAACGGGACAGGTGAAAATAAATGAAAGCTTGTAATAATAATAAAACATATCAAAGGCCGTGAGGAATAATCAGGAATACGTCCACCATAGTAATTACTTATATCCAAAGAAACATGTGGTATTTTGTTTACCTCCTCAAAACGTCTCCATGGATTATTTTAGAAAATATCTCAAATTCCGACGCGAAAAAACCAATTTCATGTCTGACTCATGTGTGACCGTAACAGCAATACCCACCACTTCTCAGTTGAGCTGAAGCCTGGTCAGCAGTTACCCATAGTTTATCATCCGAGGTACAACCTCCAGTTCTTTTTAATGGATAAATTACACCCTGTCGACGGTCATAAGTGGGGTAGAATTTTCAACAAGCTGGGAGAGATCGGAATCAGAGAAGAGCACATTCATCTTTCGAGGGAGCCGTCCATGGAAGAATTGCTGTACGGAAATACGGCGAAACATTTGAAATCTTTGAAGAACAGCTGGAAGATTGCTTCTTCCACTGACATCTGGATGTTGGCGTTTGTGCCGAATTTTTACTTGCAGAGGAAAGTGCTGAGGCCGATGCGCTATCAAGTGTATGGCACTCTTTTGGCCGGGCAGTTGGCTTTGAAAAGAGGATGGGCCATCAATATCGGAGGTAGGTCGTAGGGTAGGATTAAAATCGCCTTAAATCCTAAATCGGCTTAAGGCAAATACAGCCAATTAATTTTCACTATAATGAGCTCTTGCTTTCTATGATAAATCCAACGTGGCCATACAGTGCACTTTCCCTGTTTCCTCAATCTGGGCAAATCCTTTCGGTAAAGACCCCAGGTATTAGCTCATTGCTAATAAGAAAATAGCTTATAAGCAAATACTTTGCTTTTTGCTTCCGATTAGCAACCCAGTAGTACTTTTATTATACTGCTTAATAACTAGATTTGGAGTCTTTAAAGCTGGATAGCTTTTCATTTAAAGTCTCGGCAAGATATTGATTCGGATGCTGCTATTAATTTATACCAACTTTTTTTAATGAGAGAAGAATGTAGAGGGGGGATAATAGAATTGGCGATTCCTCGTTTTTTGTTTATTAGATGTTTAGTGCAAATCCGCTGTTACAGCATCTTCAAAACTCTGTTAGAACAGGCACGTACAGTTTTAAAATGTATTAGGTAATAGTTATGCCATCTTTAAGTTGAGTTAAAGTTACGAGTACTTGGTGTTTGAAGGTAAGTTAGTCTTAAATATTACTTTTCATAGCGATTTATGATATAGTTTACTCCCTCATGGGTTTTGTGGGGGGGGGGGGGCTGCAACAATACAGGATTCATTATACTTTAGTTTGAGTGATGCAAGAATAAAGTAAAGCCAATATAATCTGAAAATAAGGTGTGTAAGTAGTAATAAGTAGTCAGGTATTTTTCTAATGAAGATTGATTTTTGTTGTTACTTATTGTTGCCATCAAATAGAGAAAAATTAAGGTAAAAACAAGGTTAAAAAAATCTAGGTTATGAAAAATTGAGATAAAAAAGTTGGGATCTTGTATCGGATTTGGTACGACTTGGGGGTGCCCAGCATTTCATTGAATATTTAGACCCAGTCCAATAACAGGGTGTCCAGCGATTCCCCGAAGAAAATTCCCTGAGTTTTCCAGGTTTTTCCAGGGTCAATATTCGTCTTTTTCCAAGGATGTAAATGAAATAAAATATAAATAAATGTGATCATAGCTTCTCAAAACTCAGATTTTCTTGGAAATTTTGAAATGAAAAAGCAGCAGAAAACGTCTGGCACATGGGAGTGGCACATAGCTTCCTCATACCAATAAACCGATTGAATAGAAACATGTACGATGCATTGTAGCTAATTACAAAACTACAATCTCTAAGTACCTTGCAATACCCTCTTAGTGGACTCTACACATCAACCCGCTCAATTCTTGAAAACTTCTTCGAAATCAGGGGGGAAATGTAGAAGTTATGGCTGTTGCAAGGTTTTTTACGTTCGTGCATGCGCAGTGGCTTCTCTCTGTTCAGGAACGATGCTTTTCGTATACAGCCAATCCTGAAAATTTCATCGGAATCGGACTTTGTATAGTTTTGCCCGTTACAAGGATTTCATGAAACACAGCCTCGGAACCAAAATTATTCAGGAAGACCTAAAACATAAAACGCGTGTAAAAATTTTGATTTTGGACATTTTTTTTCAACTATGGACTGGGAAAACAAGGATTCCGCTACCTTGGTAGAAACGGAAGAGAAATTTCATTTTGGAAATGAATAACCATATTCAGACTGGTAAGTTGAGGAGAAACATAGGAAGGTACGCAACTGCGAAGTGCCCTTATGAACACGTTTAGCGAATATAAGCATTAGATCAGTTTAACCAGATGGTAAGCGATAAAACTGTTTCACTAGATGTAATTTATTTATTACTTTAGGCAAGAAATACTGACCCCCCCCCCCCCCTCCACCATTATACACCTTAATATTTCTAGCGGCATGGGAGCCTCGAATCTGAAGAGCATTTTAAAATCCATGATCTACGATACCCAACATGCGAATTCGAGTTCACCCCCCCCCCCCCCCCACAACCGACCGTCCCCTCACCAATGGTGCCAGTCTGGCACCAAAGCGGAAATACGTCATAACATTGAACTTTCATCTATTAGGTTTAGTAGGCAGTCCGTCGAAGTTCACATCCGTATTCAAGGTGAAACACAAAAAAAAACACGAAATATGCGGTTTATGGCATCATGGCACCATGTCCTGGCACCACTATTAGTTACATGGTGGTACAGAGAATAATTCATGAAAATCCGGAGGTATAATGAGAATTTTTCCTCAATTTCAAAGCTTGGGTACAATTAGTAAGCAGTAAAGGAACCGAAATATTGAAAAATCGTATATTTTGTGAATATTATCCCCCACTCACCCCCTCCTCTTGCGAATTTTGGTACTCTGGTAAAATCATGTACAACTCGGAAGTTATTTGAGTCAAACAAAAAAAGAAACACGCAAATCGGTTGGAAATTGAGGCCTGGGCAGAGTTTACAAGATTATGCACGCAAACGCACGTTTTTTAAGCATTAACCCCCCCTTTCCCCCTCTTAAAAAGCAAAATCCAAAATTCCGGCGCCGTAGTGCACAACTAGATAGTATTCCACGTCGAACGAAAAAAGAACCACGAAAATCGGTTGAGAACTAAGGCCTGTGCAGACGACACAAGATTATGCCCAAAAACGCACGTTTTTCGAGCACTAACCCCCCCTCTTCCCTCCTTTAAAAGGCAAAATTCGAAATTCCGGCGCCGTAGTGCACAACTAGATAGTTTTCCGCGACGAACAAAAAAAGAACCACGAAAATCGGTTCAGAACTAAGGCCTGTGCAGACGACACAAGATTTTGTTACACACACACACACACACATACACACACAGACATACACCTATGGTTTTTTTCGCGGATTCGGATTCAGAATGGTCTAAAACGGATTACGTGTGGTTATTTTTTTTTCTGTTGAGTGTTGTCCAACTTCACCCCAGATCGATCGCATAAGGACGCCCAAGTCTTACTGTGGGACGTCCTAAAAAGTAATTGCAACGGCATTATGAATTGTAATAACAAAATTATGTAAGAAGTTTTATTTTTATATAAATCTATACTTAATTTAAATATTATAGAAAAGAAAGCGTTTCTGGATTGGACGTTTACCGCCTAATGGGGTGTGCGCATGGGTCGGAAAAACTGTTTATATTTATTTTTAATCTAAACTAGACCTCATTTTGAGAATTTTGACAACAGCCGTTCTCTTTTTGGATGAGTAGATCTTTTTCTATGATTTTTCAAAGTTTGGAATGTTTATGACGTCACGCGCCCCTCCCGCCTGGGCGGGACCCACCCAGCACACTGTGACGTCATAAACATTCGAAACTTTGAAAAATCATAGAAAAAGGTCCTCTCACGCTAGAAGGTCGCGATTGGTGTCAAAATTCTCAGAATAAGGTCTGTTTTCGATTAAAATTTAAAAAAACATCTGGCGCACCCCCCTGCGTTATCAACGGGGTTTGAGAAATATTTTTATAGTGTTTAAACATATTCACAGATTTATTTTAACCTTTTCCAGATTTATTTCAACCTTTTACAAATTCCTTTAAACCTTTTACAAATGTTATTAAACCTTTTACAAATTCAATTCAACCCTCCACCAGAGGGGATGGATGTGGAAAGTAGCTGATTGATTAGGATAAGTAGTAGGCTACACGTAGGTAGGTAAGTAGGTAGGTAACGGCTGCAACATTGTCATGGTGAGGAGTGTGGTGCGGGAAAAGTTCCACGGAGTTGCGTGAGTTGGGCATCTCAGTAGGTTTATTCCGTGGTATCACCACCCGTGTCCTGCTCGGCTCATATTTGAACTGGTGGTAATTTTATAGACGCACTTCCCTTCATCCCTCTCTCCATCCCCCACCTTCCTCATCGTCCTTATCGCGTCCTCCTCATTTAAAATTTGATTTTTAAATTTTCTTTGATTTATAGCGTGCCACCTCCGTCTTTGGGGAGAGTTTTTTGTTTTTAATAGGTACATACATACATAGGTAGTACCTACCAACGTGACCTTAGCGCCTTGCCAATTCAATGTCTACTGTATGGTCAGAATCGCTTCTGTGTGCAATGCCGACAATCGCTAATGCCCTTGAAAGCAATAACTTTCTCATTAGTCGCTCTATATGTATAGATGTTTACAATTTTTCTTCCTCGTGTGATCAGTTGAAGGGTTGTGATGAGTTAAATTGGTGGAGAGTTGAATATAATTTGTAAAAAGTTGAATTGAATTTGTAAAATGTTGAAATAAATCTGTAAATGCTATACCATACTCGTATTACATACTTCATTATGTCTTCTCTAGGTGGTTTTCACCAATCATCCCGTTCGAAAATGGTAGGGATGAGCCTGTACGCGGATATATCGTTGTTGGTGAACTACTTGTTCGAAAATATCAGTTACGTCAAGAAAATCATGATCGTCAATTTGGACGGTCATCAGGGTTGTGGCTTCGAGACGGATTTCATGGACTGCGACAACGTGTACATCATGGACGTGTATAGCCGTTCGATTCGCCCCCGCGACGAGGCTGCCAAGCTGGCCATCAAGTGTCAAGTCGAACTCAAAAGCCGAACTCGAGATTTCGAGTATTTGTCCAAAGTCGAAACCAACTTCTTGAAGTCTCTCAACGCTTTTACGCCGGACCTGGTCATCTTCAACGCTGGAACCTGCATTCTTCAAGGCGACATTGCGAATCTATCCATCAGTCCAGAAGGCATTGTGAAGAGGGATCAACTCATTTTCGTTGTTTGCAGACAGAGGAAGCTGCCCATAGTGATGCTCACGAGCGGTGGATTCACGAGGAAAAACGCCGGGGTCGTAGCAGACTCAATAAAAAACTTGTTCAATCTGAAAATAATCGGAATCGAGTGAACGTCTCTTTTTTATTTTTCTACGATGTTTGTTACCTTGCAAATTTCACACTGTCAACTATGGTTAGGCACTTCGTAGGTCCCATGCCTAAGAGACCCGCAAAAAAAAACATCGAAAAAAAGTTTTCTGAGTTAAAAACTTAATAGAATAATTCTGTCAGTTAGAAAGAGTTCCTAAGTATGTACAGAACTAGGTAGGAGTTTCAAGTGAAGTTTGGATTAGAAGCAGATTGGATTGTGAAACCTCAACAAATTTAATAGATTAGTACGCTATTCTTTGCAGTTTTGTGCGATTGGCTACTCTTTTCTCCTCTGAGCCATTTCGAATTGTACTTAGTTTTGATTCAAGATCAGGCAGGCAGACAATTATAAAACTCTAATTCACATTCTGGCGTGAATTTATAGAAAAACAACACCTTGTGTTTTCACGAGTTTAATAAGGACTGTATATTACGAGTATTTATGAACTCTTGGCAAGCAACTCCAGAGCCTTGATCTGGATAGCATAAGAGACCCCTGGCCACTTCTGAACTACTTCTGAATAAAAGGTATTGGCGATGTTATGGCCAGTCAAGGTAGTTCTTCCATTACTAGCATTTCACTCAATAGAATAGTTCACCAAACAAGAGTGCGTCAAGTGACACCTCAACCTTTCAACAGTTGATAGGTTGAGGTGTCACTTGACTCACGCAGATGTCAGTTACTGACATCTTGAGTGACTAACAACTGGGCTATTTATAAGTTAGTTATTTACAAATAACTTTATTTCATTTATTTGTATTAAAGGATAGTTTTTGAACAAGGAAAAACGTGAATTTTCTCAACGAAATCAGCTTTCCAGTATGAGACTCCGGGGTTTGTCAAACTGGTGGAGGGGGGAGGAGTCTCCTTAATGCTGATTCACGTTTCTCCGCGTTCAAACACACATTTTTCCATTTTTAAAAATAAATATCTCTAAAATAAAATTTTTTTGGGCCGATGGAAAGCTGATGAGAAGTAGACTTTAACCGAGTAAATCAACCTTTTTCAGTAGGTAGGTAGGTGATGTGTAATGGACTGAAAATCCTTACTTCTCCACAAACCACTTCTTCCATGTACCGCCACCTAAATTCCATACAGCAACGAAAACGGCTGTCCGCCATCACCAACAGGGACAAGCGAGTGCGCCACCATCGCGGCCCTTCCAACGGCAAGCCGCAAGATGGCTGAGGTGTTATAAGGGGCTGCCCCCTCCCTCGAGCCTTCAGTCTACAGTCTCGCGTCTCGCAGTCAAGTCGAACCTAGCTGTCAGTACTCATCCCCTCTAACGTAGTGTCGCAGAACGAACTGAGAACCTTGTGTTGTGAAGTGCACCCGCGGGACATTTCCGAAATAGACGTTCTACGAATCCGCCAGTCTTCGTTCCTGAGACATCCGCAAGCTAAGGCCCGGACTCAGGACGTTGCCGCCAAACTCTCCATTTTCGCTGACCTGAACTGGTACGCCGTTCGAACTCCGGAACGAGGCAAGTCTGCCCCGCTCCCAGGCATCCCCCTACAGCACTGCAGGATGAGGCCCTGAAGCAATATACCGCCACGGAGATCTACACCGATCCAAGCTAGGCCAAGGGTGAGCATCATTCCCTCGTATTTTCTGTAAGCGCTTACAAACACTCAAATCTGGCAAAAACCCCCCCTATATCATAAAGTCCTGTAAGAGAAAAGTAAAGTAAAGAAAACGCGTATTGTGAAATAAGTAAAGTCCTGAGTAATTGTAACCTTGTAAGAAGTATTGTTGTGGAGAAATAATATTGTATTTTCAGTCAATAACGTCACGTATACATTCACATTTGGTGAATGATAGTCAAATTCCTAAGTCATCATTATTATTTTTAATAAGCATAGTTATTGCAAGTTTCGTGCATAACTTTATAACGCCAAGTGTGATATCATTTATTGTTTCAAGTATATTTTCAAGTAAGTAATAAAGATTATTCTTGCAGTCGGTTCCATCAGAACCTTCCTAATTCCGCTTCACGGTAAATTCACTTATAAATTTCCGAATAAAAACCCTACGTGTTTTAATCTGTGGTTACTTATTTCAGAGTTTCATCCCTTTCCAACTCTGTTGGACTCGGGTATTTTGCACTTTGATAGTTTTGGATTTTTCCCTGAGGTCGATAACCGACCCAGGTGGTGGCAGCAACCCTAGGGATTTCTCAGGTAGCATCCTTTATCCTCTGGACTTTTAGTTCAAGATACCCTCTACCTGGAATTCCCTAACCTCACTTAGTTAGGATTTTCATACCAACCTTCAAAGAATTAGGATCAATTCATAAAGCAATTCTTCAGTTCGAAGTCATTTTAATTTCATATTATATAATTTTACAAGTAAACCGTTTGCCTTTGCTCGTGGTCACCACGCATATACCATAATAGTAAAGCCATTCTCACCTTCGAAGTTTTCTCACAGCAGTAGACTCAGGTAAGCCTAATTCGTTTAATTTATCCTTGTCAATCCTAACAAATCATCTAAATTCAAAACTTAGTTGAAATTTATATAAACATATCATTACATTTGGTGGCAGCGGTGAGATTGATTTTCACCAAAACCACTAGATTGTGAATTGATACAGACCCCAAACGTAACAGTAATTACAGATGTGGTACCAAATCACCATCAGAATCTAAAAGTGTAAAAACGTCAGGTTTGAAGAGGATTTTAAATATTTGAATGTGATAGGACAATACCTAGTTGTTGCAAACGTGAGGAAGGGCATTGATGGAGTGCAGCCTTCTAGCCTGGCTTGGACCCATCATGAGCTGGTCTTTTCTTCGAAAATATTCTCCATCTCTGGCTCTCTCTTTCTTTAAGGGGGCTCAGTCGGTCGCCGTTCGATCCTTGTTCCGGGTTAGTATTTCCCTAAACTGTAGGGGAAAAAACTTTGAAAACGTCTGACAAGTGGGTGTGGCACATAGCTTCCTCGTATCCATAACCCAATTGCAGCGAAGAGGAGCTCTACGAATCGCCTGTGCTTACCGAACAGTGTCAGAACCCACTATCTTTGTGCTTACTAGTGTCATACCGATCCAGCTGATGGCTTCAGAGCGAAAAAGAATTTTCGACAGAAGGGATGAAGGAGACAGGTCCCGCATAGCCAAGGAAGAAAGAGATTGCACGATGGTAAGCTGGCAAGAGATATGGACAAGAGAATATAGAGGACGGTGGACCGCAAGGCTAGTGCCAAACATCCAGATATGGACGGACAGGAAGCATGGAGAATTAAACTTTTTCCTCACACAATTCTTCGCTGGACATGGACTGTTTTATGCCTATCTACATAAAATGGGAAAGGTAACTGTCCCAACATGTCCGCACTGTCAGAAGAGAGAAGATGATGATGCGCTACACACCTTTTTCAAATGCACCAAATGGGCGGCTGAAAGAAGCCAGCTGCTGTCAGAGCTGGGATTAACTCCCCAAATTTCAACACCAGAAGCTGTCGTCAGCAAGATGCTGGAAGGTGAGAGGAGCTGGAGTCTCGTGGCAGCGTACGTAGAGAGTATCCTGACAAGGAAGACATTGTTAGAACGAGAGAGACAGAGAAGGGAACACCTGGTCCGACCCGCCATCCAGAACTAATGAAGTGTCCCAGGACTCAGCCTGAAGTAATGTGTTAAACAGTTCCAGGCTGAGCTTCCAACGTGGGAGAAAAGGAGGTGTTTTTTTAGTGGGTTTGAATCCCACATAACCTTGAAGTCGCGGATCCTTCAAGGTATCTTACGAGATCCAACTCCACCTGTGGATCTTAAAGATTTTCTCACCTGCCTGCCGAAAAAAAAAAAAAATCCATAACCCGATTGTATAGATGATCCGATGCATAGTAGTTAATCTCAAAACATCAAAACAAGTTAATCTGTAACATCCCTGAAAATTTCATTGAAATAGGACGGAAAATGTAGAAGTTATGGCCGTTACAAGGAATTCACGTTTGCGCATGCGCAGTGGCTACTATCAGTCCGAAGGTGGTGATTTTCATAGGGGACCATCTAAATACTAATCTGCAACATCCCTGAAAATTTCTTTGAAATCGGATAGCAAATGTAGAAATTATGGACGTTACCAGGAAATTCACCTTTGCGCATGAGCAGTGACTAGGTACTATCAGTCCGAAGGTGGTGATCTTCATTGGGGACCATCTACAACCTAATCCGCATAATCCCTGAAAATTTCATCGAAATCGGGTAGAAAAAGTGGAAGTTATGGCCGTTACAAGGAAATTCACGTTTGAGCATGCGCAGTGGCTACTATCAATCCGAAGGTGATGATTTTCATAGGGGACCATTTAAATACTAATTTGTAACATTCCTGAAAATTTCATCGAAATCGGATGGAAAATGTGGAAGTTACGGCCGTTACAAGGAATTCACGTTTGCGCATGCGCAGTCGCTTCTATCAGTCCGGGGATGATGATTTTCATAGGGGACCGTCTACACACCAACCCGCACAATCCCTGAAAATTTCATTGAAATCGGACAATAACTTCGTATAGTTATGCGCGTTACAAGGAATTCATGACAGACAGACACACAGACACTGAACCAAAATTGTTCAGAAAGGTCTAAAACGCAAAACGCTAGTGAAAATTTTGATTTTGGAGAACTTTTTTGTCGTCCTTGAAAAGTGAAAACAAAGCTTCCGCTACCTTGGTAGACTCGGAAGCAAAATTGTTGCTAAATTTGAAATTTTCAAGGATTTTAAAAATTCATTAGTGCATGGGTCTAGGGAATTGAAAACAGAAAGATTGTCGCTGGAATGGGCAAAATCGAACCATAATTGCCAGAGAAAAATGGGAAAACCCGTTTATTCAGATGGGTTTTTGCCCCTACCATTTAGGGAAATAATAACCGACCGACTGAGACCCTCTAAATCCTTTCCCACGCGGCTCCTGTTTTGTTTTTCCTTCCAAGTTGTTCAGAATGAATTATGTTTATTAAAAGAAAAAAAGGGGATCATTGACGTCTCCCGAGGTGGGGGTGGAACTGGGCATTTGGTTGTACGGATTGGGCGAAAGTAGTTTACATGACATGTAAACAATACAACACATTGTATTGTCTTACCATCGACGTCGAAATGCCATGTTACTGATGTGATTCCTGTATTGGCCACATTCAGTAATCTAGAGCTAAAAGCAAATACCGAGTTGAGGATTGTTCCGAAACCTTATCGTCGTGAGGGAGAAAAGTCCATACATCCAGGCAATCCATCAAGCAGCGCAAGAGCGAAATTCGGGACCCATAAAAGAAGAATGATGTCTGGCGATGTCTAACTGCGGCCTGGAAATGGGGAACGTCATTAATCGCCGGATGACGTCCTCGGGTATATCCCGAGTTCGGAAACTGGCAGGCCAATGAGATTTCAGCCATGAATCACAGGAGCAAAGTGTCGGTGAGGTTTAGCATTAAAATTGAGATGCATAGTTTTTTGTGGCCTCCTTACATGAACGTACGAAAAATTTGGTGCGATGCAAAATTTCGGTTCAGATTTCTTATCATTTAATATAAATTAACTGGACGTTTCCATTTGTTTTCTGAAGGTTATAAGCGTCACGTCACGATGGGGTTTGCGGGCGTCACTTCATGACACAAAACCTTCAAAATTGCGTCACGTAGTATTTTCGACCGCCACATCACAATATAAATAAATAGGCTAGAAAAATAGTTTCGTTAAGGCTGAAGGGGACGGGGGTCTAGTATGATTCTGAAATGAGAGATGGCGCTAGTGTTGCCCCTTACTTTCATCCGGTTTATCTAAGCTTGGAAGAACATTCTTTTCAAATATAACCAAATGAATGTAATCAGAACAAGCCAATCTTAAGCGCCATCATCTAACATGTTACAAAAAATAACATTAAAAAAAAAATTTGAAAATTTTAATTAATAATTGAAGTACCTAGGTGTTTAATTAAATAATTCGAAAACAGCCGGTGTTTGGAAACTATTCTAGTGTACGATGGAATTATCACGAAACAACGTTGATCGGTTGTAGAGATCAGCCAGATTAAAGTTTGGTATTCTCCCTCTCACTCGCACAACTGTCGTCCCCTTTAGCCTGTAGATATAAGTGTGAGAAAACTCAAAATCTTTCTTTGGTGAAAAAAATGGCGTAAAATTAATCATTAGGTGATCTGACTGTAGAAGCGTGGGATTACCTTCCGTATTTTTTTCTTCTGATTCTTTTTCTGATTTATTATATGGGAAATAATCTATTTATTTACGAAAGATGGCTTAAAAACAATGAAATCTTTCATATCTACTTCAATTGCTTCCGAGCCTTCATTTTTAGGACGTCCCACAGTAAGACTTGGGCGTCCTTATGCGATCGATCTGGGGTGAAGTTGGACAACACCCAACAGAAAAAAAATAACCACACAGTAATCCGTTTTAGACCATTCTGAATCCAAATCCATGAAAAAAACCATAGGTGTATGTGTGTGTGTGTGTATGTGTGTGTCTGTGTAACAAAATCTTATGTACTCTGCACAGGCCTTAGTTCTCAACCGATTTTCGTGGTTCTTTTTTTCTTCGACGCGGAAAACTATCTAGCTGTGCACTACGGCGCCGGAATTTCGAATTTCGCCTTTTAAGGGGGGGGGGGAAAGGGGGGGTTAATGCTTAAAAAACGTACGTTTGCGGGCATAATCTTATAAACTCTGGCCAGGCCTCAATTTCCAACCGATTTGTGTGTTTCTTTTTTTGTTTGACTAAAATAACTTCCGAGTTGTACATGATTTCACCAGAGTACCAAAATTTGCAAGAGGAGGGGATGGGTGGGGGGATAATATTCACAAAATATCCAATTTTTCAATATTTCGGTTCCTTTACTGCTTACTAATTGTATCCAAGCTTTGAAATTGAGGGAAAATTCTCATTATACCTTAGGATTTGCATGAATTAATTTCTGGACCACCATGGAAATAAAAGTGGTGCCACCATGGTGCCAGGGCACCATAAACCTCATATTTCTTGGGTTTTTTGGTGTTTCACCTTGAATACGGATGTGACATTCGACGGACTGCCTCCTACGACTGCCTTCCTAACGATCTAACTCAACGATCAACTTAAGTTACTACATGTATTATTTTTCAGATGTAACAATAAAACCATTGTTTTAAAATATCGGATGTCTTCAAGGTAAGTAGAATCCGAAATTCGAATAAAAAATTATCCGTCCATCCGATTTTTCATTCGAATTTCGGATTCTACATATCTTGAAACGGAAAACATCAAATTTTGAAGGGGGGGGGGGGGGGGGGTAAGATTTTTTTTCTTGCTCGATTCCAATGGTTCATTATTGAAAATAATAAGCCAAAAATTGGTGGTGTCTGGGTAAACCGTTTGAGCGTGGTTGGTTAAGCTGGTACGAATATACTCGCAATAATGGTTCAGTCATTTGGACGTCTATATTTCTCTCACCTTCTTTCAGCGGAAATAATACCTAAATACTACCACTTCGAAATGGCTATTATATTGACAGAAAATTGCATTTGAGTGCAAAATGGCCGTTTTTATAGGGCTTTTAATGAAGATATCGAGTGCTTCACTCGACAGGTATCGTTCCCTCATTTTATCCAAGAGAGTTTATTGAATTTTTGCAAGAATATTTTTGAGCGGTTTGCGTCAGTATTATTCCCTTACCTCAACAAAAACGCTGGAAATTATTACACAATGGTTTATTATTTTTCTATAGATCACTCGTCTGCAAAGCCACCAACCATCCAACATCAAGAAAAACATCGATAGTATTTCGGTCAGCTATAATTTGAACGGAGATTAGGCCTCTTTTGCGATTCATACTCGTATTTCTGATTTATCGTACATACAAAACTTAAATTCTCGTAGCGAGCGAACGGTTTGTCCTACAGAGCTCCGGGTGGTCTCAAAAAATTCTAAAAATTCTATAGAATCTTAAATTGAAGGAGAAACAATACCTTTATATCAACATTTTTTGAGTTAGGGCGTTTTCAAAATTTAAAAATTCATTTTTGAACCCTTAGAACTAACCTACATCAACCAAAATCTTCGGGGCACAACTAGACCCCAAATGGAGCCAACATACCAAATTTCATCAAAATCGGTCAATGCAAAGTGGCAAAAGTGCCGCGTACGGCGGACGGCGGACGGACGGCCAAATTTTTATTCGATTTTTGGATTCTACGTACCTTGAAACGTACCTAAACCATCAAATTTTGAGGGGGTTTTGAAATTTTTTTTTCTTGGTCGATTCCAAAGGTTCATTATTGAAAATAATAAACCAAAATGGATGCAATATTTCCTCTGACTATTTATAGTCAGAGGAAATATTGCATCCATTTTGGTTTTTCGAAATAAAACAACGTATTATAATATACGTTGTTTTTTTTTCGAAAACGAATTTTATCATTTAAAATTATTGGGTGGGGATGCACCAGATTTTTTTAACAAAATTTTTGATCGAAACTAGACCTCATCCTGAGAATTCCCCCGCCCCCAGCCCTCTATGACGTCATAAACATTCGAAACTTTTAAAACTCAGAAGGTCTTCTCACGCTAGAAGGTCGCGGTTGGTGTCAGCAGTCTCAGAATCCGGTCTAGTTTAGATTAAAAATAACAATAAACAGTTTTTCCGACCCACCCGCACACTCCATTGGGAGTGTTTCAATATCGTGTACTTACAACTTTATTGAACCCCTCTGGGATTGGTCGGACTGAAATTTACCAAGCTGCAAATTATTACTCAACGGTTTATTGCTTCCGAGTCTACCAAGGTAGCTGAAGCTTTTTTTTCACTTTTCAAGGTTGAAAAAAAAGTTCCTCAAAATCAAAATTTCCACTCGCGTTTTACGTTTTACTTCTTTCTGAGCAATTTTGGTTCCGTGTTTGTCTGTCTGTCATGAAGTCCTTGCCACAGCCATAACTTGTACATTCCTCATCCGATTTTGATGACATTTTCAGGGATTGTGCGGGTTGGCGTGTAAACGGTCCCCTATGAAAAGTGCCCTAGCTTGAAAACTTTCGAAATAAAGGTATCGTTTTTTCACCAATTTTAAATAAGTAGTATAAAATTTAAAAAAATTTTAGAGACCACGTGGAGCTCTGCAGGACAATCCGTTCGCTCCCCGTGAGAACTTGAAGGTTGGACGATAAATCAGAAACACGAGTGTGAACCGCAAGAGAGGCCTAATCTCCGTTCATATTTTATCTGACCAAAATGCGATCGCTGTTCGTTTCTTCGAATTGTACTCAGTTTTGCGTCCTTAGCAACCTTTTATTTCCTTAGCAACCAGAAATCAAAAGTCTAATAAGGAATAATATTCCTTCAATATACCTAGGAATAATAATAATAATAGGAATAATATTCGAAGAAATGAAGAATATTATTCTTTATTTCTTCGAATGGAGTGTGAAGCTTTTATTTCATCTAAATAAACTCGATTATGAAGCGAAAACTTAGTTGGTAGGTAGTGGCAATGGCAAAGCTGTGTTCTTTGCTGGCGAGTGATCTATACAGAAAAATAATAAACCTTTGTGTAATAATTTGCAGCGTTTTGAACATCTGGGTGGCTTCATTTGCTTTTAGGTATTGAAAACTATCTTAAATTGATGAGTTAAGTCACGAAACATTCATTAATATTAGGTCATTAATAGTCTTCATTAGGCGAATGGTTGGTCCCACAGAGTTCCAAGTGGTG
Source organism: Apolygus lucorum (assembly GCA_009739505.2). Classification (NCBI taxonomy): domain Eukaryota; kingdom Metazoa; phylum Arthropoda; class Insecta; order Hemiptera; family Miridae; genus Apolygus; species Apolygus lucorum. The sequence goes on from CM019182.2 coordinate 44,709,349, forward strand.
ACATTAAAGTCTTTAAAATCATCGCTATTTCAAACTATTGAAAAAAACACAAAAAAAAACGATAGTATAATTGTAAATCATTGTAAGTCCTAAAATATATATTTTTCAGGGGACGGAAAAAAACGTCTGCCAAGTGGGTGTGGCACATAGCTTCCTCGTATCCATAACCCGATTATATAGATGATCCGATGCATAGCAGTTACTCTCAAAACATCACAACAAGTTAATCTGTAACATCCCTGAAAATTTCATTGAAATCGGATGGAAAATGTAGAAGTTATGGCCGTTACAAGGAATTCACGTTTGCGCATGCGCAGTGGCTACTATCAGTCCGAAGGTGGTGATTTTCATAGGGGACCATTTAAATACTAATCTGTAACATCCCTGAAAATTTCATTGAAATCGGGTAGAAAATGTAGAAGTTATGGCCGTTACAAGGAAATTCACGTTTGCGCATGCGCAGTGGCTACTATCAGTCCGAAGGTGGTGGTTTTCATAGGGGACCATCTAAATACTAATCTGTAACATCCCTGAGAATTTCATTGAAATCGGGTAGAAAATGTAGAAGTTATAGTTTTTTTTTTTTTAAATTAACTCCCCTCAAGACAAAATGTCTTTGGTGACGGAGGGGGCACGCCATAAATTAAAAAAAAATAAATAAATCAAATATAATGGGGAGGACGCCCAGGACTCACCCGACGCCGGCCCTAGGGATAAGGGAAGATGAGGAAGGTGGGGGTGGGAGAGGAGGATGAAGGGAAGTGCCTCTATAAAACGACCACCAGTTCAAATATGAGCCGAGCAGGACACGGGTGGTGATACCACGGAGTACGCCTACCGAGATGCCCAACTCGCGCAACTCCGTGGCACTTTTCCCGCACCACACACCGCGCCATGACAAGGTTGCAGCCATCACCCTGATGTTGTTGGGTGCCACTCCTTTTAGCTCCGACACTGCTTGCCGTAAATCATTTGTGTCATATTTCCTTATCTTGGCCCGCCAAGGAAATTCACGTTTGCGCATGCGCAATGGCTACTATCAGTCCGAAGGTGGTGATCTTCATTGGGGACCATCTACAACCTAATCCGCATAATCCCTGAAAATTTCATCGAAATCGGGTAGAAAAAGTGGAAGTTATGGCCCATCACAACAAGTTAATTTGTAACATCCCTGAAAATTTCATTGAAATCGGATGGAAAATGTAGAAGTTATGGCCGTTACAAGGAATTCACGTTTGCGCATGCGCAGTGGCTACTATCAGTCCGAAGGTGGTGATTTTCATAGGGGACCATTTAAATACTAATCTGTAACATCCCTGAAAATTTCATTGAAATCGGGTAGAAAATGTAGAAGTTATGGCCGTTACAAGGAAATTCACTTTTGCGCATGCGCAGTGGCTACTATCAGTCCGAAGGTGGTGATCTTCATTGGGGACCATCTACAACCTAATCCGCATAATCCCTGAAAATTTCATCGAAATCGGGTAGAAAAAGTGGAAGTTATGGCCGTTACAGGGAAATTCACGTTTGAGCATGCGCAGTGGCTCTTATCAGTCTGAAGGTGGTGATTTTCATAGGGGATCATATAAATACTAATCTGTAACATCCCTGAGAATTTCATTGAAATCGGATGGAAAATGTAGAAGTTATGGCCGTTACAAGGAATTCACGTTTGCGCATGCGCAGTCGCTTCTGTCAGTCCGGGGATGATGAATTTCATAGGGGACCGTCTACACACCAACCCGCACAATCCCTGAAAATTTCATTGAAATCGGACAATAACTTTGTATAGTTATGCGCGTTACAAGGAATTCATGACAGACACACAGACAGACAGACACACAGACACTGAACCAAAATTGTTCAGAAAGGTCTAAAACGCAAAACGCGAGTGAAAATTTTGATTTTGGAGACCTTTTTTTTTTTGTCCTTGAAAAGTGAAAACAAAGCTTCCGCTACCTTGGTAGACTCGGAAGCAAAAGAACTAGTTTCAGGGGATGCAGTCGGTCCATGGGAGCTGGGCAGTGCTGGGGGAGTGCTGCTCATGGTGAAAATGGGTGATACACGGACAGAAAATTTTGTTATTCCATTTTTGGATTTAACGTACCTTGAAACGCAAACCATCTGATTTTGAGATTAGGGGGAGAGGGAGGAATGGTCAAAATTCTTCGTTAACTTTCGGTTGAGTTGTTTGACGGACAACTTGAAAAGTACATTCAAATTGTTGATTTGGTCGAAATCTGTAGTACGGGATGCATTGGGAAGAAGGTTAATTACCGATCAAATAGTCGATTCAATAGTGATAAGATTTGAAAACAAAATAGTTATAAACATGATTTAAAATACTCACCAAAAAAAACTATTTTGATGGAAATTTGTTCAAAACTCGACTCTCCAAGTTCTGGTATACAAAACCGTGGAAACCTCGTACAGATAAATTTCCGAGTATGGAAGGTTTCCTCTTCCAGTACAAGCTTTCTGTACCCGCCATTTTCAAATTTATTTTCGAATAGGTGGGTAATGCATTGTGGAAAGGTTGGCAGAGAATGCTGGCTTTAGTTTAAAAGATACATCCTTGACATACTTATATGCCACGGGGTGATAGCTAATTGCGGAGCGGAGGTTACTGAACCCGGCGCTCGGATCTAGGTCGGTTGAAGCTCCATGGAAACGCATCCTAGATATTTGGCGAGCCTTATTGACCGCCTCATTCCCTTCATTTTTCAGATTCAACAATTTTTATAGCTGATAATTTTCAATTGACGAGATAAAAAGATAGATCATAAATCCTACTCGTTCGTATTGAACAATTTCGAGCTTCAGCGTTTGTAACCTATGACATCTATCTATCTATTGTAATAAGTAGCTTCATTCTGGTTTATTATTTTCAATAATAAACCTTTGGAATCGAGCAAGAAAAAAAAATTTAACCGCCCCTCAAAATTTTATGTTTTACTTTTCAAGGTAAGTACGTAGAATCCGAAAATCGAATAAAAAATTGTCCGTCCATCCGCCGTACGTAGCACTTTTCTTGGCAACACTGGACCGATTTGGTTCAAATTTGGTATACCGTAGACTGGGGTGATAGTGATCAATTTCTACAGTTTTTCCTTGAAAACTACCAGTGTAATAATTCAAAAAAATCTGAAAAAAATAGTTTATATTCTCCCACATCTTACGAACAGTATCCTATATCAAACTTTGAAATTTTGTTGAATTAAGCTCATTAAAAAAAAAAATTAAATTGATCAATATCACCCCTCACATAGGGGGTGATAGTGATCACTAATTTAAAATCGAACTTAAACATATTAAAAACGATAAAAAATCGAACTTAAACAATTAAAAATTGTTTTTTAGTACCCTGAGGTAAAAAAAAAATCACTAACAACTCATTTCAGAACAATTTTTATTGAAAAACTAATGAAAACCAACTCTTTACTTATAAAAATCAGAATCAAGCCAAAATTCAAGACTCGTAATATCCTCTTCAGTATTTATTATTATAATAAGACCATTCGTGGCACATGATTGGTAACTAACAAGAAACAACTAATTTTAAAGCACTTGTTACCAAAAATAATGATGGACCAATCACGTTTTGATAGTTTCGGGGCATTTCGGCCGTGATCACTATCACCCCCTGAAAATGATTTGTTTTTGTTTTTAACAGATAACCAACTGTAGTAACACGGAAAAAACAAACTAATTGCAGATATTTCATGCTTATCTCTAGTAGAAACAAAATCTTTTCGCTAGAACTTCACCACACAACACCCGACACCGGCACAACAGAAGTTACAATCACAATGTCAGCTGGGCCCGATTTTGAGATTTGTTTATTTCCTTATCACCTACCATGGTAACCTAGACTATCGGGCGGGGACGATATCCCCCCCAAAGAAGACATTGTTACGAACACATAACACGACCTAACTTTCCTGTGTGGAGACCTGGACTGTGTGGAGTTCTGCAATTGCATGCATATGAAAAAAAGGAGCATCTAGGATGTGAGGGTGATAAAACGGCATCAGCGCTGCCTGGCGACGATTAGATGAACCTTCCGGAACTCAAAACCTACGTTATCACACTTATCAATCGGCCAATGTGATTTGTGAAGTAGGTATCGTGTGCCGCGTTCCTAAAGCCGGGTTCCGTAGTGCTTATTAAGCACGGATGTTAACTTTTGAAGGAGGGTGTTGCGTATTGGAAAATCAGGTATTGTACGGATTACGGACATACCTAGCTACTTTGATAAACTTCGTAACGAACTCCTGTCGTTTGCTTACAACTCAATCTCACTCGAACGTTATTCAAGTTTTTATTGAGTATTTCAAGTTTTTCAAGTAGTATTTCAAATTTAATGTCAAGTTTTTATTGAGTATTTCAAGTTTTTCAAGAGTATTTCAAATACATATTTCAAGTTTTAATTTCAAGAGTTTTTATTGTTATTGTAATGACTTTTTAGTCGAGATTATTCTGATATTTTTCATGAGGTTAAATGAAGTTGAATTATCGTACAATGAAGGTCTATTTATACTTACAGAGTATAAATTGACCTTCATTTTACTTTAATTAATTTTACCTTAATTCATAAAACGTACTGTTACGAAAATATGGAGAATACAAGACTTTTGATGTTTATCATAAGCTTTGTGATATTTTGTGATATATTGAGACAACAGTCTGAATTATAGATGTTCAAGTTCATCTCATTGATTTTTGGATTGTAGTTCACTCAAAGGTGATATAAAAGTTACTGTTCGGTAGGTATGTAATTCACTACACTGTATGTTCCTTCTGTGCCTGTTTTTCTTGACATAACTACGATACCATTGTAGTGATTCCTTATTTTTTCTTAATTAGAGGGAAATTGTGAATTTTAGACATTGTAACCAAGTAAGTTCCCCTGAAATGTCATATTGACACTGTGATACGTCTAGGCTGACTCGTTTGTTCCTATATTCATGTACTGTAAGACAGACATCGTTTTGTAGTAATGACAATTTTTTTAGACTGTCCAGGAATTTTTTTCCACCCGGAAAATGAGTCTTGTTTTACAATGATTTAGGTAGGTACCTACTAAAAGTACTAATGTTCCTAATGATCTCAATGGTGATTATTTTTGGGATTTTTTTCATTGAATAAATCCAATAACCATTACCGATGTGGAATTCAATCATTTCATTCCCCAATTTCCCGAAAACGACCTTTGTTTTGATCCATTTAACACGATTTTTTACTGGTATTCGTCACATCGACGAATGAGTTGCAATACGCACAAAAAAATGGGGTTGCATTCTAGGGTTAAATAATAATTTTATCATTATTACATAACAATTTTATTATTACATTATAATTTTATTATTATTATGAGAATTTATATAACAACAATGAGGAATTTCACCGAATTCTGTTTGCATTTTTCCTGAATAGTTAATGGTGTGGGAGAGCTGAAAATCGGGGTGATAGTTACCTTTTCAAGTTCATTGTTGATGGCCATGGTTAAAAACAAGCCAGTGTTTTGAAGTATTACTTTCAATAATGAACCTTTGGAATTAAAACTAGGCATAAAACTAAAATCTGAACACATTTGAGCCGAAAAGGTTTGCTAGTTAGATTATTATCAACCCACAACTTTATCTCAACCCTAATATTTCTGGATTAATCATGATATTAAACTAACAGGAAAACATTTAAAATGAAAAGAAATGTATTACAAAAATATTTATTGATATATACTTACATGCAGTTGGGAACTTCCGGTCATTGATAACAAATTACCTTGTTCTCAACTGAGAATCATGAATTAATAAACACTTGATACATTACAACACAATTAAATTACTTGACAATCACAAATTGGGGTGCAGTACAAAATAAATCAATAAAATGACTACGCCAAGCAGGCATCATTTCTACAGAGCTTACCAATTTTGGATTTGATGACATGAAGTAAGTTCAGAGTAGCCACACAACTTGGAAAAGTCAGGAGATTTCTTCTGATAAAGGCAGTTTTTTTTTCATTAGATAAAGACATCACTGAGATAATAATAAAATAAATAAATAATATATTTGATTTATTATTGGCTTGTTTTATTATTTTATATTTTTTATTATAGAATAATAAATAAATCATATAAATAAATATATTTATATAAATATATCTATCAATTTTCACCAAAAATATAAAATCTACAATTTACCTATTCCTTAGCCGGGAATCAGGTAGCCCCCCTCCGGGGGGATATAATATAGTATTACACATATTGTACTTTTATATTTTATTTAATATTAACCATAGTCATTAGATTAATCATAACGGATTATATTGACTTTTATAAGAAATTAAATAAAATTTTATAATATATTTGAATTAAGTATATCCATTAAAGGCGTACAAAATGAATTTTATTCATTTTGGACTCGTTATGACTTTCAGTATGAATTTTAAGCCAACCTGAGACTCTACAAAATCCATCTTGCACCACACAGTCCCAAATAGAAAGGACCAAATAGATTTTGGCAATGTTTGAGTACTAATTGAACTGGTCGTTGAAGAAGCCAAACAAACCTGAACATCCTAACGAATTATTTCTCCTGGTACAAAAATCTGTTCAGGAGATATTAGAATACGGTTTTCTTCATTGCAGTCATCTCCAGCAGTCACAATCTCGTCCGCAGGTACCATCACGACCAAGAAAAAATGAATAAAAACAAAATAAGGAAAAAAAGTACCTACTCAAAACCATCCAAATTTGTTAGTTACAAATTACTAACTGAGTAATTAAATCAATTATAACGTATTCAATTATGTCACTATGATAGTTTATGCATAAACTGTTTTCTAAATTACTCGTACCTAAGCTTTAATGTATACTTACCACTTGGTAGATTGCTAGAGATAGAGTCCAGTAAGTCCCAAGTGTGTCGTCAGTATGAAATCCCTTCTAACATGGAATGGAGCCTGCAAAGAGAAAAGAAAGAGTACCTATTCATTTAGTTTTAACATGTTTAATGTTTTAGGGCTGGGGGTCATTCTGTGAATTCCGACACGCAAATCTGCAACGCTTTTTTTTCTTAGTTACCACGGACCGATTTCTTAGTTACCACGTTATATCGGCTCCATTTGGGGTCTAGTTGTACCAAGATGGTCACTGATCAGCTGAGTGAGCTCCAAGGCCATTTTCTCTCCTGTTGAACGCAGGAAGCTGAAATTTGAGAAGCAGGGTCAATGGAGAATGCTGAAGGCGCCTGAGTGGTCACTGATCAGCTGAGTGATCGGAAACAAAACATTAAACATGATTTAATGTTTTTCCCTCGCAAGGGAGAAATTATGATTTTTTTTGGTACCAGACAAGCATTTAGGTAAAGATTTGCAAAGTCCTATGCTGATGTATCACCAGAACATTATTTATTATTTGAGATAAAATTAAATAGGTAAACATAGACGGGTAAATACATTTACTTACGTTTGCCGGTATGACAATGGGGAAATTCCTTTTATAGTCAAGCTTTTCTGGGGTTTCATCCAAGTGCTCGGAGCAGACGGTGGTATCTTTGTTTATGCATCTATATTCCGTGCCTTCTGTAATCTACCATTAGCTCCTCTGATTATCGCCAATATTACGAATATTCTACAGAGTGCATCTTGCAAGATTTCTGAGTGCTTCTCGCAAGGTTTTATGTGAATCTCCTCATCATTACATCGCTTCAGTATAACACAATTTCCCCTGGGTAATAGCAAACAGGGCTAAGGAAATCGATAGGATTTGGTGGGCGGATTATATCCTGGTCGTCCAACTTTGCACGGTCGCTATTGCACTCAATGTATGCACAGTTATGGCATTGTGGAAGTGGAACTGTTCTAGTTATCGGGGGAATAGCACTAGGTACTATTAACTATTTTGCTGTACGACTCTGTTGAGGGCAAGCACTTCGTCACAGCGAGGTAATATACGGAGAACTCTTCGTCCAGATTCTCGCACTGGGAGATTCGCAAAATCAGGCAAAACAAAACACACGCGGAAAATCAGCAAGGCGAAACTACGGTAAAATGTGTCAACGATGTACCGAGCTGTCATCACATCGGCCGATACGTGTGATAAGTGTGATAACGTAGGTTTTGAGTTCCGGAAGGTTCATCTAATCGTCGCCAGGCAGCGCTGATGCCGTTTTATCACCCTCACATCCTAGATGCTCCTATGAAAAAAGGCGTGTTGATCAGTATCAGGAGCATCTAGGATATGAGGGTGATAAAACGGCATCAGCGCTGCCTGGCGACGATTAGATGAACCTTCCGGAACTCAAAACCTACGTTATCACACTTATCACACGTATCGGCCGATGTGATGACAGCTCGGTACATCGTTGACACATTTTACCGTAGTTTCGCCTTGCTGATTTTCCGCGTGTGTTTTGTTTTGCCTGATTTTGCGAATCTCCCAGTGCGAGAATCTGGACGAAGAGTTCTCCGTATATTACCTCGCTGTGACGAAGTGCTTGCCCTCAACAGAGTCGTACAGCAAAATAGTTAATAGTACCTAGTGCTATTCCCCCGATAACTAGAACAGTTCCACTTCCACAATGCCATAACTGTGCATACATTGAGTGCAATAGCGACTTTGCAAAGTTGGACGACCAGGATATAATCCGCCCACCAAATCCTATCGATTTCCTTAGCCCTGTTTGCTATTACCCAGGGGAAATTGTGTTATACTGAATGTAATGATGAGGAGATTCACATAAAACCTTGCGAGAAGCACTCAGAAATCTTGCAAGATGCACTCTCTGTAGAATATTCGTAATATTGGCGATAATCAGAGGAGCTAATGGTAGATTACAGAAGGCACGGAATATAGATGCATAAACAAAGATACCACCGTCTGCTCCGAGCACTTGGATGAAACCCCAGAAAAGCTTGACTATAGAAGGAATTTCCCCATTGTCATACCGGCAAACGTAAGTAAATGTATTTACCCGTCTATGTTTACCTACCTATTTAATTTTATCTCAAATAATAAATAATGTTCTGGTGATACATCAGCATAGGACTTTGCAAATCTTTACCTAAATGCTTGTCTGGTACCAAAAACTAAATGAATAGGTACTCTTTCTTTTCTCTTTGCAGGCTCCATTCCATGTTAGAAGGGATTTCATACTGACGACACACTTGGGACTTACTGGACTCTATCTCTAGCAATCTACCAAGTGGTAAGTATACATTAAAGCTTAGGTACGAGTAATTTAGAAAACAGTTTATGCATAAACTATCATAGTGACATAATTGAATACGTTATAATTGATTTAATTACTCAGTTAGTAATTTGTAACTAACAAATTTGGATGGTTTTGAGTAGGTACTTTTTTTCCTTATTTTGTTTTTATTCATTTTTTCTTGGTCGTGATGGTACCTGCGGACGAGATTGTGACTGCTGGAGATGACTGCAATGAAGAAAACCGTATTCTAATATCTCCTGAACAGATTTTTGTACCAGGAAAAATAATTCGTTAGGATGTTCAGGTTTGTTTGGCTTCTTCAACGACCAGTTCAATTAGTACTCAAACATTGCCAAAATCTATTTGGTCCTTTCTATTTGGGACTGTGTGGTGCAAGATGGATTTTGTAGAGTCTCAGGTTGGCTTAAAATTCATACTGAAAGTCATAACGAGTCCAAAATGAATAAAATTCATTTTGTACGCCTTTAATGGATATACTTAATTCAAATATATTATAAAATTTTATTTAATTTCTTATAAAAGTCAATATAATCCGTTATGATTAATCTAATGACTATGGTTAATATTAAATAAAATATAAAAGTACAATATGTGTAATACTATATTATATCCCCCCGGAGGGGGGCTACCTGATTCCCGGCTAAGGAATAGGTAAATTGTAGATTTTATATTTTTGGTGAAAATTGATAGATATATTTATATAAATATATTTATTTATATGATTTATTTATTATTCTATAATAAATAAATATAAAATAATAAAACAAGCCAATAATAAATCAAATATATTATTTATATATTTTATTATTATCTCAGTGATGTCTTTATCTAATGAAAAAAAACTGCCTTTATCAGAAGAAATCTCCTGACTTTTCCAAGTTGTGTGGCTACTCTGAACTTACTTCATGTCATCAAATCCAAAATTGGTAAGCTCTGTAGAAATGATGCCTGCTTGGCGTAGTCATTTTATTGATTTATTTTGTACTGCACCCCAATTTGTGATTGTCAAGTAATTTAATTGTGTTGTAATGTATCAAGTGTTTATTAATTCATGATTCTCAGTTGAGAACAAGGTAATTTGTTATCAATGACCGGAAGTTCCCAACTGCATGTAAGTATATATCAATAAATATTTTTGTAATACATTTCTTTTCATTTTAAATGTTTTCCTGTTAGTTTAATATCATGATTAATCCAGAAATATTAGGGTTGAGATAAAGTTGTGGGTTGATAATAATCTAACTAGCAAACCTTTTCGGCTCAAATGTGTTCAGATTTTAGTTTTATGCCTAGTTTTAATTCCAAAGGTTCATTATTGAAAGTAATACTTCAAAACACTGGCTTGTTTTTAACCATGGCCATCAACAATGAACTTGAAAAGGTAACTATCACCCCGATTTTCAGCTATCCCACACCATTAACTATTCAGGAAAAATGCAAACAGAATTCGGTGAAATTCCTCATTGTTGTTATATAAATTCTCATAATAATAATAAAATTATAATGTAATAATAAAATTGTTATGTAATAATGATAAAATTATTATTTAACCCTAGAATGCAACCCCATTTTTTTGTGCGTATTGCAACTCATTCGTCGATGTGACGAATACCAGTAAAAAATCGTGTTAAATGGATCAAAACAAAGGTCGTTTTCGGGAAATTGGGGAATGAAATGATTGAATTCCACATCGGTAATGGTTATTGGATTTATTCAATGAAAAAAATCCCAAAAATAATCACCATTGAGGTCATTAGGAACATTAGTACTTTTAGTAGGTACCTACCTAAATCATTGTAAAACAAGACTCATTTTCCGGGTGGAAAAAAATTCCTGGACAGTCTAAAAAAATTGTCATTACTACAAAACGATGTCTGTCTTACAGTACATGAATATAGGAACAAACGAGTCAGCCTAGACGTATCACAGTGTCAATATGACATTTCAGGGGAACTTACTTGGTTACAATGTCTAAAATTCACAATTTCCCTCTAATTAAGAAAAAATAAGGAATCACTACAATGGTATCGTAGTTATGTCAAGAAAAACAGGCACAGAAGGAACATACAGTGTAGTGAATTACATACCTACCGAACAGTAACTTTTATATCACCTTTGAGTGAACTACAATCCAAAAATCAATGAGATGAACTTGAACATCTATAATTCAGACTGTTGTCTCAATATATCACAAAATATCACAAAGCTTATGATAAACATCAAAAGTCTTGTATTCTCCATATTTTCGTAACAGTACGTTTTATGAATTAAGGTAAAATTAATTAAAGTAAAATGAAGGTCAATTTATACTCTGTAAGTATAAATAGACCTTCATTGTACGATAATTCAACTTCATTTAACCTCATGAAAAATATCAGAATAATCTCGACTAAAAAGTCATTACAATAACAATAAAAACTCTTGAAATTAAAACTTGAAATATGTATTTGAAATACTCTTGAAAAACTTGAAATACTCAATAAAAACTTGACATTAAATTTGAAATACTACTTGAAAAACTTGAAATACTCAATAAAAACTTGAATAACGTTCGAGTGAGATTGAGTTGTAAGCAAACGACAGGAGTTCGTTACGAAGTTTATCAAAGTAGCTAGGTATGTCCGTAATCCGTACAATACCTGATTTTCCAATACGCAACACCCTCCTTCAAAAGTTAACATCCGTGCTTAATAAGCACTACGGAACCCGGCTTTAGGAACGCGGCACACGATACCTACTTCACAAATCACATTGGCCGATTGATAAGTGTGATAACGTAGGTTTTGAGTTCCGGAAGGTTCATCTAATCGTCGCCAGGCAGCGCTGATGCCGTTTTATCACCCTGACATCCTAGATGCTCCTATCAGTATCACCCCAGCATATCAGTATCACCCCAGTTGACGGTATGGGCTCCATTTGGGGTCTAGTTGTGCCGCGAAGCTTTTGGTTGATGTAGGTCACTTCTAAGGGGTGAAAATCAAGGGTTGAAATTTTCAAGAGTGCCCTAGCTCGAAAACTCTCGAGATAAAGGTATCGTTTCTTAACCAATTCTAAATAGTATTGAATTTTGAAAAATTTTTGAGACCACCCGGAGCTCTGTAGGACAAAACGTTCGGTCCCTACGAGTAGGTACTTGAAGGTTTCCCTTCGATAAAACAGAATCATGAGTGTGAATCGCAAAAGAGGTCTAATCTCCATTCAAATTTTATCTGACTAAAATGCGATCGCTGTTCATTTCTTCGATTTGCCTTCAGTTTTGCTTTCTGAGCAACCGGTAGGTAATCAAATTTTCTTATGAAACTACCTATTTTTCGAATCGAGTGTGAAGCGTTTAGTTCTTTCCTATAAACTTGATTGTGAAGGTGTGTAGGCAGTATGGTGTGGTAAGTAGTACCTACCAATGGTTGGTAGGTAAAAAAGTTGGTAGGTAAAAAAATAGGTAAAAAAAAAGTTGGTACTTAAAAAAAAAAAAAAAAACGCTGCAAATCATTGCCAAAAGGTTCTGTATAGATCACCCTTCTGTATAGATCCCTCCCTACCAACCTTAGGTACCTACTACCTAGGGCATTGTTGGAAATTTCAACCCTTCATTTCCATTTGGTTGGTGGTTGGGGTTGAAATTTCCAAAAATGCCCTAGGTAGTAGGTAACTAAGGTTGGTAGGAAGGGATCTATACAGAACTTTTTGGCAATGATTTGCAGCGTTTTTTTAAATGTACCAACTTTTTTTTTGGAATTGTACTGAATCAACAACTTAACAACTGGCCTGTTTGGAGCAGCAAGGTGTTTTGAGCCTGTGACAACAGTTGCTCGGACACCTGATTAATGATTTGATGGAACAGTTCCTTTGTTCCCCCACAACTCGGGGATTGCTCCCTAGTCTATTTGCAGACATCGATTGTCTAAGTACATACTTTCATACAATATCATTTCCCTCACCCTCGTGGGTCAAATCCGAAGATCTAATAGGTAAACTCTATTGATACTTCTTTCCCCCCTTCTATAGATACAAGCCTCATTGAGTGTAAGACAATATAGCATTTATTTTTCCTAAATCAATTTGCATCTATTATTTATTATCCCTAGTCAGAGGTTGGTCTCCGCCAAGGAATAGGTATTCAAACGAAACGTATAGTTCACTAGGGCTAGAATTCAGCGAAGATTTCATTATTGTCATCAATTAATCAGATTCTTCAGATCCCCTAGTAAAATACTGTTTCAAGCCATTTACTGCTCCAATCGCTTCGGTTCATCAGGGGATCGCGTTATACTCATTATTTTTAATGCAAAACAACAAACTACCCCAAAATATTGATTTATCGATGATTTATCAAAGTACGGAAAGGAAACGTATAGTTACTTACGTAGAAAACTAGATAAACAACCAAAGCAACAACATCACCAGAAAAGAGTAGGTAAAAAACTAATGATAGTTCATTCCCTTCACTGTAACTCTGAATTCCGACTTTCGGAAAGTGAATTTAGTAAAATTGGTTAAGTAAACATAAAACTGACGTTGAAGGAATTTGTCGACCGGCCCAAAAATAACAATGGGAGTGAGGGTGAAGGCAGGACGACACGAAACTGTTACAATGATGTGAGTTTTGTAGTTAGGATGATCGTACTCACTCCGAAACCGTAAGGAAGATTTTGACAATAATTAATTGTGGCTTTACCTCGAGGGGGCCTTATTATACTGTAGGAATGGGTATCGACGCCCGATATTTTAAAATATCGATACTTTTGTACCGATACTCGATATTTTAGTATCGATACTGCACTCTCTGATATTTTTGGATATCGATACTTTGGATCCGATATTTCTAAATATCGAATATCGATACAGTTCTCGCGGAAAATTCAACATAATGGCTAAAAAAATGAAAAGATGAAAAAGGTAGGGAAGCTGGGTCTTAACTCGGATAAAATTAATTATTATGGAGAAAATGTTCAGTAAAATTTGCAGTGGGTATTTTCTCCGAATTTTCAATCGTTTTTACATCAAAAGATGCCTAATTCATTGTATGACATAAGCTCACTTGTTGTCGAATTTTCAAAGAAAATGGAGCTATTGCAATTGCCACAAAATTTTTAGAATGGAGTTTTTGAGAAAAAAAGTTACTGAAATCCATTTTGGAGAGTTATAATCTCCTGTGCTGACTGTAAGAAAAAAACCATACTAGATTTCTGTGAAAATTCGCTCATGAATGGACTTTTGTTTCCTATTCGTTCCCGAGAGCCGAGAGGTATTCAGTCACACACAAGCGGTTGCTTCTCTTGGTGATTCTAGGAAAAGATAGGTTCTTAGTACCTGGAGCTTGAGACCTACACGTGCTGGTTCCTTGGAGTCCAGAATCGCAGGGTTTCCACAACATTGCTTGTTGTACTTTGAGCATCTCAGACGTTGAGGGGGCTGTAAAATCACCAGTTATTTCGACTTTTCCCAGAATTTTCGTTCATGCAGGTACCTTCATACTCTGGCGGAGGGGGGGGGGGGCTTTCTCATCAAAAACTAGCCTGATCCCATCTCGGGATTTCTAGGAAACGTCTTAAGACAATAACGAGACCAGGACTGGACTGTGACACCATATGGGTAGGTGGAACCCTTTTTCTACCTGTACCTAGCTCCCTTGAATCAACCCCTCCCTAGCTCCCTTGACTCTCATTTTGAGACCAAATAATTTTATGAAAAACGACGAATTCGCAGGTGAATACGCACCTACTTCTTGGTTTCTCACTTATGACTTTCAAATTTGAATATTTCGGAATTTTCAACAATTGTCGCTCCAAAAATTTATATTTTTACAATCAGAACTTTCTTGCTTTGTTTGCTAGACCGATGTCCAGGCTTGAAATTTGGCTATACTGCTGTTGTATTGTATTGTATTGTACTTGTAGGTAAGATGAGATACAGTGGGTGATATAGTACCTACTGTAGGCCTGCTACTTGTGGCGATTGTGTCGATGACCACAGAGGTAGCGTCCCGGCTTACTCGTGGCGGTTGTGACGATTGTGGCGACACACCAGTTGTAAGCGGGATTTGCGTTCGACAGGGTTAAGGCTTCGATCCGCGGCGCAGTTGGTAGCAGCACGAGGTTGTGACGCCACGTGCCGATCCCAAGTTCACCGAATGACACAAAACCCAACGTGGCGAGCTCAGGTGGGAAGGGGAAGACAAACAAATATCGAAACAATGGGGTATTTCAGTCAATTTTTTTTATTTTTGTTTTCAAAAGAGTATGGCTCAGGAATAACGGTAATCGGGTCTGTTCGTCGAGAAAATGTTTTTAAAAAATCAGAGAAGCTAAGGAAAGTTGAAGATTTGAACGGTGTGACGTAGCTAGCCAATCGTGACGTAGCTAGCCAACTGTCTTTGAAAAAAAGTATCCATGCACGGAAACCCTTGAAAGACCTCTTGGATACTACAAAATAGTACTCACACACGCGCGCGGCGTAGTCTGCAGCGTAGTCCTTGCCTAGTGTGTGTGCGTTCATGGAGGCCCGCCCTTTTCAAACGTGTGATCTCTTTAATTAATTTTTCTACCACATGTTATAGTATCATTGGGCTTAAAGTTGGAGTACATAGGTTTTCAAGGGTGCTGAATCCAAATTTGAGGTCAAAAACCTGAATTTCCGACCCACCGAAATACCCCATTGTTAAATTTACAAGGGGTAGCGTGTGGTATTTACCTGTGACGAGGCGGTGAAGCGGCCAGTCGGATTCCTCGGGATGATGCAATCTGAAATGTTAGCCTTAAGGGCGTCCTACTGAGAAAATGGCGTCCGCCAAATGCGACGCTGCCGAAGGGGCCTACGAAGGTGTCTGAGGGACGCCTCGGAAAAGATGGCGGAGTGTGACGCGTCACCAAGCTCCGGTTTTCACACTGAGGAACCAGGTAAAATGAGAAAAGACATCAAATGCAAAATTACAACAAATAAAAGGTAAGTTTATTAAATATGCAAATGGTTTTCTGACTAGGCACACCGAAGGGTGTGTCGAAAAGAAGCCTGATGGGCGCAACAACACAAGTAAGTATGGCACAAGATTAAATGTTCAATATGATGGATTTTGCAAATAATAGTTCAATATACAATTTAATAACTCCAATTTGACTTTGTGTTTCAGGTTTCCAGAGTATATCAGTTCAACGTTCCAGGTTTTCAACAAAGGTGAGTATGGTAAGTATAGGTTAACTTTATGTTGCAGGTAAGTATTTAGCTTTAAGTTACGACTTCTCAAATTACGACTTTTGTTCAAATGTTTCAGAATTACTTCTACGCACTGTCCTAACTGCATTGGCCAATGGTTTAAAGGTAAGTTATAGTTTTCACTCACACGTGTCAGGGCCCTGAGGTATCCTTCCAGGTGTGATGTGGCGGTTGTGGTGGTTGTGGCGACGGACGTCCAGTGAATCCAGGGGATCTTCAACCAGATCAATTCGGCGCGAGACGGCAATTTCGATGGTCAGGGATCTTACGAAAAGCGTCTTGAAAGTATTTGGGGGCGGTTTTGACTCTAACAGGCTCAAGTTCACGGGCTGCTGGGCTCACGGTGACTCTTACTGAATATCTGAGGGGGGTCTGCTTGTGGAGGGGGCTGCTCCATTGTTTTATAGGTCCCCCTCCACTCCCTTGATGGACGGGGGGCTGCCAGGTGGAGACGCCTGATTGGCTGGAGACGGCGTCTTCAGTTGAGGGGGGTGACGTCACCTTTGAGCTGACCACGGATCCGAATCTGACAATACTCGCCGCGGGTGGCTATGACGAATTCGGATCGGAAGGGAGTTAACGAATTAACCCAGCCTCTTCACTGGAAAGGTTCCCCAGTGAGTGGAGACTCACATCCCCCTTCCCCCCGGGAGCCAGCGTTGTCAAAGACGACGCTGGAAACGCCAAAGGGGTTAAGGGATGTGCCTTCCTTATGGCCAGCTAGTAGGCGTGGCGACGACACCCGCGGCCGTTCACTAAGTCTCGTCGTGCCGATGGAAGCGGAGAGTGTGTTGATGGAGGCGGAGAGCAGGACCTGGACGATGAAGGGGATGGTGCGGAGGGGGGAGCTGCGGAGTGAGCCAACTCCGTTTCATCTCCCGCAGACCTTGCCGCAGGTGCCTCTGCGGTTTGATGATCAGGCGCCTCAGATGCTGCGGTCGTCGCCGCAGGTGGCTCCACAGGCACCTGTGCGTTGGCCCTCTTCAACGCTGCATCGCGTTCCTCATCAGGACCATGACAGGATCGGGGTTCGTGGGGCCTCCGTCGATTTTAATTAACCATTCATTACCTGTCGTTGTGCCATCCTATCACAAACAATAAAAAGCCCTATTGTAACACCCTGCCTAGGAAAAGTGACTCAGGAATTTATTTCATTTTACTTCACGTGAACTATTCTGGCCTTATTAGGAAGGTTGCAGAAGTAACTAATTTGATGGGTCTGAAGGACCTAAGTGAAGCATGTCGGTCTGAAGGACCCAAGTTAAATGTGGCGGTCTGAAGGACCCAAGGTACGTGTTTGGGTCTGAAGGACCACTCGTCGGTGTTTGTGTTCGTATTTCCTAGTAGTCAGTCAGTGTGTCTTTCAGCCTAAGTGGAGTTGCCTATAATCTAGGGAGGAATCGTGCCGGCATAGTGAGTATGGCGTGACTTCCGGTTGGGCTCCTCCTCTGGGCCTTTTCGGGATGAGCTTCCTGTCAGAGGTCCATGTTCAATATTTCGGACGAGATCGTCGCGGCGGTCGCCGTGTTGGTCGCCGCGCCCGTGACGACGATTATCGGGAAGGTCGTATGCTCCTCCGGGTTCCTCCTCGGGGCGATCGGACGGTCGTTCAGAAGGAGGCTCCATGGTCGTTTCGTCATCACGATTCGGGGAGCGATCTGACTGTCGATCCGCGTCCTCGATGTGAGTCAGTTGTAACGATGGGCTCCTCCGAGTTGATATTTCTGTGCGAGGTGTCCTTGGCGGGTCCTCTTGAAAACTGGTTGAGGCCTTGCAACATGTCACAACGGCCGGTGTTGGTGGCCATGGTAATTTTTTATCGGACTTTTCCCTTTGTTCTTCCTGTGTTTTCTTTTCAAATTTTTGAATCGGGGTGATGTCGGTGAAAAGGGGTTTGAATGTTTTCATTTCCCGAAAGGGGATGTCGAAGTATGCTTTGACGTTCCGATTTGATGTGTCGAAGTGTGTTTCGACTTGCTGATCACATGTGTCGACGGGTGTTCGTGTGTGTTGGTCTCTTGTGTCGACATGTGTTTGGGTGTGTTGGTCTCTTGTGTCGACGTGTGTTCGGGTGTGTTGGTCTCTTGTGTCGACGTGTGTTTGTGTGTGTTGGTCTCTTGTGTCGATGTGTGCTCGATGGTATGTGTCGAGGAGTTTGTTGAAGCACCTTTCGAGGGATGTTTGGCCGTCTTGACCCAATGATGCGACAGTTGTGTCGACGTCTCTGTCGAAGGATATGGCGGCCTCTGTGCCGAAATCTCGGTCATTCGGCATTTCGATGTCAGAATCCGATGTGGCGATGGGGGTCTCAATATGCCTAGCGACGGGTGTGTCGAAGTATTCCTTTCGGGGTGTTGTGGTGTTCTGGTCCGGAATTCCTTCGATGGTTCTGAAATTTGTCAGAGTTTCGTGGTGGTGAGTTCCATCATACATTTCGACGGGTGTGTCGATATCTGTGGTAACCCCTCCGAAATGCCGCCTCCAAAATTTCATGCTTAGGGGTCCGCCATTGTTTGTGGCGAAGGTCGTCTTAGTGTCCGGTGTGCCGACGGGTGTGTCGAGAACTAGGTGTTGTGGTTCTCGTAATTCGGAGGCGGCTGTTGCCGCCGGAGGGGTGCTAGGGAGGGGAGCGCTTGTGTCGTAATTTTGGTTCCGACTCTCAGGCGTCCCGGTTTCCCGCCCCTCGGGCCGCAACACCACCCCCACACTGTAGATCTCTTCGAGTGTGTTGACGGGCGTGTACGGACGGACGAAACCTTCCGGCGTGTGGTATTTCATCTCCGGACCTGTGGTGAACGTGATGGGTACTCTCCGAAGGACATCGAGTCCCAACAGATCGAGTGTGGCGCTCTTCCTAGCAAATACTAAGAACGTGTGTTCAAATGTGCATCCACCGATCCGTGTGACGACTCGCTGCTCTCCGGAAAAATGCAGGGGCATTCCATCAGCCCCCCACGCGACTACGCGCGTCGGTAGTAGCTTGATCCCTTTTACCGGTGTCGAAAGTACCGAAAGTGTAGCTCCGGTGTCGACAATCATCTCTCGTTCCTCCGGGCCGAGTCCTACTGTGATCTTCATGGTTCGCGACATCGGGGCCTCAATGGCGGGAATGTGTGCCTTTTCTACCGGTTTCTTGTATCGGGCGACCTCCATTGAATGTGTCGGCGCCATGACAGATTGTGACACCAGAAGAAGACGCTTCTTTTTGTAACAGTCCTCCTCGAGATGCTCACGGACGCCACAGAAGTCACAAAAGATGGTCTTGTTCGGGCTAAATGGGCAATGGGGTATTTCGGTGGGTCGGAAATTCAGGTTTTTGACCTCAAATTTGGATTCAGCACCCTTGAAAACCTAAATACTACAACTTTAAGCCCAATGATACTATAACATGTGGTAGAAAAATTAATTAAAGAGATCACACGTTTGAAAAAGGCGGGCCGCTATAAATGCACACACACTAAGCAAGGACTACGCCGCGGACAGCCCCGCGCGCGTGTGTGAGTGGAATGTTGTAGTATCCAAGAGGGGTTTCTGTGCATGGATACTTCTTCAAAGACAGTTGGCTAGCTACGTCACGCATGGCTAGCTACGTCACACCATTCAAATCTTCAACTTTCCTTAGCTTCTCTGATTTTTTAAAAACATTTTCTCGACGAACAGACCCGATTACCGTTATTCCTGAGCCATACTCTTTTGAAAAAAAAAATAAAAAAAATTGACCGAAATACCCCATTCACGGGGAAGTGTGTTTTGTCCGCGCAAAACATACAAGGATAACGCGGGGTCGGTTTTTCGTCGCTTCGGCGTTCGTTTGACCTGTCCCGGCGGAGGTCCTCTTCCCTGTGTCGAATGTGACGCTGTAGGGGTTCGTCTTTTCGCGGGCATCGGGCGGCGAAATGTTCGGGACTTCCGCAGTTGTAGCATCTGCGGTCATTTGTGATGGCCGCCAAGTCCCAGCGTTCGTCTGTGTCGATTGTGTCGTCTAGGGTTTCCTCGAGTTCCTTTGCTTTGCTCAACGCGTCCTGGATCGATCGGGGGCGATTTGTGATCAGCAGCGCACTCATATTTTTGCTGACACCGCGGATGAAAGCGCTCAGGGTTTTTCTTTCCACCCAATCGTTGCGTTCGTGACGTCGGAGTTGTCCTCCCTCCTCCATGACGGCACACCGGGCTAGGCTGCGGACTCGATCAGCAAATTGGCGGAGCGTTTCAGTGGCGTTCCGCTTGACGGTCCATAGGAGCGCGGCGGCGTGTTGTGGATTTTCTTTCTGGAACCACTTTATCATGTCGTCACGGACGATCTCGTAGACGTTATCTACGTCGAGTGTGTCGTCCCGATCGATAAGGAATTGCTTTGCGGTTCCCCGCGCTTTTGTGCGGAGTAAACGGTATTGTTGTCGCGAGGTCAAACCCGTGGTCACCATATCAAAATTTGCAAAAAACGACACAACACTTAGTGCACCGGTCGCGTCTGGGTCCCACGATTCTACTTCTAGGAATACCGAGCGCGGTATGTCCTCCCTATCTACTTCATGTGTTACGTTATTATAGCGTTGAAGGAGAATGTTCATCTCTTTCATTGTCTGAGTCATTGTTTCTACAGCTTCAGTGCCGGAGGACGATTGGGTTTCGGTCCCCCTGTCGCTAGGTGTCGGGTTATTGAGGAACATGGTAGCGATTTGTGCTAACTACCACCTAGGCACGAAGGAGTCTGTCGGCGTGAATCGGTCTAAGTCGAGAAAAATACAAATACGAGAAGAGACGTCTTCTCGCGTCGTTTCGTGCGGAAGGCTGCTTCTAATGTCACTTTTCCTGTATAATAAATGGATGTACAGCCTACCTATTTTTATTTTTACCTGTCTCAGTGTGTTTCTTTAGGGGTTGTTTCGATAGACTCTAAATTTAGACTGAGCTCGTGTCGAACGGCCTACGAGTTTGAGTGGGTTCGTGTGAGGCTTACTCACACCGGGATCCACTCCACTGCCACCAAATTTGTAGGCCTGCTACTTGTGGCGATTGTGTCGATGACCACAGAGGTAGCGTCCCGGCTTACTCGTGGCGGTTGTGACGATTGTGGCGACACACCAGTTGTAAGCGGGATTTGCGTTCGACAGGGTTAAGGCTTCGATCCGCGGCGCAGTTGGTAGCAGCACGAGGTTGTGACGCCACGTGCCGATCCCAAGTTCACCGAATGACACAAAACCCAACGTGGCGAGCTCAGGTGGGAAGGGGAAGACAAACAAATATCGAAACAATTGTTAAATTTACAAGGGGTAGCGTGTGGTATTTACCTGTGACGAGGCGGTGAAGCGGCCAGTCGGATTCCTCGGGATGATGCAATCTGAAATGTTAGCCTTAAGGGCGTCCTACTGAGAAAATGGCGTCCGCCAAATGCGACGCTGCCGAAGGGGCCTACGAAGGTGTCTGAGGGACGCCTCAGAAAAGATGGCGGAGTGTGACGCGTCACCAAGCTCCGGTTTTCACACTGAGGAACCAGGTAAAATGAGAAAAGACATCAAATGCAAAATTACAACAAATAAAAGGTAAGTTTATTAAATATGCAAATGGTTTTCTGACTAGGCACACCGAAGGGTGTGTCGAAAAGAAGCCTGATGGGCGCAACAACACAAGTAAGTATGGCACAAGATTAAATGTTCAATATGATGGATTTTGCAAATAATAGTTCAATATACAATTTAATAACTCCAATTTGACTTTGTGTTTCAGGTTTCCAGAGTATATCAGTTCAACGTTCCAGCATGGAAGAAGTATTAGGAAGTGTCACTCAAGGTTAAAAAGTGTGCTGGAAAAGATCCCCCTCTACTGCTGCGATCTGGCGAAGCGTAAGAGAAGCTTTCAGCTAGTAGTAGAGGACGCCGATAGATAGAGTTGTAGATGCACTCATGACCGAAAATTCAAATAAATGCGGACAAAGGCTCGACTTTCCAAAAATTCTAGACGGGCATGGATTTGAACCCAAGACCCAGCATTACCAAACTGCCCTCTCAGGCTAAGTTACAGCGCTTTAGCTCGCTCGGACATCCTCTCTTCCGTGACATCTGACCCAACAACAATGATCTTCAGAAAAAAGAGTTACATCAACTGAGTTATATATCACGTCAAATTCTCAATTAATCTTGATGTACGAGTAGATAAATTTATATTCGGTTCTTACAAAAATTGTATTACCTTTAACATAACATTGTATTAACATTGTATTGTAACATTGTATTACCTTTAACTGGCCACAATATAGTTAAGCTTTTTTTTTTTTTTTTAAATTCGCTCGTTGGGAAATGCAAAGTACCAAACTGGAACTACTCGTATTTCTGACTACAGGTAGGTAGTCACCTACTTTGTTGAAAATGTCGGTTTTTTTTCATGAAAAAAATGACCAATTTGGGTATGTATACGAAACTTGATCCAAACAATCAGATCATAATATTGATATTATTGATTATTGACTATTTTCTATAATTGACTGTATTATTATTACCTATTGATTATTGACTAAGAAGCTAAAATTATTGTTCGTTACTAATAATTACAAAATCGGAAGAAGGGGGAAGGTATGAACACAGAGGAAAAACATTGTGGCAAATAATAATAGTTAATTAAGTTTTAATAGCTTCTTTAAAGTTTTTTTTTTTCTCAGTTTGGATTGGCCACAGCAGTGCTGTGACAGCATTGTTCATAATTCGAAAGGCCCAAAATATTCTACATTTAATATATAAATACACAAACTTCTTTTCCTATTCCATTGAGCACAATGAAAAATTTATGTTCTTATTCAATATTGATTTTACGATGCACTTAGCAATTCCCACCTTATGGCACCTGGGTGAAAACGCCTGATGGACGTGACCTGAAAGTTTACTTCATTATTACGTAGAAAATAGAAACTAGATAAAGATATTAACAAAAATTAACGAAACTGACTGAAAAGAACTTGACGAAAAATCTTATTGTAAAAAAAAAAAAAAAAAAAAAGGCTGAGATGATTCGCAAGAAGGTAAGGATAGATGGCATCTTTTGGTAACTTTCGCGTTTGCGTCCTCTCTCTCCCAATTCACACACTCTTGCGATCGGCCACCTAAGCTGATAGTTCATTTACGCTTCCAGAGGTGGCGCCACTGCAGTAAGCGTCACAGATTCCCCTATGGAGTGATTCTTCCTAATATTCTTCCATGGTTCCAGGTTTTCAACAAAGGTGAGTATGGTAAGTATAGGTTAACTTTATGTTGCAGGTAAGTATTTAGCTTTAAGTTACGACTTCTCAAATTACGACTTTTGTTCAAATGTTTCAGAATTACTTCTACGCACTGTCCTAACTGCATTGGCCAATGGTTTAAAGGTAAGTTATAGTTTTCACTCACACGTGTCAGGGCCCTGAGGTATCCTTCCAGGTGTGATGTGGCGGTTGTGGTGGTTGTGGCGACGGACGTCCAGTGAATCCAGGGGATCTTCAACCAGATCAATTCGGCGCGAGACGGCAATTTCGATGGTCAGGGATCTTACGAAAAGCGTCTTGAAAGTATTTGGGGGCGGTTTTGACTCTAACAGGCTCAAGTTCACGGGCTGCGGGGCTCACGGTGACTCTTACTGAATATCTGAGGGGGGTCTGCTTGTGGAGGGGGCTGCTCCATTGTTTTATAGGTCCCCCTCCACTCCCTTGATGGACGGGGGGGCTGCCAGGTGGAGACGCCTGATTGGCTGGAGACGGCGTCTTCAGTTGAGGGGGGTGACGTCACCTTTGAGCTGACCACGGATCCGAATCTGACAATACTCGCCGCGGGTGGCTATGACGAATTCGGATCGGAAGGGAGTTAACGAATTAACCCAGCCTCTTCACTGGAAAGGTTCCCCAGTGAGTGGAGACTCACACTACGAAGTGAAATCACTCAAACCATAACTTCGAATTGTCTTGTTGTTGTTTCGTTAATTGCTAAGAAAAAGTTACTTCCTCATTTTTTGGACTAGAGTAGCGTGATTAGTAACGTAATGAAATACCTAGTTTACTCGTAAATACGATAGTACTAAGCTGTAAACAACTTAGTTACCTATTACATTTTTTGATCACGACCCTCAGCTAAAAGACATATTTACAAATAAATGTAAATGTGTAAATAGGGCTTGGACTCTTGATAGTAAGAAATGAATAAATAGAGATAAAAAATATTTTCCGTGAGAATATTAGGTAATATTAACATTTTATGACCCCAAAGTATCGATACTCGATATTTTGAAATATCGATACTAATGCCAGACGATACGTGGAGTATCGATTCTCAAATACGATACAGTATCAATACAAAATATCGATACTTTTGTAACGATACCCATCTCTAACCCAGAGATCGAGCCAACCGTGACGGATCAGCTGATCACCTGCGCGTGCCTCCTGCATCGACTGCATGACGTTTGTACTGCCTATTTTTAGGATATACAAAATAAAAACCTTTTGAATTTGAATTTGAATCAGCTCTTTTGGAAATCGAACAGTGTGAATTTGAGAGCAAGAAGAATCCGCCTCCAGTACCTACTTAATAATGTTATTTTTGTTCCAACCAACCAAAATTTTAAATAAAATAACATCAATTTTAATAATGATAGTAATGATATTATTATCAAATTGATAACTAACGAATAATTGAAGACACTGTAGAATTGTTATCCAATAATAAAAAAGGAATAAGGAATGATAATAGTATTTCAAAGTATTCAGGAATAACAAAATGAAAAGAAAATTTTCTTGCCGTAGGTATTCATCCTTTATAATTTTCAACCCCTATTTGATAAGATCCAAAATACTGAGACAATTTTGTAAGTAAATTAATAAAATGTTTGGCTGGGAAATTATTAGGTATCTATATTTATAAAATTAATACGTAACTCCTTATCTGTGGGCGTTTTTGCGTTCCTTATCTGTGGGAGTTTTTGCGTTCCTTATCTGTGCTTGTTTGGAATCGCGTTATCTCGAACTTTACTTTTATCACTGATTTTGACTGAAGGTTAGTTACTTATTACTTGAAAAGTAGACAAAATACCTCATAATTGATGATCGTGAACAGAAACAATATGTAATGACTGTATTTTTTGCACTGTGCAGTGTTGAAATGCAGCGTTTTAAAGTAAATTCGTTATGTTCGCCCAACAACCACACCTGTTCAGGTTTTGGACCAAATACCCATACCAATTAGTTACCTACTTACTAGGTACTATATTATTAACCTCTCATTTTACTGAATTCTGCTTCACTCTTAAACAGATTAAACTTGTTGATACCAAGTGTGACGCCTTTATTACCAGACAGATGTTCCAGAGATCTTTTCGTGATGTCTTCATTACATGTAGCGAAGAGGTCCTCACCAATCACTACATAAACATAATACATACACATGCTTCAGAGATCCGTGTACTGTCGTACTATGACGTCTTCACTACAGATGATCTAGAAATCATTACGTGGTCGTGGTGCTTTCACTACAGTTGTTCCAGAGACCCGTATGCGACGCCTTCACAACAACTACTGATGATGTTCCAGAGATTGTGTGACGTCTTCAGTATAGAAGTTCTAGAGATCCTTGTGTGATGCCTCCAAGAAAGATGTTCCAGAGATCGTTGTAGCCAGGTAACTCCATAACGACAGCTAGTTGCTAGATAGGTAGAGGAATTGTATGGGTAACAGAAAAACATAATATGTTATATTATAACAGAACATCGTATTCGCCCATCTACCTACCTCGTTACTCTACTAACTTACTGCATTGGTTAATCGAAAATCAAAATAGAACAGGTCCGTTCCCAGTATAATTATATAAAATGAAATAGGTTCTTCTCAAGTGCTTGTTCCAAAAAAATTCATCAAGATAGGTAAGACAAATGACAACATTATAATAGGATTCACGTTATTACAGTTAAAAACATTGTATTGTGGATAATGGTACTCCAGCAGCAGCTTGGTGCTCTAAAACCAGGATTCCCAACTTCGTAAATCGCCCTTGAAATGTACGTGAGGTCTTCATCCCACAATAAGTATCCATTTTCATCTCCTATCTCTCAGAAATATATTATGCTGCCACCATTATAATGTTCGTTCAAGGTAGGAAGTTCTTCCTTTATGCTGTGACTCAAATTTCAATTTGGGTAAACAGCTAATTCTATTAGTCTCAATCAATTCCATTGGTCCCCAAGTTGCTGTTCCAACGCTCTGGACCAGGGTTGACCAGAGGAGAAGCCAGCTTAGTCGCCCAAATAGCTGCCACGACTTCATATCAGTCACTTCCTGTGGTTCACAAGATGCTGTTCATAAAATTCAGCAAGAGACAGTAATCGGTTCATACAGCTGATCTGACTTCTTCTCGGTCACTTACAGTGGTTCTTGAAGCCTGCACGTCAATTTTAGCGCTCTTCGATGAACAGAGAAGTTACCTTCATTCTCACACAGCTAATTTTCGACTCCCTCAAAAATTCAAGTGGTCCCCAAATTCCAATGCTTGATTTTTAAATTACCGGAGAAATAATGGAGAGAAGTTGAGCAGTCAATGTAATTTATCAACCATTTTCAGCTTTTCCGTGATTCCGACGATAAGCAGGAATTGCAGAAGATGCCTCATCGCAGTTACGATGTGGATTTGATCCAAAAGCTGCTTGAAGTTTCCGTGATGAAGATGATACAGTTGGACCGCGACCCTGACCCTCCCATGCTGAAGCACGTCCTCATCATGAACCTCCTCAAGAGAGCTGGCGTTCCCAACGGCTTATTGTACCGCTCAAATCACCGAGACGATGGCGACCTTCCGAGTAAATCACATGTCTTTATCGCTGATCTTTCCTCGAATGCATTGCCCCCATCCGGCCTTACAGAAGGACTCAAACACAAATCACAAAAATTCTGCTGATTACCACACTACGGTTCTTTTCATCCTTTTTAACGGTAGTTTTCGCTAGTTTATAATGAATTTCTCCAATTCCTAATATTCCCGAATTCGTATCAATTAAGATGAAAACCGAGTAAGTAAATTAATAACGTTGTCTAATACAACGAACATGATGAGCCTTGTTTAATTCCTTTAATCCTCGTAGTGAACGAGGCCAGGAAGGAACCAGAGACAATCAAATGAGGGTTCTTGGTAAATTTGGCAATGATTTGTTTGAACATTCTTTCACTCTTCTGCCTTGATTGGCATTGCTTGGTACTCGGTCCTTCCACTTCTCTCAGCCTTCAAGATCTGGGATTCGAGATCACCTTTTACCAGCAATGCACTTTGTCGGCCAATTGAAGTAAAATTTACTTCAATATAATTTAGTAAAATTTACTTCAATATTTAATATATACCTACACTAAGGTTGAAGGTAATATTTACCTACTATAAATCTGATGAAATCTTTCCTTTCCTTGTTCAAACATATTTCACACTTCTTAACACAAGTACCTACCTTATTTCAATTTGCTTACACGTACAACTTACGATGTTTCACTTTAAACTCAATATTTTTCAGGTGACGCCAAATATAGAAAGTTGAACGACGGGTCCGCTGAGGGGACACGAGAGTCGAGTGACTCACTTCCCATGATCAACGTCTCTGGTCTCATCAATCACATCGCTGAGGGCCTCCCGCTGATACCGTGATGTCTTCTGAGTGGAGAGAGGCGCGGAAGTTCGTGCCAGACAGCACAGAGAAGATACGTCCACGTATAAAATACGCATCTAATTGCCTCCCACAGCACGAGGAAGGTATCCACTTCAAACTAAGACTTTCTCCATACCTTGTTGAAGAATCTTCATAAAGCGACATAAGTTATTTCGTTGCACGGTTGTGTACTTTCATTTCACTATAACTGTGACATAACTATTATTCATGTCCTAACTTAACTTGTATCAGGGTACATAGTGCCCTAGATTGACTCCGGCATATCATTCCCCGAAAGTGAGTAGGTACTATAGTACTATAATCTGTTTTTTTTTTTTTTGTTGTCAAAATTGGAACTTTTAGTTTATAATGATAATCAATAAACACTAAAATTTTTCAATTGTAAGTTTTAAAGCTGATACGGCCTCGGTGGTAATTGTGGTCGACAATAGATGGCTAGCACAACGTCGTAAAAAAACAAAAAAATGAAAAATGAGTTTGGTTTCTCTCAAAAAAGTATTAAATTTTTTCTTAGTTTTTTGTCGGGAAAAAATTCATCTGCCACGTTGGGTGAGCTTCCTTACACAGAATAACATTGACAAATAATTCGTTTAAAGTAAAAATGATAGATTGTAATAAAAACATCTCTCATAGAAATCGTGCTGGTATTTCCCCAAATTGAGAAACAAACACATGAGATTGAGAAGTTGTTCTTGACTATGTTGGGGTTTCCTTTTCACCGTGACTTATTTATTTGACCATGATGAAATCAACGACCAACGATTAGGTACTTAATCATCTGAGGCCTAGCCTCGAGTATATTTATGTTTATGAAAAATCTGTATTGGTCCGGTACCTACGTTGAAAAAGGTTTTATTGGTTCGATAGCAAACAAACCTTAATTTTAGCAAACAAAAGCAGTTAAACCCCGAAAATGTCATTAAAATTGGACAGTGACAGTTATGTAGTTGAGTTCAAAAAGCTCTAAGGCGCATAATGCTATTTTCGCGTAGTGGTAACTTTGATTTTGAAGGACTCGGTGCCAACTGAGTGTATCTACGATAATGAGAAAGCAAAATCCAAATAAATAGGTTGGTTTACCTTCATTTAAAATTAAAATCGCGTTGAACAACTTCCAAAAATTCCGAGTTTTTATTCCATTATATATTATACTCGTATTTATGCAATTGTTGCATTTTAATTACAAATCAGAAAGAGGTTACGAATGTTCTACCCTAGGATTTTATCTCTGTGAGCCCAAAACTGCTTGTCATACGAGTACATTTCTCATTTGTGTCGGAACCTCCGATTTTATTGCACATTCCATTTTGGAGCCCATGTCTATCTGTATGTTTCACATTTCACTCATGAATGGAACTGTATGTAAATACATACTATAGGTAAGTATAGATATGTTGGGATTGTTGCTAAAGATTTACGTTGATATTTTTGAAATATGGTTTACTTATTATTTTCAGTGATAAACCTTTGGAATCGAGCTGGAAAAAATTTTAACCCTCTTAGAAATTTGACGGTTTACTTTTCAAAGTATGAGTACGTAGAATCCCAAAATCGAATTTTTTAAA
This sequence comes from Apolygus lucorum, assembly GCA_009739505.2. Lineage (NCBI taxonomy): Eukaryota > Metazoa > Arthropoda > Insecta > Hemiptera > Miridae > Apolygus > Apolygus lucorum. The sequence goes on from CM019182.2 coordinate 44,739,018, forward strand.
ATCCGTCCTTCCGCCGTCCATCGTACGCGGCTCATTCCTCAGTCATGGACCGATTCTGATGAAATTTGGTATAAGGGCTCCATTTGGGGTCAGTAACTTCTAAGAAGTCAGAAATAGGGGATGCAATTTTCAAAAACGCCCTAGAACAAAAACTCTCGATTTAAAAGTATTGTTTTTTCATCAATTTAAAATAGAATTGAATTTTTAGAATCGAATGAGACCACCCAGAGCTCTATAGGACAAATAATTCGCTCCCCATTTGGGCTTAAGGGTGGGATTAACGATAAATCAGAAACACGAATGTGAACCACAAGAGAGGTCTAATCTCCGTTCAAATTTTAGCTGACCAAAATTGTGATTGCTGTTCGTTTCTTTGAGTTTTATTCAGTTTTGCTTCCTTAGCAACCAGTAATCAAATTTCCTAAAGAAGGCACACACAACTCCTTATTCTTCGAATTGATTATGAAGCATTAATTTATTTCTTCGAAATAAACTTTATTGTGAAGCGAGAATAAGGTTGGTAGGTAGTGACAATGGTAAACCTGTGTTCTTTGGATGCGAGTGATCTATACAAAAAATAATAATAACATTTTGATATTTTTAGTGTTTATTGAAAGATATGTTTCTAGGATTTTGTTGAGCATGAAAAACCAGGTCTCTAAGGTCTAAGAATAAGTGTGGTATATTTGTCTTCGGCGTGCCATCATGTATCGCCAACCCATTTGGAGCTCCTCAAACCTCAAAGTAATACTATCTTGCAGAGTTTCCTAAAACAGCTCATTCAGCCCTTTTAGCTCGTTCGAGAAGTCAGCCGAGCAGAAAACTGGGGCCTGCGAGCTGGACCACTCCCCAGATTCATTTCCTTTTCCTGTAGGGCTCTGAGTGAATGAAGGAAGCAGGCTGAGGCTGGGTCTCTCAGTGCAGGGTGCAGCCCTGGTGGTGGAGTGATTAATGAGAGTCGTGCACGAGACCGCACATCCCCACCTTCACCTCCCTGCAGCCCGACCACAAACTAATGAGCAGAAGATTGGAGGACGCATCTGGTTCTCGACTAAACTGCTCGAAGGCCGCGATTAATGAAATTCCGTGGATCCAAGCGATACTTACTCCCATCGAATTATGCTTCAGCACTATTATACCTAGTAGTACAATCCAACGCCTGCTTCTGACGAAGCCTTGTGGCAGCAAATCACTAATTGTCGCGTGTAGGTGATTTTTGAGACTGATTAACAATAACGCGTCCCAATTAAATTTATTAATTATATTTTAAATTCTGACGAGCAAATTAAGTATCATTGGCATTTTAAGATCTTTCATGGAAGGCCAGTCAGTGGGTGCCTACTTAATTATGTTTTCTGTGATTCTGAACGCCAGGGTTGTCGCATATCAGTGGCTTATTCCATCCAGGATGTACGATGAAATTTTGTGTTCTGATGAAATTCTAGAAGTTCCATTGTATTATTGCCTTCCGAGTCTACCAAGATAGAGGAAGCATGGTTTTCACCTTTTAAGGTATAAGTAAATATTCAGGATGATCAAGGGAAGATAAGGGAGAAAAAACATAGGTGCCATATAAGATTTTCTATTTAAAAACGCTTGCATACGAGTCTGCAACGCATTGGGACATTTTCATGTCTTTACCTATTGCTTTTTACCTCACTATAGGATTTTATAACCCACCCACCGTTGTTGTCAGAATGTGAAACGAATCATTAACATAATAACATCTAAGTCGAATACTATTATAGGTGGCACTGTCTTCTTACTACGAAAGAGTGTAGATATATTATGTTACAAATTGACACAATTTCGTGATGTTTTTTGTTGCTATGTGCCAGGGTAAACTGCAGAGGCTACATACCAAATCTCAACTACCAACAGTTAATAGGAGAGGTAGGTACTACGAAAGAGTGTAGATATACTATGTTACAAATTGACACAATTATTAATATTAAGAGGTAGGTACCTAATTTCAATAAAATAGACGATTCCGGATTAATTATCTTCTACAATCACGATCATTAGTTTGTAAACAAAATATGAGAACAGTTATGCCCATAGCTCCGCTATTCGTATAGTCAATATGTTATGGAGAACATGAAAATGTTCGTTAAATCGAGAGCTTTCCAACGAGTGGTGAACGATTTTTGTGGGTTAAAAAGTGTAGAAAAGGAACAAACCTAACAACGGGGTCGTTGTAAGCGGAAATCATTATAAAGGCACTGTAACACAATTTCGTTACGCAATTTCGTGACAGTTTTTTGTGCTATGTGCCAGGGCAAAGACATGAAAATGTCAAAACATATTGTTAAGTAATGCATGCATTCCAGGGGACGTCCCACTGAATAAGCGGTAGATCAATTTAAACCAGTTGGTAAGCGATAAAACTGTTTCACTCAATGTAATTTATTTAGTATTTCAGGCAAGAAATAGTCCCCCCCCCTCACCCTTATCAGCAATAATGTATCTAGCGGCATGGGAGCATCAAATTTGAAGAGCTTTTGAAAATTCATGATCTACGATACCCAACATGCGAATTCGAGTTCACCCCCCCCCCCCCCCCCCCCATGGTGACAGTCTGGCACCAAAGCAGAAATACGTCGTAACGTTGAGTTTTCATCTTTTAGTTTTGGTAGGCAGTCCGGCGAGGTTCACATCCGTATTCAAGGTGAAACAAAAAACAAGTGGGTGTGGCACATTGCTTCCTCGTATCCATAACCCGATTATATAGATGATCCGATACATAGTAGTTAATCTGAAAACACCAATCTCTAAGTACCTTTCACTACCCTCTTAGGGGACCATCTACACGCTAATCTGGACAATCCTAGAAAATTCCATCAAATTCGGACAAAAAATGTAAGTGCGGTAGTGATTGGATCAAAAAATTTCTTTTCTTATCTAGGAGTCGAACCTAGGACTCCTGGGTAGGAGTCCAGAGCATTGCTATTTGATCTACAAAGGGGTTGGAAGAATGGGGTTTGAGATCCTCAGGTCACACGCGACTGTTACGGCTGTTACAAGGATTTTACGTTTGCGCATGCGCAGAGACTACTGTAAATTTTAAGGCCTTGATTTTCATTGGGGACCATCTACAACCTAATCCGCGTAATCCCTGAAAATTTCATCGAAATCGGATGGAAAATGTAGGAGTTAAGGCTGTTACAAGCATTTCACGTTCGCGCATGCGCATCGGCTAATAAAACCATCTGGGTGATGATTTTCATAGGGGACCATCTAAACACTAATTTGTAACATCCCTGAAAATTTCATTGAAATCGGATGGAAAATGTGGAAGTTACGGCTGTTACAAGGAAATTCACGTTTGCGCATGCGCAGTCGCTTCTATCAGTCTGAGGATAATGAATTTCATAGGAGACTATTTAAACACTAATTTGTAACATCCCTAAAAATTTCATTGAAATCGGATGGAAAATGTAGAAGTTATGGCAGTTACAAGGATTTCACGTTTGCGCATGCGCAGTCGCTTCTATCAGTCCGAGGATGATGATTTTCATAGGGGACCGTCTACACACCAACCCGCACAATCCCTGAAAATTTCATCGAAATCGGACAATAACTTCGTATAGTTATGCGCGTTACAAGGAATTCATGACAGACACACAGACACACAGACAGACAGACACACAGACACACAGACAGACAGACACGGAACCAAAATTGTTCAGAAAGGTCTAAAACGCAAAACGCGAGTGAAAATTTTGATTTTGGAGAACTTTTTTTTTTCTTCCTTGAAAAGTGAAAACAAAGCTTCCGCTACCTTGGTAGACTCGGAAGCAAAAACATGAAATATGCTGTTTATGGTGTCCTGGCACCATGGTGACACCACTATTAGTTCCATGGTGGCACATAGAATAATTCATGAAAATCCGGAGGTATAATGAGAATTTTTCCTCAATTAGGTACAAATTTTGGGTACAATTAGTAAGCTGTGAAGGAGCCGAAATATTAAAAAATCAGATATTTTGTGAATATTATCCCCCACTCGCCCTCCCCTTGCTAATTGATACTTTGGTGAAATAGTGTGAAATTTGGAAGATTTTTGAGTCGAACAAAAAAAGAAACACGCAAATCGGTTGGAAATTGGGCAGAGTTTACAAGATTATGGCCGCAAACGCACGTTTTTTAATCATTAACCCCCCCTTAAACCGCAAAATCCGAAATTCCGGCGACGTAGTGCACAACTAGATAGGTTTCCGCGTCGAATAAAAAAGAACCACGGAAATTGGAAGGAAATTGAGGGCTGAGTTTACAAGATTATGCCCAAAAACGCACGTTTTTGAGCATTAACCTCCCACTTTCCTCCCCTTAGGGCCGGGGGTACAATACCCGTTTAAACGTCACTCATCGATTAAACTACTGTTTAAACGGAGAATGCAGTTTAGGGCTGGGGTACAAGTTCCTAAACTACGCTTTTAGTTCCTGATAAGAGCTAAACTAAGACTAAAGTTAAACGGTCGCTGATGGCCGTTTAAGCTGAGCTTAGTGGGTAATAACGAGAAATATTGTTACCAATGTGGTGAAGTATTTTGGTTGAGGTTGAATTTTATCAAATATATTGTAGTAGCTGCTCAACTATGTTACATTATTCACTGAAGATTTTAGTGTAGAAGTTAGTCTGTACAAATATTCATTAAATTTAAGGAATACCTAGTCGGAAAAAGCATTCAACAATTTGAACATTAAAATAGGAAAATATTCCAGCGTTTTATTCAAGTTTCAATGAACTAAAGATATTTCAAGAACGGAATCAAGAGAGGTAAAGTCACAAAAATTATAAAAAAGGTACATTTGTGTATTCTTCGGAAAAAATATACAGAATATCTCAAAACATTATTGATTTGTGATAGGTACAGTCATTTAATAAATAGATATCAGTCAGGTCCTTTACTCAGTTACACAATAATTGATACCTACAGAATAATATTGTATTGATAAAATAAAATGGGAAGGTAGGAGGAAACGACCATTAGGAATAGGACAGCACCCTTCGTAGGAGACGTATCTTCAGTTGAACATGGCAATCACCTGAAAAAAAGGAATGGGGTGTGATGAAAAGAGTTGTGAAGTAGGTAAGTAACTATAAAGAAGACGTGAGAAAGTACTTGAAAGAATGCATCTATAGTATTACGAGCAATTTGAGCTACATGAGTTGCTGTAGGTACCTACTTGCTGGTTTTGTAGGAGTGCTTTTTGGTAATACATTCTATCAGGTATTCTACCGATCGTTATGATTATTTACGTACATCAACCAATATTCGGAACAAAGTTGCTTGCTAGTGAAAGAAATAGTAGTTATCACTACTCACTTTCACATTATCGTCGGAAGTATTCGGCATGCAAAATTTCTTTTAATGATAAGAAATAGGATAAAATTAATATGCCGAAAGTACTCACCACATCTTCGAAAAACCGGTTCTTGGACGGGAAGACTCTTTCTTGAATAACCGATTTTTGGGTCGATCATGAAAGTTAATCCGTCGTTTTCATCGTTGGTTTGTTTTTATTTATTTTTCGACACTCCTTTCTTTCACCACTGATGTATTACAATAAATAGAAACGCTAAAATGAAGGTTTTCTAGCTGATCGAAGTAAAAGTCGTCCGCACTTTGAGGTTTTAGGTTATCCTGATTAACGTGAAGTTGATGTTTATTCCAACTTCTGCCTTGAAATTCATCAAAAATTTGCAGTTACGAACATGGAACAGCATGGAACCTTTATAGTTCCATGCCGTTTTGTTCTCTTCCTCTTCGTCTTCGTCGTCTCTGGATTCCTAAACTCTAGCTTCTTAAACCGAGCTGATAATAAGGATGGGTATCGTTGCAAAAGTATCGATATTTTGTATCGATACTGTATCGTATCCGAGTATCGATATCCTAAGTATCGTTGGGCATAAGTATCGATATTTTGGAATATCGAGTATCGATACTTTAGTGTCACAAACTATCATTATAATCCAATATTCCCAAGAAAAATAATTTTTTCAACAATGTTAATTCATTTTTCACAATCAAGAGTCCAAGCAAAGTGATTTTCTCCATGATATTAACGGTGTTTGTGCAACCAAAGAGTAATGACCTGAAAGCCTCTCTACCTTCTTCATTTTTTAGCCATTCTGTTGAATTTTCCGCAAGAAATGTATCGATATTCGATATTTAGAAATATCGGATCCAAAGTATCGATATCCAAAAATATCGGATAGTGCAGTATCGATACTAAAATATCGAGTATCGGTGCTAAAGTATCGATATTTTAAAATATCGAGTATCGATACCCATCCCTAGCTGATAAGGACTTGTACACCCGCCAAACGGGATCTGTAGTGAAACTATAAACGGTGTTTCAAAATTAAGCGAAGCTTAGCTATGTCCCCGTTTAAACGATGACTTGTACCCCCGGCCCTTAGAAGGCAAAATTCGAAACTCCAGCGACGAAGTGCTCAATTAGATAGTTTTTCGCGTCGAATAAAAAAAGAACCACGGAAATCGGTTGAAAACTGAGACCTGTGCAGACGCCACAAGATTTTGTCACACACACAGACATTCATCTGTGATTCTTTTGCGGATTTGGATTCAGAATGGTCTAAAAAGGATTACTGTGTGGTCATCGACCCTCAAGAATCTTCAGTTCCGAGGGCCGACTACCTGGGAGTTCCTAATCCGAACCTAGACTTAGCGCCTTTCTCAGTTGTACTAGTTTTCAGCTACCTGGAATACTAAGTAGGAATTAGGGCCAATTCATAGAAACAGTTTTAGGTCAAGTAGGTAGGTGTTTTAAGTAAAATCCAACATGAATTTGCATAAACAATTTGTATTTTTAATTAAAGTATTTTACAAAAATGCATGGTCACGATATACAATGTTCTGTCACGCTAACTGGAGTAACGCCAACCTGAGGTTGGTTGGTTGGTTGGTTGGTTACCTTATAACATGCCCCCCTTTTAATTATTATTATCATTTCTTCTCAAATAACATAATTTACAAATAATCAAACACTTTAAAAAAAAATGCAAAACATAAGAACCTTGGAATGAACATACAAATACAACAAAATTTACAAATAATCAAACACTTAAAAAAAAAATTGCAAAACATAAGAACCTTGGAATGAACATACAGAACATACATTTGCATAATTTCAAAACTTTACATAATTGGAAAAATCCTTAGGTTTTCTAGGCCTATCAGAACGCCTAGGTTTGTTCACATCATTACTACTGTCCACTGGCATTGACAAAGGACAAGAGTTGTTAGATGGAGCATTATCTACACTAGGTTCTGACATCTTTTTCAAAAAAGAAGAATTTCTTCTATAAATCCCTCCTTTATCAGTACGCACTAAGTATGACCTAGGACTGTCAACAATTTCGAGTACAGAAGCTTTCTCCCACACATTATTTTCGAGAACCAACACACGCTCTCCTACAGTAAACAATATTTCTTTTCTTGCCCCTCTATCGTAGTAATGTTTTTGACTCACTTGATTGAGCACCATGCGCTCCTGAACGTTAGTCAACAGACTTGGCTTAAGACACACGTTGTTGATCGGCAACTTTGTCCGTAGCTCTCTGCTCTGAAGGAGCTGGGCTGGGGACACTCCCAAGTTACTGACTGGACAATTGCGATAGTTCAGTAAGGCCAGATTAAAATCTTTGGTATCATACCCACACTTTCGTAACATCCCCTTGACAATCCCAACACCCTTCTCAGCCAAACCATTGCTTTTAGGGTACAAAGGACTGGAAGTTACAATTTCAAATTCCCACTCACCAGCAAAACGCCTGAATTCATAGCTATTACAAGGATTGTTATCTGCCACAAGAATAGTAGGTATACCCCAACGGGCAAAAATCGGCTTTAAAAGACCAATAATGGAAGAAGTTGACTTACTGGCCATTTTTTCCACTTCAATCCAGCGTGAGAAATAATCGATCACAACTAAATAGTATTGGCCCTCATACTCCGCCACGTCTAGACCAATTTTGCTGAATGGGGTGTCAGGAATAGAATGATTAATAAGTTGTTCTTTGATGTTTTTTCTACTAAACCGTTGACAAACATAACATTTAGAAATGGTGTTTTCCAATTGGGAGTTGATAGATGGCCAATAAATCAACTGTCTTGCTTTGGCTTTGCATTTTTCCAATCCTAAGTGGGTTTCATGTAGTATATCAACCATCATAGATCTGAGCGACGTTGGCACAACAAGTCGCTGATCCAAATAGACCAATCCCCCCTCTACAGTGATATCATTTCTCAAATTATGAAAGTGCACTAGATCCCCACCAATGCGGTTAAGTGTGCGTCTGTTGGGCCAGTTGCCGTGGTAATATTCGAGAATGTGTTTCAAAACAGGGTCCCTAGAGGTTTCCTGTACAAATAAACTCATTTTCTCACGAGACACTACCAACTCATTACAACATAGTGAATGAATTATGTCCTCACATTCGGCTTCACTGTGCCTAGTAGGAATGATGTTTCGGCTCAAGAGATCTGCAGAGTATAATTCCTTCCCAGGTTTATATTTCAATGAAAAATTATAGTGCAATAATTTAAGTTTTAAATTTTTTAAACGATTATTTTTGATTTTATCAAAATTTTTATCATGAATGGCTAGCAACGGAGAATGGTCAGTGAAAATTGTGACACTTTTGTGCCCAAACAAATAATTGTGTAGCTTGTGACAAGCATAAGTTATGGCTAGGTACTCTTTTTCTATTTGAGCCCAGTTTTGCTCGCAATCTGTAAGTGATCTAGAACCATAATGCACTGGCAGACCATCCTGAAATAAGGCAAACCCTATAGCATCCTTTGATGCATCACATTCCAAATTAATGGGTTTATTTGGATCAAAATTGGCCAATCTGGTTTTTTCGGAAATTAACATTTTTAATTTTTCCACAACATCTGTGTGACTCACTTCCCACCGAAACTCAACATTACGTTTGAGAAGGTCCCTCAGTGGCGAAATAATCTCAGAATAGTTTGGAATAAAAGATCTCAGGTAGTTTACAAAACCCAACAGACTCTGAAGTTCAGTTTTATTCTTTGGCATAGCTAACTCCTGAACAGCTTTTACTCTCTCAGAATCGGTACACATTCCATTTGAATTGAACCTGAACCCAACAAATTTTACTTCCTCTTCAAAATATTGCAGTTTTTTAGGATTAAATTTGATATTGAACATTCTAGCTCTATCCATTACTTTTTCAACAATCCTAGTAAGAGCTTCTTTATCCTCAGCTGCTAATAACAAATCATCGAAATATACAATAACACCTTCTAAATCACCAAAATATTTCATGTTTAACCTCATGAAAGTTTCTGGAGCCGTACAAACTCCAAAAGCAAGTCTAAGGAATCTAAAATTCCCATGAGCCGTGCTGAAAGTCAGAAGCTTGCTCGACTCTTCATCCAATTTAATATGATAAAAACCATCTTTCAGGTCAAAAACGCAAAAATATTTCTTCCCTGAAAGCTTGGATTTAATTTCTTCTAGTGTAGGTATGGGGTACAAATCTCGAACAAGGCACTGGTTAAGTTCTTTCGGATCCAAACAAATTCTTAAAGAACCATCTGGTTTTTGAACTAACACTAAATTATTCACCCACGCTGCTGGCTCGGTGACAGGTACAATCACCTTTTTATTCACCAACTCATCTAAGGTGTGCTTCAATTGATCACGTAACGCCAGGGGTACTCTACGAGGAGGATTTGACCTAGGAGTAGAACCTGGTCTGAGCTCTAACCTACAAATATCCGGGAAACACCCCAACCCTGAAAAACAATCTTTATTTTTCAAAATAAACTCGTCTTTATCCATGTTTTGAATTTCATTAACCGTCTTAATAATTCCCAACAGCCTTGCCAACTCTAGTCCTACAATGGGTGTCCAGTTTGCACCAACAACGACGAAGTCACCATTTATAGACATGTCACGGAATTTACAATTGAGGCTCACTAAACCAATTGGTTCAACCTGAAATCCTCCATAGGCACGCAATTTAAACGTTGCTTTGCTCAAAACTACACCATGCAATAGAGTAATAAAATTTTGAGGGATTGTGTTGACTTCCGATCCAGTGTCAATTTTGAAAGATAACACTACTTGGTTGTTGAGGGTCAAATTTTCAAACCAAGCCTTCCCAATTGAATGAATATCTGAATTTACTGAGTCAATAATAAGAAATTCACTAACATCGCCACAAACCTTTTCCATTGATTCAACTACTGCCGTGTCTTTTGCCTGCTTGTACTTACTACATGCCTTTTGAAAATGATTATTCCCATGACAAAAACCACATTGTTTGCCCCAAGCTGGACACTTGTTAACTTCATGATCGTAGGTACAATATTGACAATTAGAAATTAATCGAACTTTACCTTGAGTCTGATTTGAACCTACATTTGGTACTTGACCTACTTGTCGAGATGTCCCCATTGAAGATGAAAGCTGCTTGTTGACGTTGTTCACACTTGTCAACCGTCCTGAATATCCTCGAGGTTGGGATGTCTTCTTGGGTCCACGGGAGGATATTGACAGCTTATCAATATTAGGGGAGTCTAACCCGATGTCATCAATGGACTGACGAACCTGCTTTCGGTGAATCACGCCTGCTTCATGGGTCTGCACTAGCTTGACCACTTGTGCTAGTGGAAGGTCTGAACGGAGTAGTCGTTCTTGCAAGTCTGTATTTTCAACACCAAGAACGATTTGTGTTCTCAAAAGTTTGTCCTGAAGCTCACCGAATTCACATGCAACGACAAGGTCCTTCAAGTCCCGATACCAATGAGCAAACGGCTCACCAGTTCGTTGAGTCCGTTTGAAAAACTTGAAGTGGGCCATGACTTCATTTCGGTCAGGAACAATAGCATCCTCGATAGCTTCCAGTACCCGCTCAACTGTCCTTTTTCCCGTGAAATGCAGAGAATCAAAAACACGACGGGCATCACGCCCAATGAGATTGAGGAGACGAGCCACTTGAACCTCCTGTGATTTTTTAGTTGTCTCAGTCGCAACAAAATATATCTCCAATTCAGACTTGAAAGATTTGAAGTTAGCACAGACATCACCATCAAAACTAAGTTCAGGAGGCGGATGAAACTCGGCGCCCGACATGGTTTATAGCACACGTCAACACAAAAAATCACTGCACACAGATTTCACTCAATCTGAACGAAAGTTCAATCCATTTGAGACTGCGCCATGTTTTAAGTAAAATCCAACATGAATTTGCATAAACAATTTGTATTTTTAATTAAAGTATTTTACAAAAATGCATGGTCACGATATACAATGTTCTGTCACGCTAACTGGAGTAACGCCAACCTGAGGTTGGTTGGTTGGTTGGTTGGTTACCTTATAACAGTAGGTACTTTATTAACAAAACGAAATATAAAGTAAAGCATACTCAAGTAGTTAAGACAATACTATTGACAACTATCAATGGGCCCGAACTCCAGTAGTGCAATTGATGGTTAGAGGAGCTAAGGACAACAAATAATCCAATTTAATAGCCCAAAAAAGTACAGATTACCTACAATCATTCACAGGGAACCGGATGGTTCATCGGATCACCAAGTTGATTCAAATCCATCTCCCAAAGGCTCCCCTAGCATCAAGTTACCGTAAACATTGATATTTACCTATTTGATTCAAATTACTCGATTACCGTCACTCTCACTCAAAGTTACATGATTACCTACCGGTCTTTTATCAACCTAGGTAGATAATATCTAGACATATTATGTCTATCAAAAGCGTAGAAATTTCTTTACTCATTTTTTACTCATGCGAGTAGAAACGTGAAAAAATATCAATATAATGAGGAATCTTTGCTATGTTTATGTTTGACTGTCATTATCTGAAACGGACTCATACATACCTCTTACTAACAATAAATTATTACAGAATTGTTTGAACAGAGTGTAGGTTTGTGGTTTAGGAGTTGAACCAGGACGAGAACATCAGCGCTTTCTTTTGGAACTGTTGAGAAACTCCTGCAGTTTCTAGTCCCTCGAGAGTAGGATAGAGTGAGCAGACTTCCCGCTTTACAGCTGCCACCCGATGTTCAAACCCAACCAGTCATGAGGGATTTGTATGAGAAGAGACTTGGAAATTGTATTCTATACTTAATAATAAAAGAAATAATAATTTAGGTAGGTATAACATGGGCATTTAAATGAAAAAGACTTTATTTATTAACGAAAACGAAATTATTCACGAAATCACGAGTCCCAATAGGTAGGTATTTCTTCGCAGTTCAAAGCATTCTGTTACCTACGTGTACTTATGAAGCTCAGATCTCCTATAACCTACATGAAGCAAACCTAATATAATAGATGTTATTGGTTAGGAGTCACCCCTTAATTTCTAGCGTAAATAAATGTAACGTGATTTTAATGTGAATATCTACGTGAATGAATCTTTAACCAATATCTACGTGAATATCTAGATGAATGTTATGTGTTTATTTATACCAAATTCCAGAGGTTGATGATGATTTTTTCAAACCTGACCAAATGAATGACCCAATCAAAAATAAAATACCGAAAAATGCTGGAAAAGTTTCGATTTTACAGTGTGATTCGAATTCAAGCTTTCTTCTAGTTTATTATTGTCAATAGGTACTTAGTGAACCTTTGGAATCCACCAAGAACAAAAAATGTTGGTTTACCCTCAAAATTTGTTGGTTTACGTTTCAAGGTTCACTTTCCTTAGTTAGGGTAAAGGCACCAATCATTGGCCACCCCCCAGTCATTGGCCACCTAGTTTTTCAAGTTAGTTTTTTACCACACAATGGGGTATTTCGGTCAATTTTTTTTATTTTTTTTTTTCAAAAGGGTATGGCTCAGGAATAACGGTAATCGGGTCTGTTCGTCGAGAAAATGTTTTTAAAAAATCAGAGAAGCTAAGGAAAGTTGAAGATTTGAATGGTGTGACATAGCTAGCCAATCGTGACGTAGCTAGCCAACTGTCTTTGAAAAAAGTATCCATGCACAGAAACCCTTGGGGGACCCCTTGGATACTACAAAACACCATTCACACAGGCGCGCGGTGTAGTCCACGGCGTAGTCCTTGCCTTGTGTGTGTGCATTTATAGCGGCCCACAGTACTGTGAGTTTATGGAGCAAGTGATCAAAAATCAATTTGTGGAGAGTTGTGTTAGAGAAAGTTGCTCTGATCATGGATTTCATACTAATTCATATTTTAAGGAAAGAAAATTGCACAATAAACAATATTAGAAGGAGTTTATTAAAAGGGTGATTCTCAAACTACGGGACAATTTATGTCCTTTGTTAATAAAAAATTTTCTGTTCAACTTTTCTCAAAAAACCTTTTTGTAGTTGTTTTTGTGGTATCACGCATACATGACACCACCCTAGTTGATCTATAAATCGATCAATTCATGTGCATAATCAATCGATATGTACCTCAAATCGCATTGTCGTGGCCTGTCCCAGAGTCAGCTTTTCAACATACCCGAATTTTTCTCTGCCAGTGATAACGTTTCACGGTAATTGTTTTCATTCACAATTGTTTAAAAATAGATATTGAACCAATATGCTTGAAATCTGTCGATCATACAGTTACTGTACAAGCAATATGTTACTAAAGTTTGCCCCATAGTTTTCTCCTCATTGTCATGACCTATGAAATTTATAAAATCAAATTTTGAGCAACTTAAAGGTTGTCATGCATGCTCACACATCAGAACACCTTTATATTAGACTCCCGAAGGTAGTTTTAAAAAATTTAGGGGAAATTGAGAAGGTAAAATTTTTGAGATTTCCAACTCTAAATTGTCCCGTAGTTTGAGAATCACCCAAAAATATTGAAATTTTAAATTCAAAACAAAAGTAACATTTCACCAATTTTACAAAAGTTTAGGTACCGAAACATAGGTAATAATTAGATGTCTTTAGAAGTGCATTACACTGAATGATGAATCTAAATCGTCACTGTCATTAGCGCTGCTGATGCTGGAGAGAGCGCTTCCACAACTCACTTCCATAACGTTAGATGTGCTTGGCACAGCATTAGGTATCAGTTTTGTGGATGGTGGTCGTGTAAATGAAGTTATCCCTAATCAGATACTGGTTGATGACTTCATAATCTTTTCTGTTGATATGAAAAATGCGAGGATGTGGATTTTTTCCTCTCCACACTTTCCCGCGACTTTAATTTTTCTAAAAGCTTTCTATTCGTATTGAAAATTTCATAGAAAAAAAAGTCGCGGCTAGTCGCGGCAAATTCCAACGGGATTGAGTCAAGGGATAGTGCCAGAAAACATTCATCAAGTGCTCTAATTCCTCATTTCTCCTCTTTTTTTGAGAAATTCACTATTTAATGTTAAGGTTTAAGAAGAAAAATTGGGAATTATTATTGTGACGGTTTTACCGAGTGCTTAGGGGAAATTCATACTTCAAAAATTATTTAAAAAACGTGAATAAAGCACATACTTATGCCGTGACTCGTCATGAAGAGCAATAAGACCCAACTTGTTGATATGACGGTATCCGCACTCATAATGAGCAGGTAGTTCATCGTTAGCGTTTTCGGTGAAATGAGTTAATAACATAAATGATCGCGGAACTTGCCCTCTGGTGATCCGTAGAAGGCTTGTGAGGTCAGGAAACCTATTTAAACGTGCTCAAAGACTATCTGGGGATAGGTTCTTGCACTCCTTTCCAATACTAATAGACGGTCGTTTTTTCGATTTTTTATACATACTCACAGTACTGTGCGGCCCGCCTTTTTCAAACGTGTGATCTCTTTAATTAATTTTTCTACCTCATGTTATAGTATCATTGGGCTAAAAGTTGGAGTATATAGGTTTTCAAGGGTGCTGAATCCAAATTTGAGGTCAAAAACCTGAATTTCCGACCCACCGAAATACCCCATTCTCTCTTGGATCATTTTGAATGTTTTCCTCATTTTAAGTGTCTATTCTAGAAGGCAGTTGGATCTTGAAAATTACAGTGAAGCCCTATATAATCCGCCCAAACTCATTTCAAGTGGTGAAGGTCCAAGAATTATGATCATCACACCTGTTTCTTATGAAAACGATAAGCATACCCCAACTCATTCTTAAGGGTTTGATGTGGTTATTTTCAAATTTGATGTAGTTTTTCTTGTGTTTGCATTGTCACTAGTAAATTGCTAGTTAATTTCTGCCACCAGGACATGGAATTTTAACAAACTATGGAAAATATGAGGCCGGCTAATAACTGGATGATAGCAAGGGTGATTCCTCCAGTTATTGGCCGGGTGGCCAATGACTGAAATGATGCGAATATCTCCTACCCCAATCATTGGCCAGATGGTTTTAACCACCAAGAATGCTTATATAAATGGTTTTATTTATAATAAATAAAAAAATTATTTATATAAGCACTCTTATATTAATCTCCAGATCTACTATGAATAATTTTTAGTCAAGAAGCTATTATTTCTGGCACTAAAATGATTCCAGGGAAACGTAAGAAAATACGTTTGATTGGTTCCATTCTTCTTAGATCTTGGAATGGTAAATGAATTTTAGTTAACTCTCCAATGCATAGCCTCAACCAAAACGTGCCTTCGTACTCTATATAGTTTTTCGTTCTGTTCTTGTCAGTTCTCAGTTGAGTTTGCATGCAGTTCTTCGTTTCATTACCTATAAATTCCACGTTTGATTCTGGTCAGCCGACCTAATAGGTCATGAAAATTTGTGAAAACATTTGAGAACAGACATAGGAGACTGCTCAAGGGGTAAGAACGAAAGATATCATATCAGGGGCTGCTCATGGATATGTACTTGGTCCTCAACTGTGGAATGCATCATACGATGGTTTCCTACGATTGAAAATGCGTGAGGAATATTTTCTTGTAGAATTATGCTGATGTGGCAGCAAAAGTACCAGCAAGGACAATGGATTCAGTCCATGCCGAACGATAGCAGATAATGTCACGAGTAATGGAGTGGATGGAAGAACACAGTCAGGCACTAGCTACAACAAAGACAGAGTTAGTCATATCACGCATAACCTCACACCTACCATCATTCCGATTAGGATTTCTAACGCCGAAGTAACAACTAAACCAGCAGAAAGGTATCTAGATGTCATGTTTGACACAAAAATCACATTTTGTGAACACATAAGAAGAACTGCCGACAGGGCTGCACAAAAATCAGCAGCTCTGTCACATCATGAGGAACGTAAATAACTCTAGACCATGCAAAAGCCGCTTGATGATGACAATGGTGCAGTCAATTCTCTTTTATAGAGATGAGGGGTGGACGGATGCGTTGAGTGTGGCATATCCCCAACAGAAATTTAATAGCTGCACAGCAAAGATGAGCTATACGAATCGCCTGGCGCTTACCGAACGGTGTCCAAACCTGCAGTCTATGACCTTACCAGCGTCATACCAATTCAGCTGATGTCTTCAAAGAGAAAAATAATCTTCGATAGAAGGGATGTAGGAGACTGGTCCTGCATAGCCAAGGAAAAAAGAGAGCGCACTTTGGCAAACTGGCTAGAGATATGGACTGAAGAATGATAGAGAACAGTGGTCTGCATGGCTAGTGCCAAACATTGAGACATGGATAGACAGGAAGCATGAAGGACTGAACTTATTCCTTACACAGTTTCTTCACAGGACATGGACTGTTTTATGCCTATCTGCATAAAATGGGAAAGGTTTAACTGTCCCAACATGCCTGCACTGCCAGAAGAGAGAAGATGGTTTTTCAAATGTATCATATAGATGGTTGAAAGAAATCAGCTGCTAGAAGAACTGTGGTTAGCTCCCCAAAGTTCAACACCAGAAACTGTTGTCAGCAAGATGCTGGAAGGTGAAAGGAGCTGGAGTCTTGTGGCAGTGTATGAGAGTACACAGAGAATATCCTCACAAGGACGACATGGTTAGAACGGGACAGAGACGGAAGGGAGCACCTGGTCCGTCCCCCCATCTGGTACTAATGAAGCGGTATAGGACACAGCCAGAAGTAATGAGTTAAACGGTTCTAGGCTGAGCTTTCAGCGTGGGAGAAAAGGAGGTGTTTTTTTAGTGGGAGATCCCACATAACCTCGAAAACGCGGACCCTTCAAGGTATCTTACGAGATCCAACTCGATCTGTGGATCTTTGGGGCTTTCTCACCTGCCTGACGGAAAAAAATTGTGAAGTTTTCCGTCACAGTGGAGCAGAAAACGATGAATACAGGGTGGCCAATGACTGGGGACAAGGTGGCCAATATTAGGAACTCCCGGCCAATGACTGGGGGAAAACGGATTTTACGAAACTAATTGAAAAAAAATATTTACTAGATCTTTTATTTGTTTGAAATTGTTATTGTATCGTAATATTTGGATGTTAAGCTTCCTAAAAAACCAGGAAAGAAACAAATACCATCAAAAATAAAGCAGGTATGAAGATAAACGTTGTTAAGTGGCCAATGACTGGTGCCCTTACCCTATCATGGACCGAATTTGATGAAATGGGCTACATTTGGGATGTAATGGGGTGTGCGCCTTGGTAGGAAAAACTGTTTATTGTTATTTTTAATCCAAACTAGACCTCATTCTGAGAATTTTGGCACCAACCGCGACCTTCTAGCGTGAGTAGATCTTTTCCTATGATTTTTCAAAGTTTCGACCGATTATGACGTCACAGTGGGCTGGGGGGTCCCGCCCAGGCGAGAGGGGCGCGTGACGTCATAATCGGTCGAAACTTTGAAAAATCATAGGAAAAGATCTACTCACGCTAGAAGGTCACGGTTGGTGCCAAAATTCTCAGGATGTAGTCTACTTTCGATTAAAAATCTAAAAAAAATCAAGGCGCACCCCCCATTGTGCCCGAAGCTTTTGGTTGGTGTAGACACTTACAAGGGTTGAAAAATAAGGGCTGAAATTTTCAAAACGCCCAAGCTGAAAAAAATTCGTTATTAAGGTAGTGTTTCTTCTTCAATTAAAAATAGTGTAGAGTTTTTAGAATTGAATGAGACCAACCAGAGTTCTGTAGGTCGAACTGTTCGCTCCCTATGAGAACTTAAAGGTTGGTCTTACGATAAATCAGAAACACGAGTGTGAATCGCAAAAGGGGCCTAATCTCCGTTCAAATTATAGCTGACCAAATGCGATCGTTGTTCGTTTCTTCGAGTTGTGCCTCATCAGTTTTGCTTCCTTAGCAACCACTAGGTAATCAAATTTACTTTTGAAGGCACGCACAACTTTAATTTCTTCTAATCGTGGGTGAAGCGTTCATTTCTTCAAAATGAACTTGATTGTGAAGCGAAAACATGGTTGTTAGGTAGTGGCAATGGCAAAAAAGGCTATCAAGTTAGGTGGGCAGTATAGCTACCTCACACAGAATATGAAGGGACGACAAGGATAAGTATATTAAACTATACTTATCCTTGTTGGGTTTCAAGATCATTTCTAAGCTTTTAAACGTCAACGTGTTCTAGAACCTGCTAATGTTTATGGACCCTGATCAATGAACAATGAAATTCGTAGGTATGCTATCATCTTGGAACCAGTCCTCAACTATCACCCAATTTCAGAATACAGCTGGTCCATTAGATTCGATGAAATTCGTAGAGGACCGTCTCGAGCCTGAACCTCACCAAATAGGACTGCGAATTCGTAAAGTACCAACCAAATGCCTGAAACAAGGGAGAACAGACAGATCGGTATTGGAGATGGGAAGAAGCCTACCCTACAGTCGCCAGGAGATGGGAAGAATCCTTCATCCTTGTCTCAAGATCAAATTTTTAAGGAACCAGCCGTCCACCGAGGAATTTTAATTTATTTTTTGGAACTGTCAGGGTATTCTAATTTCTTATAAGAAAGTTATTGATAAACAATAAAGCGCAAATAATTTGTATATCAGTATCATGGCTGTCCTGGAATTGACTGCACTCTAGAAGGTGCAGGCGAGAACCAGGACCGCATAGGATCGTTTTAGTGGAGGATTACCTTCTCTCGAATGCAACGTACTTAAACAAACTGAAAGCATAGTAATCATCCTGTTTACTTCTCGTGGAGGTGACAAAATAATTGTTGAAAAACGCTGCAAATTTTTACACTATGGTTTATTACTGTAATGGATAGGTCATCCGTCTGCATAGAACTCGGCTTTTCCATTATACTATCATCTACCTACGGGAAGTAACATCGATATCCGCGAGCTGTAAATCCCTTCATTACGAAATTTTGTTCTTGGTTGGAAGGAAGCACATCTGAATGACGTGAAACTATAAAAATTAGAAGAAACAAACCGGTTCTAACCTGCTTACTCCATTCAAAAAATTTGATCAGTTGAAACTTGAACGAATACAGGGCTTATTTCCGTCTGTGAACAATCTATCACGATTCTCACACATGATTCTGATTTATTGTAAGTCCAACCCTTAAGTTCTCATAGGGAGCGAACGGTTTGTCCTACAGAGCTCTGGATGGTCTCATTCGACCCTAAAAATTCTATTTTGAATCAGTGATAAAACAATACTTTTATATTGAGAGTTTTCGAGCTAGGGCGTTTTGACAATTACAAGACCCCATAGAAGAGACTGATACTAACAAAACCACACCAAGATCACACCTAGGTGGTTATTATCTTCTCTATCTCTTTCCCTTATACCAAATTTCATCAAAATCTGTCCATGGAAACTAAATTGAAGAACAAAAAGTTGAGAATGACCTAATTATTAAAAAATTTGATTACTGGTTGCTAAGGACGCAAAACTGAGTACAACTTGAAGAAACGAACAACGATCGCATTTTGGTTTATTATTTTCAATGAGCCATTGGAACCGATCAAGAAAAAAACCCTCAAAATTTGTTGGTTTACGTTTCTAGATAGGTACCTACGTTGAATCCGAAAATCGAATAAAAACGCTGCAAATTATTTCACAAAGGTTTATTATTTTCCTGTATAGATCACTCGTCTGTGAAGACTGCTTTGCCAATGTCACTATTTTTTTACCTACTACTCATAGGTACCTAACTACTTCCTACCTAACTGTTACCTTCACACCTTCACAATCAAGTTTATTTGTAAGAAATAAAAGCTTCACACTCGATTCGAAGAAATAGGGATTGGGATTCCTAAGTATGGAAATTTGATTTGGTACTGGTTGGTACTAGCTAGGGAATACATCTCGAAGAAACGAACAGCGATCGCATTTTGATCAGAAAAGATCTCTTTGGTGATTCACACTTTTGATTCTGTTTTATCCCTTAAATTCTCGTAGGGAGCGAACGGATTGTCCTATAGAACTCTGCGTGGTCTCTAAAAATTCAATGCTATCTTAAATTGGTGAAGAAACAATAATTGTTTTTCGAGAGTTTCCGAGCTAGGGCACTCTTGAAAATTTCAACTCTTAATTTTCACCCCTTAGAAGTGATTGAAATTAACCAAAGGCTTCGCGGCACAACCAGACCCCAAATGGAGCCCATATGACAAATTTGAACCAAATCGGTACATAACGGTATATAACCATATTTGGGTTGGTGGAAGTACCTTGTCAGGATTTTTCGAAAAATTATTGAATTTGTAAAGAGGTTTTAGATTTGACGTGTTTGAAAGAATAAGATGGTAGGAAGAGTGAGGAGGGCCTTCGCTTCGCCCTCGCGCTGCACCGCTGAGTCACCTCCCAGGCGCTAGGAGGGGGTTCCGATGACTCCAGGGCGCGGCGAGGCTCAATCCCGCCTCAACTGCCGACCCGCGCGATTCGACACTCAGCTTCGGTGAGTTTGTTTACACTTTCTCTCTCCCAAATATTCCCAGCGTCTATTTCCATCTGGTCCTCATTCGCGGTTCCCATTGGCTGTTTCAACACTGATGAATCATAAAATGCAGTGTGAATGATTGTTGGTCGAGTAAACAATAGGTCGAGGACGGCAAGTACAACCAAAACTGCAAGTAGGTACAAAACACCTCTTTCAAACCCAATACTGAGCAAACCCAGTCAAGAAATTCAGGGTGAACATCCGCTCTCATTAGCCCTTGAGTGCACCATGGTCTAAGACAAATCTCATCTGAAATCCCCGGCTGCCTGTTAATATTCAGCAGCTCATCTCTGAACTGACATGTCGTCTTATTCTTAAAAGCACTCCACTTCCAGATCCAGTTGGTACTTCAGAAGGTAGTAATAAGCGCATTTCTACGATTCTGTAGCTACATAGGTTATCCATTAAAATAAGAAACAAGGAGCCACAACATTACTGCTGTATGAATGCATGTTAATATTCTCAACCAATCAGGGTACTTCAAAATTGGCAACAATTCCGTCTAGTGCAGGACTGTACTGCCAAAACACCCCAATGCTGGACACCCCAAGTACTGGACACTCAACCATTAATTCCGGGTACTTCCATGAGACATCAGGTGGCACAATGGTCAATGGAGAGTTCTGTTCATAGAATCCAGTTGAGATTCAGCAGCTCACCCGTGGATTTTTGGTTATTACCACATCTTTGAACTGAAATTGAGTCTTAGAAGTCTATTTCCAAATCCAGTTGTGAGATGGCACTGAGCAGTTTTCTAATAGTTATTCATTGAAATATTATGTACTGTATTTTTGCACTATGAACGAATTACTGCCATGGAACTAGCTTAGCCCTTGACCAATCTGAACCAATTAAAATTTGCTAACAACCCCTCCTGGTTCACGATTGCTCCTCTAAAACACATCAATATTTAATGCATGAATATAAATCCCCACTGAATTCAGTTAAGAAATTCCGGGTTCCTACCTGCTCTGAGCCCCAGGTACCTGCACAGCAGTCCAAGGCAAGCAGTCATTCCTGCCTGGAATCCTTGGTTGCCAAATGCTAATACTCAGCAGTTCACCCCAGCATCTGGCTTTTAAAATACAGTTGCCTCGAACTGAAACGTCATCTTACCTGAAGAAGAGGTCTACTTTGTGATCCGATGTGTGGTGCATAAAGTGAAATTGAGCACGCATTCCTACTCAACTGTGCATTGATATTATTATGTACTTATCCCCAATTATCACTACTAACAACAGGGTTTCCTTGCAATAAACGTACCTTAGCATTTCTTGGTCAAGCTAGTAACAATATAACTTGAACAATTCATAGAACTTCAGTAGCAAGCGTCCTTATTTATCTAGGAACAACTCATATCAGTTATTGAGAAAAAATAAAAATATCTAGCTCAAGCAAGTTTTCTTATCTTATCACTCCGACAGGAAGAACGTCTCACTCGTTTACCGATTTATCATCGTCTACCTACATCACGTTAGTCAATTAATTTAATCCCCATTTGGTGATGACTCAATTTCTGAGATCGAATTTTTCTTATGCAATTTCCCCTGCGGTATTAATGTGTACCAAAACTGTCCACATCCCTCGTATTCCACTCCTCATACAATTGATTGTTCAATTCTAACTGTTTAACTATTATGAGTAATTTAATCACTATTATACTAGGATAATAATAAAAATTATTATTGCTTGTGAATGGTTCCTCTTTCAATTACAAGCTTTTTAAAAAAAAATTCAAAGTCGCTTTTGCAATATAGTAAATTATTTTGTTCAGAATGAACGACGAAATTTACTTTATTACGATCGCATCATAATTTAATAAGAATATTATTCTTTTGTGAATGAGATGAGTAGGAAGTATCGAGAAGGGTCCGTCCATGGCCTACGACAACAATGACGGTACCCACATCGGTCACCAGGTGCCTATCCACGGTGGAGCGCACCCTTATCTCTCACCGGGTAGACAACTGCGTAGTAAAATCCTGAGCATAAGGGCGCCACATCCCTTCGTCTTCTACAAGTTGGCATTTTGAAATGATCAGTACCTCGTCGACCCCTACCAATGGCCAGCTTAGATTACACAGGTCCTGAAAACGAGATAAATACCCCCTCTCTCTGAATTCGTTGCTGGTGACGTTCCAAAACCAGTCCAATTTCAATTTTAAAAAATAACTTTAGCTAAAAACGAATGTTCGAGGGGTAGCAAGAAAATATGGTTACAACTGATGCTAAAAATCGAAAAATGCATACATTTCAATCAAATGTACAGGGAATGATCCAAAATATGTGATTACTTCTCGACGTCATCACCATATAGCTCAATACACTTCTTCAGCCTGGGCATCCGCTTTTTCATACCCTCCACTCTTTTTTATTCACTCCACCTCTCAAAGCCTCTTCCGCACTTCCTCCTTCACCTCCTTAAAGTTGGAAAAACTATTTCCACCCAAGAAATCCTGCAACATGGTGAAGAAATGATAATGCAAAGTCCTAGGTGCTAAGTTTTAGGAGAATAAGGTAGGAGGGTCACAATATCTCATCCTAAGGGCACAAGAGTTGTCATAAAGGAAGATTATTGTCTTTAATCCGTTTTTTTTTTCAATTTTTTAGGGTTCTATAATATGCATTAATGGTGGTCCCTTTGACCATGAAACCACCACCAAGTTCAGTCCCAAAACACAGAACTGGACTTTGAATTTTGTTGCTAATCTGGAGGAGACCCACCAGAAAACATGCTGACGTGACGTTCCTCAGGTGCATTAGATTCCACTAGCTGACGATGGATTAGGAGAGTTGTAACCGTATTTTCTGGAAATCCCTCAAAAATGTGAGATTCTTCCTTAGGAAGAAAGATTGAACAATAAGGTTGGTCAATGAAATTCATGGAGAACCACGTTTCGGTTGACACAGTTTTTAATCCTTTCAATATTAATATGATTTCGTTCGTTCGATGCTTCTACCGTCCTATTGTTCGATGATCGAAGCTGTTGAATGTCAATATTACAGTTCGGCCAAGTTCGTGGGTGGTCAGTCTAAACGTGGCATCATTTCACTCGGTGAACTCCGATTGACATTCAACTCGCTACCGGCTGGTCAGAGTGGTCGCTGGTCAGTGCACACAACAGCCGCCTCAGCTGGAAGTAGGGCGAGCTAAATTAGGCTTGTCCGCCTACCATCACTTGTGCATCATACTGAACTCAAGCTGAAGATTTGCGGAATTTTCTATACAGGCAAGTTTCGCCAATATTCTGGTTGAATCCTCATTGAATTTTCTTATGGAACTACGAACGGTCCAAATTCATTGACAGAAACTTTGTCAACGTTCAGATTAAACTAAAGCCACGCGCTGTACCTAATGGGCTTATTCATCTTTAACATTTTGGTATTTTACCGATCCTGCAATAATGTACTAGTAAGTACTTGTTGTACGTGAAAGGATGCTCAGAAATTGTCCAGTTTCTTACTGCCCTAGTGATAAACGTCCATTTTTGAAATTTTGATAAAGAGGAATTGCCGGTCATGCTATTCAATGTTGCATCGCCAGGTAACTTCAGGAAATTATGATCAATAAAACTCGGTAATATTATTTTCCAAGATGGAAAAATTTGAAATAAAATAAAATTCATGATAAATTTCAGGCGAAGAGAAACTACGGTTTTAAGGATTTTGTTTTTGAGTCTACCAAGGCAGCGGAAGTATTGTTTTTACTTTTCAAAGTCAAAAAAAAAGTTTTTCAAAATCAAAATTTTCTTTGAGTTTTACGTTTGGGACCTTCCTGTGCAATTTTCGTTTCGTGTTTGTCTGTCATGAAATCCTCGTAACAGGCAAAACTATAAGAAGTTAGTGTCCGAAGATGATATTTTCAGGGATAGTCTGGGTTGAGGTTTAGATGGTCCCCGATGAGGAAAATTTCCTCCGGATTGATATCAAGTCTCTTGTATCGACCATAACATCAACAGTCTGCGTTCGATTTCGATGGAATTCTCTGGGGTTGTGTGGCCCAGGCTCTGGACGGTTCCCTATAAATGTCATCATGTCATGTGATCATAAAATTTGGAGGGTACAGAGATTAATGTTTTGCTACTATACATCATCTTATGAATATGAGGATGGATTTTTTCAATAGGAATCTATATTAAAATAATGGTATGAATAAAAGAAGCAATATTCTTTACAACGAATTCAATTGGATTCATCAGAATAGGGATTATGAAATAGGATTGTTTCACCTGTGAATTGGCCTTCTGGCGGCGAATTTCTGTCATATGTGCCTGATGACCGGAGTTGGGTTTACTCGAACTTATGTGATGAATATCGATGATTAAGGTTTCAAAGCTGTTATGGTGCCTCTTTCTAGAAATGAACTCAGCATGATCGAATTGTGTGAAACTATTTTTTGCCGACTTCACAACAACTAAAAACAATAAGGAGGAGGCCTCCCACGTACTTACGTCATGGAACGACCTTTTTCTCGCGTTGTGGGTGGGTATAATCAATAATATGAATTGTATCCCTTAGTTTTGCAAGGTTTAAGCTCGTTTGAAAGTATATTTAGGCTATCTTTTTAGTTATTAATGGTTTACAACGCTGCTCGAAAGCCTGTGATGCTTCCTACCAAATTTATTTTTGAATCTCAACAAGTTCATGAATGTTGCCTGGAACTCATTGTTTACGAGTTGAAGTGCGGAAAAGAGGTCAAAACGGGGTCGATATGCTCCACAGGTGGCCGCGGGCGTGGCCTTGCACGGAGGCTCATGTGCCCTTCTCCCAAAGACTCGATCCAAAACAGTGAATCGTGAAGAGATTCACAAAAACGAGTGTATTGTTAAGAATATAGTAAAATTCAAATATTCTACAGTGAACAAAACAATCGGAGTCAAACACAGAACTAAAGCTTTTACTGATGATCCTAAACAATCTTAGATCACCTTGGATCTCTCATCATAATTACAATAACATTTGGATGTATCTCAATCCCTAACACTATTCCCCCTCTTCTTCTGTTTTTGAATTGGGTATCCACCTGTAGGCCAGTTTTGTGAACAGCCATGTTTAGGTACAAACAATTCTTGTCTTCAATGATACCTACCAAAAATTCGACGCATTTTCAAGAGACCCTGGTCCAACTATTCTGCACTACGGACGATTCGGAGTTCTTTGGAACGACTTTTCCATCTTTATCTACGTACCATTTTCTCCGGTCCAGAATCTGTTTGTAGAGTTTGGGATCCTTCACTTTCAAGTTCTTCCCGTACTCTGAGTCTTCAAAGCGCCAACTCCAACCATCAGTAAGAATTTCAGGTTTTCTCGCTACAATGTTTGGTTCAGACATGACTGGTATTACCTTGTGTTGTTTTCCTTTGTTATTCTCCATTTGTGACACTAGTCCTCTATCTTGTGGCTCTTCATTTCTGATCAGATCCTCAGACATATCTTTGTGTACTGCAATATCTTTTTCTATACTTTCTTCCTCTTTTCTTCTTTTCTCAACCTTCCGATGGTGCTCTTTCTTCTCAGCTTCTCGAGGTTCTAGCCTCGTTTTTAAATCCTCTACACCTTCGATTTCCACCTTCTCATTTGTTAGTTGTGGTTCGATCCTAAAATCATTCGTCCTATGCTGGTCTCTGTCCACTCGACCAGATTCTGCTGTATTCGACTTTTTATTTTCCGTTATTGAATCTTCTTTGATATTACCTGCCTCCCTATTCTCTGGCTTCTCATTCCGCTCGGGTTCCTCTTCTCCACACCTCTGGTTGCGTCTTCTGCTATCACAATTCTTACGCTTGTGGCCTCCCTTTCCACAATTCCAACATAACGAACTCTTAATTCCAACTCTTCGCTGCGTTTCTAAAATCCGAGAAGGGCAACCTCTTCTTGTATGACCATCAACTCCACATTCCCAACATACCAAATGTCGTCTGAGATATTTCCAATGTCGTGGAATTTCACGTGAAATTGTTTTATTGGCACACTCACGTATCAGTAGCTCATTGGACCTTACTTCAATCTTTAAAGCCAAACTGAGGCCTTCTGCCAGTATTGCAGCAATCGAACACGGTTTTACTCTTGGCTGCTTAGTACCAGATGAATCATCGTCATCTAATCTATCTATCAACTTTAGTGCAATTTTACCAGCATCTAAGTATTGTTCAATAGTCAGCCTTACCATTTCCTCGATCTTCTCCATGACGTCGCTTAAGGTATCTCGTGTCTTCCGTTCTCCAAAAGGTAGGCCACCACCAATCATTTTCTAATCGAATAGTGCTTTTCAAGTTCAAGAATGGTAACTCTTTCCCCCAATGGCTTCACGGATTTACTATCCCACCGCTGACACCACTGTTAAGAATATAGTAAAATTCAAATATTCTACAGTGAACAAAACAATCGGAGTCAAACACAGAACTAAAGCTTTTACTGATGATCCTAAACAATCTTAGATCACCTTGGATCTCTCATCATAATTACAATAACATTTGGATGTATCTCAATCCCTAACAGTATCAAAGATGCTGGGGTAAAAAGTAACCATTTTGTGCTGATTGAATGTCAGGAGACACTAGGCATAGTTATTGGCAGGCCATAACTTTAAAAAATTAAACTATCAAACCAATTATTTGTTCTCTAATCTATTACTTTTCCTCTTAGATAGGTATATGTAATGTAAATAGAATCAACAAATAAAGATAGGAGATACCTCGAGCTGAAAACTTGAGTGCCTGGCGTATGACCGAGGCAAGAGACACGTACCAGTACCAGTAGTCACCACCCTCAACTCAGCTTGAGATGAGTCTTCTCTCTCACCTTTCTCGATTCTTCTCCCTCGCCTTACAATCATTATCGGTTCTGGGCCGGGTGATCATCCTTACCCACATTGCGGATGTCACATGAAAACGGCGATTAGATCAGTGCAGGGGTCGCATGTTATACGCTGGGGTCAGTCCATCATCGTTTATCGTTGGTTTTCTACCCCAGTCCGTCAACAGGCGACAAACTCCTTTCTTAATCACTCCTTTCATTATTCTCACTTGAGTAGGTTCTAAAGAAAAGTAAGTTTAAATATGTAGTTAAAATTCAGTCAGCTTATTCAAATTCTGAATTTGGAACAGTCAGAATAGTGATATTAGTGATATAGTGATATTAGTGATATTAGTGCTCAGAAGGTTAAAAGCTAACTTTGTTAACGTCTCAGTTCTGAAAGAAGTTGAACTTAGATGGTTCAACCTTTGGACCATTAAATTATAAATGGATCTCAAAAGATAAATTGTCATCCTTCGGCAAGTAAAGAATCAAATCAATAATTGTGTTTCAAATCAATTATTGAATTTATTCTTTACTTGCCGAAGGATGACAATTTATCTTTTGAGATCCATTTATAATTTAATGGTCCAAAGGTTGAACCATCTAAGTTCAACTTCTTTCAGAACTGAGACGTTAACAAAGTTAGCTATTAACCTTCTGAGCACTAATATCAATTTTATCCGGCAAAAAACGTAGTTTTTTTCGAAATTCTTGGGTTTTCCCAATAAATTAGGGCATTTCCTTTCAGAGGTAGGTAATAGAAAAACGATTTCATTGACGTAATCCTGATCAATTTAATGGAATGTGAAACTTTCGCATTATTGCTTTCCGAAACAAAGCTGACAGAACAAGAAACATGAACCCTTCAATTTTGTATTTCTTCAAAAAGCAAGTGCATATCGTCACCACTACAGCAAACTATGTAGCGGCCGTGACAAAGGTACTGGGAAGGCCTATCAACTGTCGAAATCCTGCCTCATTATCTTGCACAGTTTCCAACGCCAGCTTGGTAGTAATTTAAAAATCTGCATAATTGCATGGGCCATTTCCAACAATATCAAACTAGCAAATTTCATTATTGTATTAATTTTTTCTATTGTTTTATTCTATCTAAATAATCCAGAATAAACTTGAAAGAGTGTTCCTCATCATCCAAATAATTAATATGGGCTTCAATCATCCAAATATGGGCTTGAATTAAGAAACAAAACAAACGCTCGCTGTTTTTGAAGCTCAAAATTAGTCAAATTCGGAAAATGTCTAATGAAACTTCATCTATACCTAGGTAGTATCCATTTAAAAGAAAAAGCATTGAAATTGAAGGTCGAGTCAAACTTTAATAAATTATGCTCTTCTAAAAACTTGTAAAATCACCGATTCGTTAGTCTTCGAGTGAAAAAAAAATCGGTAGTCTGCCATATTGGTGACGATATTTCCTACATTTTGCTTCCTCACGTTATTTTCAATTTTTCAAGATTAAAAAGAAAAGTTCTCCAAAACCTAAATTTCAACACGAGTTTTATATTTCAGACCTCTCAACAATTTTGGTTTCGAACCTAAATTTAATTTCTTAGTAGGGTATAATAGACTACTTACTGGCAGTTCTCTGGTACGAGTATTTTATTTTTAGACCGTGACGATGACTGAGGTCGATCACTAACGACTTTTCTTCGGTAACGTCGTGAATCATACCAAAGGAATTTATTCACTTGTTTCGTACCTACTGACGGGTGAATATGTTTCTACTGTCAACGAATTTCATCTCTCGGAAAGACAACAATTCAGGAGGGATCTCTCATCTTCGTCGTTTGTTTTCGCAAATAGATATAACTACGTATGAAGGCTCTTCCGAATGAGTCAACGTTATTGGAATAGAGGGAATTATTTTGGTTTTCTTCATCATTCTCGAATGAATTTCGTTTGAATTTGATGAAGTAATTCCTCAAAATAGCTGTATTTTCATCAAAAAACATTGACATTGTGGATTTATATTACTTAGGCACCTGTAATCTCAATCATTCTAGTCGTATGCGTTATTTACTTACTATTGCTTCAGAAACCAAAAACCGATAATATGAGTGAGTTGTCGGCTTTCCATAAACTAAAAATTCCGACAAAATGCACATCTACATGAGAAATATCCGAGTCGAACGAAATGAAGTTGGACGAAGCAAATCGAAATCACGTGGGCTTCTCGGCTAGGTCATTAGTATCCCTCCTGCATGGGGAAAAGGAGAGTAGTAATCCAATCCTACTATGTCTTCAGTGTGTTTCGCTCTTGAATGATAATGCAGCTGATAACGAACGGATTTCGTTTTTCTATGTTCCTTCTTATTTGTGCGATGCGATTTTCAATTTGAGATAGTTCAAAAGTTTGCGGTGTAAATAAGTGAAGAAAGTGTCTTTCGTCTTACATTTAGGTTTCTTACACTTAAGTTTCGCTTCAGAATCTGCCAATTTTAGTGAAAGCATTGTTTTCTCCTTTCAAAGAGAGAAAAAATGTTCTCCAAAATCAAAATTTCCACTATTATTCCACGATTTAGATCTTCCTGAACAATTTTGATCCCGTGTATGTCTGTTTGTTATGTGTCCTTGTAATAGGCAAAACTGTACAAAGTTATTGTCCGATTTCGATGAAATTTTCAGGGATTGTGCGATGCTTGCTGTTTTTTTTGTCAGGGATTGTGCTGTATAATATACAGCACAATCCCTGACAAAAAACAGCAAGCATCGCACAATCCCTGAAAATTGTACTGTCGATCCGGATTGTGAAAATTTTACTGGCGACCATATTATGGTCCCCAACAAAAATCATCGCTACGGGATCGACAGTAACCTTTGAGCATGCACAAACGTAAAAAACTTGCAACTGCCATGACTCCCACATTTTTCACCCCCACTCGATGACATTTGCAGGGATTATGTGGGTTGGCATGTAGCTGGTCTCCTATGAAGGTAGTGCGAGATTGGAAGGCATGCGGGGTAATGGTAATGGATGCGAGGAATTTTTGACTGATTTGGATTCAGTGAGCTCTAAAATCCTAAAAGGAGTGGTTATTTCCTTTCAGTTTAAATGTTACACCTATTATAAACAGAAACCCACTTCATAATTGCAAACGACAACTCGATGGACCCAAATTTATCAGTAAGAGTAGGTACCTAGTTAGAGTTGCAATTCGGAATCGCATAAATCTCTAGTACATCGACATTGGTTTCATTGGTGGATTCCAGCTATCAAACACTAATCTCGGCCTAGATAGATAAGAAGGGTCAGGTAAGCCACACCCTTTTCATTAACGGAATGCCTTTAGATCGGGACAGGCTTATGTACCTCCTTTTTTAGCATCGTACTTTTCATACTATTGAGTGTTAAATTTTGAGATCTACAAAACTTCTGTCAAACTCGCCCGTTTGAGCCGTGGCAGATAACTCCACCTTTGAAAAACATAATTTTGAGAGAATATGGAGAACTACCATTTCTTATTCTTACAAATTGTAGTCTTGGCGGAGACCTTTCCTTAAAATTTCAAAATTCAAAATTGTTTTGACGATAGTGGCTCTGGTCATCAAACAATGAGAAATTGGTCTCAATTAACAAAAATAATTTTCGTGTTTATAACAAAAACGTCTGCCAACTCAGGTGGGAAGTAAAGCTTCCACATTCTACGTGAATATTTTAGATAGTAATACGCTGCAAATCATTGCCCAAAGGTTTATTATTTTCTGTATAGATCACCCTTCTGTATAGATCACTGGTTCTCCATCAATAGCACCAACCACCATCTCCCTTGACCTTCCCTCTCAAATTTTAGCTTCCTACGTTCAATAGGATTGAAAATGGCTTCGGAGCTCACTCAGCTGATCAGTGATCTGAAGAGTGAAGAAGATCTCCTCGAATGCAGGAGACGCCTGGAAGAGCACTTCCATTCAATAGGATTGAAAATGGCTTCGGAGCTCACTCAGCTGATCAGTGATCTGAAGAGTGAAGAAGATCTCCTCGAATGCTGGAGACGCCTGGAAGAGCACTTCCATTCAATAGGATTGAAAATGGCTTCGGAGCTCACTCAGCTGATCAGTGATCTGAAGAGTGAAGAAGATCTCCTCGAATGCTGGAGACGCCTGGAAGAGCCCTTCCATTCAATAGGATTGAAAATGGCTTCGGAGCTCACTCAGCTGATCAGTGATCTGAAGAGTGAAGAAGATCTTCTCGAATGCTGGAGACGCCTGGAAGAGCACTGATCAGCTGAGTGAGCTCCGAAGCCATTTTCAATCCTATTAAACGCAGGAAGCTGAAATTTGAGAGGGAAGGTCAAGGGAGAATACAGATGGTGGTGGGTGCTATTGATGGAGAACCAGTGATCTATACAGAAGGGTGATCTATACAGAAAATAATAAACCTTTGGGCAATGATTTGCAGCGTTTTTTACCTACCAACTTTTTTTTACCTACCAGCTAGGTACTACCTACCACACAATACTGGCTTCACACCTTCACAATCAAGTTTATTAGAAAGAACTAAACGCTTCACACAGAAAGCTTCATATGGAAATTTGATTACTGGTTACGCAGAAGGCAAAACTGTATACAAATCGAAGAAATGAACAGCGATCGCGTTTTAGTCAGATAAAATTTGAACGGAGCTTAGACCTCTTTAGCGATTCACACTCATGATTCTGTTTTGTCGAAAGAAAACCTTCAAGTACTCGTAGGGACCGAACGGTTTGCCCTACAGATCTCCGGGTGGTCTCAAAAATTTTTTAAATTTCAATACTATTTAAAATTGGTGAAAATACGATACCTTCATTTCGAGAGTTTTCGAGCTAGGGCACTCTTGAAAATGTCAACCCTTAATTTTCACCCCTTAGAAGTGACTGACATCAACCAAAAGCTTCGCGGCACAACTAGACCCCAAATGGAGCCCATATACCAAATCGGTCCAGTTGCTAAGAAAAGTGCCGCGTACGGCAGACGTACGGAAATTTTAACACAGAATGTGTTTTTGCGATGACCTACCGAAAAAAAATCGTCACGAAAAAGCGACAGAAAAAACCGTTACGCGCCTTTTATAATGATTTTCACGTGCAACCAAGCCGTTGGTAAGGAAATAGAACTCCCGCAGTGTTCATTGCACAGAAATTGTTCACCATTCGTTGGAAAGCTCTCAATTTATATAGGTAGTATTTTTCTTGTAGTTACATATTTATTTATATAACATTTACCTATAGGGTTTTAGACCAAATTAAATGTCTAACAATTATTTATTTTATTATTGTTGTTTTTTATTTAATGGATGACTAGCATCGCAAAAACACATTCTGTGTTCCTATGATTTCATACAGAGTATGGAAAAAGAAATAAACCGGGGGTGCAGGGGGGCGGAGCCCCCCGCCGAGGCGCAAAGCGCCGAGTTTTTATTTGATTTTCGGATTCTACGTACCTTGAAACGTAAAACATCAAATTTTGAGGGGGAGGTAAAATTTTTTTTCTTGTTCGATTCCAAAGGCTTATTGAAAATAATAAACCAAAATATCGACCATTTTGGTTTATTATTATTTTCAATAAGCCTTTGGAATCGAACAAGAAAAAAAAATTTTACCTTTTATTTATTTTTTTTTTTTTTGAAAATCATTTATTGAGACTATTGTTATTTACAATATTCCTCATTGGGTAGGTAACACCTTACAAGCAGACTTAGTCTGAATTACATTGTTCCAGGTTGCAACATGGTGTCAACCTGGTATTGTTGATGTAAAATTTCAACAAGTTTTTGGTGAAATTGAAATAATGTTTGTAAATAATTATTGATTAATCACATCGAGGACGTGTCTAGGCCGGATCAGCCGTCTATTCGTGGGTATTTGGAGGCTTTCGGGAACCAGTGGGTTTTGATGTTCGTTGTAGCGGCTGATGAAGTTGGACATTTCCTTGTGCAGAATTTCGGTCGGTGATTCAAGTTGGAGGTCATGATGTAAGGTGTCATTTCGAACAAATGGTGGGGCGTGTACGATATTCTTCTGCAGCGTTTTGTTCTGATGCTGTTCTATCCTTCGGAATTGTGACCTTGAACATGTGCCCCAAATACTAATGGCGTAAGTCCAGATCGGTCTGATCAGCGTTTTGAACATAATGATTTTGTTTTGGATTGAAACATGTTTGTTGTTCAGGAGGGAGCTCAACTGTTTGGTACGGTTCCGTAGGCGGGAGATTGTTTCGGATACGTGTAGGTGAAAAGTGAGGCGCTGGTCGAGGGTGACCCCTAAATATTTGTGGGAGGTTTTGTTAGGTATTGGCTGTTGCATATAGTACACCAGCGGCGGGTTATAATTGCGTTTATACGTGTATGTTACTGTGCATGACTTACAGGGGTTAATTTTGAGGCGCCATTTTGTGGACCATTGTCCCAGACAATGCAACAGTTCTTGGAGTCGTTGTGCAGCAACTTCCGAATCCGGGGATGCTACAGCATAGACCAAGTCGTCTGCATATAACCCTGAGAATTTGTCTTGTTCCGATGGAAGTGGCATGTCCGAACAGAACAAGTTGTACAGCGTGGGAGCCCACACGCTTCCCTGAGGAACTCCTGCCAGGATAGGACGAGCTGTGGATGTTTCGCCTTGAACAGCAACGACGAAGGTGCGGTTGGTGAGGTAGTGAGAGATGAGGGAAAACAGATTGTTCGGGAGGTGGTTTCTCATTTTTTTGAGCAGGCCTTCGTGCCAAGTGCGGTCAAAGGCCTGTTCAACGTCAAAGTACGCCGCATGACAAACATCTTTGCGGTGGTATGCATTTTTTATAAATCCCGTAAAACGTTGTAGTTGAAGTGGACAGGAATGATTCCCTCGGAAGCCAAACTGCTGGTTGGGAACCAAGTGGGAGGAGTATCGTAGTAAGTGAGGCATAACGAGGCGTTCGAAGGTTTTTGAAAGTGAGGAAAAGGCTTATAGGCCTATAAGAAGTTGGATCATGGTCAGGTTTGTTGGGCTTAGGAATCATGCATATTGATGCATGTTTCCACTTTTTAGGAAAGTAACCGAGCCGAACTGATGATGTGTAAAGGTGGGCGAGTTGTGCAAATAGTTTCCGAGGTCCCTTCAGGAGAAGTTTTTGAACGATGAGATCGACTCCTGGTGCCTTTCTAGCGGATGTGTGTCTAATTACTTGCTTGACGTCATTCGGAGAGAAATATATGGCTGGAGAGGGAAAACCGCCTTGAAATTCATCCTCTTCACTGCTTGAAGTTGTGCGTTGGAAAGCGTGGGGTTTGAATCGTTCTTCGAGGATGTTAGCAAAGAGATTTGCCTTGTCGACTGGTAGGGTGATCCATCTCGACTCAGACTTTAATGGCGGAATCGATTTATGGGTTTTTGTCAATATTTTTGTGGCACGATACAATGAGCAGTCTTTGGCGTTGAGAGCTGAGAAAATTTTACCTCCCCCTCAAA
Source organism: Apolygus lucorum (assembly GCA_009739505.2). Lineage (NCBI taxonomy): Eukaryota > Metazoa > Arthropoda > Insecta > Hemiptera > Miridae > Apolygus > Apolygus lucorum. Next base: position 44,774,057 of record CM019182.2, read on the forward strand.
ATTTGATGTTTTACGTTTCAAGGTACGTAGAATCCGAAAATCAAATAAAAACTCGGCGCTTTGCGCCTCGGCGGGGGGCTCCGCCCCCCTGCACCCCCCGGTTTATTTCTGCTTATTGAAAATAATAAACCAAAATGGTCGATTTCGACCCGAGTTTCACGATCATGTAGACAATTTCATGAATCAATAAACTTCAACAAGTTGTTAAAGATGTTGTTGATGATCTAACACTTTTTTGGTTTATTATTTTCAATAATGAACCTTTGGAAGCGACCAAGAAAAAAAACTTTTTAACACCCCCTCAAAATTTGATGGTTTACGTTTCAAGGTACGTTGAGTCCAAAAATCGAATAAAAATTTGGCCGTCCGTCCGTCCGCCGTAACTTTTGCCACTTAGCATTGACCGATTTTGATGAAATTTGGAATGTAGGCTCCATTTGGGGTCTAGTTGTGCCCCAAAGATTTTGGTTGATGTAGGTCACTTCTAAGGGTTCCAAAATGAATTTTGAAATTTTGAAAACGCCCTAACTCAAAAATTTTTGATATAAAGGTATTGTTTTTCCTTCAATTTAAGATTATAAAGAATTTTTAGAATTTTTTGAGACCACGCGGAGCCCTGTAGGACAAACCGTTCGCTCCCTACAAGAATTTAAGGGTTTTATGTAGGTCCCTACGATAAATCAGAAACACGAGTGTGAATCGCATAAGAGGCCTAATCTCCGATCAAATTAAAACTGACCGAAATGCGATCGATGTTTTTCTTCATGTTGGATGGTTGGTGGCTTTGCAGACGAGTGATCTATACAGAAAAATAATAAACCATTGTGTAATAATTTGCAGCGTTTCACATCACTTCTCATGTCGGATCGTGATACAATTAATTTAAGCAATAAATTGGTTGTTTGTTTGTCGAAACATTAGCTCGTCAGATATTGATGTTTAACTAATTTCACTTTAGCACTTGATTACAGACAGGCAAATTGTTTAGAAATCTATGAAATACGAATGGAGAGTGAAAATTGCAGTTTTGAGGACAGATATTGCTTCCGAGTCTACCAAGGTAGCGGAATCTTTGTTTTCACTTTTCAAGGTTAAAAAAACAAGTTCGCCAAAATCGAAATTTCCACTCGCATTTTACGTTCAGACCTTTCTGAACAATTTTGGTTCCGTGTCTGTCTGTCTGTGCGTCTGTCATGAAATCCTTGTACCCAGCATAACTATACAAAGTTATATTCCGATTTCGATGAAATTTTCAGGGATTGTGCGTGTTAACGGTCCCCTATGAAAATCATCACCCCCGGACTGATAGTAGCCGCTGCGCATGCGCAAATGTGAATTCCTTGCAACAGCCATAACTTCCACATTTTCCATCCGATTTCGATGAAATTTTCAGGGATTATGCGGATTAGGTTGTAGATGGTTCCCTATGAAAATCAAGGCCTTAAAATTGACAGCAGCCCTCGCGCTTGCGCAAACTTAAAATCCTTGTAACAGCCAAAAGACTTACATTATTCATCCGAATTTGATGAAATTTTCTAGGATTCTTCAGATTGGCGTGTAGATGGTCCCCTATGAAAATCATCTCCCCCAGACTAATAGTAGTTGCTGCGCACGAGCAAACGTGAATTCCTTGTAACAGCCATAACTTCCACATTTTCAATCCGATTTCGACGAAACTTCTCAGGAGTGTTCAGATTATGCTGTAGATGGTCCCCTATGAGGGTAGTGGAAGGTAATTAGTGATAAATGTTTTGAGATTAACTACTACGCATCGGATCATCTATACTATCGGGTTAGGGATACGAGGAAGCTATGTGCCACACCCACTTGGCAGACGTTTTTTCAGTGTCCTTGATACTTAAGTACGATATGAGAAAATGCTTTCTATTTATTAGGTAGTTATAGCAGCTGCATAACTTGCGTTTTTCAAAACTGAATAAAACTCATTGTAAGAATCAGAAAGATTGTACCTAATTAGGTTTTTACTATGTAGGACATGTAAGTACACTACTAAAGTTTTGTTTTAGATAGTTTTGAAGATAAAATCACTTAGTTGTCGTCCTCCATTCAAAATTCATTGAATATAACAATATCTAGCGTTTGTCATGTCTCTTTCAAGCATAGCAGGCGTTATGTTGGAAATTCTTCCTGATGCCTGGACGGTTCAATAGGTTTGCCTGGAGGAGACGCCACTGCACCCAATAACAACAAGATGGCAATAAATAAAACGAATTTTTCTCACATTATGTACCAAAGTCCGTCCTACGTATCAATGTCCTCAAAACTGCAATTTTCACTCGCCATTTGTGTTTCATAGATTTCTAAACAATTCGTCTTTAGCTGTTTTGGATGTGAAATTTGTTAAACATCAATATCTGACGACGAGCTAATGTCTTGATTTTACAGAAATTTGGTTAATCAAATTTATTGTTTATTAATTGTATCACGATCCAACAAAAGGAGCCAAGGGATATGGCGAAAAATTAGATAGAGCACAACAACATCTGGAGCAACTTGTTGAGTTTTCGATTCAGGAAATTGTCTACATGATCGTTTACTCCGTATTTACTTTCTAGGAAATATAATTAAAGAACTGAAAAACTCCTCAACATATACCCAGTCATTCTTTACAGCTTTTCTGGGATCAATAAAAATCGATGAAACATGATTTAGACTTCTGAAATAAAAGGCGTTAGGAGTTGTCGAATAAATTGGAAAAGTCGGCCATCTCCGCGATATCTTTAGTCGGCGGGCGGAGAGGGAGGCTCCGTTCAGCTTCAGAACATAGAACTTACGGTATTTCCAGTGCTTACTCAATTTCTATTTCTGAAATACGTCAACAACGGAAGGAGTCGCTGTACCATTAAATTGATTTGGAAAAAAACGTTCACTTTTTCACGGAAAACACCATGGATATGTTTATAGGGAATTCCAGCTGGTTAGTCCAGCCAAACTTTGACAGTAGGTAGCTAATTTCCGCTAGCCCTCAGTACAAAACAACTAACACATCACAACTAACAGTTGTTGTGTCGAACAAACTCAGTTTCGATGTTTTGTGATCAATTGAACATTACGCTCAACCTTCTGTCACGACTTCTTTCCAGAATTGGAGGTAGAAATGAGCCTTTGAAGTGGTTGTATCTCTCGAGTAAACCAACAAGTTTCGATGATTTAGTGTTTATTGTTTACTTCATCCAAGAGTTGAAGTCTCTGTTGTGTCTGTCATGAAATCTGTGCAAGGGGCAAAACAATTCGAAGTTATTCTTTGATTTCGGTTAAATATTCAGGAATTGAGAGAATAGGGTTGCAGATGGTCCCCTATGGAAATAATAACCCTCTGACTGATACTCACTTCTACTGTTTCCATCCAATTTCGTTGAAATTTTTAGGGACTGTGCAGATTAGAGGGTAGATGAAAATCATCGCTCCGGACTGATAGGTAGGTACTTAAAGATTGATGTTTTGAGATATATACAGGGTGTAACGGTTGAGGTCGTACAACCGGCCAGGGTTCGATTCTACAACTAATTTGTGACTTTTTTTGTCTCCTGACTTTTTTTCTTAACCCCCTTAAAATCGGACTTTTTCCACTTTTAAGATTTTTTTCGTATTTTCGACCTTACACCATTAAAACAGCCATAACTCCCTTGTTTTTCAATCAAAATTCAAATGTAATTATACCGTTTGAAAAAGCGTCAAATTCTCTATCTCTCTAGTGTTAAATAAAACTCTTCAAAGAAGGCTCAAATGTTGAGAAATGAGCACGATTAGTAAAATCTCGAAAATCTCGGAAATTTTTCGTTTTTTCAAACGTTTGTAACACTAACTGAAACTGCCGGTTAAGTTCTCACTGTAACCCCAAAAGTTGACCCAAAATCTCAGCTTTCCAACGGTTTGGTCATAAAATTGTTTACAGTGGACTAATGGTGTAAAATCCTCGTTCCCGTGCCAAAAACCGTGGATCTTCCAGTAAAAATCGACGTTTCGCGAAAATCAGCATTTTTACCCTAAAATGAGTTAGGCAGCCATCTTTTCGTACTTTGTCTCACTGAGTCAAATGATGACACAAGACTTATCGGAAAAGCAGTCACTGATATCTTGTCCAATTCACTTTTCGAAAATTGTCTTAATTTCTGTTAATTTGGTCATTATTGGGAATAATACCTACCCCAAATAATGCCATACCTACCCACAACACAACGAATTCCTGGTTTCCAGTTGGGTCGATTTCATCGTGGGATTTCCTCCTAGGCTTCCGTAAGCTACTAACGCATTTTGTGAAGTTCAGGTGTACCCAAATTGCAGGGTACCTACTTAATAATGGACGGATTTTTTCTCCCCACTAGTAAGCCCTTCCATAAATGTACCAACGAAGAGAAACCCTGAAGAATTCTATAAGTATCCGCTAAGACTAAATCCTCATAGGAATTCTCGTGAATTGGGACCCAGCATTCTCCCATGATTAAATAATTCTTCGTTTTATTTCCCCAAGAAGCAGCGTGTAGCTCCGACCCCGTGGGAAGGACATTCAGACGACTGTTCGCGAATAACCGCAGCTACAATCGCGGCTTCAGTTCTCCAAATACTCTCAAAGTTGCAAATTCACATCTCTTCATTCGTTCTTCACTTCTCGGGGGAAAAAAATTGTGTTCATGCTGCGTTGTTTTGTTTGATATCACGATGGTGTCTTCAGCCAATCAGGATAGAACGAAAGTTTCGACCATCAACAAATCAGGTTTGAATTATGAGATGCTCCACAAAATCTATAAATGTCAATGTTTTTCTGTAATTTCTCCAAAGTTATTGAACGATTTGGTTCAAAACGTGAGTATTTGCGTTCGCCACTGTGCCCTTGGTTCTTTGAAACACAAAACTTCAAATTCAATAACATTTCGAGTGTTTTATACAGTTAGTTGAGTACTAGTAGTCGCACGTCATCTTTAAAAAACTGGATTTCTAAACAAAAAGTCGATTTTTCATAATATTCTTCTAATTTTTAAAAATTGCAAGGACTCGCCTCTAAACGACCTTCTTCAAGCCTCTTGGGGGTGGAATTTATTATTTGTAATTCATATTGAACGTACTGAATTGGAATTCTACAAAAATATGGAGAATTTTCACAATTTAGAAATTGTTGAGGAGTGGAAATTTTGTTACCTCGTTACGTATAGTTAGTTATGTAGGTTGGTACGACACTATACATAGCACAGAGAAGGGATATGTGTTAGGAGATAGATGGGTCCACACATACCTACTCCATGTTCGTCTTTCCTTACAATTCACTTCTCCTACTCAAGTTAAATATTGTGTATTAATTCATTTTAAATTGAAGTGAAATCAGTGAAAAGATTTCGATTATCACACGCTGGAGAAAGTTTGGAGATTTCAAGTGTTGGGGTAATATTGTGGATGTACCTACTACAGGTACGATACCTAAAAGACGATACGAACAGAGATCCTACCTTCAAGATCTGACGCGAGAGGATATTTTTAAACTGCGCGTCCATAAGTTCCGAATTCCGGCCACATCAACCTTCGATATCCTGCTGGCCTCTATCATACCTACGCGTCCGTTGTTGGCAGTGAGTCACTTGGATGCCCATCGACTATACGACCCTCAATAGTACCAACACCTCTTCATAGTCCTTTTTTCAGTTTCAATTTTTCTTGATTGTGAACTAATTGATGGTGGCGATAATGGTTGTGTAATGGTTATTTTTCTTCTGATCCATTCCAGGATACAACATCAACAAGATGTCGCACTCAGTCACGATAACGAGAACAACCACTACCTCCACCTCAACTGCGATTCTCGTCAACACAGGGTTCCTCAAGACAGCACCTGGTATTCTCAAACTATTTGAAGTGGTGAGTTACAATAACCCCTCATAAAAACTCCTTGAAGAATGGGTGTGGCACATAGCTTCCTCGTATCCATAACCCGATTGTATAGATGATCCGATGCTTAGGTAAGTAATAGTTAATCTCAAAACATCAATCTCTAAGTAACTTCCACTACCCTCATAGGGGACCATCTGCATGCTAATCTGAACACTCCTGAGAAATTTTGTCAAAATCGGATGGCAAATGTGGAAGTTATGGCTGTTACAAGGAATTCACGTTTGCGCATGCGCAGCAACTACTATTAGTCTGGGGGAGATGATTTTCATAGGGGACCATCTACACGCCAATCTGTACAATCACAGAAAATTTCATCAAAGTCGGATGAAAAATGTAAGTGTTATGGCTATAACAAGGATTTTACTTTTGCGCATGCGCAGAAGCTACTGTCAATTTTGAGGCCTTGATTTCTATTGGGGCCGTCTATAACCTTATCCGCCTAATCCCTGAAAATTTCATCGAAATCGGATAGAAAATGTGGAAGTTATGGCTGTTACAAGGAATTCACGTTTGCGCATGCGCAGCGGCTACTATCAGTCCGGGGGTGATATTTTCATAGAGGACCGTCTACACGCCAACCCGCACAATCCCTGAAAATTTCATCGAAATCGGACAATAACTTCGTATAGTTATGCCGGTTACAAGGATTTCATGAAAGACACACAGACAGACACGGAACCAAAATTGTTCAGAAAGGTCTGAACGTAAAATGCGAGTGGAAATTTCGATTTTGGAGAACATTTTTTTTAACCTTGAAAAGTGAAAACAAAGCTTCCGCTACCTTGGTAGACTCGGAAGCAATACGTGGTGTGGTGCGGTACCTACCTATCCATGCTGCAGCAAAAAAAGTCGGCCAAGTAAGTGTGGCACTTCAGTATCCATAATCGCACAATCCCTGAAGGTTCCATCGAATTCGAATGGAAAAAGTTGAAGTAAAAGCTGAAATTCGAGGTTTTTACGTTTGCGCATGCAGAGACTACTTTCTATCTGGTTGCAACGATTTTCACAGGGGACCATCGACACATCAATCCACACCATCCCAGAAAATTTCATGGAAATCGGACAATAAGTATTTGCAGACACACAGATCAGTATGACCGACACGAAACCAAAATTGTTCAGGAAAGTCTACAACTAAAACACGAGTAGAAATTTTGATTTTGAAGCACATTTATTTAAATTTTGAAAAGTGAAAACAATGCTTCCTCTACCTTGGTAGACTCCGAAGAAGAACCCCTTCTCAGTCAATATCCACCCTGGTATTAGTGGGTTAACTAAAGATCCTGACTTGTAATGATTTATACCTAATGAGAAAACATTTAATTTACAAGTCAGAGCTTGTGGTTCTCAGAGAGAAGTTAGCTCTGTACTCATCCAGCTGATCTGACTTCTTTTCAATCCCTCCTAGCCTTTTCCAAGAAGCTGATTCCACATTTCAGCGCTCATAATTTCGACAATGAACCGCGAGGAATTTCATCGCTCACACAGCTAATCTGACTTTCTCGATGTTGACTCCCGATCGTTTCAAGTAGAACCCAATTGTCAATGTTCTACTAGAATAGCAAGCACACCAGATTTGACTTCTAGTGAATCACATTCTATTCAGCCTACCTGCTCTGAATTTATAAGATTATACAGATAGATAGATATAGATTTATTGGCAATAACAGTAAATAATACAAAGTACTTTCTCATTAAAAGTAAAGCACTGCGAAAAATAAATGAAAAAAGGTACTTCAAAATACAAAATATAAAAACAGATATTGCCCACCGAAGAATAAGTTCCAGGGAACTTGTGCTCTTCGGATGAGTTCAAACAGGTTATTCTAACTGAGAAATAATAGTATTGCTACCAGGTAAGCTTATAATATGGGAAGTGCGTTGCACTCAAAGTAAATAAAAGTTAGAGAGAGAAACAAAAAAACGTCTGCCAAGTGGGTGTGGCACATAGCTTCCTCGTATCCATAACCCGATTATATAGATGATCCGATGCATAGTAGTTAATCTCAAAACACCAATCTCTAAGTACCTTCCACTACCCTCATAGGGGACCATCTACACGCTAATCTGGACAATCCTAGAAAATTTCATCAAATTCGGATGAAAAATTAAGTGAGTAGATGTATGTGATTGGATCAAAAAAATACTTAGCCTCGGCTGGGATTCGAACCCGCGACCCCTGGGGGACAATTGAAGTTTCGGCTGTTACAAGTAATTCACGTTTGCGCATGCGCAGTCGCTTCTATCAGTCCGGGGATGATGATTTTCATAGGGGACTATCTACAACCTAATCCACATAATCCCTGAAAATTTCATCGAAATCGGGTGGAAAATGTGGAAGTTATGGCCGTTACAAGGAAATTCACGTTTGCGCATGCGCAGTGGCTACTATCAGTTCAAAGGTGATGACTTTCATAGGGGACCACCTAAATACTAGTTTGTAACATCCCAGAAAATTTCATTGAAATCGGATGGAAAATGTAGAAGTTATGGCCGTTACAAGGAATTCACGTTTGCGCATGCGCAGTCGCTTCTATCAGTCCGGGGATGATGATTTTCATAGGGGACCGTCTACACACCAACCCGCACAATCCCTGAAAATTTCATAGAAATCGGACAATAACTTCGTATAGTTATGCGCGTTACAAGGAATTGATGACAGACGGACAGACACACAGACACACAGACAGACAGACACGGAACCAAAATTGTTCAGAAAGGTCTAAAACGCAAAACGCGAGTGGAAATTTTGATTTTGGAGAACTTTTTTTTTTCGTCCTTGAAAAGTGAAAACAAAGCTTCCGCTACCTTGGTAGACTCGGAAGCAATTTTGGATACCGAGTTATATACAGTTATTTAATACTTTTTGCTTCCGAGTCTACCAAGGTAGCGGAAGCTTTGTTTTCACTTTTCAAGGACGAAAAAAAAAGTTCTCCAAAATCAAAATTTTCACTCGCGTTTTGCGTTTTAGACCTTTCTGAACAATTTTGGCTCCGTGTCTGTCTGTCTGTCTGTCTGTGTGTCTGTCTGTCTGTCTGTCCGTCTGTCATCAATTCCTTGTAACGCGCATAACTGTACGAAGTTATTGTCCGATTTCGATGAAATTTTCAGGGATTGTGCGGGTTGGTGTGTAGACGGTCCCCTATGAAAATCATCATTCTCGGACTGACACAAGCGACTGCGCATGCGCAAACGTGAATTCCTCGTAACGGCCATAACTTCTACATTTTCCATCCGATTTCAATGAAATTTTCAGGGATGTTACAGATTAGTATTCAAATGGTCCCCTAAGAAAATCATCACCTTCGGATTGATAGTAGCTACTGCGCATGCGCAAACGTGAATTTCCTTGTAACGGCCATAACTTCCACATTTTCAACTCGATTTCGATGAAATTTTCAGGGACTATGTGGATTAGGTTGTAGACGGTCCCCTATGAAAATCATCATCCTCGGACTAATACAAGCGACTGCGCATGCGCAAACGTGAATTCCTTGTAACGGCCATAACTTCCACAATCTCAATCCGATTTCAATGAAATTTTCAGGGATGTTACAGAGTAGTGTTTAGATGGTCCCCTATGAAAATCATAGAGAATTGTTTTTCATAGAGGGATATTCTCCTGTGAGAATCTCAAATCTTATTCATGCAGCATTCATTCAGCTCGGAGGAAAGAGTCTTGATGAGAGCTCTAGGGGTCGCGGGTTCGAATCCCAGCCGAGGCTAAGAATTTTTTTGATCCAATCACATACATCTACTCACTTAATTTTTCATCCGAATTTGATGACATTTTCTAGGATTTTCCAGATTAGCGTGTAGATGGTCCCCTATGAGGGTAGTGAAAGGTACTTAGAGATTGGTGTTTTGAGATTAACTACTATGCATCGGATCATCTATACAATCGGGTTATGGATACGAGGAAGCTATGTGCCACACCCACTTGGCAGACGTTTTTAAACTTAGAGAGGTTGTGAAATGAAAATATATTAATTTCTTTTTGGTAAAGAGTTTTAAGGGCAACTACATAAGAATTTCTCTTATAAAACTCGCTATAAATAGCGAATACAATAATTATAGGATTCTTCTACCAAATATAAATTTATATTTGGTAGAAGAATCCTAGAATTATTGTAGTTACGAGTAACTGTTGATACAGAAAAATGCTTGGGATCTATGCCAGTACCAAACACATGTACACAAGACTGAATATGGAAAATTTGATTTATCTTTTTAACTTTAAAGTTTTTATACAACAGTGATGAAGGATACCTTGGGCTTTTATTCAACATAATTCTTAATAATTTATTTTTTATGGTTTGCACTTTTTTAATGACGGACTTACAGGCTGTGCCCCAAAGAATAATACCATATTTAATCATGGAAAAGGCCAAACCGTAATAAATAGTTTTAAGTCGACTAATTGAAAGAAACTTACGAGATTCTTTGAAAACGTAAAGTAACTTATGCAATCGTATAGGTAATTAGTGCATCAATATGATTCTTAAAACTTAAGTGATTGTCGACTAGTATGTATACTTTGGGTATACCCAAATATTTACATTCATTATAAGATAAGATCTTCTTTGCTTACACAGCTGATCTCAATTTCTCCCAATCGTTTCCTAAGGTGCAGACGGAATTCATGAATACGTTTTGAAAAAAGGCTGAACGGTCAGTTTTGAAAATCAAAAACAACAGCGGCGATAGAGTAGGTTCAAGGGAAAGATAATCAGAAGTTTTCAAATTATTCCACCGCGTTTTGGAATTTACAAACACGCAGACTTAAACATGTTTTCAATCAAACAAGTTACAAATACTTATGAAGTCGAATTTGCAGAAATTTAAAAATGTCGATTGGTACTGAACTGAATGATAAACCATTTTGGATTGAAGGTCAGGAGATCCTCTTAAAATTTTAAGATCCGATCGCTTGCTGTCTATACAATAATTATAATTCCTAACTGGTTATGTCCAAAAAAAAAATTTCCAGTTCCTCGCAGTTTTTACTTGAAATTCATTAAAAATTGTCGAGATTTTTGTGAGTAACTAAGGGAATTCCTGCTAAAATTCTTCCGTCCAATTCTCCACCTACGTCCTCATCGGGTACCTACGCAGAAGATGTGTACCAAATTTCAACGCTCTGGGATGAACAGGAAAATTAGTCCAATCCCACCTACAATTCTCTACGTCTACAATGCTTAAGGTTTCCTCGTAGAAAACTCAACTGCCTCTTGAGCTATTCAAGTCAGGTGACCCACTAACCTATTTTGAACTTCCGCTCGTACAGGAAGTAGTGGAATTACCTATCAAGCCATCTCCAGATTCTCCACCTGGCTTCGAGAACTGTTGTCCTCGCTTTGTATTGCCCTCGAACGTCGTAAAGGACGACGAGGTATTTGAATGACGCGATGATGCCCCGAGCTACCTACCACTGCTTGCTGGCTAATCTTAGATTTGAATGATATTCTTAGATTCACATTTCTATACAGGGTGTCCCATAAAACTGCAAAACTTCAGAAGTCGTTTCTACAACTAATTGCTAACATCTACAACTAATTGCTAGCAACTAATTGCTAATTGCTAACATCTTTTCGTGTTTTTGATCTTAGGTGATGAAAATAGTTATAGCTCCCACAATGGGGTGTGCGCTCTTATTGAAAAACAGTTTATTGATATTTTTAATCTAAACTAGACCTCATACTGAGAATTTTGACACCAACCGCAACCTTCTAGCGTTAGAAGACCTTTTGGTTTATTATTTTCAAAATTAAACCTTTGGAATCGATCAAGAAAAAATTTTTTTTTAACACCCCCTCAAAATTTGTTGGTTTACGTTTCAAGGTACGTAGAATGATTCTACTAGAATCCAAAAATCGAATAAAAATTTGGCCGTCCGTACGCCGTACGCGGCACTTTCCCCACTTAGCATTGACCGATTTTGATGAAATTTGGTTTTTAGGTCCATTTGGGGTCTAGTTGTGCCCCGAAGATTTTGGTTGATGTAGGTCACTTCTAAGGGTTCAAAAATTAATTTTGAAATAGTGAAAACGCCCTAACTCAAAAAATTTCGATATAAAGGTATTGTTTTTCCTTCATTTTAAGATACTACAGAACTTTTAGAATTATTTGAGACCACGCAGAGCTCTGTAGGACAAACCGTTCCCTCCCTACGAGAATTTAAGGGTTGGACTTACGATAAATAAGAAACACGAGAGTGAATCGCAAAAGAGGCCTAATCTCCGTTCAAATTGTAGTTGACCGAAATGCGATCGACAACAAATTTTGAGGGGGGTTAAAAAAAACTTCTTGGTCGATTCCAAAGGTTGAAAATATTGAAAATAATAAACCAAAAGTTAAAACTAAGACAAAAAAAATGTTGCAAATTGTTGTATAATCGATTATTGAAGTATGGTCCACCTCAACGGTGGACACCCTGTATAATTATAAATTATTATTGGCTAATTTGAATTTCAAAGCTGGCTGACGATGCCTATTGTAAAGTAAAGTTCAAAAATAGCGTGAATGCAGCAAAACGCTTTGAATATGCCGAAAAGTAACTGTTAAATTCTCTTAATATTTTATATTATTATTTAAAAAAACGTTATATTTGAATTTCAATAGCAGACTGATATAGTCCAGTCAAATTAGCCAAAAAAAGGGGGGGGGGGTTTGCATTAATTCCGGACAAAGCGAAACTTTTATGGGTGACTTGTGGGTGCCTATGGAACATGTTTTTAGTATATTCTACTAGATTCTCCTTGTGCTAACTTTTTGGTGCCCGAAAAACCGCGATTTTTCGGCACTTGTTTCAGTTTTTTGCCTATAACTCGTACACGATGCATCCTACGGAAAATTTTACTCCTTCCTTTATTAAACAGGATGAATTTCTGCGTCGAATGACCACCTGAAACGTTAAGATCGGTTCAGCCGTTTGGCCGAAATCGATCGTTGAAGTTTGGCGATTTTTCCCAAATTGGTTGAAAAATGGGTTACGCTCAAGTTTCAAGGCCTGTACATCAAAAACGGCGTATCCAACCAAAAAATGTCACATAATCAAAGTTGTAGAGAATCAAATTTTGTGTAAGAAAAGCATCCCCCCTTCCTCCCCCCTCCCACCCGCCCCTACCAAATGATAGAATAACGAAACAACTTCTGAGTAAACGAAATTGTGAGTATTGAAAACGGTGTTGCAAACAAAAAATGTCATATAATCAAAGTGAAACGTCTGTTGTTCAACTTACTAAGGCACTGAGGTACTTGTAATACTAGAAAAGGCGAAAGAAAAAACATTCTCCTGGTCCTAACTTTTTGGTGCCCAAAAAACCGCGATTTTTCGGCACTTGATTCAGTTTTTCGCCTATAACTCGTACACGATGCATCCTACGGAAAATGTTACTCAATCCTTTATTAAACAGGATGAATTTCTGCGTCGAATGACCACCTGAAACGTTAAGATCGGTTCAGCCGTTTGGCCGAAATCGATCGTTGAATTTTGCCACTTTTTCCCAAATTGGTTGAAAAATGGGTTACGCTCAAGTTTCAAGGCCTGTACATCAAAAACGGCGTATCCAACCAAAAAATGTCACATAATCAAAGTTGTAGAGAATCAAATTTTGTGTAAGAAAAGCATACCCTCTTCCTCCCCCCCCTCCCACCCGCCCCTACCAAATGATAGAATAACAAAACAACTTCTGAGTAAACGAAATTATGAGTATTGAAAACGGTGTTGCAATCAAAAAATGTCATATAATCAAAGTGAAACGTCTGTTGTTCGACCTAAGGCACTGAAGTACTTATAATAATAGAAAAGGCAAAAGAAAAAACATCTCCTAGATTCTCCTTTTGCTCACTTTTTGGTGCCCGAAAAACCACGATTTTTCGGCACTTGTTCCAGTTTTTCGCCTATAACTCGTACACGATGCATCCTACGGAAAATTTTACTCAATCCTTTATTAAACAGGATGAATTTCTGCGTCGACTGACCACCTTCATTTTTTAGATCGGTTCAACCGTTTGGCCGAAATCGATCGTTGAAGTTTGGCGATGTTTCCCAAATTGGTTGAAAAATGGGTTGCGCTCAAGTTTCAAGGCCTGTACATCAAAAACGGCGTATCCAACCAAAAAATGTCACATAATCAATGTTGTAGAGAATCAAATTTTGTGTAAGAAAAGCCTCCCCCCTCCCTCCCCCTCCCACCCGCCCCTACCAAATGATAGAATAACAAAACAACCTCTGAGTGATGAGTGTGTCAACGCTCAAAATTCAACGACCGATTTCGGCCAAACGGCTGAACCGATCTTAACGTTTCAGGTGGTCATTCGACGCAGAAATTTATCCTCTTTAATAAAGGATTGAGTAAAATTTTCCGTAGGATGCATCGTGTACGAGTTATAGGCGAAAAACTGGAACAAGTGCCGAAAAATCGTGGTTTTTCGGGCACCAAAAAGTGAGCAAAAGGAGAATCTAGGAGATGTTTTTTCTTTTGCCTTTTCTATTATTATAAGTACTTCAGTGCCTTAGGTCGAACAACAGACGTTTCACTTTGATTATATGACATTTTTTTATTGCAACACCGTTTTCAATACTCATAATTTCGTTTACTCAGAAGTTGTTTTGTTATTCTATCATTTGGTAGGGGCGGGTGGGAGGGGGGGAGGAAGGGGGGATGCTTTTCTTACACAAAATTTGATTCTCTACAACTTTGATTATGTGACATTTTTTGGTTGGATACGCCGTTTTTGATGTACAGGCCTTGAAACTTGAGCGTAACCCATTTTTCAACCAATTTGGGAAAAAGCGGCAAAATTCAACGATCGATTTCGGCCAAACGGCTGAACCGATCTTAACGTTTCAGGTGGTCATTCGACGCAGAAATTCATCCTGTTTAATAAAGGATTGAGTAACATTTTCCGTAGGATGCATCGTGTACGAGTTATAGGCGAAAAACTGAATCAAGTGCCGAAAAATCGCGGTTTTTTGGGCACCAAAAAGTTAGGACCAGGAGAATGTTTTTTCTTTCGCCTTTTCTAGTATTACAAGTACCTCAGTGCCTTAGTAAGTTGAACAACAGACGTTTCACTTTGATTATATGACATTTTTTGATTGCAACACCGTTTTCAATACTCATAATTTCGTTTACTCAGAAGTTGTTTCGTTATTCTATCATTTGGTAGGGGCGGGTGGGAGGGGGGAGGAAGGGGGGATGCTTTTCTTACACAAAATTTGATTCTCTACAACTTTGATTATGTGACATTTTTTGGTTGGATACGCCGTTTTTGATGTACAGGCCTTGAAACTTGAGCGTAACTCATTTTTCAACCAATTTGGGAAAAATTGCCAAACTTCAACGATCGATTTCGGCCAAACGGCTGAACCGATCTTAACGTTTCAGGTGGTCATTCGACGCAGAAATTCATCCTGTTTAATAAAGGAAGGAGTAAAATTTTCCGTAGGATGCATCGTGTACGAGTTATAGGCAAAAATCTGGAACAAGTGCCGAAAAATCGCGGTTTTTCGGGCACCAAAAAGTTAGCACAAGGAGAATCTAGTAGAATATACTAAAAACATGTTCCATAGGCACCCACAAGTCACCCATAAAAGTTTCGCTTTGTCCGGAATTAATGCAAACCCTAACTGCTAATTTGACTGGACTAATATGTTACTCGTAATAGTAGAAAGAATGCCGAAAACAGGAATCCCTTGCCAAAATGATTAGGGATGGTTCCCAAATAAAAGTGTAGTATGAGTTTCTTCAGGAGAAGTATTTTCAAGTCAGATTGTGCGTACGCCCATTGCACCACTCAAGTAGGTACGGGTAGGAAGCTGAAAGAGAGGTCACACAACCCCGCCATCACCGCCTTCATCATTGAAAAATCTACTTTTGGTCGTCTTAGTTCGAACATGTACGGGAAGATCTGGAAGTGTGGTTACCCTACAATATTTATATTAGGTTTGAAAAGCTAGGTACCTACCTGTTGAGAAGTACGACTGGCGTAGATATTACGTGATTCCTAGGATGATGGAATTGGTCACTTATCAATTCACTGACACTCCGACCGCTGTTTCGAAGAGGCCATGCACAACCCGTGTAGTAAATCGACGGATCTAATCTAAAGAAAAATCGCACATGAGAATTGAGTATAATTCAGGAAGAATTCTGGAACCACAACAACCTAGAATATCACCTTCACCCCGACCCTCAGAGAAGAGGAAGACCGAAAGAAGAAGACCTACTGACTGATTGTCTTACCCTTGGAGTTGGGGTAAATGGTGGTCGCACTGCGCATGCGCGTTACCATATCAACAACAGCAGCAGCTCGGTTTCCAGGAAGGAGCATCCTCAGCTAATCCTTTCTTTTGTTTGCGTCCCACAAAACCCAATCACAAATCAACCCAATAGTACCTAGTAGTTACTTTATCTTTCAGTTGAAACAATACTGTTCATCCTTTCTATGCGCATTATCATTTTAGAATCGCTATTAACATTAAGCCCCACTCGTACAGCATGAATGAACGAGCATAATTTTCATAGAAATATTTTTACCGATTTTCAGCCATTTTAGCTCATTTTGTAAGAAATGTTTGGACATTTTTGTAAATTCTTCAAAATATAACAATTTTTAGGAAATTAAAAAAAATTAATTGAAACAATTTTTAAAAAAATAGGAAATAGAAAAAACACTGAAATTGGAACTCTTTATAGCGATTCCTGAAGTTTATCCAAATCCACTACAAACTATAAATTAGCGAAAATTTCAAATTTGGTACAAATTTGAACCACCGACTTAATTGTGCGACTTCGTGCGTGCAGATCCAACCCACGACTCGATCCCATCCAGCTGGGATTTTCGTGCGGAAAATGAAAATTTTATTTAAAAATTTGAAAATAAATACGGGAGAACTGATTCTCTTGACTCCAGAAAGGGGAAGTCTACGGTAAAGAATCTGATAACGAACATTTTCAAAATATTTCATTCCAAAAAGTTTGCTACTTCTTTTTGGAAACTCGCTGATATTCTCAAAATTAAATTCTACGAATAAATTAGATTTGGGAGGTAATAATTTATTTTCTTTAACAATCTTGATAGTGTGTGATACAATAATTGTAGCAACAATTATTGTTGAAACTGACCAAACATGTAATTGAAGAGCGTCGTAGCTCTGTGGTAAAGTTACCATTTTGCTTCCGAGTGTACCTACCAAGTACCTAGAAACATTGTTTTCACTTTTCTAGTTTGGAAAATAGATGTTCTCCAAAATCAAAATTTCCACTCTGTTATTCGTTTTATGCCTTCCTGAACAGCTTAGTTCTGTGTCTGTGTGTGTTTGTCTTTCATGAAATCCTTGTTAATCTAGGTATGCGAAGTTTCTAATTTCGATGAAATTTTAAATGATGTTTCGTGTAGATGTCCCCTATAAAAATAATCGCACCTGGACAAATAGTAGCCACTGCGCGTGCGCAAACGTAAGATCGTTATAACAGCCATAAATTCTTCATTTTCCATCCGATTTAGATGAAATTTTCAGGGCTTGAGGTTGACGTGCAGATGGTCCCCTTTCAGGTGGCAAGGTACATAAAGATTGATTCTTCCGATTAGCTACGATGCATCGAATCATCATACAATCGTGATATGCATACGAGGAAGCTATGTGCCACACCCACTTGGCAGACTTTTTTTCATTTTTTCCTTTACTTTTGTAATTTTTCAAATTTTGAGGGGGTGTTCACAATTTTTTTTTCTTGGTCGATTCCAAAGGTTCATTATTGGAAATAATAAACAAAATTTGGCCGTCCGTCCGCCGTACGCGGCAATTTTGCCACTTAGCATTGACCGATTTTGATGAAATTTGGTATGTAGGCTCCATTTGGGGTCTAGTTGTGCCCCGAAGATTTTGGTTGATGTAGGTCACTTCTAAGGGTTCAAAAATGAATTTTGAAATTGTGAAAACGTCCTAACTCAAAAAAAAATTATATAAAGGTATTGTTTTTCCTTCAATTTAAGATTCTATAGAATTTTTAGAATTTTTTGAGACCACGCAGAGCTCTGTAGGACAAACCGTTCGCTCCCTACGAGAATTTAAGGGTTTTAGGTATGATAAATCAGAAACACGAGTGTGAATCGCAAAAGAGGCCTAATCTCCGTTTAAATTTTAGCTGGTTGGATGGTTGGTGGCTTTGCAGACGAGTGATCTACATAGAAAAATAATTAACCATTGTGTAATAATTTGCAGCGTTTTAAAAATACATTTGGATGCTTAATTTCTCAACTCTGTTAGGCATCTGAATTGTGAACCATGTTTTGTGGGACTTTTTCGTATAAGTACCTACATACAAACTGCCATAGTGCTTCTTGTGCACATTTTTAAAAACTTGTTTTTAACTGTGTTTAAAACGGTATGAAAAGAACCTCTTTCTCTTGGAGGAAAGAGTTGTAAATGGTTTTTTACAACAAAAAAAAAACCTATTTCTTCTTGTATTTAATAGTAAAAACTTTTTTCAACCCTGTTTTGACCCCTGCCGTTCTCCCTCGAGAGGATTGACGCTCAGCTTTGGCTGGGAATACCCATTTTGGTTTATTATTTTCAATAATGAACCTTTGGAATCGAGCAAAAAAAAAAATTGTTTAACATCCCCTCAAAATTTGATGGTTTACGTTTCAAGGTACGTAGAATCCAAAAATCGAATAAAAATTTGGCCGTACGCCGCTCACAGCACTTTAGCCACTCAGCATTGATCGATTTTGATGAAATTTGGTATGTAGGCTCCATTGGGGGTCTAGTTGTGCCCCGAAAATTTTGGTTGATGAAGGTCAGTTCTAAGGGTTCCAAAATGAATTTTGAAATTTTTGAAACGCCCTAACTCAAAAAATTTTGATATAAAGGTATTGTTTTTCCTTCAATTTAAGATTCTATAGAATTTTTTGAGACCATGCGGAGCTCTGTAGGACAAACCGTTCGCTCCCTACGAGAATTTAAAAGTTTAGGTACGATAAATCAGAAACACGAGTGTGAATCGCAAAAGAGGCCTAATCTCCGTTCAAATTTTAGCTGACCGAAATGCAATCGATGTTTTTCTTCATGTTTTATGGTTGGTGGCTCTGGAGACGAGTGATCTATATAAAAATAATAAACCGTTGTGTAATAATTTGCAGCGTTTGTATTGTGATCTTACTTTACCTGACATATTGCTCCTTCGCCCACCTGATCCTATTCATTCGAATCACAGCCTTCAGCTTGTTCCTTTCCATATTAAACCAGTAATATCAAAATATACATGCAACCTGCATTATCTAAACTGTCTTTCATCTACCCAGTCACAATTAGTCGGTGAGTACTCCCCCAACCAATTTATTTAATTGTGGTCCATGGTTACTGAAAACAAGGAGCTCCTTGTACTTGGCCTCCGTCGAGCTTCCTAATGGAACGAGCTTCAACCTTTCGTATATAGACCGAGCTTTTTCCAAGTAATGGGTGAGAGGCAAAAATACGTCGAGGGGGTGATGACCCTTCCACGTGCCGCAGATCTGGCCTACTTGGGCCGTCGAGAAGTTGGGTGGTATCATGGTAGAAAGAGAATAATAGAGAGGGGAGAGATATCCAGACGTTGCGCAGTAAACACAGGACGTTCAATGGCCAATACAAACAATCAACGGCAATCCCATCTTCCAACTTTCCCCGACAAAACCCCTTCATTCCAAGCTACAAGTTACATTCCAAACTATATTCCACAAGAACTACAGATAACTTCAAAAGTGGTTACTAGGGATGAAATTATCAACTTGATACCTCATAGAGCCATCACATAGTAGGTATGACGTTCGACCATTTGCAACGATAGGTGTGACATCACTGGTGCTAAAACAAAACGCTGCAAATTATTTCACAAAGGTTTATTATTTTCCTGTATAGATCATTCGTCTGCAAAGATCACAGTTTTGCCATTGTCGCTATTTATTTATTGTTTGGTGTTTCAAGGGTTGAAATGTTCAAAAATGCCCTAGTAGGCAGGTAGTAGGTACCTATGGTTGGTGATAAAAAAAATAAATAAATGATGACAATGGCAAAGCTGTGATCTTTGCAGACGAATGATCTATAGGTACAGTACAAATAATAAACTTTTGTAAAATAATTTGTCGCGTTTTTTTAACCTATTTTTTAAATTTAAAAAAAAAAAAACTTCTCTGAAAGACGCAGGGGCACGCCATAAATAAAAATAAATAAATAAATCAAATATAATGGGGAGGACGTCCAGGACTCACCCAACGCCGGCCCTAGGGATGAGGGAAGATGAGGAAGGTGGGGGTGGGAGTGAGGGATAAAGGGGAGTGCCTCTATGAAAGGACCACCAGTTCAAATATGAGTCGAGCAGGACACAGGTGGTGATAACACGGAGTACGCCTACCGAGATGCCCGACTCACGCAACTCCGTGGCACTTTTCCCGCACCACACCCCTCGCCATGGCAAGGTTGCAGCCATCACCCTGATGTTGATCCATAGGTACATACCGACTACATACCTTAGCAATCAAGTTTACCAATTTGGAAGAAATAAACGCTTCACACTCGATTCGAAGAAATAGGGAGCTTCATATAGAAATGTTATTACTGGTTGCTAAGGAAGCATAAATGAATACAACTCGTAGAAACGAACAGCGATCGCATTTTGATTAGCTAAAATTTCAATGGAGATCAGACCTCTTTGGTGATTCACACTCGTGACTCTGTTTAAAAACCCGTAAGTACTCGTAGGGTGTGAATAGTTTGTCTGCAGAGCTCCAGATGGTCTCAAAAATGTTTAAAAATTCACTATTTTAAATTGGTGAAAAATAGTGTATTGAGAGTTTTCGAGCTAGGGCAAATTTTCGTCATAACTGTGTTGAGACTTCCAATAGCCCACAAAAAAATCAGCTGTCCATTAAATTTAAAATGCACTTTGGGACAGCTGTGGAGTTCCTGAGATGTTTTTGGGTGACACTAGTGGCACCATGATCCAATTAGTCAATCGAATTAGGAGGTAAATAGGTGGGATGTCACCAGTGGTGCTACGATACAAATTATTAACATAATTACCCGTATAACATCTCCCTTCCCTTACAAAATCTTAAAATTTCAAAAAAACGTCTGCCAAGTGGGTGTGGCACATAGCTTCCTCGTATCCATAACCCGATTGTATAGATGATCCGATGCATAGTAGTTAATCTCAAAACACCAATCTCTAAGTACCTTTCACTACCCTCATAGGGGACCATCTACACGCTAATCTGGACAATCCTAGAAAATGTCATCAAATTCGGATGAAAAATCAAGTGAGTAGATGTATGTGATTGGATCAAAAAAATTCTTAGCCTTGGCTGGGATTCGAAACCGCGACCCCTGGAGCTCAAATCAAGACTCTCTCCTCTGAGCTATTAAACTTGTCATGAATAAGATTTGAGATTCTCAGAGGAGACAATCCCTCTATGAATAAATCCCTCTATGAAAAACAATTCTCTATGATTTTCATAGGGGACCATCTAAACACTACTCTGTAACATCCCTGAAAATTTCATTGAAATCGGTTGGAAAATGTAGAAGTTATGGCCGTTATTTTTTTTTTTTTTTTTTTTTTAATAATCTCCCCTCAAAGATTAAAGGTCTTTCTGACGGAGGGGGCACGCCATAAAACAAAATAAATAAATAAATAAATAATATAATGGGGAGGACGCCCAGGACTCACCCGACGCCGGCTCTAGGGATGAGGGAAGATGAGGAAGGTGGAGGTGGGAGAGAGGGATGAAGGGAAGTGCCTCTATAAAAAGACCACCAGTTTAGATATGAGCCGAGCAGGACGCGTCTGGTGACACCACGGAGTACGCCCACCGAGATGCCCAACTCACGCAACTCCGTGGCACTTTTCCCGCACCACACTCCGCGCCACGACAAGGTCGCAGCCATCACCCTGATGTTGTTGGGTTCCACTCCTTTTAGCTCTGACACTGCTTGCCGCAAATCATCTCTATCATACTTTCTTATCTTAGCCCGCCAGGTCTGCTCCATGTCCATGCTGCCATTAACAACCTGGACATCCAGGATAATGCAAGACCTGTCGGGCTTGACGGCAACAATGTCAGGCTTCTTGCCCTGGTCACTTGGCATGTGGTATAATCTCTCCCTTTCAACATCCCAGCCGCTGGATGACAAGGCACCTGCTATCTGCTTGGCGACCGCATCATGACGTAGGATGCGGCCCCCATGAGTTCGTGGACACTGCTGCACCACACGGTACAGGTGTTCATTTCCACTCCGACAGGCACGGCAAAGGGTATCTGTCATCCCACGACTACCCCTAGAACACCGTACCGCTGTTGGCAGTGTTGCCACGCGGACGGCGTGGAAGTTCCGGTAGTCGCGGGCCCCAATGCCCTCCGAAGCCCAATCCACCCATTGGGATGAGATAAGGCTTTCGGAGCACTGTCGGAGTTCTTTACCATCTACCGACTCATGCAGGGCAGCAGCGAACTCAGCAGACGAACTGGGTTTTGGAGCAGATGGTGTTGCTCGGTCGCACCATGCTAACTGCTGCCTGACAAAATCAAGACCAGCAGCAACACGGGCGACCTCCCAGCTCGACCCCTGAAGGGCTAGCAGGCGCTGGCGGCGCAGAGAAGGGATACATGCGGAGAGAGACACAATGCCAAGCCCACCGGATTTGACCAGTGCATGGATATAGGCACTTGGGACACCAGGTGGGAACCTCAGCCAAGAGCGCACAGCAGAGCGGACTTCTCGATCTAATTCCTGCAGCCTCCCCGCCGTAAGCCTACCAAAGACTAACCCGTAGGTTAGCTTTGGCAGTAAGTACGTGCGAAGGAGGCGCAGCCTCTGCTGTGGCTTCAATGGAGCCTTGGTGATGCGGGCTAGCGCCCTACCAAGGTCCACACGGCTGGCAGTAATGGTGGCCACCCCCATGAAGTCGACTCCAAGGTACCGCCAGACCTCCAACACAGATCGAGAAGGAATGGGGGCTTGTCCTATGACAAAACCCCCATCCACAACCTTCACTTTATGTTGGCGACCCGACGGGACCAAGGAGACCGACCCACATTTATCGGGGTTGACCACAAGTCCACACCTGGATAGCTGCTTAGCAAATGCATTGAGGGCAATCTGCAAGCCCTCGCGGGTTTCTGCGAGTAGGATAACATCATCGGCAAAGGCCAATGCTCCTACTCGCACCCCAGGGGCGAGATCAAACCCTACTTCTGTGGGCAGCTTACCCAAGGCCGTATCCACGACCAGGTTAAAGAGGAGTGGTGATAGGGGATCCCCCTGGCGTACCCCACGCCCTATCCGTACATCCCCTGACACCTCACCTCCTGCCTCGAGGACCGTCACGCCTTCATGGTACAGACAGGCCACATACTCGATTAATCGAGATGGGGCCCCGACACCACGAAGGCAATCGGTCAGGGCAAGGTGACTGACCGTGTCAAAGGCCTTAGCGACGTCCAGAGCGGCGAGGTGGAGTTGCCGGCGTTTAATACGGGCCAGCGAGATGACAGTTTGGAGAACTGTAAGGTTCTCCGCTGTGCCATCCGCTGGCCGAAACGCTCTCTGGACGTCACCAATGACACCAGCCACCTGGAGGCGAGATGCCAGTACTTTTTGGAAGTGGCGGAAGACTACCGAGGACACTGAAATCGGTCGATAGCCTCCAGGCCCACTTCCCCCTTTTTTGGGAATAAATACGGTTCGGGTACGGGTTAACGCTTTCGGGGGTCTTCCCGCAAGCATGAGCAGGTTGAGGATGAGCAGCTTAATCGTATTTGGTGCTTTATTCCAGCGACGGGCAGAAACACCATCCGGTCCAGCGGATGTGGAGTTCTTGACACGGCACTTGTGTGCCTCGTCAAGTAGCACCGGCAAACACAAGATGCTGCGTAAGGAATCCCTGGTGGGCACTGGGGGAACCACTCGCTCCCCAGGGTTGTGGCTGGGAGCACTTAGAAGTGGCTCCCAGAAATCCACAAACTCCTGAAGAGGGGGCTGAACTTGATCTTCCCCAGGCTCCTCCAGTACCTCCGCAGCTACACGTGCCGGATGCTTCCTCCACAAACTCTGAACCCGGTGGTACTCCTGCCGTCTTGCTTGCTTAGCTGCTCTGCGACCTCCACGCAACACCATTCTGGGAGGAGGTCCCCCCTGGTGCTGCGTCACGGTCGCATCCCCAACCCGCGGGAAGATTCTCCCTAGATAGGCTGCAACCTCGTCCTCCAGGTTGTCCAGCCCTTCAGCAGCCCGCCTCGCCAGATCCCGCAGGTAGGTGCTTTCATAGCCTTCAATACGACCTACCTGCCCCCCGAGCCTCAAGACTTCGGTCTTCAAATCGGCGAGAAGACCGGAGGTCCCGGGGGAGGGATACTGAATGGCAGACTGCTGGTCCACGCCAGCAACAGGAGATGCGGGAGAAGCCCCACCGCTATTTGCCAGGATAGCTTCCTGGACAAGCTGCTTATAGTGGGGCCTCAGGCGGAGGTTCTTGATGGCAATGACTGTGCGCGTGGGAAAACGTTCGCTTAAATAAACATTTATATTACGTACCCCATTGCGCACAGCCACCACCTCATCTGCCGCCATCCTGCGCAAATCCTCGGAAGCATACCTAGGCTGCACTCGTTCAACATTAATCTCTTCATTTGCAGCAACAGGATGCTTCCGTCTGACGTGGACACCAAGGCCAGACCTGGAGGTGAATGCCCGCTCACAATGGGCACACTGGTGGTCTAAAGAGGCTGTGGAAGAGGAAGAGGGTAGGGATGATGAGGAAGAGGAGGAGGGTGAGGATGGCCGACGCCCCTACCTGGGGCGCCTCTGAGCGCCTCCCCTAGAACCCCGCGTGCCAATGGGCCGGCGGGGGTTATGAGGCTCGGTCTGGTTTTCGTCCATAACGGGGAAGCGCAAAGAAAGGGTCAGGGAACCCGTTGACAGGGGTTCCCTCCCTATTCGCCAGAGGGTCATTCAGCCACCCCTGGAACTTCAAGAGGGGTCCACCAGGGAGACCTAATGGGACCACCTCTGTCCATCCCAGGGGGCCCGGGTTGCGCGACGGGGACGCATGACCTTGACTTGGGTAGGGATAAGAAGGGCTCCGAGGAGATAAAAACACCCTCTATTACCCTACCCCCAGCAACCCAAATTCACGGAAATTCACGTTTGCGCATGCGCAGTGGCTACTATCAGTCCGAAGGTGATGATTTTCATAGGGGACCATCTAAATACTAGTCTGTAACATCCCTGAAAATTTCATTGAAATCGGATTGAGATTGTGGAAGTTATGGCCGTTTCAAGGAATTCACGTTTGCGCATGCGCAGTCGCTTCTATTAGTCCGGGGATGATGATTTTCATAGGGGACCATTTACAACCTAATCCACATAATCCCTGAAAATTTCATCGAAATCGAGTTGAAAAAGTGGAAGTTATGGCCGTTACAAGGAAATTCACGTTTGCGCATGCGCAGTCGCTTCTATCAGTCCAGGGATGATGATTTTCATAGGGGATCATTTAAAACCTAATCCACATAATGCCTGAAAATTTCATTGAAATCGGATGGAGAATGTAGATGTTATGGCCGTTACAAGGAATTAACGTTTGCGCATGCGCAGTCGCTTGTATCAGTCCGAGGATGATGATTTTCATAGGGGACCGTCTACACACCAACCCGCACAATCCCTGAGAATTTCATCGAAATCGGACAATAACTTTGTATAGTTATGCGTGTTACAAGGAATTGACGACAGACGGACAGACACACAGACACACAGACAGACAGACACGGAACCAAAATTGTTCAGAAAGGTCTAAAACGCAAAACGCGAGTGGAAATTTTGATTTCGGAGAACTTTTTTTTTTCGTCCTTGAAAAGTGAAAACAAAGCTTCCGCTACCTTGGTAGACTCGGAAGCAATAAATACAACTTTTGCAAGTATAGGTAGTTTTGTATTTGCCGCTTAAAAAAATTACAAGTTCTTTTAGTCAAGGTAGCGAGATATTACATCCATGAGAAAATAACATCCTTCTTTATGGATATTATAGTGTAAATATAAACATAGCCGTTAAACAAAAAGAGAAGATTATTTAAAATAATTACGTCGATTATCATCGCTTTGAGACTCGAGAATTTGATATAAAACTTGATACAAGCACGGAGAACCAGAGACAGGTACCTAGTGGTCATGAATTCCAAGATTTCTTCAACTAGCCCTTGTCAGTCTTTGCGTTTTTGGGAAACTTTCAACTCTCTACCTACTACTATTTCGATTTTTGACTTGTGAGTGGTTCGAATCAGCGTAACCATTTCCTATATTTTGTCTCCGGCACTCTGTGCTATATCCACAGTAGAATTCGTTTCAATTTGTGCGGGACTGTCGTTATACTATTCGAGTCCTCTCAACCACTGTGCTGGCAGTGTCGGTCGGAACCTGAGGAGTCGATTGTCTACTAGGATTGTGAAATCGGTGCTTTCGGGAAAACTACAGCGAGGATGGAAACACCCTGGATTTCATTTGGTTTTACACACAGGTAGGTACTTCATTAAATTCACCTGCTTTTATTAATTTGATCGACGTGTCGCTTGATAATTCGACCATCATCGGTTTCACACAGAAAGATATGATAAAATCCTAACTGTTCTTGAATTATTATTGCAAAGGTATATTATCCAACTTCTCTTATAGGTCTGGAATGATCCCTTACATAAACTTGTAATAATCTTGGAATAATCCCTTAATCTTATATTATCCAACTTCTTTTATAGGGCTGGAATAATCCCTTACATAAACTTGTAAAGTAAATTTTTTTTAGGTTTCGAAATAACTCGACTTAAGTTAAGTATTTTCCTTCCCAACATTATGGAAGGTTCTTGTTAAATTAGGTGTATTATACTGTAATAGATTAAAACATATCTGTAATTTAGTATGCAGTTTTATTGTTTTTTATAAAGAGTATTTTTGAATGATTCAACGAAATTCTCAGCTAATTCATTGCTCGATCGATTGCTACTAGAAGACGAAATGCCACGACCATTGGTGCCAAACCCAGAAAATTCTCTTGAACTAAAAGTTGTAGTAGGTACTACCACTAAAGTTGTAGTAGGTAGGTACCATTATCCGTGACAACACATTGTAGAATCCCGAAAGGAACAAAATTCACGAAAATTATCCAAAGTGTCAAAAGAATTACCATTATTAACCTCTTAATCTTTTGTCCATTTATTTGCTCCAAGCGTCAGTATCAATAATTTTCAAAAACATTTCGTTTTGAAGAATCAGACATCCCTAATCAATGATTACCTATCAAAAACATTTCATTTTGGAAACTAGACCAGCATAATCAATAAGGATTGTACCTATCGATAGGTTCAAATACTTCTGGCCATCCACTTGAAATTACTTTTTGAAGATGAAGATTAGAGCGATGCGAAAAAAACTTGAGAATTGTTATATTTCATACAAATGAAGCCACAAAAAAGTGCTTTAGTTTTGGTTGGATCCATGTGTGAACTGTGCGATTCTGTTGGCAAAAGTTGTCTTAGTTTGAAAGAACTTTATCACTCTGTAACCTCACATTCACGTGGTGCCATGATTCGAATAATTAATATCCCTGTATGACTGTGTCCCTTATAAGGGCAAGTCTGGCGTCCCCATAAGTCTTTCGCAATGAACTTGGCACACTTTGAGCGTGTTTGGGGTCAAGGGCTGAGTCGGCCGTATCTCCTAAAGCAGCTTGAACCTCCAGACGATCTGAAGGAGTAATTGAGCAGTGGGTGAATGTCGTTCAGAGATGTGAGCGATGATTGTGGCTCCTCGCTACAGAATGTAGGAGAAAAAATCTTGCTCAACAAGTTCTGAGAAGAAAGTAGTTGAGTACTTACAGGCTCCTAGTTGATGAATCTAATTACTAATTGGAACAATACTACGAAAAAAGTCAATTTCGGTTTATTATTTTTAAAAGTGGACCTCTGAAATCGAGCTAGGGATACAAAAACGTAACATCCAGCAGATTTGATGGTTCATGTTCAAGGTATACTAGAATCCGAAAATCAAATACAAATTTTGCCGGCCGTACGCAGCACTTCTCCCAGTTCCCGTGGACAGATTTTGATGAAATAGATTCATAGTCTCCCTTTGAGGTCTAGTTGTATCCCGAAGGTTTTGGCTACTATCAGTACCTAACTTTTGAAAAGTGAAAAGAGGGAGAAACATTTTCAAACTGCCATACCTCGAAAACTTTTCATAATACAAGTGATATGTTTTCGTAAAATGAAATAAAGTTTTTTAGAGTCGAATGACACTATCTGGAGCTTTAAAGGATCAATGTTTTCCATGTTATTATTAGGATCAATCGTACGCTAATGAGGATAATTAAAGCACCACAAAATGAATGCATTTTCCATGATAGTTGTAAATTTAAGATAGTAGGCACCTTTTTATAATTTTAGAAACTAATGAAACCACCTAGGCGTTCAACAACAATCATTAAATACGCATTTATTGTGAAAATCAGGAAAAGTAGGTCTTTCGAATCCAGGCCCTAAGGACCCGAGCCCAACTCCAAGGCGCTTGACAGTTGGTTCTTTCCCTAGGTTAGTTGTCCCCCTTACTCTGAGGGGTGGACGAGTGGTGAGTCAGAAACAAGAGTGCAAATTGCACATGAAAATTCGCTGTCGGAAGTGGGCCAAATTTCGTCTGATCAATTGCGATCTTTTCTCGATTGAATTTCCCTTTGAGGTTTGTACTTCCCTGACAGCCAAGAATCAAATTATAATGACACACATCTATGTTCGTTAGTTCTCCAATAAAGTAAGGTGTAGGAAAACCCAGAGTGGCATGAGCCATCACCAACACGGATGAGGTGAGGAAGGGAAAGAACACGTCATATGACGTCCCCTCTTTTCCACTCTCCCCTCACTGCTAGAGTATATAAGCCGCACTCAGGGGTCTTCCTACATGCATTCGTACCTAGTCAATCGGACTCATCATTTCTTCTCGCCTTCACCTTACCTACAGCCTAGTTCCGCAGAGGGAATGGTTTGCTTCATAAAGTCGCCGAACCTCTATCTCCCCTTTAGGGACCTCCACAGTACAACTAGGCTTTATTAGGTAAATGCTCCGCTTCCCGCTGGTTGGTCTGGGTCCAGACGCCGAGGTTCGCGGATAGAGAAATTCAAGCACTTCTCCGAACAGTAGGCTGAGAGGCGCCACGGATCTGGTGCCAAGGCTGTTGGCCTAGGAATCAATCTCTCCGTTGAGTAGGGTTCAGGCTAGTTCACGAATCAGCGCATCTAGAGGACCATCACCCTCACTCGAGTACACGCAAACACAACACAAGTATTTTATTGAAGGCACCCACAATTTATTTTGGGACAACGATAATTAGTTGGTAGAAACTTGCTGAAAAATAATCTATGAAAAAACCGCTTTCTTCGCGGTCGAGTGATCTAGATACGGAAAAATAAACCGTTGTGTAATAATTTGCTGGTTTTTTTGTTTGTAAAAGACAAATCAAAAAGAAATTTTGGTTCGGTTTTGAAAACACTTGTAGTTTTCAATAACATTGTGAGGATAAACAACATGACAGTCCCCTACGGATTTCATTGCCATCGGACCCAACTGATCATAATTTCAGCCTCTCTGTTTAGCTTCTTCACTATTAAAGCACCGCCGACGGTGAAATATAGAAAATCGTTACTTAGGCGGTCGATTTTTTCCAGATTTTAGTATGTACGTTCGTAATCTGTGTTGTCACGATTGCGACCACTAAAAGCACGCTTCGTTTCTACGTATGAGAAGAAAACTGGTAGAAATTTTAGGCTCTCAGGTCGAGAGGATAATTCGGTGAGTGTAAAAGATGTAGTTGACAAAAAAATCCCATTTGTGCAAATTGTTTATTTTTTGACTTCAAAAACGTCAAAAACTACTCAACTAAGTTTCATTTTCAGAAAATCCCAGCGATTTAGATACTTACATCAGGTTCCAACCAACAAAAATCCCAAGCGAATAGGCATCCTAGGAATAGGCATCATTCATTCATGATTAATGAGTTGATTGGATTGCCAAATCGATTCAAATCCGTCTTCCCCAAATAGGTAGTTGTCTCTGCGCAATTGTGACATCCTTGTTACAGCCCCCACTTCTACATTTTTCACCCTTTTTTGGTTTATTATTTCTAATAATAAGCCTATGTGATCGTATCGCAAAAAAATTTTATAACCCCCCCTCAAACTTTGTCACTTTACGTTTCAAGGTGCGTAGAATCCAAATTTGCAATGTCCGTCCGCCGTTCGCCGTCCGGGCCATAAAAGGCCTTAGAATCGGTCTAAAAAACCCGATCTTTCGCACATAGACTCCATTTGGGGTCTAGTTGGTCCTAACGTCGAACTATTCCGATCGCTTAATTCGTATAGAAGTTATGGGCAAGTAACCGGCCAAAAAAGAGGTTTTTGCTTAAATATGCGTGGGGTGACATTTTCCAAGTATTATGTTTTGGTTAATTATTTTCAATAATGAACCTTTGGGATCGGCTAAGAAAAAAATTTTAACCCCCTCCCCACAAAATTGGTACGTAGAATCCAAAAATCGAATAAAAATTTGGCCGTCCGCGGCACTTTTGCCACTTAGCATTGACCGATTTTGATGAAATTTGGTATGAAGGCTACATTTGGGGTTTAGTTGTGCCCCAAAGATTTTGGTTGATGTAGTTCACTTATAAGGGTTCAAAAAAGAATTTTAAAATTTTGAAAACGCCCTAACTCAAAAAATTTTGATATAAAGGTATTGTTTTCCCTTCAATTCAAGATTCTATAGAATTTTTAGAATTTTTTGAGACCACCCGGAGCTCTGTAGGACAAACCGTTCGCTCACTACGAGAATTTAAGGGTTGGACGTACGATAAATCAGAAACACGAGTGTGAATCGCAAAAGAGGCCTAATCTCCGTTCAAATTATAGCTGACCGAAATACGATCGATGTTTTTCTTCATGTTGGATGGTTGGTGGCTTTGCAGACGAGTGATCTATAGAAAAATAATAAACCATTGTGTAATAATTTGCAGCGTTTTTAACTGAAATTGGTTTTTACAACTTTGTCGTTTACAGGCTTCTATGTATTCGTGTGGTCTTCTATGTAATTATTTAAATGATTTACTAGTTCACCTAGCCGATTAGATATTCGGAAGCTACGTGCCACACCCCATTGACACTAAACTAGCCCATAGACTGTTCCGGCAGACCACTGTATTAGGTATCACAACTTGCGACTCAGTTGAAACATGACGTAAGTCGATTGTGCCTTCCTTCTTGGAGAACTGGGGGACTGTTTTGACGCTCACTTCACAGAAAGTTTAATTTGCTTTTCAGACTGCATTACGATAAGAGAGAGAGAGAGAGAATCAACCACTTCATTTTCAAAAAATTGGCGAGGTGCCCTTATCCAGGGTTGCCTACGACACAGCATAAAGAAAACGCTTCACACTCGATTCGAAATCATAAACTTAATTTTAAATGCTTGCATACGAGTCTGCAACACATTGGGACATTTTCATGTCAACCACTACACAACAAGGTAGTCAAGTAAGGTTGTTAGTTACCCAAGCATCAAAGTTTTCGTGACGATTTTTCAGTTCATGTGCCAAGGCAAAGACATGAAAATGTCAATAAATATTATTCGTCACATAACAAAAACATATTCCAACGTAAATTCGTAACAATAATTAATAACACTCGAAACGAGTTCTCGTCTTTCAACAACAACAAATAATTATATAAACAGATTATTTTAAGTATTTTGTAAACAAAAGAGGTTGGGATGTGAGGTGTGTCTGACCAACAAGTCGCCCTTTAGGTTGAATCTCTTTTAGATTCTTGGAAGAATACTCGATTGGCCTATCAATATCAATGGGGTATTTCAGTCAATTTTTAAAATTTTTTTTTCAAAAGAGTATGTATGGCTCAGGAATAACGGTAATCGGGTCTGTTCGTCGAGAAAATGTTTTTAAAAAATCAGAGAAGCTAAGGAAAGTTGAAGATTTGAATGGTGTGACGTAGCTAGCCAACTGTCTTTGAAAAAAGTATCCATGCAACGAGAAGCGATGAAACCCTTGGAGGACCTCTTGGATACTACAAAATACTACTCACACACGCGCGCGGCATAAGTGTGTGTGCGTTAAGGGAGGACCACCTTTTTTTCAAACGTGTGATCTCTTTAATTAATTTTTCTACCACACGTTATAGTATCATTGAGCCTAAAGTTGTAGTATATAGGTTTTCAAGGGTGCTGAATCCAAATTTGAGGTCAAAAACCTGAATTTCCGACCCACCGAAATACCCCATTGGACTATCAGAAATTACGACCTTCTAGCAGAAACTTACCTATTGGCACAGCAGATAGCAAAATAACTCCATCATTTTAATCATTATAAAAATATAGTTGAATCCTAGTATTTTGATTGGTTTTTTTGTCAATTTTCAGCTGCTTGCGGCCACCTGCTTGTTCCTAACGCTCTTCTACACTTACCGTAGATACGTCTACGATCATTCCGTCTACGAATTCTACTTCGCCACGATAACTACAGTGCTAGTGGCTAGCGGGTGTATCCTCATATCCTGCCTGCTGTCTCTCTCCACAGCATCGATCCTCACCAAAACGTTGTTCGTAAGTTTCAAGAAGAAGAAGACGATCAGTAAATAAGATAAAATACATTAATGATACAAGCACATCAGTACATTGATGTAGCAATACCTACATTAATTACAGGGGACGTTCCACAGTCAAATACGAATCTAGCTAGACAAAATTTATAGAAATCTCTGCCGGAGTACTCCGTGGCGTCACTCGCATCATCCTTGTTGCCTACCTGGATTGGAGGTCTTTTCTACGAGGAACCTCCCTACATTCCTCCATACTATCCTCCAATCATTTAGGATAGCAGGGGTTTCCTAATACGAATCTAGCTTGACAAAATTTATAGGAATCTGCCGGAGTACTCCATGGCGTCACCACCCGCATCTTCCTCGTTGCCTACCTGGATTGGAGGTCTTTCCTATGAGGAACCTCCCTACATTCCTCCATACTATCCTCCAATCATTTAGGGTAGCAGGTGTTTCCTAATACGAATCTAGCTAGACAAAATTGATAGGAATCTGCCGGAGTACTCTGTGGCGTCACCACCCGCATCATCCTCGTTGCCTACCTGGATTGGAGGTCATTCCTACGAGGAACCTCCCTACATTCCTCCATACTATTCTCCAATCATTTAGGGTAGCAGGGGTTTCCTAATACGAATCTAGCTAGACAAAATTGATAAGAATCTGCCGGAGTACTCCATGGCGTCACCACCCGCATCATCCTCGTTGCCTACCTGGATTGGAGGTCATTCCTACGAGGAACCTCCCTGAATTCCTCCATACTATACTCCAACCAGTTGGGTAGCAGGGGCGTCCTCACTATCATTTCCTCTTTTAATTCATTAAATTTTGTTTCTGTTGTGCCCCCTCCGCTCCAAATACTCCATTAACGGAGATTAATTTTTTGAAAAAATTGAAATGAAACCGAGAATTTCACCTTTCCAAAACTAGAATAACACTCTCGTTAGTATTGTTAATCCAGTAAGGAAGGAATTCAATGTCGAACACTCTAGAACGAATCCTTAATGACCTTTATGAGGGAAACTGGCTCTAACAAGATATATTTTCGGCGTGGAGTAGTTGTTCCACCGGAGGGAAGGTATCTGGACAACTGGACAAGAGACCTATTTTAGGAAAATAATTTTATATGGCTCCTTGTGGGTGTTTTTGAGCACATTCATCCTGAAGAGAAACTTGTCCAATCCGAGTAAGTAGCCTCCATTTTTGGCCAGTTTAACCTTCACTTTTCGTGGGATGTGGACACACGGATCTTATCATTCAAAAACGTGGACTCTGTTCTAAAAAAAAAACTCAAAATTTAACTAGAAGGGAGGGTGAGTAATTAAAAATTCTATAGCTTGTGAAACTATTCGTTCCTAGATTTCCTGTAAATAAAAGAATTTACTGCTCTTCCGGCAGCTCTTTTGGATCAAATCCGCCACCGTAGATAACCAGCTCCAATTCTAATACCTAGGTAGCTACTGTTTTAGGACCAGTTTGGAGGGATTAATGCGGTTTACCTGGTAATATTATCACCTTGACAAGGTAGAAACGAACAATGAGATTGATTGAAAATAGATTGAATTAAAATAATATGACTTCAACATATTTTGGTGTTCTTTATCATTTGAGATACTTTTATCAATGCAGTTAATTGTATTGATTGAATTGTAGTTTGGAAGCTGCCCTATCAAGTTTGAATTTCGAAAAAGCTAGATTATTGAAAGCTGTTGATTAGCTAGGTACCTAATGAGGAAAGTAGGTAGGCATAAACCCTTATACCTTCCTTCTGAATAAAGAAAAGAAGAATCTTCAATAGTTTCCAACCAAATTAAACAATAACTCGTAAGTGTGTATGTGCTTATCTCCGTTTTGGAGATTCACTGTCGTGTTAATCACCACTTTACGAATGGCAAACGATAACGAGTTGTTGATGTAAACCCATTTGATCACTTCAACCACATACATTTCTGAATTATGTTGGAATTTGATTTCTGATGGATGGTAGGTTGGTCTAGTTGTTGTTATTTAATGAAATATGTCAGATAGGTATGCGCTGTGGTGTATTGTAGACGGGGACGACGACTGGCTATGCTTGTTGCACGTCAAGAAGTTTTGGCTTCTCGACGCAATCTCTTCTCAATGCAATTGAAACGGTTGAGCGAAATAACTGCGGGCATCGCGCCAACCCTTCAACTTCAAACTTCTTCAAATATCAAGTTACAAGACCTTCCTCGTAATGCCGAGCCACGCCTAAACGCTCCTCATTATGAAGAATTGAGTTGATGATACGCTGATAATTACAAAACAACCCACAAACAAGTTTGTAGGTAGGAAAATAATGTATCTAAATAGAATAATCATGACCAATTAGTCCTTTACTCCCTCCATCAAGGTTACATATTGAGGTTTTAATATTATAACAGAGGAAATTGCCAGTGGAAAAGGATTTTATTGTTGGAAGGAAACGTTACACGAATAAACTTGAACAGAGAGAACGATCTAGAACATTACTTCAGGAGCATGAACATTAGGTACAAGGCTAGGAGAGCGCTCATGTGGGCATTGGTGGTTGGGAATTTACTTTCTCGTCACTCCCCCTTAAATTCACAACAATTTTACAAAATTATCACAAAATTTTAAATTTTAAATCACATTTTTTTTTACAACATGTGCTCGACTTTCTCTGCGTTTTCATCTAATATCTGTGTAGCTGTTGTTACTCATGTAGGTAACTACCTAACTGATAATAATAATTTAGGGGGATACTTTTAATTTCTTGTTAGGGTAGGTACCATTTTAGAAATTAAATATTGTCATGGTAGTCGGAAATGTCCAAAATCCTTCTTTGGGGGACTGGCGACATCCATTACTATAAACGCCTTGTGACTCGATTCTATCTGCCAACTCAATATCTGATCAGAGGCGAGTAAAGTCTAGTCCACCGAAAGAATCTCGGTACATCCAGGTTTTGTGAGTTTGAATCTGTTCCTCTAGAGGTCTTTCGAAAATTCTCTCACGCTACTCATGTGGGACTTTTTTCTTCAACTCCAGTTCCAGAGGCTATAAAGGAGTGTTCCCTCAGTCTGCTTAGGCAAACACTGCTGATGCCACTTGATGATTTCAGTAGTTGTTCTACTTGCTCGCTCCATTTTGTTGTACGGAGCTGACGTATGAGTAGATGCACTGAATGAGGAGAGTCTCGCAGGAGCACACCAAAACACACAACTAGCGCATCTTTCTGAGATTAGATACTCGAAAATGTTTATTGTTATGTTACTTAAAATGTTTATAAATTTTAGGTAGGCAGTTGGGGACCATCTTAAAAGAGGTTTAAAAGCTACATCAGGAAATGGAACTATCGTTTGAAGAAGTATCTAGTTTGTGTTACCAGTATGTCAAGCGTTTTAACACAGAATGTGTTTTTGCGATGACCTACCGAAAAAAAATCGTCACGAAAAAGCGACAGAAAAACCCGTTACGCGCCTTTTATAATGATTTTCACGTGCAACCAAGCCGTTGGTAAGGAAATAGAACTCCCGCAGTGTTCATTGCACAGAAATTGTTCACCATTCGTTGGAAAGCTCTCAATTTATATAGTATTTTTCTTGTAGTTACATATTTATTTATATAACATTTATAGGGTTTTAGACCAAATTAAATGTCTAACAATTATTTATTTTATTATTGCCAAAGACTCCACATTTATTATTGTTGTTTTTTATTTAACGGATGACTAGCATCGCAAAAACACATTCTGTGTTCCTATGATTTCATACAGAGTATGGAAAAAGAAATAAACCGGGGGGTGCAGGGGGGCGGAGCCCCCCGCCGAGGCGCAAAGCGCCGAGTTTTTTCTTCTATTATCAATATTCTGCGAATCAAAAACTAAAAATGGAAGCTTCGTGTTCATGACGTTTCTTATTCAGCTCATCCATATTTGCCCAATACTTTTTTCCAAAAGGAGGCGAGAAAATGAACAAAAAATCATTCATTTAGTTCTCAGTTACTTGCTTTTATGATCTTGTAAAAAGTAGATTTTGATAAAGTTGAGACAGGATAAATGTTTGGGCATCACTCCATGAAAGCAGTTTCAGCCTGAACCATTCTAGAATTTCGAACATGTGACTACCGCCTGAACACAGTGGTACCTCACATGATAATTATCAGCTGACCAGTACGTAGTACTCAAAGCTGCCGGGAGCGCCCATTGTGCCTTTTAGTGTAGGGGTGTGTCGGTCCAGGTATTTCCCTGGAACGGTTCCAACGGTTACGGTGACAAAGATGTAACCGTTCCAAATTACTGGTACAGTTCCATTACTGGTACAGGCGATCAAATCCCACTCACATGGCATGGATGAAGCAGGCAGTCAAATCCCTATCGTCCTTCTTCCATGCTTATGATCTCAACTTGCAATACAATAGCATCATTTTCCTTTACAATTCGCTAAAAGGAAGGAATTTGAACAAGTGTTACAAAAGAGGCAATTTATTATAAATAATAGTTACCAAACAATTCAAGGAAAGAATAATGACGTTGCAGTTTAAGAACTTAACATGACAATAATAAATTAATGATACTGGAGACAATTTCCATGCTAACCAGTCCAGAAGATAACTTCCCGCTTAAGAGCCATTCCATGAACCATTCTCAGTCCATGGAAGTAGTAAGGGCGGTTCCAGGTACAACATGGAACAGAACTGAGAACAAGATCCGTGCTTACCAGTCCAAAACCCTTCCCGGTCCAGAGCCATTGAACCATTCTCCATGATATCTTATCGGTCCGGTTCCATCCTTACCGGTCCAGTTCCATCCTCACCAATCAGAATGATCTCTTCCCGGTCCAGAGCCATTTCAAGATATCTTATCAGTCCCTGGAACTGGACCGGTAAGGGTCGAGTTTTTGTCACTGCGTGGAACCGTTCCAACCTGATACTCGGTTCCACAGTCCCGGTACAGCTGTACCGACACACCTCTATTTCAGTGTGCTCCCGCGAGAATCTTTTCTCTGAATGTGGCTTATTACCGAAAACGCTTGGCTGCAGTCAAGAAGACGATGAAAAGAGCCTGAAAAGAAAGAGAGGCAAGAAGTGAAGGATGAGAGTGAAGTGAAGCATGAGCGTGAACAAACGAAGCGATATTATCAGTTATGCTGGGTGACAGAAAATAGAGCGAGGTACAGAACTGGCACCAAATTCTCGCACCGTATGAAAGAAAACAGTCATGGAGTGTTCTATGATTATCTGCACAGAATGGGAATTTCGAGCTCCCCAGCTTGCATCCACTGTTCTGGCTTTGAGGACACCACGTTTCACACATTTTTCGAATGTGCCAAATTGCTAAATGAAAGCTAAATGACCCTGGAGGAGCTGCTCGGTAGGATGCTGTACAGATGCATGGAAAGGATCCTCCAAGATTAAATAGTGCATGAGCAGCACTAATTGGAGGAGCATGACCCAGAGCAAGCAAACTCATCCTGAACAACTAGATCTTACCTGCCGAAAAACAGGACTGTTTAACAGGACCACCATGTATTCAAGATTCTATGTATATAAGTTCTTCGGGTTTTTTCTTAATTATACCTACATGTTCAAAATTTTCATTTTCCAGGAGCTCGTCTACCATTGTGTGGCTTTCGCTCTTACATTCGCCTCCTCACTCGTGTTCTACTTCGATGTAAAGCACCAAAAAAACAGTGTTTTAATGGGAGCGGTAAGTCCACTATTATCTACTATCTAGTATTACTTATTTCCAGGATTTTGAAAAAAAAGTGTCTCCCCCACACTTTTGGTTAAATTGGGAAAGGTGGCGTTATTAGATGTAGAGATTTAAACATTCTGTGAGTCTATGAGTCTGGTGGGGAAATTTGGCACGACGTTTATTTCCCCATCAAAAATACTAAATTAATAACAGTCATGTATTGTTTAAGAACGGATGGTTTAGACTTTTGAACTGCCACGATCGTGGGATTTTCACAAATGTTTTGCTATGCGACAAAAAGCCCAACATTTCTTGTTAGAGTGACTTGGTTGAGTACATGTCAAATGAATCTTTCTCAATCAAATAGTTTGTAAGGAGAATTCATGGAGCGTAGAAACGGGTAGTGTATTCCTGAGGGGGAACAGGGAACACCCGAACACAAAATTTGAATCAAAGTGACTCAGGTTAACTCTCTCGGGTTAACTTTTCCGCGGTCACCACTGTAATTATAAATGCTTGCATACGAGTCTGCAACACATTGGGATATTTTCATGTCGACCACTACACAACAAGGAAGTGAAGTAAGGTTGTTAGTTCATGTACCCAAGCATCAAAATAAGAAAACAGTTGATTGTTCTCTACGCAACACAGTGTTTATTGGTCGCGTGAGCAAGTTTTTTTCGTGACGATTTTTCAGTTTATGTGCCAAAGCAAAGACATGAAAATGTCAAAAACCTCAAAATCATCATAGCATAATTGACAGTACAAACTGAGACTAGAACTTGTAAATTCATTTCATTACTGCAAGAGAGAGTTGATCCAATAGACTTCTCATATAGTTGAGGGAGTACAGAAGGGCTCAA
This sequence comes from Apolygus lucorum, assembly GCA_009739505.2. Lineage (NCBI taxonomy): Eukaryota > Metazoa > Arthropoda > Insecta > Hemiptera > Miridae > Apolygus > Apolygus lucorum. The sequence continues at coordinate 44,813,179 of CM019182.2, forward strand.
ACTGTGGGTAAATTGAGAGTACAACATGCATGAGAGCAGAACGAGAACTAAAAAGTTTCATAAGCAACCTAATTTTGGTTTATTATTTTCAATAATAAGCCTTTAGAATCGAGCAAGAAAAAAAAATTTTAACCCCCCCCCCCTCAAAATTTGATGTTTTACGTTTCAAGGTACGTAGAATCCGAAAATCGAATAAAAAAATTTCCTTCCGTCCGCCGTACGCGGCACTTTTCTTAGCAACACTGGACCGATTTGGTTCAAATTTGGTATATGGGCTCCATTTGGGGTCTAGTTGTGCCGCGAAGCTTTTGGTTGATGTAGGTCTCTTCTAAGGGGTGAAAATTAAGGGTTGAAATTTTCAAGAGTGCCCTAGCTCGAAAACTCTCGAAATAAAGGTGTTGTAATATTCTCGGAGTAACAGGAGCTTGAAATAAAATTGTCTTTATGCAAAAGGAACTTGTTGAAAACTTGTATTAAACACTGATTGAATAAAATAACAGAGAATGAATGTTTGTTTTGATTTGCGATTGAGACGATGCGGACGGTCGGAAACTGACTGACTCTTCTTGGGAACGGGAGGGGATTTCGCGGATCTCGCGGGATGTCTCGCGGCCGCGGGTTGGCGTCGCGGTGGCAACCGCGGTTCCATGATGCATTGCGCGGCTCCAATCAAAATGCTCAGTTGAAGCGCCAAATGCTTCGCGGTTTGTTTAAATTGAAATGAGCCACAACATCCCGCCCGCCTTGAAAGATTGAACTTTCAACAAGGTTAGATCGAATCTTGGTTCTGATCATCAGTGACTTGTGGATGATCTTCAGGTAGCGGGCACAACTTGGTGATGGTACGTTTCAAAATACCAGTTGACGTCTTGACAGTTACCACGCGAATATGTCCATCTGAACCTGGGTGGAGCTCAACTACTTTTCCCAATTTCCAAGTGAGAGGTGTGCTGTTATCTTCTTTGATATAAACCATTGTACCAATTTTGAGGTTGGATGCTGATGTTTTCCATTTGGTTCTCTGTTGAAGACTGCTCAGGTATTCTCGGGTCCAACGAGACCATATGTGCTGAGAGAGTTGTTGAACAAGCTGCCAACGAGTGAGTCTGTTGGTTTTGACGTCTGTGAGATCTTGCTCAGGAGCTGCAGTTAGTGATTCGCCAATTAAAAAGTGAGCGGGGGTGAGGACGGAAAGATCATTAGGATCAGAGGATAAGGGAGTGAGAGGACGGGAATTGAGAAATGATTCTACCTGTATAACTATTGTGTTCAGTTCGCTATATGTTAACCTAGTCAAACCTACGACTCGTTTTAAATGAAATTTCGTACTCTTTACCGCTGCTTCCCACAATGCACCAAAGTGCGGCGATGAAGGAGGAATAAATTCCCATTGAATTCCTTGATTGGCTAGACACGAGGAGACGTTTGTTTGGAAATCTGACGATGACAAGAGGTCGTGGAGTTCCTTGAGATCAGAGCTTGCCTTGACGAAGTTAGTAGCGTTATCGCTGTGTATAGTATTGGGTTTTCCTCTTCGTGCAATGAAGCGTTTGAGAGCTGCGAGAAATGCGATTGCTGTCAAATCTTCTACTAGTTCCATATGAACTGCCTTTGTTGAGAAGCACACAAATATGCAAATATATGATTTGGTGCTGATATTTCCTCGAGTCTTCGATTGTCGAGTAAAAAATGGGCCACAATAATCGATACCTGTGATTGAGAAGGGTCTTGAGGGTGTGATCCTATTAGCTGGCAGATTTCCCATGATTTGATGCGCCATTTGGGCCCTGAGGCGGTGACATGAGATGCACGTTTGTAGGGTCTTCTTAACAGAAGTTAGACCGTTTATTCGCCAGAATGATTGTCGGATTATGGCAAGTAACAATTGAGGGCCTGCATGCAAACTTTTCTTGTGCTCATCAAGAATGATCAATTTTGTTGAGTTGCTTTTGGGAGAGAGCAAAATGGGATTTTTGAAATCAGCTGCTAAATGATTTGCTTGATTGAGACGACCACCCACACGAATCAAATCATCCTTATCCATAAAACAACTCAAGGGCAACAGAGGACTATTTTTTGCTAGTGGTTTTCTCAATTTGAGTGCTGAATATTCATGAGGAAAACACTCAACTTGGACAGATCTAATCACGTGATTAAGAGCATTTTGCCTCTCTTTGACTATGAGAAAAGCCAAGCCATTGCGGATGCTTTTAGGAGTCTTGAGATTTTTGATGAATCTGAAGCAAAATCCAACTACTGTAACAAGTCTACGTAGTGTCGAAAATCTGGAGACAAGATCACTCTTCTGAACAAAGCTGTGATAAGAAATCAATTGCGAGCTGGACTTTCGTTCTGGGAGGTCCATTTCGGGAATGAAGTCGAGAAATGATGTGAAACGTAACGAATCGTCTCGAAGCCAATTATTACCTTGCCACCATAAGTTGCAATGAATTAAGTCCTGCACTAAGGCGCCTCTAGAAATTATGTCAGCGGGATTTTCTTTTCCGCAGACGTGAAACCATGACGTGGGTGATGTGGTTTCCTGAATTTGTGCAATGCGATTGGCTACGAAAGTAGACCAATGCGAAGATTCCGATCGTACCCAGCCTAACACGATACTAGAATCCGTGTAAAAACATGCTTGAGATAATTTTAAATTTAAAGCTTGGGTTGCTGCATGGCTGAGTTGAGTCAATAACAGAGCAGCACAAAGCTCTAGACGAGGGAGTGTTGTTTGTTTCTTCGGAGCGACCCGAGATTTGGCTGCGATGAGTGAAATATTGATGTCTCCATCTGATGTTATACATTTTATGTATAAACATGCTCCAAATGCCTTTTCGGATGCGTCCGAAAATCCGTGTAATTCGAAAGTTGAATCTGAATCGGGAGATAAAATAAATCTTGGTATTTGAATTTCATCTAGATGATATAATGAAGCCTGAAATGCGTTCCATTCGCGCTGAAAATTTTCAGGAACCAAATCATCCCATTCAAGTTGCTGTGACCAAAGTTTTTGCATGAGAATTTTGGCATAAACTATGGTAGGACCTATCAGCCCTAGAGGATCAAAAATTTGTGCTATTGCTGATAGCATTGAGCGCTTTGTGTTACATGAGGTAGTTCTTTTATTCCAATTCCACAGAAAAACATCTTTTATGGGACTCCACATCAAACCAAGCATTTTCACCTTTGTATCTTCAGTGAAAGCATGATCATCGAATGAGCGGAGTTCCTTTGGTAAATGATTGACGAGTTTTGGATCATTCGAACACCATTGACGTAGGTAGAATCCTCCACGTGACATCATTTTGATGAGTTGAGCTTGTAGCTCGAGTGCTTCCTCAAAGTTTGCTGAACCAGAAAGGAAATCGTCAACGTAAAAGTCGCGTTTTGTTGCAACTGAAGCTATCGGAAACTCGTGGTAATAATCATTTGATAACTGAATGAGAGTCCTAGTAGCCAAAAAAGAAGCACTTGCTGTACCATACGTGACAGTACGAAGGCGGTAGGTTCTCAGGTGTTCGTCTTGTGATTCCCTCCATAATATGAGCTGGAGGTTTTGCTGGGATGGCTCTAACTCTATCTGGCGGTACATTTTTTCAATGTCTGCAGTGAGGGCGTATTTGTGAGTGCGAAATCTTACTAAAATGTGAAATAATTCTTGCTGCACAACGGGCCCTACCATAAGAATTTGATTGAGTGACACCCCTGTAGAGGTTTTGCTTGATGCGTCAAAGACAACCCGAATTTTTGAAGTTGAAGACGATTCTTTGAGGACTGCATGGTGAGGTAGGTAAAAACAAGGTGACCGAATATCTGTCTCAGAGATGGGCTGCATGTGTCCCAATTGTATGTATTCATTCATGAATCGCGTGTATTGAGAGCGCAAATCCGGATCACGATGTAATTTCCTTTCGAGTGATGAAAATCGTTTTGCGGCTATGAATTTGCTGTCACCCAATTCAGTGGTGTCTCCTTTGAATGGGAGGCTCACCACGTATCTACCAGAAGTGCTACGGTGAGTGGTTTTAATGTAATGCTCCTCGCATTTCTTCTCATCCCCAGTCAACGTATGAGTCAGTGGAGCATGCTCAATTCCCCAAAATTTTCTCAATTGATTATCTAGGCTTTCCATTGTGGTTATGTGACATGTGAGAGGTGGAGGTGAGGTATCAACCATGAACCGTCCGCCTAGGATCCAACCTAACTTGGTATTTTGAAGATGAAGATTACCATTTGATATTTTGATATGACCTGTGCACATCAAATCCCAGAATAAATCGTTTCCTATCAACACATCAATTTGCTGAGATGGAATCGGAATATTTGATGAATCGTATTTGATTGCCGGCAATTTTTCTGTGATTTTGGGTAAAATGAGCAATTTTAAATCTGAATCAAATTGACGGTCTAATGATGATATCTTGACAGTCAAGAACTGGTTGACTGAAACGGTCGAGCTCCCAATTCCTCGAATGGGTTGATCGATACATTGCTTTGGGAGCATCAAACGGTTTGCCAAATTTTGACTGATGAAACTGACTTGTGATGCACAGTCCAACAGGGCCCTACATGTTATAAGGTCACCTTGGGCATCCATAATTCGTATGATTGCAGTCGAGAGTAAAATGTGTGTGTTTGCTGATTGCTCTCGACCACCGCTGGAATGATTCACCATTGTGGTTAGTGGGTTGTTTGAGGCTGATTGAGTTTTGAAATTTTGCTGTAGGCCAGAGGTCGCTGATTCTTCTGGGTGCAGAAGTGAATTATGCAAACCGTCGCATTTTGGGCATTTGCGCGATCTACAAACGTTAGAAGCATGGTTTGGTCTCAAACAGTTGAAACATAATTTTTGTAATTTCACAAACTTGATTCTATCTGTGATAGGTAGTTGAATGAAGTTGGGACAATAATACAATGGATGATTTTCTTTGCAGTTAAGACAGTTTTGTGCTGATTTATTCAGATCAGTTGATTGTGTGGTGATATAGGAGCGAGAATCTTTTATGGTTGATTTCTCATTTTTGTTTTCTGGCTTTTGTGCTGAGGTTCGAGAATGAGACTTGGAGACAAAATTGTTACATGAATGAAGAACCCTACACCTGTGTTCCAAAAATTCGATGAGGTTGATCAATGAAGCAAGCTGACCGGACCATTTTTCCTCCCATAATTTGTATGTGTCAGAATCGAATTTGGAAGTGGTCAAATATACGATCAAAGTATCCCACTGATCCACGGGCTGTCCTAAATTTTCTAAAGCGCGCAGGTTCTTCAATGTATCATCCAACAAGCGTTGAATTGCCGAAGCGGATGCTTCACGCATTGAAGGAATGTTGAATAAATCCTTGATGTGACGATAAATTATGTAATTCAAATTGTGATATCGATCGACGAGCAATTGAAGAGCGACTTGATAATTTTGCTCAGTTATAGAGACAGAACCTATGATTTCTGCAGCTTCACCCTTGCAACATGATTTGAGGTACCGCATTTTCTGCACATCAGAAAGGTCTTCATTTTGATCAACGGTTGCCTTGAAATAATCATAAAATGGTAACCATTCGTCGTATGCGCCGGAAAATTTTGGCAAATCCAGTGCAGGAAGCTTTATATGAGCCGGATGAGAAGTCCGAGATGTATTGGATTCATGTTCCTGGTCAACCAAAGCTTGTTGAGGAGTTGACGCGGTATGAGAATCGATAAAATCGACAACTTTAGCCGTGAGATCAAAATATGAATTTTCGAAACTATCCCGTTCGGCTTGCTGATTAGCTGACGGATCCAAATCTTCAATTTCATCTTGAATAAAATTAAACTCGGATATAATTGCTTCAAAATCCTTGAATCTTAATTCCAACTCTGTAAGTTTTTGCAAAGCTTGAGGTGCTTCTATGTTTTCGAAAAATGTTTTGAAACGAGTCAATTTAGCCTTTATCCGTCCTCGTTTGGTTATGAGGACGACCAATTCTGCCATGGTATCATGAATAAATTAACAAAAAACAAACTGAACACAACAATGAGACAATGATAAAATCGTGAAAGGAAATAGGAATGATTGAGGAAAGAAAATGACGAATAAATGCTCACGCGAACGACGAAAACTTGCGGGAACGAAGATCAAGTAATGGCGGTTGAGCTCCGAGAACGGCCGAAAAGTTTGTTGAAATGCGAAAATCACGTCGGGGTCACCAAAAAATGTTGTAATATTCTCGGAGTAACAGGAGCTTGAAATAAAATTGTCTTTATGCAAAAGGAACTTGTTGAAAACTTGTATTAAACACTGATTGAATAAAATAACAGAGAATGAATGTTTGTTTTGATTTGCGATTGAGACGATGCGGACGGTCGGAAACTGACTGACTCTTCTTGGGAACGGGAGGGGATTTCGCGGATCTCGCGGGATGTCTCGCGGCCGCGGGTTGGCGTCGCGGTGGCAACCGCGGTTCCATGATGCATTGCGCGGCTCCAATCAAAATGCTCAGTTGAAGCGCCAAATGCTTCGCGGTTTGTTTAAATTGAAATGAGCCACAACAAAAGGTATCGTTTTTTCACCAATTTTAAATAGTACAGAATTTTTAAAAATTTTTGAGACCACCCGGAGCTCTGTAGGACAAACCGTTCGGTCCCTACGAGTATTTGAAGGTTTTCCTTCGATAAAACAGAATCATGAGTGTGAATCGCAAAAGAGGTCTAATCGCCGTTCAAATTTTATCTGACTAAAATGCGATCGCTGTTCATTTCTTCGATTTGTATACAGTTTTGCCTTCTGCGTAACCAGTAATCAAATTTCCATATCAAGCTTTCTATTTTTCGAATCGAGTGTGAAGCGTTTAGTTCTTTCTAATAAACTTGATTGTGAAGGTGTGAAGCCATTATAGTGTGGTAGGTAGTACCTACCAATAGGTAGGTGTGGTAGGTAAAAAAAAATTGGTAGGTAAAACAATGTTTGTAGGTAAAAAACGCTGCAAATCATTGCTCACTGATCAGATCACTGATCAGCTGAGTGAGCTCCGAAGCCATTTTCAATGCTATTGAATGGAAGTGCTCTTCCAGGCGTCTCCAGCATTCGAGGATATCTTCTTCACTCCTCACATCACTGATCAGCTGAGTGAGCTCCAAAGCCATTTTCAATCCTATTGAATGGAAGTGCTCTTCCAGGCGTCTCCAGCATTCGAGGATATCTTCTTCACTCCTCACATCACTGATCAGCTGAGTGAGCTCCAAAGCCATTTTCAATCCTATTGAATGGAGGTGCTCTTCCAGGCGTCTCCAGCATTCGAGGATATCTTCTTCACTCCTCACATCACTGATCTGCTGAGTGAGCTCCAAAGCCATTTTCAATCCTATTGAATGGAGGTGCTCTTCCAGGCGTCTCCAGCATTCGAGGAGATCTTCTTCACTCCTCACATCACTGATCAGCTGAGTGAGCTCCGAAGCCATTTTCAATCCTATTGAACGCAGGAGCTGAAATTTGAGAGGGAAGGTCAAGGGAGAATACAGATGGTGGTAGGTGCTATCGATGGAGAACCAGTGATCTATACAGAAAATAATAAACCTTTGAGCAATGATTTGCAGCGTTTTTATAGATAAACAATCATAATTTTTGACATTTTCATGTCTTTGCTTTGGCACATAAACTGAAACATCGTCACGAAAACTTGCTCACGATACTTACCAATAAATAAAATAGACTCACTGTGTTGCGTAGAGAACAATCAACTCTTTTCTTATTTTGATGCTTAGGTATGCAGATGACGCCGTGCAATGCACGGGTGACATCTGCCTTGTAATAAATACAATAAGAAAACACACATGAAAATGTCGCAATGTGTTGCAGACTCGTATGCAAGCATTTTCAGGTAGCGATCGTTTGGTTTACGTTTCTTATATCATAAACGTAGGTACTTTAAAGTAGATTTCGAAAAATTTTCTTTTCTTCATGTTGGATGGTTGGTGGCTTTGCAGACCAGTGATCAATAGGTATAGAAAAATAATAAACCTTTGTGTAATAATTTGCAGCGTTTTTTGACTAGATTACACTTGTCAGTGTGGGCCGCTAGCTGCTGCTCACTCTCCGCTCTCATAGCAGCACTTTCATAGTATTGTAGCCAGGAAGCCATCAATTCACAACATCGTTCTCCAGTTTCTCATGACGAATTGTGAAAGACTGACGACAGGAGCATCCTCAGTACCAACTCGTGGTCCTAAGCTAGTACAGCTTAAGGCCTCGGCTACGATAGAAGCGTCAAGCGTTGAGAGTCGAGCGAAAAGGGGTGGCTACAGTAGCGAAAAGTGACTAACTAGATGGGGAGTTCCAGTCAGTTCACCACCACGCCAGCCAGTGTGCAACTTTTGCTCCTTGCACTAAGTGACAATTCAGCTATTTAAAAAGTTCTTTACTGATAAACCGTGTGTGTAGAAGTTTTGGAGTTCACCCTATTACTTAATGTGCTTAGGAATTATGATGGAGAATACTACACATTTTTTCACAAACTCGAAGAAGACCCGAAAAGATTTTTCGAATACCTACACCAGAATGTCCATTGTTGCTACTATTTTATCATTCTTGTTTTGGTTTATTATTTCCAACTAGCTGAAAAGCCTACTAAAAGTAGGCAAAAACGATTCCTCCGACTCTCTCCTCCACCCACTCCCTCCGACTCCTCCCGCCCCCAACTCCTCCCGTCTCCGATTCCACCGACTCTCCCCACTTCCAACCCCTCCATGCATACGTACGTACGTACGGTTGGCGTTTTATATTATTAGATAATGAACCTTTGGAATCGACGAAGAAAAAAAATTTCACCCCCTCAAAATTTGTTGGTTTACGTTTTAGGGTACCTAGATCCAAAAACGCTGCAAATTATTACACAAAGGTTTATTATATTTCTATATAGATCACTCGTCTGCAAAGAACACGGCTTTGCCATTGTTACCACCAACCAACTTGAAGAAAAACTTCAATCGTATTTCGGCCAGCTAACATTTGAACGGATATTAAGCTTCTTTTGCGATTCACACTCGTGTTTCTGATTTAGCGTAGGTACGTCCAACCCTTAAATTCCCGTAGGGAGCGAACGGTTTGTCCTACAGAGCTCCGCATGGTCTCAAAAAATTTTAAAAATTCTCTAGAATCTTAAATTGAAGGAAAAACAATACCTTTATATGAAAATTTTTTGAGTCTCAGTCGAGGGGGTCCCAGTCAGTAGCCGTTAGTTTTTTAGTATTTAGCGAAATTGAAGGCGCACAAACTTAAATAATTGTACCTAAATTTGAAATTTTTAAGAACTTTGGAAATTCATTAGTGCACGGCCCTAGGCAATTAGAAAACTGAAATATTGCCGCCGGAATCATCAAAATCAAACAATAATTGCCAAAGAAAAACGCTGCAAATCATTGCTCAAAGGTTTATTATTTTCTGTATAGATCATCCTTCTGTATAGATCACTGGTTCTCCATCAATAGCACCTACCACCATCTGTTACCCTTGACCTTCCCTCTCAAATTTCAGCTCCTGCGTTCAATAGGATTGAAAATGGCTTCGGAGCTCACTCAGCTGATCAGTGATCTGAAGAGTGAAGAAGATCTCCTCGAATGCTGGAGACGCCTGGAAGAGCACCTCCATTCAATAGGATTGAAAATGGCTTTGGAGCTCACTCAGCTGATCAGTGATGTGAGGAGTGAAGAAGATATCCTCGAATGCTGGAGACGCCTGGAAGAGCACTTCCATTCAATAGCAATGAAAATGGCTTCGGAGCTCACTCAGCTGATCAGTGAGCAATGATTTGCAGCGTTTTTTACCTACAAACATTGTTTTACCTACCAATTTTTTTTTACCTACCACACCTACCTATTGGTAGGTACTACCTACCACACCATACTGGCTTCACACCTTCACGATCAAGTTTATTAGAGAGAACTAAACGCTTCACACTCGATTCGAAAAATAGAAAGCTTGATATGGAAATTTGATTACTGGTTACGCAGAAGGCAAAACTGTATACAAATCGAAGAAATGAACAGCGATCGCATTTTAGTCAGATAAAATTTGAACGGCGATTAGACCTCTTTTGCGATTCACACTCATGATTCTGTTTTATCGAAGGAAAACCTTCAAATACTCGTAGGGACCGAACGGTTTGTCCTACAGAGCTCCGGGTGGTCTCAAAAATTTTTAAAAATTCTGTACTGTTTAAAATTGATGAAAAAACGATACCTTTATTTCGAGAGTTTTCGAGCTAGGGCACTCTTGAAATTTTCAACCCTTAATTTTCACCCCTTAGAAGTGACCTACATCAACCAAAAGCTTCGCGGCACAACTAGACCCCAAATGGAGCCCATATACTGTGACGAGCCGTCACAGCAAGTCATGTCCACACTGCCACCGGCCATCCCGAAGCTGAGGTTGAGGAGAACGCTTCCATGCAGCGACGACAGCATGGAAGTAGAGGTCCAGACTGAACCACCAGGCGGCAGCACCAGACGGGCGAGCGCCGGGAAGTGACTGAGTGGGAGGGGATCCAGAGAGGGGGGCACGACTGGGAGCGACGCCATTACCAATTGCCAGTCGTGTCTTGATCGAGCCACTCGCCACAACCTTTTTGTATTAGAGCCCACCCTGCGTTGAAGCCGTGTTCCGGGTCGAAGGAAACGGTGTACCGAGTCAGTTGAGAACATTGAGAAGTGAAAGTGATTTGCCAGTTGTAATTAGAGCCACCCGATTGAACATTCAGCAACAGCAGATTTGATCATTAGAGACTATTGGTGAACGATACGCCCTCCCGAAGTACTCTGGACAAAGAAGCTGGACAACCCTCGCAGCCCCAACGGACCTCCCAACGGATTCTCCCTTAAACAAAGATATACCGGTAACCTTAAAATCAATTGTAATTAGTTTATTTGTTCCTCCTAGGTTTTTGTTCCTATTTTTCTTGTCATTGTCTATAGGACCTTTTGCTTTCTTGAATCGAGTCGTGTTCCGGGTCACCACGTGGTCACGGACTTGGAGGTTATCCCCCTCAGGGCCCTCAGATTTATATTCATTACTTATTCTAATTGAAAGGGTATCTTAGTCCCTAAGTACGGATTATTCTTTATTACAACTTTATTGAACTTTTACCTGAAAATTATACAAAGTTATATTTCGTTGCATAACTGTGGTTGTTATCACTCATACTCACCCGATCAATTTCCTGGTGCAAATTTGAAACAATAATTAGTAACTTACCTGAAAATACTTACCTGAAGAGGAGTAGTTGGAGTCGAAGTAGAGTCACCAAAGTACCTAAAGAGCTTAACTCACTTACCTTGGTCTTGCAGAATCTCGGAGAACCTGTAACAAAAAGATAAAGTTAAATCGATAATAATATTCAAATTATTACACAATAACGAAGAAGGTAATAGAGATATCTCAGAACATACTTACCAGAGTAATAGTGACGAAAGTAGACATCTTTCGGTAATCTCTAAGGAGATACCTATTCGACGCTACCAACGCCATCCAGTTCCGACTCATCCCAGCTACCTGTAGAAGTAACGGTAAGTGAAACCAAGTTCACCTAGTCATAAGCGCAGAGGCATTGTAGTGGTTAATTTTTCAAAAGCCAAACAAATTTCTCGGCCATTGCTGTGCGTAAAAATTCACCATTACAATTTGGTGGCACGCGGTGTGATTTTTGGTAGGTTTCGACTATCACGAACCTTCAGTTCGGCCCTGCGCTTGACTAGTATAGGACCGCCCAGGAGATTGATCAGAGTATTGTAGGAACATCATCTTGTTGATTGAATCCACATTGCTAGAAATATTGTTCTTTTGTATTGTATACTTGAAGAAAAATTACGATCGTAAAGACGTTGTTTTTGTTATAAAAACAAGGAATACGGCCGTAGACATAAAACCACCCGTGAGCGGAGGAAAAGAGTGAGAACGAGCGTGCGAGAGATCAGGTTGTTCCCGCGGCGTTTTCCGTTGAGATTCGGGCGGACCGTCGCGTGCCGGGTCCTCACTGTTCGGACGATCCGGGTCGATCTTCTCGTAGGTTCCAGAAAGTTCTAGACCAGACCGTGTCGGGACGACTCTCGAGCGGGTCACCAGGTTTCGGGTCAGCGATCCGCAACACCGGTTTCGAGTCAGCGGGTCGCGAACGTAAACACGTTCAAGAACCGTTGTTCCTGAGTCAAAGGAACGACTCGAAACGAACTGCGCCGAAACTCGGACAAGTACAAAAACTTGTTCCTGGATCGGAACAGCCCTGCCCCGGGTCGCGTATCGGTTCGGAACCACTGTTCCGGGTCGGTGAACGGTTACGAAACATTCGTTCTCACACGATTGTAGAACCTAGACCAACGACGAAACTGAACGGTTTCGTAAGAAATAAATCCCGATCTGTGACAAAGTGAACTATATTTTGTTTATATAGATACTACTGTGCGTACCGTTTTTGTTTTTTTTGAAATTATCTACCATGGCTGAAGGAGGAGACGCTGCAACCATATCCTTCGAAATGATGGAGGCTGTTACCGCTGCCATGGCGCAGATGGGAAACTTCTTCGCCTCACAAAAGGGAGTCCCGAAACCCGAAGAGCAGGGTGCCGGACTTCCAAGATCATTATTCATGGAGGTGGACGTATGGAATCCCGACGAAGTTGGATGCATCTCGGCGCAGCAATTCTTTTCGGAGGTGGAGCAGGCTACCGTCACCCTAACGCAGGAGCAAAGGGTACAATTTCTAAGAGCGCGGCTAAAAGGGGGAGTCAAGAGGTTCCTATCGGAAGCCACAGGTGAAACACCCTACGACCACCTGAAAGCGCGCATCCTCCGATGGTACGGGAGGGAGAACCCCGAACAAGCCAATATCAAGTTATGGACAACCAAGCGTCTAGTTGGAGAGCCCTTCCGGAAATATGCAGAGCGCCTGATGAAACTGGCGGCATGTGCGGTCGAAGCGGAGGAGAACCTTCCTCCGGAGCAGCGACCAGAATGGGTACGACAAAAGACCCTACGAGCCTTCGTCCGGGGGGTGGATAAGGAAGTCAGCCTGTTCCTCCGAGGAGGAACGATCGAGACCCTAGAAGAGGCGGTCGAAAAAGCCGAGGAGTGGGAGGAAATCGACCGAGAGGAACGGGAACCCGAACTCAGATGGGACGTGGCCGGGATCTTGAACCAAGAACCAAAGAAATGTTATGGATGTGGGGAGGTGGGGCATTTCGCTGCCAGATGCCCAAACCGAAGCAACTCCGGTGGAAACAGAGCGTCGCCGAGACACTCGGCGCAGGGAGGGGGATTACCAAGGAGATACCCCCTCTGGAAACCGAAGCCACCGAGACCCTGTTGCTTCTGTGGCAACGCGAACCACTTCCCAGCCGATTGCCCTCGCTTGGCTGTCAACTATGATTTTTGTGACTGGTGCGGCGCTGAGGATCATATTGAGGCTGACTGCGCCGACATGAAGAAGGTATTGGCAACCGCACCATACCGCGCAGCGGTCTCGGCGCCTGCGGCGGCAATTACTGCCCCGACAACCGACCCACCGGAAGAAGAAACAAGAGGAGACGAGCTGGTCGCGTTCCAGACAACGGTGACCTTCACAGACAGACCAATAATCTCCGTTCCAGTAAAATTGGCAAACATGGACTGCCGCATGGTACTGGATACCGGCGCCGCTGTATCGGCGCTGTCTGGACCCATCCCCGGAGTGAAACTCCAACCGACCAAAGCCGAATTATGGGGAGCGGACGGACAGCGGCTACCGCTCTGTGGAAAACAGAAAGCTTCAGTGGAAATTGGGCCACTGCGAACCGAGCACGAATTCCTCATCTTCGATAGACCAGACTCCGGCCTGAATTTGCTGGGACTAGACCTCCTCCGAAAATTTCCGATCAGTATCCGGACTGACACAGGGGCAATAGAAATGGATCACCCCGGAACTGGGGAACGCTTAATCGTCGGGGAAATGATCCGGGACCCCGACACCCTGAAGAGCCTGGAACGGCTGTCGACCGACTGGCGGGCGGAGGGGTCTGGAACAGAAGCGAACAGGGTCCGGCAAGTAGCGACGTGTGAACCGGAAGACGTTCCCTTGAAGACTCCGGGGACACCCAACGACGAACATCCTACCAGGCACGAGGAGTCCATCCGCACCAACAGCCAAGAGTATTGTCCGGCCAAGAAGTGGGAAGGAGCTGCAGGTCCTGACCAATTGCAACAACCGGAGCGCGGCCGAACGGCCAGTGTGGTGGGTCCCGAGCAAGCACAACCTCAAGAATGTCTGGAGGAGAATTACGGTCCATCGGGCGGACCAACGGGGATTGAAGATGCCCCGCCGCTCCCTGGCGATGCCCCTGTTGAGACGGTGCCGCCAGCGACCAGACAACCATACCCTGAGCCGGGTCCTGAACAAGCGCAACCTCGAGAATGCCTGGAGGAGAATTGCGGTCCATCGGGCGGACCAACAGGGACTGAAGAGGCCCCGCCGCTCCATGATGATGCCCTCGTTGGGATGGTGCCGCCTGCGACCGGACAGCCATGCCCTGCGGGTCGCATGCCGCGGAACCCTGAAGAGGAGCCGATCCACGAGGAGCCAACTGGCAAGGCTGCTAACGGCGGAGAAATGGGTGGTGCGACGGAAATCGGAGTCGATGGTGTCCCGTGGATCGTTGTCTGCCGGTGGGCCGGAGCTTTGCGGTGGATCTGGCGGTCGCGAAGACGGAAAATCGGTCAACGACGGCGCCGATTGTGGCCCTGGCGTGGGAGAAGGGCGTACGCAAGCCGGGCGGCGGTTCCGCCGGACAAAGGAAAAAGATGTTGGAAGGGACCATGGACCGGAAGAGGAAAGCCCACGGACTACAAAATGGATGACTCGTTGAGGGTGGCAACGCGTTACCACCGGAGCAGGCTGAAACCTGCGTTCCTTAATGACGTACGGGATAAGGCCACGACCCTTGATCCCGTGACCGAGGTGCGGACCGTTGCCACCGAAGGGGACCCGGAAGGAAGGATGGATGACGGGCCAAAGTGGACAGACCTGGACGATAGAGGAGCACTTGCGAATGCAGAACCGGGAACAACCGTGCGACCGATGGGAGATTCGGAACCAGGGGTGGCGAGTCAAGCCGAAGCTGACACCAGCGAACCCCAGGCCGCGATCCAGCCGGTCGAACCGGAACACACCCTACAACGAAGGCCATGACTGGACTACGTACAAGTGCATCGGGTCGACCTAGGTCTGGAGCTGTGAGATTAACCTGTAAATAGAATTTGAGTTTTAATTAATAATGTATACATAAGTAAATAATAAATGTCAATGTTAATAAAGAAAATTGAGAATAGACTTACCTGGGAGAGTTTATCCGAGTACCTGTGATCCACGCTGGGAGAGGGGAGCCACGATGATGATTGGGCCATTTCGGACTGAGTAGGGGGACGGTCCGGGTTCAGACGGCGACCGCCAGACGATGAGTCATGAATCCGCACGGAACTTCCGGGTGGGCTGGGGAACAACCTGAGCGGGGAGGAAAGAGGGAGAGAGAGCAGAAATTTTGGTCAGCAATTACATGGTGGTGACTACGGCCCTATTCTGTTTCAGGAGGAACGGTGTTAGGCTGCCATGGCTACGCCAGGGCCAGAGGAACAGATAGGACAGGTAGGGGAGAGCGCCGAGGAACACCAACAGACAGTGGAAGTCATCTTCATCATAGGGGAAGCTGCTAAGTTGCTGAAGGGACGACCGCGACAGCTGGCTATCCTCACGGAATGTATGACGCAGCTGGCAAATTGCATTCGAATCCCTGTGGTGCAGCCGAATCCGGGCCCGCCAACAACAGATCGTAACGTGGCGATGCTAAAGTATCAACTACAGGCCTTGCAGCAGAGACTTAGCATGGAGGAGGACGAGGACGAGATGTGGGAACGGAGCGAATCTCGCCAGCTCAAAAGACCACCAACTGGAGCCACTACTGCGCCAGAAATATCGGATGGAGAGTCAGGAATGGAATGCGGGATCAGTGGAAAGAACAAACAGGAGGCTGAGGAGGAGAAGTCGCCACCATTCTCACCGCTGACCCCGAGGAACCAAACAGCGACACAGGAGCCGGCGCAGAGGCTGATATTGAGTGACTGCCCGGTCTGCGGGAAAACTGATCGCGTCATAACGGGCTTTCGTTGCCAGAGCTGCAAGACCTTTTGGAACCGCCTCGTGGCCAAGTGTCGGAAATTCCCCATGGGCCATCCCGACCACCCGTTACCATGCAAGCTGAAGGAGCATCGACAAGTTCTACCCGCGGATTGTGCAGGATGCCGCCGCTGGCGCTACGAACAAGCACTGATCGAATCACGACCAAGCCTGCCGTTGCCTTTACCGCCAGTGACCCCCGAGGGAAAGAAGAAAGCCGATGAGGGCATCGGCCTTCGGAGAAAGGAGGAGTGTGACGAGCCGTCACAGCAAGTCATGTCCACACTGCCACCGGCCATCCCGAAGCTGAGGTTGAGGAGAACGCTTCCATGCAGCGACGACAGCATGGAAGTAGAGGTCCAGACTGAACCACCAGGCGGCAGCACCAGACGGGCGAGCGCCGGGAAGTGACTGAGTGGGAGGGGATCCAGAGAGGGGGGCACGACTGGGAGCGACGCCATTACCAATTGCCAGTCGTGTCTTGATCGAGCCACTCGCCACAACCTTTTTGTATTAGAGCCCACCCTGCGTTGAAGCCGTGTTCCGGGTCGAAGGAAACGGTGTACCGAGTCAGTTGAGAACATTGAGAAGTGAAAGTGATTTGCCAGTTGTAATTAGAGCCACCCGATTGAACATTCAGCAACAGCAGATTTGATCATTAGAGACTATTGGTGAACGATACGCCCTCCCGAAGTACTCTGGACAAAGAAGCTGGACAACCCTCGCAGCCCCAACGGACCTCCCAACGGATTCTCCCTTAAACAAAGATATACCGGTAACCTTAAAATCAATTGTAATTAGTTTATTTGTTCCTCCTAGGTTTTTGTTCCTATTTTTCTTGTCATTGTCTATAGGACCTTTTGCTTTCTTGAATCGAGTCGTGTTCCGGGTCACCACGTGGTCACGGACTTGGAGGTTATCCCCCTCAGGGCCCTCAGATTTATATTCATTACTTATTCTAATTGAAAGGGTATCTTAGTCCCTAAGTACGGATTATTCTTTATTACAACTTTATTGAACTTTTACCTGAAAATTATACAAAGTTATATTTCGTTGCATAACTGTGGTTGTTATCACTCATACTCACCCGATCAATTTCCTGGTGCAAATTTGAAACAATAATTAGTAACTTACCTGAAAATACTTACCTGAAGAGGAGTAGTTGGAGTCGAAGTAGAGTCACCAAAGTACCTAAAGAGCTTAACTCACTTACCTTGGTCTTGCAGAATCTCGGAGAACCTGTAACAAAAAGATAAAGTTAAATCGATAATAATATTCAAATTATTACACAATAACGAAGAAGGTAATAGAGATATCTCAGAACATACTTACCAGAGTAATAGTGACGAAAGTAGACATCTTTCGGTAATCTCTAAGGAGATACCTATTCGACGCTACCAACGCCATCCAGTTCCGACTCATCCCAGCTACCTGTAGAAGTAACGGTAAGTGAAACCAAGTTCACCTAGTCATAAGCGCAGAGGCATTGTAGTGGTTAATTTTTCAAAAGCCAAACAAATTTCTCGGCCATTGCTGTGCGTAAAAATTCACCATTACAATACCAAATTTGAACCAAATCGGTCCAGTGTTGCTAAGAAAAGTGCCGCGTACGGCGGACGGACGGAAATTTTTTTATTCGATTTTCGGATTCTACGTACCTTGAAACGTAAAACATCAAATTTTGAGGGTGGGGGTTAAAATTTTTTTTCTTGCTCGATTCCAAAGGCTTATTATTGAAAATAATAAACCAAAATGGAAAAAACTACTGAATAAACGTTTTTTTCCATTTTTCTCTGGCAATTATTGTTCGATTTTGATGATTCCGGCGCCAATATTTCAGTTTTTTAATTCCCAAGGGCCATGCACGAATGAATTTCTAAAATCCTTTAAAAGTTAAAATTTAGGCATAATCTATGTATTATTTTTCAAGTTTTTGCGCCTTCAATTTCGTGAAATACTAAGAACGAATGGCAACCCCCTTAACACGTTCACTGCGTCACCCAAAAAGTGAACCTTTCAATGGGCCTAAAAGGAAATTTGCAGATCCCAATTCTCATATGTGGTTTTTCCAGTAGGTAGATGTAGTCATATATAAACGGAATCCGTAAAAAGAATTAGATTTTTCTAAAATTTCAATTTATGATTACCTGTCCATCAAACGCCCCTGGCGAGCAATTTTTCTTTATTCCGCCTCGTTAGGGGGTGGTGGGCGGGCGGAAGGCGCGTCTAGACTTGACTAAAGACTATGCCTTCAATTTCGTGAAATACTGACCCTTAAGGGGGTCTCAGTCTATGAATTTTTAAAGTTTCGACCGTTTATGACGTCACAGTGGGCTGGGGGGTCCCGCCCAGGCGAGAGGGACGCGTGACGTCATAAACGGTCGAAACTTTAAAAATCATAGAAACAGATCTACTCACGCTAGAACGTTTTCCCATGTTTATCCCTTATTTCTTTGGCAATTATTTATAAAATCCTTTAAAATTTTAATTTAAATACAACTTTTTATGTTTTTGCGCCTTTGATTTGGCTATATACTAACCGAAGAATGAACGGCGACCGACTGAGACCCCCTTAAAATCATAGGACGGGCCAGCAATGCCAATCCATATCTCCTCATTGGTGAAAATCGTGAGTTTTGTAAAACTATTGAGTTTTATATGTGTTAAATGTTTTGTAAAATATTGTTGTGTTGCAGATTCTCGGTTTAGTCCTGAGTATTCTCTTCTTGATCAGCTCAGTCTTCGCGTTCAGATCCTACCGAGGTTTGTAAGCCGTATGAACGACAGCTGTTCTGCTTCAACTGAATCAACATTGCATTTACGAAACCAACGCTTCCAATCAAACCCTACCTTAACTTCCACAGGATGTGTGCAGGTACCTCCTTGATTTAATAGTTAGTAAATAGGTGTATTTTTGAGATGTAATTCGATATTTTTCTGGTGAAGAGTAGGCTCAGACAAGTTATGCACTATTAAGGTCAACTACTAGTACTGTACGTACATAGAAACGTACATAACAATTCAAAGTGGGTAGTTGTAAAAAAAACACCTTCTAAGGGAGGATAATATTTATGTCGTGCCCGGGCTTGAACTGTAATTTATTCTAGGTGTCTACTCTTAATTTATTATTATCTATTACTACGAAACTATCTAATTAAGATAGCTTTGTATTTTATTTAAGGTTTTTTATTTTTTGAAGATTTGTCAGTTCGTAGGTACTTATGTAACTGTTATTGATATACCTATTAATTATAAAATATATTTACGTAGATTATGTTCCCATAACTGGAAATTGTACCTACTAATAGTTTAACAAAACTGCCATCAATGAGATTTCGGGAACTCAAATGTTAGGGTTGTACTTCGAAAGTCTCTTCAAAGCAACGTTGAACCCTTTTCACTGATAGCTACGAATTTTCGATGCAATTGAAAACCCTATTGAAGTGTCTAGGAGCCATATTTGTTCAATTTTTTTATAAGTCTAATAATCAAAAGTAACTATTGACTGACTCTTCATCAATTTTATTGCCACCAAATGAATAAATAAGGAAATTATGAACAGGAAAGATTGATCATCCTGTTTTGAATCTCAATGTCTTCATATCTTGTTTTATCTTCAAGCAAGATTGGTAACCTTGGAATCTGACTCCTAGGCTTCAACCTGCCTTCATCAAACTTTATACTTCATCGTGTGCTTTCTAGTCATAGTTTCACGTGTTCACTTTTCCAGGATTTCATACTAATTATTACCTACTTATCATTCGTGAGTTAGCTCTGGGATCAATAATTACAGAACGGTGTATAATCAGTAACTGATGAGGTGCAATAGGATTACTATAGTGCTAAGTATCTATGACCATCAATAATTGCAAATTCAAATCAAATTATACATTGATGGGATTATGTCTATTGGATTAAGCCTATGAATAGATATTTAAAATAAAAAATATGCGCTGATTAGCATTATTTAATTAATTGTTGTTATTTTTGTATTTTTTATAGGTAGGTACTTCTTATCTTTTCAAATCCAATGAATAACATTTCATAAACAAGCGTAAATTCGTTGATTGGAGGTCTGATAGGAAAATAATTGCCTGCTGTCACAAGGTAAGTACGGAGGAGTGAGCTTCATCACGACTAGCTTCAGTAAAGATTTGGCAATCGCTGCACTCACTTCCCACAACGATCTTTTAGCAGAAATAGTTATCTTGAGTCAATTGTTTCGCGTGATGAGAGGACTTATTTGAAAACAATCGTATTCTAAATAATTCAACACTTTCAATGCTGCAGGATCAGTAAACTCGTTTTCGCAAGTAACGGGAGATCTTTTTGTCAGAAATTCGGTATTGGATTTATGATTTTGCTCGAATTTGGTAATACTAGGTAAGTATTTTATATAGCGTGAAGTCAGTATACTGTTTCAGCGTGTTGTCGAGTGAAGGCGATTGCCTTCTAGATGGCTTGTTGATGTATATTGGTCCCTACTCAACGAGGATGCAGGATGGAGATTGCACTGTCTGCCCGGCGCGTTTCCGCTCCACCGTGGGCAGGAGTGCATAGGAACTCTCTCAGCCGCTTTCCTCGGCGCGTTAGCTGCAGACCGAAGGGAGGCGGTACTTTTACCTAGAGGCTAGTTGGGGAAGACAACTCCTAGGTAAGATGGGAGTAGAGATCGGCGCCCTGAGGCGAACTGAGGTCTCCACGGTTCTTGGGGCTTCGAAATGAGACGAAGGAGCAAGAAATGAAAAAGTCCGAATTGTTGTGGTAGATTGCATCAAGGACTGTAGGATGAAGATGTACTCTCTGCCTGGTGCGTTTCCACTCTACCGTTTGCAGGAGTGCATAGGAATTCTCTCAGCCGCTTTCCTCGGCGCGTTAGCTGCAGACCGAAGGGAGGCGGTACATTTACCTAGGAGCTAGCTGGGAAAGACAACTCCTAGGTACGATGGAAAGTAGAGATTGGCGCCCTGAGGTCTCCAATGTTCTCGGGGCTTCGAAATGAGACGAAGGAGCAAGAAAGGAACAAGTCGAATTGTTGTGGTAGAATTCATCAGGAAGAAGCCCTGAGTTGTCCTTTTATATTACTGTTGTCAAGGTAAAGGGAGAGTGGAGGAGGGTGACGTCAGATGACCTGTTCTACCCCCGTGCCTCACTCTACCTGCACGATGAGTCACTCAGGGTTTCCCCTTATGTCCTTTATTGGAGAACTAAGATGTATGAGTAAATGGAACATACCATCATCCTCCACTCACGAAATAAGTGATGCTATGGTTCTCCATGTCTGTTTGTTGTCAAAATCTCGTCCTGCATAAAAATTTACGAAATCATGGTTCAATTCTAATGAAAATAAGTTTTCTCGAATTCCTAGGACGGTTCTCTATGAATTTAATTGCCATTTTTGGTTGTCTTATCGTGTAAGCATAAGCAATATGGATCTTCCTGTGAACTCATTCTATTTTTCATGATCTGATGATCTAAAATGGACTTCCACCGACATTTTCAACCTCAAAAAAAAAACTATATTATTTTTTTAAAATAAATAAATAAAGGACTGCGTGTTACACTAAAATTAGGCGGCCATCTATGCATACATGCCTACGAATAGCTGACTACTTGAAAAAGTTGTCAATTGGTCTGTTCGGAGAGGCTGTCCTGAACGGTTCGGAGGAGTCCATTCGCCTCTATCCCCTCCCCTTTTCAGTTCCAGTTTGGTTCCTGGACTGCCTCTCCGAACAGACCCAATGTCATACTGCTGCTAGCCAACATGCGGGTAAATGTAGGTATTTATGGCACCAAACCTTACAGATTCTTTTAAACAAATAACTTGGGGTCATTAATTTGTGTGGAGAAACTCGGAATTAAATCAGCAATAAACATCATCAAATGGGGAAGTATCACCTGCCTAGGGGCCTTTTCAGAGAGGCAGTCCGGAACAGTTCGGAACCAAACCGGAACTGAAAAGGGGAGGGGATAGAGGCGAATGGGCTCCTCCGAACCGTTCAGGACTGCCTCTCTGAACAGACCATAGCTGTACTTCGGCCTGACGTGCAGCGTTGCCAATTCTCTGCCATCGCCTACTACTGTAGCTCTACACATAAAGCGGACCTCCAATTCTAATAAGTACTTTGAGTTCTCTGTAAAAGTAAAACCCTATGTTATTTAAACAACTATTTAGCTAGACATGTAAGTGTACAGTAATTCATGTAGGTAAATTATCTTATAACTCAGCTGGAATTCAATGTAGGGTTTCCTACTAACATGAAAATGTTCTTAATACCTTAAGTGTATATTGTAAGTAATTTATGAACGATCCAATTTTCATGTCACTGAAACTTTTATTCGAAATAACTACTTTCACTAAACACGAAAACATGGGATCACACGTCTGATATCAAGATTTTTGAGAACTGAGCTTACTACGTCACACCGACTCCATAAAAATTGGGTATTTTTTAAAGGTTTTTAACAATATTGCTTAAGCTTCAACGAATACTCCATCTATTGCGAGCCAATACATGATCTATTAGTTTTTAAAATATTTGTATAAAATTCTATATCTTATTTATTTTATACTAAATGCTCGATGGTGGGCGGAGGCGCACGCTGGATTTTTTACTAATTGAGCCACTAATTTGATTAATAAACGCCTTATGACACCTTCAATCGTTGTTTCTTCCTTGAATAAGTCTCCATAAACTTTCTGGATTTTATACTCTGTCAACAAGTACCCACCTAGCATGCAATAGGGGTAGGGAAAAAATCAGAAACACGAAAGTTATGACTAGTATTTTCACTGTGTTCACAATTCAGAATTTATGAAAAAACTTTTTGACTGGCTAAATGGGGGGTGCGCCTGTTGTTTTTTTAAATTTTTAAAACAGCCGTTCTCTTTTTGGATGAGTAGGTCTTTTTCTATGACTTTTCAAAGTTTCGACTGTTTATGACGTCACCCTCCCGCCTGGGCGGGACCCCCCCCCCCCCACTGTGACGTCATAAACATTCGAAACTTTGAAAAATGATAGAAAAAGGTCTTCTCACGGTTGGTGTCAAAATTCTCAGAATGAGGTCTAGTGTAGATTGAAAATAAACATTGTTTGTCAAACGACTGTTCGTCAAACGACGGTTTGTCACATGACAAACAACGTTTAGTCAAGACTGTTTGTCAAAAGACTTTCGTCAAACGACGTTTTGTCAAACGACTGTTTGTCATACGACATCTTTGTCAATGCGACGTTTAGTCAAAAGACTTTCGTCAACCTTTAAACTCAACTTTGTCCTAAGCTAGCACTCAGCCTGAAAAGGCTAGTTTGCGCATGCTTAGCTGAAGAGATCCGAAAGATCGAAACGAAGAACCAAACAAAAGGATCACCACTGAAAATGGGAATTTGAAACGTTTAGACTGTATTCAGTCAGTTTTGTTTCAGTGTAGATGGGACTTAGATCAATCGTTTTCGTCATACGGTGACTCATCAGCAACGTGAAGAAGCGTTGGAACGACTTGGATTTTTGGCAAACTGCTTGTTTTAAGCTAAGAAGCTTGTTTCCTTTTTGACTAAACGTCGCATTGACAAAGATGTCGTTTGACCAACGTTGTATGACAAAACGTCGTTTGACGAAAGTCTTTTGACAAACAGTCTTGACTAAACGTTGTGTTGACGAAGTGTCGTGTGACAAACAGTCGTTTGACAAACAATGTCTTCTAAAACTCTTCGGATACAAGCTTTTTAGCTTAAAACAAGCAACAATAAACAGTTTTTCCGACCCATGCGCACACCCATTGACTTTTCTTTAGAACTGACTCAGGTTAGAGAATAGAAGGAATGAAGGGTGTTCATCGACCAGCACTCAGAACTGTTAGGGGTTCTCAGTCAGTCGCCGTTCGTTCCTTGTTCCAGGTTAGTATTTCCCTCAATTGCCGGGGCTCAAACTTTAAAAGTTGTATCCAATGTGAAATTTTCAAGGATTCTTGAAATGCATAGGCCAAGATGCCTAAGTGCATCTGCCAAGAGAATAGATAAACTAAAATATTGCTGCTGGAATCATCAAAATCAAACAATAATTGTGTAATAATAATTCAAAACCCCCATCACACAAAAAATATACGTATTACTCAATTAAATAGGATTAAATAGTGCATCCAACGACTACCATAACTTTATAATTCGTTCAGAAAATAAAGTCGAAATACATGGTCGAAAATCTACAATTTTTTCCAACTTGGGCGAAAACTGAGAATCAGTGACTTTCAAACGTCTGTAAATATAAGGCACTTGAAAAATAGTAACCTCCTAGAATGAAAGTTGTGGAGGATTCAATACTAAATTCAGGAAGCGCTTCAATTCGGCTAGCTCTTTCCCGACGCAATATTTTCAACTAAGTAGTGAATCGTTCATATACCTGGAAAACCATGTAAGTCGAGTTTATCAAATTTTACAGGGGACACTAAAAACTAAATAATACAGTTTTCATTCCACATTCAATAAGTTTTTTCGTTCCATTCCTTAAAACTGGTGGTAACAGTAGTATTTCAAAGAGCCTGAGACTAATTTCATCAAAATTTACTTCAGCGAACGAAAAAATGGACTTACATACTTTTACCCAGCCTTTGACACCCGACTTACATGGTTTTCAATATGATTTTTATGAAAATATACCCAGCTTGGGTTATTTTATTATTAGGAATATTATTCAATTTTTCTCTCCAGGTTTCAAGGTTACACAAAATACCCAAATCGATGCAAAAGGAAAATATTTAAATGAAAATTCATAGGCGTTGAATAATACACCGTCCAACTTTGTATTTGGCTCCTTGAGTCAAAATGAGAGTCTTCAGTCTTGATATTACTAGAGTTGAGCAATAAATTATTCAATATACTAACAATTCCTCAATTACCATTTCTTAAATTACGACCATTACTTATAGGAACACTTTACCTATCACAACCGTAACTAGGTAGGTATGCATTGAATTTAAGTGTTAGGTAACTAGGTAATTTTGTTGCATTAAAACAAGGGATGAGTTAGGTATGGGTTAGAGATGAACTGTACATGGGTTGAGGATGGGTTAGGGGTTGGGATAGGTCAAGGCTGGGTTGGGGATGAGCTGTGGATGGGATAGGGGTTAGGGATAGGTTCGAGATAAGCTAGGGATGGGCTGGGTATAAGTTAGGGGTTGGGATAGGTCAGGGCTGGGTTGGGGATGAGCTTGGGATGGGTTAGGGGTTGGAGAGAGGGCTGGGTTGGGTTAGAGATGGACTAGGGATGGGTTGAGGATGGGTTAGGAATGGGATAGGGGTTAGGGATAGGTTGGAGATGAGTTAGGGAATAAGCTGTGGATGGGTTGGATATGGGTAAGGGATTAGGGATGGGATATTGGTTAGGGATAGGTTCGAGATAAG
This sequence comes from Apolygus lucorum, assembly GCA_009739505.2. Classification (NCBI taxonomy): domain Eukaryota; kingdom Metazoa; phylum Arthropoda; class Insecta; order Hemiptera; family Miridae; genus Apolygus; species Apolygus lucorum. The sequence goes on from CM019182.2 coordinate 44,838,746, forward strand.
CTAGGGATGGGCTGGGTATAAGTTAGGGGTTGGGATAGGTCAGGGCTGGGTTGGGGATGAGCTGTGGATGGGTTGGATATGGGTAAGGGGTTAGGGATGGGATAGGGGTTAGGGATAGGTTCGAGATAAGCTAGGGATGGGCTGGGTATAAGTTAGGGGTTGGGATAGGTCAGGGCTGGGTTGGGGATGAGCTGTGGATGGGTTGGATATGGGTAAGGGGTTAGGGATGGGATAGGGGTTAGGGATAGGTTCGAGATAAGCTAGGGATGGGCTGGGTATAAGTTAGGGGTTGGGATAGGTCAGGGCTGGGTTGGGGATGAGCTGTGGATGGTTTGGATATGGGTAAGGGGTTAGGGATGGGATAGGGGTTAGGGATAGGTTCGAGATAAGCTAGGGATGGGCTGGGTATAAGTTAGGGGTTGGGATAGGTCAGGGCTGGGTTGGGGATGAGCTGTGGATGGGTTGGATATGGGTAAGGGGTTAGGGATGGGATAGGGGTTAGGGATAGGTTCGAGATAAGCTAGGGATGGGCTGGGTATAAGTTAGGGGTTGGGATAGGTCAGGGCTGGGTTGGGGATGAGCTGTGGATGGGTTGGATATGGGTAAGGGGTTAGGGATGGAATAGGGGTTAGGGATAGGTTCGAGATAAGCTAGGGATGGGCTGGGTATAAGTTAGGGGTTGGGATAGGTCAGGGCTGGGTTGGGGATGAGCTTGGGATGGGTTAGGGGTTGGAGAGAGGTCAGGGCTGGGTTGGGTTAGAGATGGACTAGGGATGGGTTAGGAATGGGATAGGGGTTAGGGATAGGTTGGAGATGAGTTAGGGAATAAGCTTTGGATGGGTTGGATATGGGTAAGGGGTTAGGGATGGAATAGGGGTTAGGGATAGGTTCGAGATAAGCTAGGGATGGGCTGGGTATAAGTTAGGGGTTGGGATAGGTCAGGGCTGGGTTGGGGATGAGCTGTGGATGGGTTGGATATGGGTAAGGGGTTAGGGATGGGATAGGGGTTAGGGATAGGTTCGAGATAAGCTAGGGATGGGCTGGGTATAAGTTAGGGGTTGGGATAGGTCAGGGCTGGGTTGGGGATGAGCTGTGGATGGGTTGGATATGGGTAAGGGGTTAGGGATGGAATAGGGGTTAGGGATAGGTTCGAGATAAGCTAGGGATGGGCTGGGTATAAGTTAGGGGTTGGGATAGGTCAGGGCTGGGTTGGGGATGAGCTGTGGATGGGTTGGATATGGGTAAGGGGTTAGGGATGGGATAGGGGTTAGGGATAGGTTCGAGATAAGCTAGGGATGGGCTGGGTATAAGTTAGGGGTTGGGATAGGTCAGGGCTGGGTTGGGGATGAGCTGTGGATGGGTTGGATATGGGTAAGGGGTTAGGGATGGGATAGGGGTTAGGGATAGGTTCGAGATAAGCTAGGGATGGGCTGGGTATAAGTTAGGGGTTGGGATAGGTCAGGGCTGGGTTGGGGATGAGCTTGGGATGGGTTAGGGGTTGGAGAGAGGTCAGGGCTGGGTTGGGTTAGAGATGGACTATTGATGGGTTGAGGATGGGTTAGGAATGGGATAGGGGTTAGGGATAGGTTGGAGATGAGTTAGGGAATAAGCTTTGGATGGGTTGGATATGGGTAAGGGGTTAGGGATGGAATAGGGGTTAGGGATAGGTTCGAGATAAGCTAGGGATGGGTTAGGGATGGGCTGGGTATAAGTTAGGGGTTGGGATAGGTCAGGGCTGGGTTGGGGATGAGCTTGGGATGGGTTAGGGGTTGGAGAGAGGTCAGGGCTGGGTTGGGTTAGAGATGGACTAGGGATGGGTTGAGGATGGGTTAGGAATGGGATAGGGGTTAGGGATAGGTTGGAGATGAGTTAGGGAATAAGCTGTGGATGGGTTGGATATGGGTAAGGGGGTTAGGGATGGAATAGGGGTTAGGGATAGGTTCGAGATAAGCTAGGGATGGGCTGGGTATAAGTTAGGGGTTGGGATAGGTCAGGGCTGGGTTGGGGATGAGCTGTGGATGGGTTGGATATGGGTATGGGGTTAGGGATGGGATAGGGGTTTTAGGGATAGGTTCGAGATAAGCTAGGGATGGGCTGGGTATAAGTTAGGGGTTGGGATAGGTCAGGGCTGGGTTGGGGATGAGCTGTGGATGGGTTGGATATGGGTAAGGGGTTAGGGATGGGATAGGGGTTAGGGATAGGTTCGAGATAAGCTAGGGATGGGCTGGGTATAAGTTAGGGGTTGGGATAGGTCAGGGCTGGGTTGGGGATGAGCTTGGGATGGGTTAGGGGTTGGAGAGAGGTCAGGGCTGGGTTGGGTTAGAGATGGACTAGGGATGGGTTGAGGATGGGTTAGGAATGGGATAGGGGTTAGGGATAGGTTGGAGATGAGTTAGGGAATAAGCTGTGGATGGGTTGGATATGGGTAAGGGGTTAGGGATAGGTCAGAGCTGGATTTACTTAATTATTATTTCTTGTATCATTAATTTTATAGGGTTTCCTGTAAAACATAAGCAGACCAATAGCACACTACTAATCTCTTTTTGTTCTTTCTAACATCAGCATTACAGCTACGTCAAACAGCCAACACTGTTCAATTCATCAATCAATTCATCTAAAATTATCCTCCTAAATAATGTAAAAAAAAATTTAGAAACAATGCGGAATAACACTTAGGTAGGTCGTGATCTTAAGGTTGGCCACAGTATGGAAAATCACGGGTCTGCAGAACACAAGGCGTGGAATTTATTGCTGAAATTGAGACTTATAAAAAGGTTTCTATTTATGATCACTTTCTCCGAACTCCATATAATATATGGAATCATCATGATGATTTTGTAAACTTTTACGTGAAAAAAATGGAAAAAAATGACTACCTTTGATGGAAACTTGCCACCAGCGTGAGATGCTCACTTTTATGAAGGCATACACAGGACTTACATGGTTTTTCGGCGAAAAAATAGGTAACCGACTTACACGTTTTTTCTATGCCTTCTGGGTAAAAAACTATTCTTCAGATTGGAAAACGGCTTCTCTAAATGGATCAAACGACCCTAATTTACCTAGAGAGCTCAAAACCTTATTTTCGAAAAAAAACCCGACTTACATGGTTTTCCAGGTATATGAACGGAATACTTTCTACACACCGACCAAGCATCTTACTGCAAAGCACTGCGCATAGTTTACTGTCGTCTCGCTCAATCTTCCCTACTGTAGCATTTCCAAGTCAAATGAAAGATTTTTCCAACCAAATTGAAGATTATTTCCGAACCGAATAACACATTTGTAGAGAGTTGACACAATTTCAGTGTGAACATTAACTAATGTTTCTATCGGTGATCGTTGTTTGGTACCAAAGACGGGGATTCAAATGAAATTATTGAAAACCAATTATCCAAGCTACAAACTAATTTATTGTTAAGTTGAATTTTAAGAAAAAAAGATTACATGAATAAGGAGCTCCTTCCTAAGGTATTAAAATTAAATGATCGTTTCTTAAAGATAAAATGCTTAGAAATTAAAATTATTCCCCGGAAATTGTTATTAGAAGCTTCAATAGGTTTGGAAGAGTTGAGAAAGGAAAATAAAATACATTTTGAAGGTCTTTTTTCTTAGTTATATGTGTTGGGTGAGATGGTTTTTTGAAATTCAATGTAAAAGATGGTGGTTGGTGCTATTGATGGAGAACCAGTGATCTATACAGAAGGGTGATCTATACAGAAAACACAAACGGTGGATACAGCTTTCGTACAAGTACGCAACCACGAGAGACATTTTATGTCTTTGCGCCCCCTTTCCCCTTCATATAAAACCCCGTATTGTACTTTCGTTTGTGGAAATTTGATTGTGCTCGTTGATGGTTGCGATGTAATGTACGTAAACATTCATTTAAACCCGCCCTCTCAAATTTCAGGTTCCTGCGTTCAACAGGAGAGGAAATGGCCTTGGAGCTCACTCAGCTGATCAGTGACCACTCAGGCGCCTTCAGCATTCTCCATTGACCCTGCCTCTCAAATTTCAGCTTCCTGCGTTCAACAGGAGAGGAAATGGCCTTGGAGCTCACTCAGCTGATCAGTGACCACTCAGGCACCTTCAGCATTCTCCATTGACCCTGCCTCTCAAATTTCAGGTTCCTGCGTTCAATAGGAGAGGAAATGGCCTTGGAGCTCACTCAGCTGATCAGTGACCACTCAGGCAGCTTCAGCATTCTCCATTGACCCTGCCTCTCAAATTTCAGCTTCCTGCGTTCAACAGGAGAGAAAATGGCCTTGGAGCTCACTCAGCTGATCAGTGACCACTCAGGCGCCTTCAGCATTCTCCATTGACCCTGCCTCTCAAATTTCAGGTTCCTGCGTTCAACAGGAGAGGAAATGGCCTTGGAGCTCACTCAGCTGATCAGTGACCACTCAGGCGCCTTCAGCATTCTCCATTGACCCTGCCTCTCAAATTTCAGCTTCCTGCGTTCAACAGGAGAGGAAATGGCCTTGGAGCTCACTCAGCTGATCAGTGACCACTCAGGCGCCTTCAGCATTCTCCATTGACCCGCCCTCTCAAATTTCAGCTTCCTGCGTTCAACAGGAGAGAAAATGGCCTTGGAGCTCACTCCGCTGATCAGTGATCACTCAGGCGCCTTCAGCATTCTCCATTGACCGGCCCCCTCAAATTTCAGGTTCCTGCGTTCAACAGGAGTGAAAATAGCCTTGGAGCTCACTCAGCTGAAACCCCTTCATATTTCCCCTTCGCGTAACGCTCCCCGCGTGACGATTTTTCATTTATGTGCCATAGTAAAAGGAAATCTCTGACCGTATCGACAGGATGCCGGTAAGCACGCAAAGAGAAGCGTCGATGTGCTGAGGAATGAGCTGCTGCTGCTGCATACAAGGGCGAAAATGACGAGATGACAAAATTAGGAGATGTCGAGATGAATAGCGAGATGAGATGACGATGTGACAGCGAGATGTTGAAATGATCAGTGAGATGTCGAAATGGTGCTTCCAAGGGATCTGGAATGAGATTAATGAGTTTTGATGAATATGGAGAGGCGCTACTCACGTCGATATGGTATGTTGAGGTGTGAAAGAGAGAAGAGAAACCGATGCAGATGCTGATGACTGGTGCGGTGTAGAGAAAAATAGCCCTTTTTTCTGGATGCTGATGACCATTAATAATTAGGGAGCTTTAAAGACGAAGAGCGTTGGTGAACTGATTCGGGGGTTGAGACGAGGTGTCGACTTCACAGTGAGGAGTAGGGGAAGAGAAGATTCGACGAGAGCGAGAGAGACAGAGATAAAGGACACAACGAGAGCGAAACAGGAGCCTGGCGTTAACAATCGTCGCCCTTCAAAACTCAGTACCTACCGTTTCTAATTTGAAGTTCTGTAATGAAAGAATCCAAGAATTCCTTCTGTATGACTATTCCGTCTTTATGCGCTTCCCTTATTAACGCGAATCCTTTATTAACGCGAATCCCTTCTTAATGCGCATCCCTTCTTAATGCGCTCTTTTAAATGCCTGAAGGTTGAGAACTATCGATGAATTGTTCTTATTTTCTCTTTTAACGAATTTAATGACTAGTTGGTGCAAAATTTACATTCCTTGGTTTAGAAAATCTTGAATTTGACTTGGAAATGTTGTGTTGTCTTCGAATAAGGGGTAGTACCTATAAAATTCCCTTTGCCTGAAGAATAACTCTCAAGAAAATTTTGCTTCCTCACTACCGAAGGTAGGGAAGCTTTGTATTCGTGAAAGAAGTGAAAAAAAAAAATGTCCTCCAAAATCAAAATTTCCACTTGCTTTTTGCGTTTTAGAGCTTCCCGAACAATTTTGGTTCCGTGTCTGTCTGTCTGTCGGTCTGTCTGTCTGTCGGTCTGTCTGTGGTCAATCCTTGTCCCGGGCAAAACTATACTAACCTGTGGTCCGATTTTGATGAAATTTTCAGGGATTGTGCGGGTTAGGTCCTAGACGGTCCCCTATAAATTTCAGCACCTTCGGATCAGCTGAGTGAGCTCCAAGGCCATTTTCTCTCCTGTTGAACGCAGGAAGCTGAAATTTGAGAGGCAGGGTCAATGGAGAATGCTGAAGGTGCCTGAGTGGTCACTGATCAGCTGAGTGAGCTCCAAGGCCATTTCCTCTCCTGTTGAACGCAGGAACCTGAAATTTGAGAGGGCGGGTCAATGGAGAATGCTGAAGGTGCCTGTGTGGTCACTGATCAGCTGAGTGAGCTCCAAGGCCATTTCCTCTCCTGTTTTTCGCCAACTGATTCTATACGTCCATGTTACAATGAGTGAGGAAGCTATACTGCCCACCCAACTTGGCAGACGTTTTTACGATACGGCTCGTCCCAAAGAAGACATAATAAGGAGCTGATATAGGACAGCTTTTTTATTATTTGCGGCTTCTTCCGCTGAACGCGCTCCATAAATAACAATTAGGCTTTTTTTATCCAAAGTGTTTTCCGCAGCACGATTTGACAACTCGTTTTCCAAATTCCTCATCATGTTGACCCAGGTAATACAAAACAGTTAATCAAAATTACTTATTGTATACAGCCTGAACTCTCCTGATGTGTCAATGGCAAAAACTTAACAAGTTGTACCTAAATTTGAAATGTGAGAGGATTTTAGAAATTAGTGCACGGACCTTGGGAATTGGAAAACTGAAATATTGCCGCCGGAATCATCAAAATCGAACAATAATTGCTAGAGAAAAATGGAAAAAGCTACTGAATAAACGGGTTTTTCCATATTTCTCTGGCAATTATTGTTCAATTTTGATGATTCCAGCGGCAATATTTCAGTTTTTCAATTCTCAAGGGTCGTGCACTAGTGAATTTCTAAAATCCTTTAAAATTTCCATTTTAGGCACAACTTTTTGCCCCTTCGATTTGGCGAAATACTGACCCGGAACGAGGATCGAACGTCGACCGACTGAGACCCCCTTCATTAGTCAAATCTACAAATAATTTCCAATAAAAAAAGTCTATTACCAATTTTGTTTCAAAGCCTTATTATTTCCTCGTTTTTTTCAATTTTGAGATTTTTTCGTGTTTTTGAACATACATTACTGAAATTATCATAAATACCTACCTTAATTTACCGTGTATATGTAAAAATAAGGGCAAGTTAAATTTCCCACCTCCCTAATGCCAACAAAAATCAGTCTGGTGAATAAAAAAAACGCTCTAAGTAAAAAATTTGATAATTTTCTAAATTTTAATTTTTTTTACCCGTTTCTAAGCTTTTATTACATAGTGTTTTTGAGGGACACTGCAGGAAAAACTTCCTCAAAATCTCCCTTTTTAAGGGGAAATAATTTTCTTTTAAATTTCTGATTTCCCTCGTTATGAAGGCACCCACAAGTCTCGAACGGCTGAGTTACTCATCGCCCTGCTCATTCCTGTCTCGTTTCCCTAAATTATCGCACTCGACTCCCATCAATGAAATTACCTCCGTGGAAGAAGGGAGGGGGGTAGAAGAGGAAGGTGGTGTCACCAAAACCGTCTACGGGGTTCACTAAACGCTGCGTGAGGCCTGCGAGGGGAAGCAGACGCAAATAGACAGCACTCGACAGTCGAGTTCAACTCGCACGGCCAAGGGCTTCCCGACGACGAGCTTCCGACTCCGACACGCGGAATTTCCTGTTTTCACCTCCAAAATCGGCAGGCAACTCATCTACATTAATAGTAAGTACACTTCAGATATTTTTGTCTTTTTCTTCAATTTTTGCATCGATCTATGTTTTCATGTTCGCTTTCTTGTCTCCAAACCCTTCTAATAAACAGGGTGTCTACAAAACAAGTCTCATTCCTTCAAGAGGTCTATTCTACATCTAATTTGCAACAATAAATGTCTCATAGCAATTTTTTAGAGGCTTCTTTTCCGAGTTATTCAAATTTTAAAATTGTTTGTGATCTTGACCTTGTCATTAAATTGGTAATAACTTCTTTAATTGGCTGTGATAATTACAATTTGAGGATACCGTTGGAAAAAGCGTTAAATTCCTTATCTCCCTAATACCAAATTAAATGTTTTCAGTTGAATTTTACGGAGAATAAAGCAACTTAAAAAGTGAACTTGGTAACTTTTTGAAAATGAGGAATTTCACCATGTCGGAATATCCTATTTTTGACCCCAAAATCAAACGGCAAACTTTCAGCCCGTACTTCCTAATTTACGAATAAACAAAACAGTGTAGAAAATATGAACGTTTAAAAAAACCAGGAGAATGACGTCATCCTGGAATAGTTCATTTACAGCTGCTTGAAGCGCTGAGATCGAGAAATCTATAGTCCCCCAGATCCAACATTTCACAAAACCAGTAAAGATGGAAATCGAAAAACTGAAGAAAAAAATAGAAAAAGCAAGACGGAGAAAATTAGGTTTCCCCTGTTTTTGTTTGATAACTTTCCTCTTAACACGTTCAGACCGGCTGCTTCCACCCTGGATCCACGCGAAACCTTCGCCTGGTTCGGCTGCTTCTACGGTGGATCCATGAACTCATGATTCGGTGGATCCATGAACATTTTTCGAAACGCTCTGGATAGTTCATTTTTCCCCCAACAGGGCTCTTTTTGGTCTCAATCGCTTCGGAATGAACCCACCTTACCGTCCCAACCTTTCGGTTTCGGATATCAGTGCATGTTATCACGCAAAATGCCGGCTTCTCATCAGTGCGACTGTTTTGCTGTGAAGTTCCAAAATTTTCCTAGGTCCTGGGGACAATCTGGGTTTTGAGCCCCGGTCTGAAGGTGTTAAGGTGCCCGTCCACTAGGTCGACAGCGCGGCCAAAAAAAAATTTCTAGAAATATAATGGGAAATGAATGGCAGCCCGTCCACTGGGTCAATGGTCGACGTCGGTCATTTTTGTCAGTGTTCTGCTTTTGTATTCGAGGCTTAATCAATGTGTGAAGCTCGAAAAACTTCCCCCTCGACATTCTCAAATACTTTATAAATTTTGCTCGTCTCTTAGCAAATCTTGGAACAGGTGACTGTGCTCCCCCAGGTTCATCCTCTTTATTGGATGGACCCAAAATCTTCTCCTTTTCTCACCGATTTGGTCCTCTTCTTCTGCTTCCAAATCTGCAACTAAAATGAACATTTCTTCGTCGTCCGATGAAAACATAATATCTATGCCCGACATTTTCCTGAGAAGGCACCTTCACTCGACGCGGAACTGGCAAAACGGCGGGTCGAAAAATTTTATCCGCTCCGTGGACGGAGCTCAAGAAGTTCGCGTCGCGCCGGGCTGTCAACCTAGTGGACGGCCAGCTTTAGATAACACGATTTTGTCGTACCAACGGGCAACACTGGGAGGAGACGACGATCCGAATAGCCCAATCAGCGAGCGTACCTGCTTCACGTTGAAGAGGTCCGTTTTCCCTGTTATTTTTTGAAATCATAAATTTCTATCGTCTCCAAAAAATAACAGGAGACTTATTTTCCGAAATTAACCCGATTTTCATCTATCCCACACCATTAGGTAACTATTCAGGAAAAATGCGAACAGAATTCGTTGAAATTCCTCATTTCCGGGGTCTACACCACCGCCGCTCCACCCGAGCACTCTCCCCGCAAAACCGTCGATTTTGTTGAAAAAAAGGCGCGTTTTTCAGCGTTTAAACAGAAAATTCTCCCTTGAAATCGGTTGTAGACTATTTTTTTTACTGTACCGTTGGAAAGCAGAGATTCTTGCGGAGTTTTTAGGCTTTCCGGCGATCTGGAATCATTTGGAAATTAAGTGCGTTGAAAAATGGAAAGTTTTCGAAAAGTTACTAAGTTCACTTTTTAAATTGCTTAAATCCCCGTAAAATTCAACTGAAAACATTTTATTTGGTATCAGGGAGGTAGGGAATTTGAAGCTCTTTCCAACGGTATCCTCAGATCGTAATTATCACAGCAAATTAAAGGAGTTATTACCAACTTAATGACATAAGGTCAAAATCACAAGAAATAAACTTTAAAATTGGAATAACTCGGAAAATAAGCCTCTAAAAAAATTGCTAAGAGACTTTTTTTGTTGCAAATTAGTTGTAGAATAGACCTCTTGGAGGAATGAGACTTGTTTTGTAGACACCCTGTACATCAAGTAGGCTAACATCGACAATAATTATCATTTTCACAAGAAGCAAAATAACCGTGAAAACAGCAAAACGTTTATACAACGTTTTGCTAATATAGCGTTTTGATAATAATATTAAATCACCATTAAATTGTCTTCCATGTAGAAAACCACTACTCTGCCTAGACTATAGGTCTGCCACAGAAACTTTGCATCCCTTTGGCGCATTCTTCTGGAGAACATAGAACTACTTATCTCTTATCATCAAGCAGATTCCCGCGCCTACGATAATGTTTCGGGAATTTCTCCCCTAAAAAGGGACTTGATTTCCCTCCAATTGCAACTTGAAATTCGCGGATTTCCGAAATTGAAATTTCGTGGCACTACACGAACATAAAATTTGTCACAGCTCCAATTTTTGTGTCAAGGTTTGTTTCACCATGGAAGGTTGACTCGATCGTTATAGTTCGCGGATCCGCCACCTAGGGATGCAAAGTTTCAGTGGTAGACCTATAGACACTCTGTCATCCATAGGGTGTCCCACGTTAAGGACCACTGTTATGTCAGCGTGTTGTCGAGTGAAGGCGATGGTCTTCTCGATGGCTTGAGGTTTTCTATTGGACCCTACTCAACAAGGATGCAAGATGGAGATGCACTTTCTGCCCAGGGCGTTTCCGCTCCACCATTTGCAGGAGTGCATGAAGGTTTAGCTCAGCCGCGTTCCTTGGCGCGATAGCCGCAGTCCGGAGGGATGCGGTACATTTACCTAGTGGCTAGTTGGGGAAGACAACACCTAGGTAAGATGGGAGCAGAGGCCGGCGCAATGAGCTACCAATACCTCCAAGGAACTTGGGCCTCCAAGATGTGACGAAGGAGAGCGAGAAATAATCAAGTCGAATTGTTGTAGACGAATGCATGAAGGTGAAGCCCTGAGTCCTCCTTTTATAGTACTGTAACAAGGTAAAGGGAGAGCAGAGGAGGGTGACGTAAGATGACGTGTTCTACCCCCGTACCTTACTCTACCTACCTGCACGATGAGTCACTCAGGGGTTCCCTTTGAGTCCTTTATTGGAGAACTAACATATACGAGTAAATTACAACCGCAAAACTTCAGGAGTCGATTCTACAACTAATTTAAGTAAGAAAATGTCTTTTAGTAATTTTGTTTTCACTCCTTGTTTTTCCAAGTTTTTTTTTCAATTTCAAGATTTTTTTTTGTTTTCGACCTTATATCACTAAAATTACCATAACTAGGACTTGGCCGAGTAAAGTTTACTCGGACTTTACTCAGCACCGTTGGAGAGGGCGTCATATTTGTGGGGGCGTCATATTGGTGTCACAAAACCATTTGTGGAGTCCTGATTGGTGAAAAATAACTCGAATAGTAATTTCCTTTTTTTCGTTGTTGAGATTTTGCTTCCGCATGGTTTTTTTCGTAACTCAACACCAAAAACTGCGCATAAATCTCAGCTTACCAATGGTATAATCAACAAATTGTTAACAATCAAATTTAGAGGAGAAATTTTTCTTTAAACAACAAAAAACGTCAATTTGTTCAAATGAAATCGACGTATTGACTTGTCAATTTCATTTTCAAAGCACATTCAAAAACAAGAAAAAAATCTTAAAATTGAAAAATAAGGGGTTACAACAGAGTAGCTAAGAGACGTTTTCTTCCTTAAGTTAGCTGTAGGTAGACTCGACTTGCTACGTTTTGGGGTCCTCTTCATGGGACCTGTATGTGCTCTACACAACTACTGAACCTCTAAGTATTTGGAAAATTTAAGCGTTAGACAAAATACACGTAGGTAACGCAAATATGAGGGATACATTTAAGATGGGGCCAGACAGTGCTCAGATTATAAGTAAAAATGCATGAATTGCAGCTACAAAAAAAATAATGAGAAAAACTATAATTACTACTTTATTACAATTTAGGATCAAAAGCTGAATCCCCTCTCTCCTCCTTCTTTCCTTCATAATTTTCCCTCCTCATCATCACATCTTTCTCGGTCAATTTTTGGCTAACTTCTATGAGGTTTGCGGCATTTTGTCAATTTTGGTTTATTATTTTCATTATAGAATCCTAGGATCGAAGCAAGAAAAAAAATGTAACTCCAACCTCCCTCGAAATTTGATGGTTACAAGGTTGAGTGGTTTTCAAAGTAGGTAGAATCCACAAATTTGGCATGTGGATTCCATTTGGGGTCTAGTTGTGCAAAAGCTTATGGTGTCGGTCACTTCAGTAATTCTCAAACGCAAAACTCTCGATACACAGTAATTTTTTTTCTCACCAATTTTGGACTTTAATAAATCTTGAAATTGGAGAGTGTGAGTCGCAAAATACTGTTCACTGTCGGAAATAGGCCTAATAAGCTGCCTCTCTCGCAGACTTGCCATCCCCTCTAGCCTTAAGGTATCGTCATTGTTATGTTTGCGAGTCGTCAAGTGAAGGAGATGACCTTCTCGATGCGGCGTTTGTGTTTTCTTTAACCCCTACTCAACGACGAGAGAAAAGTCCTAACTGCAGCACTGTCGCACCGGCGGCTTATTAGCCAGACCGACGTGCGCAGTGCTGGGAGTTCAGGCTAGAGCGACAGCCCCGGCGTTTCATAGAAACCTACCGACGGGATGCGGGAGATTTACCTATTGAGCCTAATACTTCGAGGAGATCCCTTGATGAAGGAGAAGGTAGAGAGCGAAATGAACAAGACGAAAGACTGGACTAGAAGGCATACTGGAGCATCCCTGAGTGAGCTTATATACAAGGTGAAACTAGTTGAGGGAGAGAGAGGTGGAAGGGTGACGTCATGTTGACGTGCTCTCCCCATACCTCGTCCCTCCCTTGCGGGTGGTGGCTAACTAAGGGATCCTCTTGTACTTCTTTATTTAAGAACTAATTATAATGTTTGAATGTGGGTCATAACAGTCATAATACGCCTTATTCTCAATAAATAATCCGTTTCTCACCTTTAAACTCCAATTTCGAAATTCCAGCAACGTAGTGAACAACTAGATAGATTTCTGCGTCGAACAGAAAAGAACCACGCAAATCGGTTTAAAACTGATTGGTAAAATCGATTGGTGGGTGGGTCCGGGACCGGCTGGACTGTCCCTTACATTTTTCATTATAAATTTATTTTTAGGAACTAATATTTTGTTGATTGTTGACGCATTTATACCTGTATTAAGGGTAAACAAATAAATAAAGTTATTATTATTATTATAACTAAAGCCTGGGCAGAGTACACTAGATTTTATCACACACACACACACAGACATACACTCAAGGTTTTTTGCGTGGATTCGGATTCAGAATGGTCAAGAACGGATTTTTACGTGTTTTTTTCACCATTGAGTGTTGTCCTGTATCATGCCAGATTAATCGCAAAAGGACACCCAAGATGAGGGACGTCCAAAAAACTGATTCATCGACTTCGGTTCCCCCTTGGCAGAGGTAGAATACGTATAACCTGTACTAGAACACAGTTTTTCATTGTCGAATCTGTACGATAATTATAAGCACACACAAATGCCTGCGTGATTTTAAGACATGATTGTGATTTCGAATAGGTATTTAGTTGATGAGAAGCGGAATCAAGACTTGAAAGGGAATGATACGGCAAACGCCGGTGGTGAGACAGGCGTCGTCGAGAGATGGGATCGCCTGCGGATGCTGCTCCTGCTGCACTTGTCTCCACCTCAGCTTCCTTCAGACCACTCCTGGCATCCTCAAGATCGTACAAATGGTGAGCAGAGTCCCTCAGCTCGACCTCGTAGTAGCTCTCAGAGCAATTGAAGACTAACTACAAAATGTATCGGTCCATTTTCGAAATAGCTAACTACGATTCAGATTTTTTTGTCTCAATTTTCCCTCAAAGACAGACAGGGCAAACCATAAAAACTATATAAATAAAAATGTTAATAGGAAAGATGAGAATTGGAGAGAGGGTTGAAGGGAAGTGCTCCAATAGAACGACCACCAGTTCAGGTATGAGTCATGGTACCACGGAGAACACAATGTGTGTGTATGTTTGTGTCATGTCATGGCTGACATAAGAAGACTGGCGAGAACCTCTTTTGCGCATGCGCAACTGATAACATATCATTTCCCCCCTAAGAATAGAGTTACAATATTTTAAACAAAATAAAATTTTAAAATTTCAAATTTTAATTGTAATTTGAGGGAGAGTAACGATTGGGAGCGCGGCGCTTAGAAGCTGAACGTAATCCTGGTTTGCCTCGTGGCTGTGGTGGAAGTAACCCCTGTTCCAGAGATATAGGACTGGTCCTTTCTTCAACCCCGGACGGCTCCTGAAGACAACCCGAGTCATCTGAAGACGTTTCAGGATACCACAACCTGGCAGGCGGGTGATCTGACTCAAGCAGATCACTTTTTCGAAACTGATTCAAATGGACCTTTCTGACAACTGATAACATATCAATTAGTTCATTCTTGACCGACTTCAAATCCGCCGAAGGCGCGAAGGAGGAGTGTCATCAATTCGGTGTGCCTTAGGACGACGATTTTATTAAATGTCTGAACGGCTCGCGCTCCTTTATTCACGTACGAATCTGCCGGATTCGTTGGTGTTTTTGGGATTATTGGTCCGTATTCTTGTAATTTCCCCTGTAACTTTCTAATGAGTCATTGACGGACCATTTGTGTGTATTTGAGTTAAATAACTACGAGTAATTAATGGTCCAGAGACTCAAGAGGGCTGCATCCTACGTCATGATGCAGTAGCCAAGCAGAAAGCAGGTGCTGTTGTCATCTAGCGCCTGGGATGTTGAAAGGGAAAGATTGTACCGCATGCCGAGTGACCAGGGCAAGGAGCTCGATATCGTTGTCATCAAGGATAACAGTTCTTCCATTATCCTGGATGTCCAAGTTGGCAATGGCTGCTTGGACATGGAGCAGACTGGTGGGCTAAGATGAGAAAGTATGACGGAAATGATTTGTGGCAATCAGTGTTGGAGCAAAAAGGAGTGGCATCCAACTACATCAGGATCATGGGTGCAACCTTATCATGGCGCAGGGTGTGGAGTGGAAAAAGTGCCACGGAGTTACTCGAGTTGGCATCTCGGCGGGCGTGTTCCATGCTACCACCACCCTCATCCTGCTCGACACATACCTGAACTGGTGGTAGTTTTGTTCTTCCCTTCATCCCTCTCTCCCACACCACTTCCTTCCCTATTCCCATTCCTAAGAGTGGCGTTGTGTGAGACCTGGCTGTCCTCCCCATTTTACTAAATTTTATTAATTTATTTCCTTCTTCAATATGGTGTGCCCCCTCCGTCGTTGAAGGGAGAATATTTTTAAGAAAATATTAATCCGGAAAATTGAGACTGAGTTATAGTAACATCATTGATAATTATCAATTATAACAACTATAACAAATATTGATAACAACTAATTATAATTAGTTGTTACGTTTAGAGTAACGCTGTCTTGCACAACACTCAAATGCATTTCCAAGATGATTTGATGAAAAACGTCACACACAAAATTACTTTGTTGTCTCAACTGGCTGAGCACCCCAGAAGTCATACTTTTAAACAGACGCCTGTTGTGATACCCTGATGGCCAAAATTCTCAAGCGGATTACTTTGGAGGTCAATGCAGGGCATTGCCTACTCGATGTGCAAACCAGCTGGGATAAGCTTTGCCCAAATAGGCTGGTATATGAACAAACGTCTAAGCCGCACGGGCAGCAGTAGTTCATGTATCCACCACTTGGACGCCTATGGTTACCATTAGGACAATATAAAGTTACATTTAGGAGAATTACCCCCAATGCGGAGGGGGGGGGGGGATGTCTACTCAAACTCTGCCGTTTATAAGTAACACCACAAAATTCACATCAAAATTCAGTCATTGTTTGCTTAAGTATCAACATCATTTGGAAAGATGCGACTAGAAACGAATGACAACGAAAGGACAGATGAGATGAGCTCATGTATCTGATAAAGCTTCAGATAATGCGAAGCAGCTGATTAATGGGAAATAACGCTTTACTACCCCTAGCGGAGGATAGATGAACTAATGCTGCCTATGTAGTTTAGGCGTTCGTGGTATCTGACCTGTAATCCATAATTATGATTGATAACTGTGTAACCATCAGTAACCAAAAAAAATCTGTTTCTCCATTCCTATTCACAGGTTTTAGGAGGCTTGTGTCAGAGTATGCTCATCAATTTCGGCACTAGTCAAGCTTCAGTCGTCGGGATGTCGTACATTTCCCTTTTAACGACCAACTCAGCCTGCGCCTCCACCGTCACGCTTCTCCTCATCTGCTACATCGTGTCGCAGAATTCTTTCAGTTTAGTCAGATCATCGTTCTTCGTAAGTTCTTATTGTTGCATGAACAGGAAATATCCTTTGTGTGAAGGCATTCTTTCAAGAAGTTTTAAACCAAGAACCAGGAGTAAATCAAGGAAAAAGACGAACTATGAAAGAGATATTTTATTAGAGGAACTTCATGAACTAAATTAAAAAGATGTCCTCTCACACAATGGTGAGAGGTGATGCAGTGCTGCCAATATTGCATTAAATTCAGATACTAAGAACTATAGAATTGAGAATTCTACATTCTTCGTTTGAATACAGCAGTAGGAAAAACAAGACAGTTTTCAGTGAGTCTAGTTTGGCAGCAGATGTCAGACCAGATCAGTTTCACAAATATCTATTATTTTATTAAGGAGAGCCGATCCAAACAGGAGTACGCAACCCCTTCTATCTGCAAGCAGATAGATGAACCACAAACAACCCTAGGGGTAATCGAGGGAGTGAAAGGTACTCACCACCCGGGAGCCCCAGGAGAGCTGGTCATAGCCGTCAGCTCCCCTGGGTACCTGTTTGTTAGAAACACCACAAGGTAGGCCGAACTTTCTAGCCAAAGTTCCACCAACAAGACAGGTTGGTACCCGAGTTCATAGCAGAACTCACAAGCCGAGAGACATTCTTAAGGGGCCAGCCCTTGAGGATGCCATCTCTCCCTTGAAGCCTTCCGGGTCCGAGACCAAGAAGTAGGGTATGCTCAGTTTCACAGCTGGAAATATCCAGTAGGTAACTAGTGTTGAGCAGATAATAAACTTTTTCGCGACCCAAACAGCTAATACCTCCCTATCTGTAATTGCTCTAAAATATAATAAACTTTGGCAATTACTTAGAAACAATTGAAAATAATTCACAGTCACGTTCTGATCACTTGCTATTACTGGTTAGCAACGAAAGACGTACATTTTCATAAATGAATTTTGGAGTTGAGGGGGAGAAATAAACAGTCCTCGTTTTTACATTCCTAGCACCAGAGATGGGCGAATTCTTATTAATAAATGCGATTATGAATACAAATCATATCTGCGATTTTATCATTATGAATACGAATACAGGTATGAATATGAATACGAATACAGGTATGAATATGAATACGAATACAATCGTATTCACACTTTGAATACGATTTTCCCCCTTATTCGTATTTTGAATACGATTTTAAGATTTTTTCAATGATTTCCCTAAAAATAGATTTTTTAAAACAATTTTCCCTGAAAATCATACTTTTTTATGATTTTCTCCCGAACTCTGGACATATTTATGGCCTAACATTGTCAAAATAATCAATCAAAATTCGAAACGTTCACGCATTCTTATAGGTTTTTCACGCAGAATTGAATGAGACTACCCCCAGGTCGCTACGACCAACCGTATACAAACTACGACGAAATCTTCGATGAAAATCGTATTTGGTTTACGATTTTCAGCGTGAAATCATAAAAAAGTATGATTTTCAGGGAAAATTGTTTTAAAAAATCTATTTTTAGGGAAATTATAGAAAAATCTTAAAATCGTATTCAAAATACGAATAAGGGGGAAAATCGTATTCAAAGTGTGAATACGATTGTATTCATATTCATATTCATGCCTGTATTCGTATTCATAATCATGAAATAGCAGATATGATTTGTATTCTCAATCGTATTTATGAATAAGAATTCGCCCATCTCTGCCTAGCACTTTCGTTTCAATACAACATCTTCAGTGTTCTTGATTTGCGTTTTCCTTTTCATTTTTGAAAGTATAGGTTTGTTCATTTCTACTTGGGCCACAGGTAACAAGAGTGGATCCCACTTCGGTGCATTTTAAGATTGACTATTTCTCTTAGGAGTTTCACTTCCATAATCCTTAGTTGAAGGTTTTATTTGAAAACAAACTATGAAAAAATGCTTTAAAAAGCCCGTTGTTTCCAGCCCAAGTCCATAGTTGACCCCAGAATATTGACCAACAAACGGCCGCAAACCCCACAATATAAATGAATTTGAATAACATTTAAAGATGGAAATATGAATACGAAATCTTATTCACAAGAGTGATTATGATGTTCCTCGCATGCACGTTTTGAAAACAAATGCCCTAATTTACAATTTTTCGAGGTGAATTCCACCAAATTTTGTCATATAAACTGTCCAAAAAACCAAAATGCTTAGATTTAGGTCGAAAAACCCTCAAACTGAATCGAACGAGACCAACACAAATTGATACAATGGGGAATTTGCCTCACATTTTTTTTTCGAATGAGGGTTTATTTTTATGGAATAAAACCATAGTGAGCTGCTCGAAAACGCATCCAAAAAATTTAGAGAATTTAAGGAAGATGGAAATTTTAAATGTGGTGGCTATGTGTAACAGGCAGCCATGTTTGAAACGTAACGAATATTCTACCAATCTGACTTCAAAGGAGGTTCTGTGGCGCTTACCACAGAAGCGGAACATACACGAACTTTTAGCTTCCGAGTAGTGCGCACAAGAGTGCACCGCGAACTGGCAGGAAGAACCCAGACACAAAAGTGACCAAAAGAAACAATATTACTCAGTTTTTTACAATACGAACTACTAGTTTACCAAGCAGCCAGTTTTTTGCTACTACTAGTTTATCAAGCATTATTAGTCTTCATCTTCTCTTATTTAGTTTCAAGATTTGAATCACATTATTCGAGTAGCCATTTCTGGATCGTTTTGTGTGGCGGTGCTAGAACTCTGTCTGTTGTCGGAGTTGTTTTCGCGTCGTTTTTTTTTCGTATGACGTCAACAATATTCCTCGATTTTCGCGGTGTTTTGTAACAGAGGTTCACTTGTTTAGTCATTTTCTCCTACGGTAATTTTTTCCCCTTGGTTATTCCTAGTGTTAAACGTTCCTAGGGCCCTATAATAGGATTTGACTTGAAATTCCAGAATCTAAAATTGAGGCAAATTCCCCATTGGTGGATAAAGGTGCGACATGACATTTGCCAAAAACCATGCTATTCGGCACATTTTTTGTCACTTTTTCAAATTGTCACAAAGGTAACCATCGTTTTAGGATACTTGTAACCTATGAGTCCTCAGAATAATTAAATCTTAGCTCTATGTAGAATAATTATGTTCGTGAATTTGTTGCCAAATTCGGAAGGATTACTTTTCCCCAAAATATAGAGTTTCCCTTCCTTGTGGCTTTGATTTAGAATAATGAGTGCCAACATTCCCAGTGAGATTAGAAATCAATCCAAATAATGCTGTCGATTAAGGGTTCATGTTACCGACAAAACAATTCAAAAAGTACCTAGTAGTAAAACAAAACAATGGAAAACCTTTCAAATTCTTTCAGAAATTTGATGAACCTAGTGAACCAAAATTTCACTGGCAACGATGTCTCATAAAGCTACAGCGAAGGGAGTAGAGATGATTGAACAACTCTTCTGAGCTGAGTTGGTTCGCCATACCTACACTTCACCCTCGCTTTCTAGAATTTAAGGAATAGCAACCTATAGGTCTGCCACAGAAACTTTGCATCTGTGTGGCGCCCCCTAAAAGGCGGATCTGCGAACTATAACGATCGATTCAACCTTCCATGGTGAAACCTTCTCACAGAAATTGGAGCGGTGAGAAATTTGATGTTCGTGTAGTGCCACGAAATTTCAATATCGGAAATGCACGAACTTCAATCTGCAGTAGGAGGGAAATCATGTTACTTTTGAGGGGAGAAATTCCCGAAAAATGGGGTATTTCGGTGAGTCGGAAATTCAGGGTTTTGACCTCAAATTTGGATTCAGCACCATTGAAAACTCTATACTCCAACTTTAAGCCCAATGATACTATAACATGTGGTAGAAAAATTAATTAAAGAGATCACACGTTTGAAAGAAAAGTGGGCTGCCATAAATACACACACACTACGCCGCGTGCGCGCGTGTGTGTGTGTAGTATTTTGTAGTATCCAAGAGGTGCTCCAAGGGTTTCATCTCTTCTCTATGCATGGATACTTTTTTCAAAGACAGTTTTGGCTAGCTACGTCACACCATTCAAATCTTCAACTTTCCTTAGCTTATGATTTTTTAAAAACATTTTCTCGACGAACAGACCCGATTACCGTTATTCCTGAGCCATACTCTTTTGAAAATACCATTTTTTTTTAATTGACTGAAATACCCCATTATCGAACATGCGGGAATCTGCTTGATAATAAGAGATAATTAGTTCTGTTCGCCAGAAGAATGCGCCAAAGGGATGCAAACTTTTTGTGGCAGACCTATAGATATAACCCAATGAAGATTAATGGAGGAATATTTATTATGTGCCTTAATGTGTGACGACCAACTTATTGCAGGAAACGCTGTTCAACGCGAGTGCAGCGCTCAGTTACCTCAGTTCGTCGGCGTACTTGGCGGCTGCAGTGAACCTCTACCTCTACCCGCTCTACCTGGTCACACTGGGTTTCATAGCCTATCCAGCCATGATCGCGGCCTACGTAAGAAAGATGATAATAATTCCATGACATTTTGAAGACTACTTTACAGTAACATGTTACTGCAAGGTCTCAATAGAAAGTTATTTGTGTCGGTTGATGCTTATAAGAATGGAATTGGGATCAAAACTCTACCAAATATTGAGGGTTTCACGTTTACCTGAGCTGATTTTCCCAAAATTTATAACATCCCTGGGACAATCCTTGTTTCGAATGGGTATCCGGGTAGACAAATCAACACGAACGAGAGGGGAATTGGTTTGGAACCACTGTATTGATCGTCCGTTTTTTCCAAGAAGAATGAGCTCCCTTGCCACTTACAAAAATCCTCCTTCCACATATATTTTGCACTCCTTGCACTGAAAGAATTTCGTAAGGGGGACTGGTCTACTTTCGTGGTCTCCCCATCAGAGTTGGCGATTGGCGTTGACACCCCCTTATCAACCGCTATCAGCACCACCAACCTTCATCCATTTCCCATGTATAGTGGCTGCGTGGACACTGACAGCAGTGGATGAAGACTCATGACATCGCTCTTGGACCTATTTTTTAAAGTAGGTCATTAATGAGTTGATCTACAACCTTCTTCCACTCCATTGTGGAGTACCTCCGGGCTACGTTGCCATTCACCAGAGGTGAGTTAGCTTATAGGTTCGCCCAGCTGACATAACTCCTGCTAGCAGACACTTCCTGAGAGACTGTGCGCCAAATTTCAGCTCTCCATGATGGACAATGGAGAACACTGCTCCATTGCTCACACCACTTCCAATCTGACTACCTTCCGAACATTTCCTCAGGCTCCCTTGAGCCTGCGTACTCACTTTCTGTACTTTATGATGAACTGGAGATTGTAAAACTTCATCGCTCACACATCTGATCTAACTTCATCATAATTACTAGGTACTTACAGTGACCCCAACTCAATGTGGTACCAAATCTCATCACTCTGGAATGCACAGGAAATTCGCAAGCTGCATCACAAACACTGCTAATCTATCTTTCTCCCACTCACTACTAACAGTCCGCGAAAGTTAGTTTTATTACTCCCAACGCTGATCTGGCTTCCTCCTGTTCTTTCTCAGAGGTCCCTAATAGGCTAAGTTCGAATTGTCTACGTTTTTTGATGCACAGGAAAGATATTAGATGTTTCTGTAGGAATATTATGACATATGATTTTCTCTTCCTAGCCATATCTTTTGTAGCTTGACTCGTGAATATCTCTTATTTTTACTTTCCCTTGATCCCTACAGTTTCTCTTTTAAATTTCTTCAAATCAGAACTGAATGCGAAGGGTGGCATGAAGGTTTTTGGATTTTGCCTGGGTATGGATTTCCCAATATAAACTGTATACGTAGAACATGCAGGAAATCAGTTTAGCCTAGGGTAGTACCCCCCCCCCCCCCACCGACCTACCTAATCAAGAGAGATGGAGAAGGAAAATGTTTGGTAAAATTATTCAGCAGGAACTAACTGTACCTATTTGATTAAGTTCACTCAGAAGTTTTATTAAACCCTGTAGGCTGAGGGATCACACTCTCATAGGGTTTCTACCATTTATTTTGCAAGAAGGTAAGAAAATACTAAGAATATAAATTTTGATAATTAACTTTTACGTAATTATATTTTCAGACTATGGGGTTCGCACTAGGAGCACTCCACGCATTGGATGCCTACTACTGCTACAGACATTTCCGAGGTTACCGATAATTGGACTGTAACTGATATAAATTTGGTTTTAAATTTAACAACTTCAAAGTATTATTATTTTTACTCGAGTGATTATTTTGACTTAACTTTTATACTGTTATTTTTTTAAATAAAGAAAATTAAAGGACGTAGTTCAGTTACTACACACATTCACATACTACGCCTTTTCGTGGATAATAAAAAATTATTAGAGCAATAAGACATCTATTAGGTAAAAGCGTTACATAATACGTAGGCCCGCCTACTGCCAAATCGTACATAAAGTCCACCTCAGCCAAGTAATATGACTTATAGCATCACAAACAATATGAGAATAGATCATGGTGGTGTAGACACTTTGGTAGGTGATAGATCTCACTGTTCGTGATTGTAAAGATACCTGATATTATCGATAAGGTATTGCGGGGGCACCACGATCGCTCAGTTACGACGATGTTATACGCGTGAGAAGAGAAGTGATGGAAAACTGAGCTCGATAAAAAATGAATTCTTCACTGAAATCAGATAGAAATTCAAAATATTATTAGAACAAGAAGATTAAAACTACCTAGGAGTATTATTTCTAGTATTATGAAGAAAAAAAGTATTCTACAATGAGCCGAATGAGTCTGTATTCTCTTGTGGCTCGCCCAAACTACAAAATCTGAACATTGAGGGAAGGCGTTTTCGTATTTTGACTCTAGCAGTACCCTCCATTATGTTTTCAAGATGGAGAGAGAGTAGGGGTGAGTCGGTCCAGGTATTTCCCAGGTTCCAACAGTTATGATGACAAAGATTCCTAATTACCAGTACTGCTCACCAAATGTGGTCAAATCCCACTCCCATGTGAACAATTCAAACAAGAGAAAATCATTTTCAAACAAGTGTTTAAAAATACAAACATTCAATAACAATACACATCTAAAGCTGGGTTCACATGAGGGCGATTGACGTGTTTGGCCATTTGATTGGCGGTCAGAGTACTTTCAGAGTGGACTGTCACGTTTCAAAAATTCTGATATTTGACGCGTCGGCCGCGTCATTATCACGACTTGTTATCACCACTTTTTTAATGCATTCGAAAAATTAACAAAAATTCGAAGATTCGTCGCTTCCTTAGCTCATGTGGTAGGAGCTCTGATTCAGAATCAGAACGATAGGAGATCGTTCCCGAGGGAAGTTAATTTTTGATGAGTCAATAGTATGGCGCAGTCAGTAGGACCCGAATGGTCTCCTCAGCATTTCTCAGAGAAACAATAATTCATTAAGATTAGGTCATCAAAACAACTTCCTCCCAAGACACGAGTCGAGCCACCGCCTATTCGGACCAACGTTGAGGTCAGCAGATCCCCCGCCCCCTCAATAAGGAACAATAACAAAAACTCTGAAGCCAGTCAAAAAATACGCCTTCTCACTGGGTTGTAAAACGCTGGCCAAAGCTGCCTCCTTGACTAGGTAACGGAGTACCTAAGATTTCATAACGAGGGGGGAGATGTTCTGATCAGCGACCTCTTCGCATTTCTGTCCATTCGCTTCCATAGCTCATGTGGTAGGAGCTCCGATTCAGAATCAGAATGATAGGAGATCGATCCCCGGTCGAGGGAAGTTAAGTTTTGATGAGTCAACAGTGGGAAGCTGTTGCATCAACTCCACCCATGTGAACCAGCTCCAGCCCCAATCGCCCCAACCACATTGACTGCGCTCATGTGAACCCAGCTCACAGAGTACTGGAGACAAGTTAACAGAGGAGAAAGCCAACGTTAAAATGGTGTGCAAGCATTTTTGAGGCTGCCTCAGTTGCGCCATCTACTTTCAGCTAAGGAACTACTAGGGAAACTAAAGTGGTGGGGGGAGGCCACACTCTCTTCATGCCGCTTCTTTTCAAATCCTTTCGAATGATCAGGAATTGATAATTTTTCATATCTTCATCATTCAGATTTGCAAGAATTATTGGCAAAACCAATCGAGACTGTAGTACTACGATAGTCAATATCGATGTTATTACACTCCTCCTTCACTTTTCTGTCTATCAAGATGTCGAGTTAGTTCACTGTTCTGAAAAGTGTCTCAATAAAAAATAGCATTCAAAGTAAAGTGGAGTTTTCTCAAAATAGGAACCCGAATTATTATTGTGAAGTCACAACAGAGATGAAAGGAATTTCAAAGTTGCCCCCTATTGCCAGTAGTTCAAATGTTCAATCGACAACTCCCATCCATAGAAACGTTTGAAACCCAGTGTATTATTGAAGATCGGCTCGAATTAAGTCATAAATATCGATAAATTAACTAAATGTTATCAAATTAATTACTTAGATGTAGCAGGTAACGCACCAAGGAGAAAAATACGTGTTAACATGGTGACTAGTTGCGATGATGTTGAGAGAACAAGATCATGAACACGATCTGTTGCCATCCTCTTATAACTACGTCCTGGAGCTCCACCAATCAGAACGCTTCTAGGGCTTAAGAGTGACCCAGCTTAAGAGAGAGTTGTTTTGTTGATTACTGATGGGGGGGGGGGGGGGTTCCTCGGTCCATTCAATTGTTTAAATTAGCTGATCGCAGCTATCGCCACTATATTACGTTGTGCATTGACCAAGTTCTTTTGTGAAGTCATATCAATCTCAATCAATCTATCAAATAATATTTGATAGAGATTGATAAAACATATTATGTTTTATTGTTAAGGCAAAACAATCGCCAAGCAAGCAGATAACTAAACAAAGCAAATACAAAATAAAATGGAATACAGGAAGTTAAAAACGTCCTTCGACTCTTTAAAAATATTCTCCGGGACAACAATTATTGGTCATCAAGGAATCTAAACCACTAAATGGAAAAAGTCACTTATTTTGAAAAGTTCTGCCGTAATTAATAATAGCTTTTCCTACGTTCAAAGGACTTGCCAGTGAGAGAACATACAATATCTGGCAAAAAATGATAAAAATCTGACACCATTTTGCATCGGAGGCAAAGAAGTAGTGTGGCGTACTGGAGTGGGTTGAAAATCCCATCTGAAAGATCAATGGGGTATTTCAGTCAATTTTTCTTAATTTTTTTTTTTTTTTGTCAAAAGAGCAAGGTCAAAAGGTCAAGAATAACGGTAATCGGGTCGGTTATTCTGGAAAATGTTTAGAAGAAATTAGGGAAGCTAATGAAAGTTGAAGATTTGAATGGTGTGACGTAGTAAGTTGTTGTGACGTATTAACTTGCTGACCTTGGATCGAGACATTCCACTAATCCTGTGCAGTCTTGAACGCCTCGTGGCCTTGGCTACTACAAAATACTACGCACACACGCCTGCGGCGTAGTGTGAGTGCGTTCATTGAGGCCCGCCTTTTTTTCAACCCTGTGATATCAATGGGCAAAAAGTTGGAGTATATAGGTTTTCAATGGTGCTAAATCCAAATTTGAGGTCAGAAACCTGAATTTCCGACCCACCAAAATACCCGATTCTTTGAAGCAACCACGACAACTTTCCGCATACTTAAGGTCAGTTTTCCTATACGCATCTGGCTGCCGCAGTGGAGTGCTTACTACGCATTGTCCTGGACACAAAGGCCGTTCAGTTCTAGGGTTCAGGATGTCAAGAAGAGGGCTCTTTTGGCTTGGTGGATCGTGGAAGAAGGAATTATATTTGAAGACTACAGGGGAAGAACGCACCATGTCCCATTTTGTAAACTTTTCAGGAAATAATTTTTTCAGGCAAAAACCCAATATTAGTTCGAATTTGGTCGATACAATTTTTTAAAAAATGGGATTTGTATCTCAGCGTACTGTAGAATGCGGTGGTACAATCAAGACTACTGCAAAAAGTATTTTAAAACTCCATATTGCTATCCAAAGTTGCAAAGGTCCATCTGTACAGGGGAAGAACGCACCATGAACGTGTATTGCTGGTTTTATTCATAGTATCCTGCCATAAGATTTCTCTCTTTATCAGGGCATAACGGTTTCGTGACATTTTAATGATATATATAATGATTTGGTATTTTCAAAAGTTCACTCACGAAGAAGTTTTGCAAAATATTTTAATAGAATAAAATCCAGGAAATTCATCTTTGTTCTTGCAAAAAAGGAGTATTACAAAAAAAAATTAAGGACATTAACATTGATTTTGAAAAAATTGTTAATTTAATAAAATTTGAGGAAACTGATGTTTGTATTGTTAAAAATCAAGGAAAACCCTTTGTTCTGAAAAAATTACCGAAAAACTCAAGACATGTGTTTTCATTTTTTGATCTTCAACTTCTTGAAATAGGACTGAGCGCTGGAACTGCAGAACTAAACTAAAACTAAAAATAAACTCATTGGTATGAAGAAAATAATATTTATCGCCGCTAACAATCGAAAATAATACTGTGAAACCCAGAAAAACCGCATGAATCACAAAGATCCATCAGGTAGGGGAATACGACCTGGGGGAGGGAGCCCGAAAGTTGGCACGTTCTTCCCCAGTAGCGCTAGGCTTAGTGCGTTCTTCCCCTGTACGGTGTTTCGTTTCTCGCATTTTTCTCTTATATTGGATCGTTTTCGCCCATTTTGGTTGTCACCATCGAGTCCGCCGTGAAAAAATCTATAAGGAACCGTCATAACCTATTTTTCGCAAAAAATCGACTTGGTGCGTTCTTCCCCTGTGGTCTTCATTTGATTAAAAAAAATGAACCAATGTTTTATTGGATTAAACACGATTCCGTATTGAATAAATAATGTTTGGATACTTAATGTCACTTTTGACCGACCTCAACGCGCCGAAGGCGCGCGAAAGAGGAGGGACTCAATTCGGGTTGTCGTGGGACGACGATTTTTTTTTTAACACCTCTGCAATGGTTATCCACGTTTTGGTTTATTATTTTCAACAATAAACCTTTGGAATCGACCAAGAAAAAAATTTGTTTACCCCCCCCCCCCCCCAAATTTGTTGGTTTACGTTTCTTGGTAGAATCCAAAAATCGAATAAAAATGTTTCCGTCCATACGCTGTACGCGGCACTTCCCCACTTAGCAATGACTGATTTTGAAGAAATTTGGTATGAAGGCTCCATTTGGGGTCTAGTTGTGCCCGAAGATTTTTGAATATGTAGGTCACTTCTAAGGGTTGAAATTTTGAAAACGCCCTAACTCAAAAAATATTAATATAAAGGTATTGTTTTTCCATCAATTTAAGATAGTATAGAATTTTTTGAGACCACGCGGAGCCCTGTAGGACTACAACCTACAACCCCCTTTCCCCCCTTTCCCCTTAGGGAGTTCCCCTTTCCATATAGGAAAGCTCAGGCTACTGTGGTGGAAGCTGGTGGATTTTTATGGTTCTTCTTTCTTTCTTTCTTTCTGTTATTTTAAGACTGTATTAAATCTCTGTTTCTCGTGCTTAATCTTTTTTTATTGAATAAACTTTTTGAACCTCAACATTGTAACTAAACACCTGATAACTTTTAACTTTCAATTTAGCTCACAAGTGTCAACAATAACAATTAAATTTTGAAGCCGAAACAATCATGATTTCGAAAACTCTTTAAACATGCATTAATTTCGCAAGTCTGCGACAGTCCACCCGGCCATGAAGTTAATCTGGGATCTCTATAGGGTAGAGTTGTCCAATAGATCTCGACAATTTTCGTCCCTTCGGTAACAGCACCTTGGCGATCCGTATCTTGCCGTCTTGACTCTTGCCTAGTTCGATGATTTTCGCCAACCTCCATGTTCCTCTTGGTGTCCAGTCCCCTATGTGCACTATCGATCCGATCTTGGGTTCTTGTTGTACTGTCCCTTTGCATTGCTTGATGGTTCTCTGAGTTCGTTCTCGGAGGCTGGAAAGGTACTCGTCTTTTCAGAGTCTCCAGAATTCTTCCAGATACATTTGTCCCTTTCTCCAAATTTCTACCAACGTCCTTTTATCTACTGAACTTAAACCTCGGTCTATCTCACCTAACAGGCCTGGGGGACTTCGAATTCCCAAAAAGTGCGCTGGAGTCAAATAGTTATTTGAAGCTATGTCATCTCCTATGTATACCAGCGGTCTGCTATTTACTATCGCCTCAATTTCTGTAACTACGGTCTTGAGTTGAGAAAGAGATAAAGTAAGTTTTCCTACACTTTTCCGGAGGCCTTGCTTCACCATCAAAATCAATCTTTCGTAAGCTCCACCTGTCCACGGAGCTAACGCTGTAGTGAATCTCCACTTGACCCCTTGATGAGCCAGGTAATCTCTTAAATCAGGGTTCCTCGAAATCATATTCCACGCATCATCCAAAATTGAACTGGTGGCATGGAACTGAGGAGCATTGTCTGAGATAATCATATTAGGAACTCCTCTTCTAGCTACAAATCGTCGCAGTGCCAATAAGAAATCTGCACTCGACAACCCTTCAACGACTTCCAAATGCAAAGCCTTTGTAACCATGCAAGTGAATAAACCAGACTTCATAGAATAGATCCAGACTTTTTGTTCAGGAGTGTCTTCAATGAATAGGGGACCAAGGTAGTCAATCCCTGTAAACGAGAAAGCGTTACTTTTCGTTATCCTTGCTAATGGTAGATCCGCCATATCGGGAAGTCTGTAAGGACCTCCTCCATATTTCTTGCAAACCTTGCAAGCCTTCAAAACTTTCCGTACTGTTGCACGACCTTGAAGAATCCAGTATGTCTTCCGTACTTCCGCCAAAGTGTGTGATACCCCTGCATGCGCTAAACTCCAATGTACCTTTCTGATTATAAGAATGGTAAAATATTCATCATTAGGTAACAACTTAGGGAAATTCTCGTTAAATTCAAACTCCTGATGTACGATTCGACCTTTACACCTCAAAACTTTCTGATCGTCCAACCACAATCCAAATTGAACTTGGAGTGTGCTTTTCTTACCAACTTGTATCATTTTAATAACTGTAGAAAAGTGTTTGGTTTGAACATATCTTTCCCAAAGTGTGGCTGCTCGTTCTAATTCGTCAGGAACTACCATCCCTACTTGATGACTTTGCTTTCTACATTTTTCTACAAATCGGAGACAGTTTTGAGCGAGAAATACTTTGTTTCTTCTATAATAAAAGGTTGTACAGCTAATGACTCAGTATTCAGTAACGAAGGACAAGCTAGTGGTAGTTCATAACCATCTCTGTAGAACTTTGGGTACTTCTTCTCCTCGATTTCATTGTTTATTCTATATTGTGGCCAAAATTGATTTAGCTTATGAAGCCATCCTGGACCTTGCCACCAAATCGATGGAATCACTGCGCACCTCAAACTTCTCGTAGCCAAATCTGCTGGATTTTTATGGTTCTTCTTGTTTTCTGTTATTTTAATACTGTATTAAATCTCTGTTTCTCGTACTTGATCTTTTTTTATTGAATAAACTTTTTGAACCTCAACATTGTAACTTAACACCTGATAACTTTCAACTTTCAATTTAGCTCGCAAGTGTCAACAATAACAATTAAATTTTGAAGCCAAAACAATCATGATTTCGAAAACTCTTTAAACATGCATTAATTTCGCAAGTCTGCTGTGGCATTCCAGGTTCGAATCGTACTCTAGCTGAGAAATTTTTTGATCCCATCACATCGACTGTTGATTTATTATTTTTATATCTACTTTCGATCGATGTTTTTCTTCAAGTTGGTTGGTGGTAACAATGGCAAAGCCGTGATCTTTGCAGACGAGTGATCTATATAGAAAAATAATAAACCATTGTGTAATAATTTGCAGCGTTTTCTCATCAAAATCACAAAATTTTATAAAAAGAGTGCGTATTTGATGTACCGTAAAACCGTCAAACTTTACCCCAAGATTTACTCCGAAACATTTCCAAATACAATTTCTCCCACTCGAAATGGGTTAAATTGATTTTTTTTATTAAGTGAATTGATCTTCAGGGCTTCCTGAACATTTTGAGTGGTCGAGCTCATTGATCAGATAGTTGTAACCACCCTATCTAATTGTTTAAACGTTGGAATAAAGTTACCTACGAGTGCGTCTATCTTTACTCCACTCTGAAAAACTCACGGTTATCGCTACAGAAACGGGCAGTGGTGCAATGTTACTAGTCGGGATTGAATTTGTCAAATTAAAAAGGAGCTTCCCTAGGTACTAAATGTTCTGTGAGCGAGGTAGAACCGTGGATAAAGAACAAAACCGAAGACAGATGGGACTTCACTTTATAATGACACTTCTTGACAGCTACACAACGACATATGACATTGACGGTATTAACCAAACTAATGTTAATTCGACAAATTGACGCGAGGAAAGCTACTACTTGAGTCCATGCCATACAACCAGAAAGGTAACGTCCGATCCAGACAAAACATCCGAGTAGAGTGAGGAGTGCGCGGGAAGCCTTCGTCTTCTTCGCCCTCAAGTGCTGACAGCCCAGACGGGCACTCTGTGCTGTCATTGGAGTTGTTCCTCGCATGCGACTCTAGCTGTCAACGCGGCAACATGTTCCACATCAATGTCAATTTCCCGCTTCAGTTTGAATAACGTACGAGGCTCAATTGGCTAGTCGACACGGCCAATTCTGACTGGCTAGCGTCTCGCAGCCTGAAACATAACAGTCGAAGCGATAGACACTGGAACAACAAGTTCGTAAAGCTCACCAACAACAAGGTGTGAGCGTAATATCAATTTCACCAATTTACTATAAGGCATGTCATGATGAGTTTCTACTTTCAATGCCTAATTCTTCTTCATATCGTAATTCTTGTTCGAGTTAACCAGAAGCAAAATGTAAAGCTAATCCGTTACAGCGTTGATTAGCAAAATTCAAAGCTATTCTTGTTAACATTAAATAGCAAAAATCCAAAGCATGATCCAACAGCATTAACTGGACGTGAAATTTGAATTTCCTTTGATTTCAAGTTCTTTGATTGATGAAAGCCACAGCTGATCCTTTAGCCGACACTGGCCCTGACCACTCGGCCATACTGAACAAATTCCCTCGGGAGAGATAGATGTTCGTTCACAAGTTCAGCTAAAAAAATTTAAACTGAAGTCAACATAGCTATGAATCTCAACTTTACTTCTGCGACATACCAGGAGTCAAACTGAATCTCAAGGTATCTTGTGCATCAACAGCACTAACAAGCAGCCAAAAATTAATAAACAATTTATATTGAATGTTTAGCCCCATTGAAAATGACCATCCAATCGTATGCACTACGATACCGTAAACAATCACCACAAGGAAGGAATGAAGGTGCATTCCAAGGATAGGTAAGGTGGGATTGGTCAATAACAGCACACACACACCCAGTCTTTGAACACAGTACATACAACAGTACTACCAAATTCAGTAAATACAACATTACTGATCTAGTACATACAACAGTACTAGCTAACGCCCAAGGCAGCGTTCCAATTTGAACCTACCGAGGGCCAGCACAGAAAGATGGTAGTCTTGGGCAAATCGGCATCATGGACTAACCTCGAAAGGTTTCACCTTCAGAACAGAACAACGGATCTCTCGAGATCATGTTCTAACACCGGCAGTCTACTAACCAGGTATGCTGTGAGGTTTCGGCATCGAAGCTGCCCAATACCGAATCCTGAGTCATACCGTCATACAACCTAACACTGCCCATATCACCAGCAAATCCTGTGGGTAACACGCAACCCATTTTGGCTCAGCCGGTGCCAGCTGTCCAATCCGTCCGAAACGGAAATTTCTCCTGAGGCAATTGGATTAAGACCTTAGCGAGAAATAAAAACATGTGCGCAAAACGACCGACCAACAACTTTCGAGGGTCGTACATTCAGAGAGACTGGAACTCTGAAAACCATATCAACCTAGGATTTTAGGTGTTGATTGCTTGCTGGTACAATCCAACACCCCCGGGTGGCCACCACGGAAACAGCA
Source organism: Apolygus lucorum (assembly GCA_009739505.2). Lineage (NCBI taxonomy): Eukaryota > Metazoa > Arthropoda > Insecta > Hemiptera > Miridae > Apolygus > Apolygus lucorum. Next base: position 44,871,124 of record CM019182.2, read on the forward strand.
CCTTAAACAGTCCAACCGATAGCCCTCAATCCAACACAATCTTGCTGACACGTGTGGTGCAAAACAGTAGCAGTGCGGGTCTTGCTTACGAGCCCGTAGTGCAATACATTATAGCGTGTTATATGGGGTAGACCTTGGCTTTAACTTCGTTTTGAAAACAATTATTCAACTTCTATTGTCAAATTCATTTGAGTCAGGGATAAACTGTCCCAACAACAACTGGATTCCAACATTTCCAATCCAATAAAATCAGAGAAATTCATTTACTTCAGGGATACACTGTCCCAAACAACTGGATTCCAAAATTTCCAATCCAATAAAATCATTATCTAATCATCGAATCCAATCAAATCTTGATACAACGTCGTGAATAACAACCTCATCACCAAAGATAGGTTGATCAAATTACTGTGCATTAGTCATCAAATTTCATATGTAACCAATCCTCGAGATCGGCATTTAATTCAACACAATGCTAATCAATACCAACTTAATGGATTGAATGGCAAGCCAAGTACAGTTACACCAAATTAACAACTTTTTGATAACACGATTGTCGTTAACAAAACGTTATTTCAAAACAGGCTCAAGAAAGCTCATCATCACTGCCAACTTTGCAGAACTACAGTAATTGCAACAATCACATAAACGTCATCATAACTAACCAGTTATTATAATTTAAACCAGTATTCAATTCCTTGCGTGTAACTTCCGATATTGTAAAGAAAATAACGAAAGCAGAAACAAACTGTACATGCAGTTGTAACAAAACTAAGTCACGCAGACCAAAATTAAACTTTGGAGGCATATCGTAAATATGACAGTGTTAACATATTTACCGAAGGTAAGAACCATTACAAGCAACGAATCAGCATGAAACAGTGAGGAAGTAAATAGCCATCACAAAATACAAGCCGAAATCAGGGTTCATTGCCAGGTGCATCAGATTCTGAATCCTTAGGGAACCCAATTCACTCTGATCCAGAATACTTCGCATATTTCCAGGTGAGAATTTTCAAGTTCTATCAACTTCAAATTTTTCAGCAAATAGTGATCTTAATTCAAAACATCAACTATTTTGAAAGGGCCTTTGAATTTAGGTTCGAGTTTACACTGGTGATGCGGTTCAATCCTAACCAACACCATGTCGCCTCTAGAATATAGTTTCATGGTACTTTAGATTCATCAAATCTAACTTTATCGTACCCAGAACGTTTGATAATATTTTGTGACTCTTGTTCAGGAACAAAATCTAAATCAATTTCAACAGGATGTAAAACATCAGGAAAAGGGATTATCATGCCAACAGTAACATACTATTCTACCAATTAACATTTCCAGTGGTGAAAGTCGGATAACATGTCAAAATTGACATAGGATAGGATGTCAAAACTGACATCATCCTTTCACACTGACTATTGCCACGTGAAGCCGAAACTGCAATAAAATTAAAATCAATTTGATGCTTATCACAATAAAATTTAAAATCTTCTGAGGCAAAACATCTACCTTGATCCGCCCCAATAGTAGCAGGGGCTCCTAACAAGGTAATGAGCCTAAATAGCACTTGTGGTGTCTAGATTGAAAATATGATTTAAATGAACGAATTTCGTGAACCCATCAATGAGAACTAATCAAACTAAACAATATTCTTCGCTATCCTCTTTTCCCTGACGATTAGCCATAAACGTCAAAATTAATAACAGACCATGGCACAATGCCCTCGGGAATTGGATGATGGAACACCTGTCGCATTCCAGACTGTGTTTTGGCTACCTCACATGTTAGACAATTTTCATAACATTTCTTTACATATTTAGCTATACCTTCAAACCAATAAAATTCAGCGGTCGTTTCCAAAGTTTTCCATAACCCAGATGCATTAACTGAGTAACGAAAATTCTGAACAATTGCGTAACGGTGAAATCTAGGATTAATAGGTAAAGTTTGAGTCTTATAACCTTTTCGAATAATCCCACAAGAAAAACATTACATTTTACAGCCAATTCCGATATTTCACTATCTGACTGTTGAGTAAGCAGCAACCAATTATTAGCAGTACCAAAGTCTACAGTTTTTATTCATTATTTACATGAAACTTCCTTAGAATAAAACTTTTCAGTTAGTGGAAAATAATCAGCGTGCCCCACGCGACCTGCAAGACGGTATTGCATTTTAAAATCAAAGGTTTGCATGAATGACCACCAACGGTGAACTCGGGTATTCAAATTTTGATTTAACAATGAATTTTTGAGTGACACAAATACAATCGGTAACTACTGAAAAGAAAATATCTTGCAACGTTGTTTTCTAATGCGTTGGTTTTTTTTTTTTTTTTTTTTTTTTTTTTTTTTTTTTCTTCTGGCCACAGCCGTTTTTTTCAAGGTTTTAACTACGGCATTTCTATTCTGCACCACTATTTTTCTTGCTAAAACAAGCGACAACCCTAGGCATACTATCATAGTGATTGATAAGAATCCCTGATACTCCTATGCTACATGCAACTCAACTGGTAAGGAAAGATCCAAAATAGTCAGAATGGGTCAAATATTTTACCCAAGTTTGACGTGCCTTTCCATGAGCGTCATTCCAAATCAATTTGCCTTTTGATGAAAGCAGTCAGTACGAAAGTGCAGCAGTTTTCGGAAAATTAGGGATGAAGGATCGAAAATACGAAGCCAGTCCCAGAAGTCGCCTTATGTCACTGTGAATGTTGGTGACAATGCCACGAGAGCCTATATTTGCAAACTATTGGGGCATAGTTCCCAATTTTGCATATTCTAGCCTAAAACTCAACTTCCGTTACAACAAAACGGTATTTGGTGTGATTCAGGAACACTTTTGCTTGAATCAACACAACCAAAACATGATTAAGCCTGGCCAATGCTTTCATTACAGTAGTGGTGGCAATCATGAGATAATCGAGAAAATAATTTGACTCACTGGTGAGAAAGATCATCCAAACTATCTAAAATAGCCTGCTGTAAAGCAGAAGATGCGTTTTTAACCCCAAATGGACTTACTAAAATTGCCATTGAGCTTCAGGGGTGATGAACGCCATTCTATCAATAGAATCACACTGCATCTCTATCTGATGCGACCCACTAGCAGTGTTTAACACAGAGTGCAACTTAGATCCTACCAGCCTGTCAATCTGGTCCTGTATAAGAGGAAGAGATTGGTAAACTAAAATTGAATTATCATTCAAAATCGATATTCGATGGCTAATCCCATCGAATGGTTCTTTTTGGAACCAAAATAATAAGACTCACACACGGAGATTGACTACTCCCAATCGACCCACCCAGCGGCTTCTGATTCAGCCAGATGTTCCCATAAATATTGTTTTGGAATATTAGACATCGGCTTACGATTCACAATATTCCCAGGATCTTTTAATTCAATTCTAAATTTAATATCCCTCAAACGAGTTTTAGGGAACCCCAAAGTGGAAAACTCAGAATATTTACCGAAAATACTGAATTTACGGCGTTTAATATTGTCTGATACTTCGGAATGAGCTGAAAGAAGATCAAAATCGTTTGCTCCAGGTTGCCTTATCGTCATATTGTTACTGATTTTAACTTTACTATCCACAAATGAGGAGCACTTGTCAATGTTCTCGTCAACAGCAATTTGCTTGGGATTAACTTCAAAAATTTTGTCTTTGGATTCCAAAGAAGATTTTGCAGGTTCATACTTATTGTTTGATTTTCTTTTTCAATTACATGACAATTGCAAATCTAATAGTAGGTACCAATGTACAACTATTATTCGAAAGTTTTACACTGACATTCTGTTCCAACAAATCTGATCCCAAAATTCTAGAATGGGGCATCTTTACACCTTCAACGTCGTGTAAATTCATTTCAAGGGCATCAACAGTCACATTGCTCAAGATCTGGTAGAGACGCCACCATTCTATTGAATGGCCGTCCCTTCAGCGAAACGTTTTCAATTACTATTTTGCCATGAAACTTGTGGAATGAAGTGCGAGTAATCAGACTACTATCAGCACCCAAATCAAAACGAAATGGATAGATACTACCTGAGTAATTCAGTTGTCCGCTTGGAGTTCGTGAGCAGAGGTTAACTCGTCGATCCTTGGGCTTCTGCGAAGCCTGATGCTGAGGTCGGTAGCTCTGTGCAGCAAAATTCTGAATAGTCTGCGAAGGACCAGGATGAGAACTACCAAGTCGAGCTTGCGGGCAATCTATCACATCCGTGACAAGCGGTACTGCGATGTCAGGGCAGATGTGTGAATTCTTGCCAAATTTCCCTTTATGATGTTGATACCTGTAAGTCGAATTTTGTGCAGAATTAGGTCTTCGAAATGACTGATGGTTCACATGAGAAGTTTGGGGGTTATCATGTGGATCATAAGATTGTCTAGGACGAGAATTATTCAAATTATGGCTGATTTGTCAATCAGTAGAACATTCATGACCTTAACCTTCTATTTTTCTCTAGTGAATCTAAATTTTATCAATAATACGCAGTTTAATCAATTTAGTTTCGCTTCTAGCGAGAAGCACTAATTACATCAGATGTAATTAACCTAAGATTCTTAGGTAGGTAGGTATTGGACCTAACGAGACTCTACATTTAAAATTCTGATTTCTAAATCCTAAAATTCCAATTTTCTAATGGCAATTTAGATGCAACATCAAATAGAACAAAACCTATCAGGAATCTCTTGAGACAATATTGCACAATAAATTGTTCCTCAAATCAGACAAAGTCATGACAGCTGTCGAAATTGGAGAAAGCCAAGTAGCAGTCGGAAACAATGAATAAAGTTCAAATCCAGAACAGGGATTTTCATGCATTATTACGTCAAATTTATTTAACCACGAACGAACGTCAAAGTTGGAATGATCGGGAGAAAATAATAGAGGTGTCAACAAATAATGTGACAAAAATGGATTAATTTTCGTGATCAAATCACCAATAACAGATTGATGTGAAAATGTGATTTTGCGCTTTCAAAGCCCCTTGAATGGCACCAGCAATACTTTTATCAGTTTATAGGTAAAGGCGAACTAGAGCAGGAGGTTTTTCCTGATGCCAATCAATTTTAAATTATTATCATCCTCATGAGTAATTATTATCATCCTTCTGAGTAAAATCAGTTTGTGTTGTGGAAGTGTATGGTGAACTCTACACGGAACAACAAACAAAAGCAACAGTAAACTGCAAACTAACTGTAAACAGCAAACCGTTATAAAACATGGCGGACGCAACACGTATAAAACGTAATTGACACCACGTGTTTACGTTTACCCAAAACTTGGCAAAATAAATTACGAAACTAGGTAGGTAATCAATTACAACACCAGTAAGAAAGACTGGCAAAAATCTCGAAATTTTCGCAAATCTATCCTACAAGAAATGGACTCACCCGGGTTTTGTAGTAGGCTGTTCCTTGCTCTGATGTCGAATTTCCCAAATGACGAGAAAATCGCCTGTTTCTTGCCACAATGCTGCGATCTGAAGGATGTTCATCTTCGACTCCGGGATGTCTTTATCGGATTCCTCGACTTCCATTCTTCTGATGTCAAATTAAAAAGGAGCTTCCCTAGGTACTAAATGTTCTGTGAGCGAGGTAGAACCGTGGATAAAGAACAAAACCGAAGACAGATGGGACTTCACTTTATAATGACACTTCTTGACAGCTACACAACGACATATGACATTGACGGTATTAACCAAACTAATGTTAATTCGACAAATTGACGCGAGGAAAGCTACTACTTGAGTCCATGCCATACAACCAGAAAGGTAACGTCCGATCCAGACAAAACATCCGAGTAGAGTGAGGAGTGCGCGGGAAGCCTTCGTCTTCTTCGCCCTCAAGTGCTGACAGCCCAGACGGGCACTCTGTGCTGTCATTGGAGTTGTTCCTCGCATGCGACTCTAGCTGTCAACGCGGCAACATGTTCCACATCAATGTCAATTTCCCGCTTCAGTTTGAATAACGTACGAGGCTCAATTGGCTAGCCGACAAATTCATTACCCCAGAAATACTTGATAATATCAAGTATTTATAATATTATTATAAAATATATTCTGAAAATTGAACTTTTTAGTTTGAAAAATACAAGTTATACCTAAAAAAAATATAAATTCCAATGATCATTTATTTCAACGAATTTGCTTGAAATGCAATATTTCTGGTTAAGAGATCACAATTTCAGTCTTCCAGTATAGACAGACTTATGTAGGTAATCGAGCAAAACTTTCTACAAGTAAAGAAATATTGAAGGACAATAAACGACAACAACAAAATCACAGAAAAAGTCTGTTTCACATTCGATAACTTTCAAATGAATTGCAATGGTAAATTTCAAAGTTAACCCTCGAGTAAATAATATTGCAAATCACAACTTATGAGACCAAAGCACGTTCATGTTCATATCATAATGCAGGTGTTCAGTTGTAAAGTTTCGGTAGAGGCGCGTACCAAGCCTTTTCTCATTTCTTCTCCCCATCTCTAACTTCTAACATGAGATATACAAGAAACCTTACATTCAACACTGCGAAAATTATAAAACTCAAATATTTTTCGAGATTAAATAAGAAAAATATAAGTGAGGCTACCTTTATCCCAACCTTTATACTGGAGTAAAGATACCCGGTTTTTGGAGTAAAGTTGCCATCAAATTTTTGGTAAACAAAGGCATAACTAAGAAAACACTTTTTTGAGAATTTGATTAGTGTATTTTGTTCAAAATGAGATATTGAAAGTGATATGATGAGGGCTTGCCTGGTAAATCCACTCCAAACACCTGATATGGAAGAAATTTTGGAGCACGAGAAACAGGACAAAAACAGCTGAACAGGAAACTATGACTGATAACAGCTGATAACATGGATAAAGGCGCCATCGCAAGCCGCATCGATACTCTAGGATGTGGAGTATAAAGAAAACACAATAGCTAACTTTTATCTAAGTTCTACCACGCTTACGTCACAATTGAAGATTCTCACTTTTTGGGGTAAAGTTTGACGGTTTTACGGTACATTTGTTCATCTGACATCCTTGATTTATCCAGGTCACAAAAACAACACTAGATGAAAGCTCTTTGACTACGCATTCCCTGACACCCCATTAAACAGGGTTTATAGACCCACCAACTCACCTCCTTCCAAACAAATATTACTTAAATAACAATAAATCCTCGTAACTCACCTGCACAACTGAGCAGTTAAATCGAGGGTCAGTCGTCATCAGACTCAACATCCGGGTCTCCAGAGATGATTCTCAGACACTCGTCTGCCATCTCCGTGAAGATGGGCTCCTTCATTGCTTCTCCTATCAGCGCGGCGGCGTCTCCCGACCTGTCGATGGTCTCCAGCATCTGCCGCAAGTGAGGGTTTCCCAACATTTCTCTCAGTTTGCTGCTGTTTCCTGAAAAGTTAAGTAGTTTGTTGCTATTTTCACGATTGCATAGATACGAGACCACCTCAATCCTCAAGACTCAGCTTGAGCTGCCTGAGTTGTTTTGTCGTTGATATTCAATACATCAATCTAAAATAAGTAGGTAGTCATTTTCCACCCAGCTTCGCTAGCGCAATGAATGAGACGTATATTTCAGCTTCAGCTCAAAGCGTAAAGTAAAGTAAATAATGACTGTCAAATAGCGCTATTTACTACCTTGGCAAGAAGAATAATGACAGAACGTCCCTGGAAAGGTTATAATAATTACCTACCGGATCCAACCCTTCATTTCCAAAACCCTTTGATTCCATAAAAAAAATCTCTCCACGAAAAGATATTATTTATTTGGCACACAAAGAATAGGCATTTATCACAGATACAAAGAATAGGATATAAAACAAAGTCTTATGAAAAAAAAGCTCAATACCTTGCCCACCAAGGCAAAAGGGTGGGCAAGGGTTATTAGCATTATTATGCAAATAATAAGAATGAGAACAGGACATGGAATGGGTAACCGCTCCCTACACAAGTTAGCTGTCAGAAAATCACCAAACTGCGACCATTGCCCCGAAACCGAGGAGGATGCGGAGCAAAAACTAATGCTTTGCCCATTTTAAGCGGAAGAAAGCAGGAATGGATTGATTCGGTGGGAGAAGAGAGCGTGTACGACATGTTAAAAAATGCAACAACTGGACAATTAAAATCTATATTAAGGGGGTCTCAGTCGGTCGACGTTCAATTCCTTGTTCCGGGTCAGTATTTAGACAAATCGAAGGGGCAAAAACTGGAAAAATTGTACTTGAATTGGCAATTTTAAAGGATTTTAGAAATTCATTAATGCACAGCCCTACGGAATTTAAAAAAAACTGAAATTTTGCCGCCGGAATCATCAAAATTGAACAATAATTGCCAGAGAAAAATGGAAAAAAACTACTGAATAAACTGTTATTTCAATAATTATCTGGCAATTATAGTTCGATTTTGATTATTCCAGCGGCAATCTTTCAGTTTTTCAATTCCCTAGGGCCGTGCACTAATGAATTTCTAAAATCCTTTTAAATTTCCAATCAAGTACAACTTTTTAAGGTTTTGTCCCTTCGATTCGGCGAAATACTGACCCGGAACGAGGATCGAACGTCGTCCGACTGAGACCCCTTTAAACATGAAGAGAGGACCGGGAATGCAATCTTAAATTGACGTAGTTGATTTGAAGTAGTTATATTGATATATTATTATGAATGTAAACAGAGAAACATTTTGAAATACTAATAATTTACACAGAACGTTGTTATTTTATGGGTTCTAAATAACCCCCCTGTCAAAAATATATTTAAAAAAAACTACCTTGGATATCACTATTGATTTTGTTTTTGCTACGTTAATTGTCAGGCCATAATAACCGCAGGCACTAGCCACCAGCCAGTCCAAAAGAGCTTGAAGCTCAACCTCACATGCGCCAGCAGCACAGCGTCGTTGGCATATCAAAAACGCTGCAAATTATTGTTATTAATAATTATTGTTAATTATTATTACAGGCTAGCAGGCCATTTATAATATGTATGATTTTTTGAGTTTGCATTTTATTAATTTTGGTTTTTATTTATTTCTTAGGGCTCTCCGGCCTTCTGGCCACAGAAAGCTCTGCCACAGCGAGTGCCAGGAAGGCCATTTAGGTAGGGTGGGCTCGGGACTGGCAGGTTTCCCCCATCCTGACGGTCTGTGTGTATGTAAGTATGTATGAGTGTGTTTGGCGAGAATGTAAACTACCAAGACTGAATGTTGTTAATAAATAACTGTGATCAATAGCTGTGATATACCTGTTCGGCTAGTTTAGATTAGGATTTGGGAGGAGTATAATAGAACACGCCAAAGAAGTAGAAGACAGATTTTGAGAAGACGCCCGCCAATGATGGAAAATCCTCAATCTAGAAGAAGAGGCGGTAAGTAAGGAGGCTGAGCTAACATAAAAGTTGCCAACTACCATCTGAAAACTGCCAACTGTCAGGAAGCCCAAAATATATTGCTTAAAACCCCTCCGCCTCCGACATCCCTATAAAAGCCAGCACCTCCACGTGGTCCATCCTGGACATGCTCAGTCATGACCAACACTGGTGGAGGCAGTTTGATAAGGGGGACCTGCTGAACCTAAGAGCCGCGCAACAACATGAAGCACAATGTGGAGGTTTATTTACCATTGTGAGAATGATTAGAAGGGGCCGTGAGGCCTAAAATCAATCAATAATGCAGCGCACAGCAGGTTAGGGATATGTTTTTCTATACAGATCAATATAGATCACTCGTCTGCAAAGCCACAAACAATCCAACATAAAGAAAAACATCGATCGCATTTCGGTCAGCTAAAATTTGAACGGAGATCAGGCCTCTTTTTCGATTCACACTCGTGTTTCTGATTTATCGTACGGAAAAAACCTCAAATTCGCGTAGGGAGCGAACGGTTTGTCCTACAGAGCTCCGCGTGGTCTCAAAAAATTCTAAAAATTCTATAGAATCTTAAATTGAAGGAAAAACAATACCTTTATATCAAAATTTTTTGAGTTAGGGCGTTTTCAAAATTTCAAAATTCATTTTGGAACCCTTAGAACTGACCTACATCAACCATAATCTTCGGGTCACAACTAGACCCCAAATGGAGCCTACATACCAAATGTCATCAAAATCGGTCAATGCTAATCGTTCGATTTTTGGATTCTACGTAGGTACTTTGAAACGTAAACCATCAAAATTTGAGGGGGTGTTAAATTTTTTTTTTCTCGATCGATTCCAAAGGTTCATTATTGAAAATAATAAACCAAAATTGGATATAGGGATAACGATCACAATCATCCAGAGCCTCCTTGTACACCTGCTCCAAATAATGTTAAAAAGCCTGACCCCCTTGGCCACTGTTACATTTTTCAAGGATCATTTCAAGGTTGAGGTGTTGAATTTAGGGTACTTTTCCGTTATACCCCACCCACCGTCTTCAACACGCCCGTTCGGTGTTTCTAGGCATTCCTTCTTACTTACATTACATATTACGTCGAATTCGTCACAATTTCAAGCTGCAGAAAAAAATGATATTATTTTTAAAAAAATTGGGGTAGTTGCATGATATTTTTTTGTATTTTTTCTGTGTAGTGAATCTCTATTGAAGTACGAATCTGCAAATAAAACTCCCAGAAAAGCTTCCTAAAAATTTAGAGATTTTTTCAAAGAATGGGATTTTTGGATTCAGGCGGGAAAACCTACACACGGCTATGACGCTGCGGGGTGGGGGCTTTGTCATGGGTGTCAAGGGGGCCAAGAGACCACTACACCACTGTTACCCTGACACAAGGTTGTGTTTTCATAAAACAACCAAAATATGCTTCAAAACTTTCAATTTAAACGATTAATTCATACATGTAAAGCCTGAAAAATATATTACAAAGTTTTTTTAATCATCACCATTATTTTCTAACTATATTTCAATGTTTCTGACTCGAATTGTCCTCGATGGCAGTGATCTCAACGCACTCTATCGTGAGATTCTCGTTTAGGGATGACGTAAGAGGAGTGGCCCGCCAACACTAAAAAGGACGGTACTTCTTTATTGAAATACGGCTAAACTAAATGGAATTTCGAACTGAAAACTGGTGCAGGCACGTTTTTAAGTGCGCTATATTCGAATCTGAAGTCAAAAACACAAAATTCCGACCCATGCAACTACCTCATTACTTTGTCCTTAAAAGTTACCGATGTCGGTGAGGATTTGTTTAAATAAATTGGGGTAGTTGTGGTTTGATTGCCTACGCATAAATTCGCACAAATAGGTATTGAGTATTGAATTAGCTGAATGAAAACTAATGACCTGCCTTTGCAATATTATTATTCACGTTCCTTATCTCCTGACCTTTGGGAAGAAATGTTTGTAAACCAACCGATTCATCAGGAAGGTATTGGACCCAAGGAAGCGCGCAGCGCCCGTGGTCAATATTACCCCCTTGTTTTTCCAAGAATTCACCGATGTCTTTATTTATTTATTTAATTTATTAAAATGTGAAAAGGAATCATTAACGGACATCGGGCGGGCGGGATACAGCCGCGAAAGTTGTGAAACAGACTTGTGGGTGGGTGGGGGGGGGGGGGGGTATAACGGAAAAGTACCGAATTCAGTACATTCTCCCCCTCCCTCTTCAACCGCCCTTCCCACCCCTGCCTGGTGCGCATAACTCAGGGGAGTAAGTTGCTCATTCGGTTAGGTATTAACGATTTTTCGGATTTTTTTCTGAACATTGCCGAGAAATATAACTTTAGTGCGGTATCAACAGTCAACAGAGCTACCATGTTCCTGACGATTTAAACGACTTACTCAAACAATCCAGTTGCTCAATTGGAACGGTGTCTTCAGTCTCATACAAATACTTTGATCTTCGTTGGACAACTTCAACCTCTGAGACGGATGGACTTCCTTCATTGATTACGTTACTCACTATATTCTTCGTACAGTTCAGTTTGTGCTCTTTACAACATTGAACGGAACAGCTGGAAAATATATAGACAGCAATATGATTAGTGCGTATAAATAGAGTAAAAGCCCCAGTGGCGGACACTAGAGAGCTTGTTGCAAGCACAAAAGTACCATATTCAGGCCAAAAGTACCTCTCACATAGTCTCTCATTATTCACACACCGCCAGTTATTGGCAGTCTATTCAACCGCAGTTATTCATTTCAGTAAATAGGCGTTTGGAGAATTATGTACAGATTCAAATACCTAACATAATCTTATATTTAATAATGCCTAAATACCTAACATAATTTAAATAATGTTCCTGCAGAAATGTTAAGTAAAAGTTATTAAGCAACCTACTTCCAGCGTCTACATTCATGATTCATATCCAGCTGACAACTGATGAGGAAACTCTTGTTGGTGGTGTCTTTCAACGACTGATTTGATCTTGTCGGGAAACGGTTTGAATAATGTTATAATAATGGCGAGAATTCAAGATTCCTTCTATTTTGACGAACATAGTGGACAATTCATCTTGGGTGTATGATTGGCTGCCCATTGTTTTGTAGAGAAGACTCTTAACAGACCTAACTCCAACTTCCCATCCACCTCCGAAGTGTGGAGCAGATGGCGGGTTGAAACTCCATTGGATGCCAAGATGGGAGGTTGAGCCAGTAACAGTTGAAAGCTTTCTCGACGCTCTCTCCAGGTTTACTGCAAGAAGAGGAGTTCCCAATCGTATGATGTCTGACTGCAGTACCAATTTCGTGGGAACAGCAAACTACTTGCGCGACCTGGAAGATTGGATAACGAGCCAAGAAACGCAAGCATCTAATGCTGGCTCAACCTCCCATCTTGGCATCCAATGGAGTTTCAACCCGCCATCTGCTCCACACTTCGGAGGTGGATGGGAAGTTGGAGTTAGGTCTGTTAAGAGTCTTCTCTACAAAACAATGGGCAGCCACGCATACACCCAAGATGAATTGTCCACTATGTTCGTCCAAATAGAAGGAATCTTGAATTCTCGCCCTCTCCAACCTGTCTCAGATGACCCACATGATCCTGAAACTCCAAGAAGAAGCCCCCCCACCCAGGACACCCCAGGACACTTCATCATTGGCCAACCCTTGAATGCGCTACCTGAGCCTGACTTCTCTGATGTTCCGGCAAACCGCCTGAACCGCTGGCAGCTGATTCGTGAGAGGGTTCAGCACTTTTGGTCGAGATGGCGTGTCGAGTATCTGAGCACCCTACAGACACGAAACAAATGGTTAAGTCGTCCGAGTAACCTGAAGATCGGTGACCTCGTGCTCATCACTGATATGAATGCTCCACCATCCTGCTGGCCTATGGGAAGAGTTCTCAATGTCCATCCAGGGCAGGATGGGATTGTCCGCGTTGTGACGCTGAAGACCCAGAAGGGCACACTTAAGCGGCCTTCAGTGAAGCTCATCCCTCTACCCACCAATGAGGAAACCAGCTGTCCAGAGTCGTAAATGGGGGGAGTATGATCAGAAATGGCACCTACCTGCATGGATTTACGACTCCACTCCTTCATTTGCATGCACGATCGTCTCACTTCCTATTTTGCATGACACCACTTATTATTCATTTTCACAATGCATTCTATTTCACCCAGTTGCTGTAATCCGATAAGATCAAACCAGTCGTTGAAAGACATCACCAACAAGAGTTTCCTCATCAGTTGTCAGCTGGATATGAATCATGAATGTAGACGCTGGACGTAGGTTGCTTAATAGATACTTAACATTTCTGCAGGAACATTATTTAAATTCCCGTTCGGAGGGACAAAGACTTGCTTATTATAAGAATACACTTAATGCTCACAGTAAACTAAATACCTAGCTAGATAAAATGAATAACCAACAGACGCACTCTTTGCAACTTTTCATTCCACAGGTTGTCTTCGGTTTCTCAGTTTAGTGCCATAGCTTGGCATTGGAAGCATCCGATTACCTAGCGTACGATACCTGGTATGATAGTTAATTTGATCTTCCACGTATCTAGCGATGATGAAAATGTGAGGACCTACCATCTTTCAGCAAAATTGTATCATCTGTAATCTATTGTAATCTTCCATACTTATGTTGTTTCAAATGTCCAGGCAAGCAGTAATCAAGTCTAGAACCAGAACCTATCTAAATAACATCAAACCGTAATGAAAGGACAGGATTGGGAAGGTATGATGTTGTCTCCTCAATATAGGAGTTCTTCACCGTATTTTACTTTCGGTCAGTCTGACCGATTCTCAGAACTTGCAAATTGATATTGTCTCTGTACTTCATATAATTTTCAAATGACTTACTAAGGTCCTCTGCAAGACGGACATTTGTATTTGACGTCCTCAAGTTTCGAACAAACCACACAAGTAAGAACTTTCACAGCCATTTGTCCAGCTTCTTCAAACCAACGAAATCAGAAACAAGATGAGGGGAAGAGCCGGACTCAAACACAACCCACGTGCTATGAACACAACGCTTCTTCTTTTTTCTGGAATTAGATGTCACAGCTGCTGCTATGTGGGACATATGTTTTTCGTGTTGCTATTCTTGGCATAAGTAACTCAACGCAAAATAAAACAAAGATAACTGATAACGTGATAAGTGATAAGGGAAGTAACTCGATTGTAACTTTCGAACAAATAATCGATAATATTCATCGATTTGACGTTATCGATAGCACGGAAGGCCCCGCAAAACCCTTGTGTGATGCCGGTCTGCATTCTTTGAAGGCGTCGAAGTGTATTCATCCAGTAGAGTAAAAACGCTGCATTTCATTACACGCAGATTTGATAATTTTCTGTATAGATCACTCTCATGGAAAGAACACAGTTGAGCCATCGTCAACCATTGTCCTACATACCATATTTTCGCTTCAGAATCGAGTTTATTTTGAAGCAATAAAAGCCTCTCGCTAAATTCGAAAACAATTTGATTGCTGGTTGCTAACGGACGCTAAACTGAGAACAAACTCAAAGAAACCTACAACGATCCCGTTTTGGTCAGCTAAAATTTGAACGGAGATTAGGCCTCTTTTGCGATTCACACTCGTATTTCTGATTTATAGTAAATCCGACCCTCTGGGTGGTCTCATTCGATTCAATGAGTTCCGATCAAAAGTGCTCGGTATTTTGGTTTATTATTTTCAATAATGATAATTTGTAATCGACCAAGAAAAAAGTTAACCCCCCCCCCCCTCAAAATTTGTTGGTTCAGGTACTTTTCAAGACGGTTCGTAAAATCCGAAAATCGAATAAAAATTTTACCTACCGTTCGTCCTCCGCTTTTTCCTTGGTTACTTACTATGAATCGATTTTGTTGAAATTTTGTGTATTATGGGCTCCCATTTGGGGTCTAGTTGTGTCCCGAGGCTCTTGCTTGATGTCAGTCACTTCTAAGGTTGAAAAATAAGGGCTAAAATGTTCAAAAAGCCCTAACTGAGAAACTTTTAATGTAAATGTCTTGTTCTTTCTTCAATATAAAATTGAAATGTCTAAAATTGAAACTTCGTGTAGGCATTCGTTTCCGCACCAAATTGCACTAAAAAACACAGTCTCTAGCGATTGGAGCAATGGGGGTAAAATTTCAAAAAATCAGGAAATTTGGTCATTTTTTTCATTTTTTGATGTACCTATATAACTTCTGATCGAAACTGATTTCTTCCTTTTCAGCGGTTTGGCCGCAGTCGCTCGCCAAAAATCGGCCATTTTTAAACGCTTGTAACTCAGAAACTGCTATTCCAAATGAAAGTGAGATAAAAGCTAAAAAGTAATAATTCATCATCATATTCATTCATTATTTCATTCATTTTATTCGTGGAATATTTCTGTATATTGAAGTCAATAAACGAAATACATTATTCAATTTGAGTTTTCCCATTTGGTACCTACGCGTGTGAAAAACTTACCAAAACTATAAAAACGCAATTACAACAAAAACATAATGTTTTTTTCATTTTTTTTTCATATTATGAACCTATTTTTATATTCAAGGATGTCATTGGACGCAAGATATAATACCTAATATCTACATTTCCCTGTCACAAACACCGATTAGAAGTTATAAGCCGAAAAAATCCAAAATTTCCCAGTTTTTCCGGTTTTTTACCCCCTTTCACACCGTTAATTGCTAAAGACTTTTGTTATCATCCGAGTCTATCAAGGTAGCGGAAGCACTATTTTTCCCACTTCTCTTGATCGAAAAAAATGTCCAAAATCAAAATTTCCACTCGTGTTTTATGTTTCAGGCCTTCCCGAACAAAGAACAACACTGTCAGTGTCGTCTTCCCCAAAAGTTGGTACAAGACTTTTACATCGGTGCGCATGCGCGCCTGTTATCAATGATGTCCAGGGCAAAGAACAACAACTGTTGTTGTTCCGGGGACTGTGATTTGGGTAGTCGCCTTGGAAGAAGGGGATAATCCTCCGAAATTACTGTTTTTCCAGCATTTCGAAATATAGCAATCATCTCCGCGTTGTTTCCATCTTTCTGATAAAACCGTGTTTCCTCTAGCGAGGTTGGTCGGAAGTGTGAGAAGTGTAGGTGTGAAATGCAGGTGGAATGATAAAACGTTCGTCTCAATCGCCGACCTAGGTAATACCTAGTAGGTAAGTAAGGCCTACAATCCTTCTTCCATTGTACCCAAAAATGTAATACTTAGCCTCTATGAATTCGTGGAGTCGAGTACAACATGATTAGGTGTATAATAATATTATATTATATTATATTTTATAGTATAATATTATAATAATAATATATATTATAATATTATTATATATTTATATTATAATATAATATAATAATTATTTAATATTACATAATATATTATATTCTCAACATCTTCAAAACATAGGGGAAAGGCTTGTACATTGGGACGATTTTTTCAATTACATTTTTTTCACAGACAAAAGTAATTAAGCAAGTAACGGAAGGGTGTATTATTCTCTACTACTCTTGAGGTTTAATAAAATGTATAAACCATAATTTTGAAAAAAGTTTAATACCATAAAACTTGATTTTTCAAAATGTCTATTTTGTCCCGAGGTAGGTACAAACAGTGTATGTACCTCGGGACACCCATGTTTGTACCTTGGGACAGAAGGATAAATTTAAAAGAAAACCACCTAAATTATTCGAAATATTTTATTTAAACATTAGTTATCGCAAAAACAGTCTTTAATTTTCAAATATCCTTTTAAAGGAGTTCAAACATAGACAAGTAGCAAAATTTGGTTACCTACTTTTACATTGCTATCACACAAATAGGATACTATCTTATCACAAACGGCATGTTCGGGATGAGTATTATTAAGTCAAACAAAGATGCTTCAAAGAATAATAAACTAAAAGAATCATTATTGGTAAATCTTGCTGCCTTTTCGACCATTGGCCTGTTGAATCTGTTGGATGTAATTTCACCCTAAGCTAGTGACTTTTCTACCCTAGAGTTAGGTTGTCAGCACTGCCGTCTTCTAACCTTACTTTTTCTCGTAATTTCCGCGTAATGACATGTGCTCAGTTCCTTTTCGTTTAATAAAAACTAATGCTTCATAAATGTGCATTATTTTATCAGGTTATGGGCCCAGTAATGCTTAAAAAGTGCGCGATAAAAGTGAAAACATTTTTTCGGCAATTGGTGACTGCGAATGTAAGTAATTTCTACTGATAAGGTGACGTACCTGCGAAATGGCTCTTTCAGTTAACCACTCCGTGTTTCCCCAATTAAATGGGAGTAATTTCAACAATTGGATGTTTAGAGTCAAGTCATTGTTGGCCGAAAAGCAAGTTGAAGCAGTTTTACTCTATGATGATGAGCAAGTTGAGACATTTGATAAGAAGTCACTTGCGACCTACACTAATGCGGATGCTAAGGCACGATCAATCATTGTCCAGTGTGTTAGTGACAAGTATTTAGAGATTATAAAATGCTCTACTACTGCTAGGGACATGATTCGAGCACTTGAGGCCTTTTTCCAACGTAAAAGTATAGCGTCTAAACTTCATCTGAAGAAAAAGTTGTTGAAGTTTCGAAAGCTACCTAGTGATAAGATGGAAGATCACTTCCTCAAAGTTGAAACTATGATAAAGGAAATCGAGAATGCAGGAGGTAAATTCGATGAATCTGACAGGATCTGTCATCTTTTACTGACTCTTGATGACACATGTTATGAATCTATCGTTCGTGCAATCGACGTCATAAACACTGATGTCTCTATGGATTTTGTGAAATCTAAGTTGTTGGACGAAGAAGTTCGTATTTTGTCCAAGATGGATAGCAAACCTTCTCATAAAAATGAAGTTGCGTTTAAAACATCGCAAATTCAGTGTTTTCGGTGCCAGGGACATGGCCACAGGGCCAACCAGTGTTCAACCCCTGAATCTGAGGGTACTCGGGGACGTAGTTCGTCAAAGGGAAAATTCCGTGGCAAGGGTAGGGGTAAACCTATTCCTAGTTCCAATTCCGGTTATAGTCAAGCAAACTTGAGTGAAGCTAGTCAACAGGGCAACTCGATTAGCTTTATTGCTGCCTTGAACATCGAAATGCTAGACAATTCGAGCTTCATACTTGACTCTGGTGCCACCGAACACTTGGTTCGTGCGAATTTGGAACATTTCATGACCAAAGTTGAAACTCTTCCAAACCCCGTCAGTATAGGGACTGCCAATGGAAACGGCATGATGGCGTATAAACGTGGAACCATTCACGCAATCTGCAGTCAACGAAAAGTCAACTTTTCTGCGTTGATAGTTAAGGATCTCAGACATAATTTGATCTCAGTGGGAAAACTATTGGACAATGGTCTTGAAGTAGTTTTCAATGGTAAAAATCCGAAAATAAATGGAAAAGGATTTCAGTTACCTTGTACCAAAGTTGGTAATCTGTTTATTTTGAAACTTGACATTGACAAGGCTAATTCTAAAGAAGCTTTGAATGCCAGTAGTCATACTGATATTTGGCATAGAAGACTAGGCCATTTGAATCACGTAGGATTATTGAAATTGGGTCTGCCCTACAGCAAAGAGCATTGTAAAACGTGTGCTGAAGGAAAGGCGACGAGGTTACCTTTCAAGCCAACTACCAAAAGTACATCGAAAATAGGTCAACTTGTACATTCAGACCTCTCAGGGCCAATAAATCCGCCAACCAATGAGGGTCATCGCTATTTTCAAGTTTTGGTAGACGATTTTTCACATTTTACTATAGTCAAGCTCTTGAAGACTAAAAATGAGGCTGAGCAGAATATTATTGATTTCATCAATATTATAAAAACCCAACATGGCCAGAAGACTATGAAACTTCGATTGGACAATGGAGGAGAGTTCACCTCCAAAAGTTTTAAAAATTTCTGTCGTTCCAAGGGCATAGAGTTGCAGTACTCAATGGCTTACTCACCGCAGATGAACGGAACCAGTGAACGAATGAACCGAACTCTTTTAGGAAAAGTCCGCACTAAATTTGCTGAGACTGACCTTCCTCGACATCTTTGGGGTGATGCAGTTCAGACGTCAGCATACGAGCTCAATCGGTCTCCGACAGCAGCCAATAGTGGGATCTCACCTGCGAGTATTTGGTATGGAGAGAAAGACTTGTCTCGACTCAGAGTTTTCGGAAGCCGTGCATATGTTGTGTCAATGCCCAAAGGAAATAAGCTGGACCCTACTGCCAAATGTTTGATATTTGTTGGTTATTGCAGTGGAGGTTACCGTTTATGGGACCCTGTAGAAGACAAGATCGTTCAGTCACGTGATGTACGATTTGATGAAAATTCTGTGAAATTTGAAAGTAAAAGTTGTAAATGTGAACTAATTCATGAAGAAACTGTTATTAAAGAAGAACATCTAGACGAATCAGTTATAGAAGAAACTATTGAAGAAGGATCTGTAGGATCTAATCAGCCTGAAAGCAGCCAATCTACACCTGGAGGAGAACCTACATGTACTAGGTCAGGTCGTGCGGTCAAGTTACCTTCACACCTCAATGAATACGAAGTGTATTCTGCATATTGTTTATTGGCAAATTCTGGAGAAGATCCTCTCACCTTCAAGCAAGCTATTAAGGATTCAGAGTGGAACGAGTCTGTTCATAAAGAAATTTCAGCTCTGGAAAATCAGGATACTTGGGAACCTTGTATTTTGCCACCTGGGCAAAAGGCTATTGAAACAAGGTGGATTTTTCGAACTAAAGAAGACGGAACAAAGAAATCAAGACTTGTAGCTAGAGGATTTCAAGTTCAGGAGGAGCAAAATGTCATAAATCCCATGTACGCTCCAGTTGCTCGCATATCAACTATCAGAACTATGCTAGCTGTTGCAGTTCAGAAGCAGTGGCCTATCTACCAGTTGGACATCCCATCAGCGTTTCTAAATGGAATATTGGAGTCTGAGGTTTACATCAAACCACCAGAGGGCGTTCATACTGAGAAAGGACAAGTTTTGAAACTTCGTCGGGCACTGTACGGACTCAAAGAATCACCAAGACGATGGAATGATACTTTTGATGGATTTGCTAAAAGTAATGGAATGAACCGATCCAAGCATGACTTTTGCTTGTATCATGGTGACAATGTCTGGTTAATCGTATTTGTAGACGATTTGATAATTACTGGAGAAGACAGACAAGTAACTAAGTTGATTTCAGCTTTAAAATCAGCTTTTAATGCTAAAGAGCTAGGAGAAATTCGGAATTTCTTGGGGATGAAGATTTCAAGGACTGAAGGCGGTCTACACATCTCTCAAGAGGCCATTATTTCGAAGATTCTGCACAAGTTCAACATGACTGAGTGTAAAGGAGCATCAACACCAATGGATGTCAGTTATGAAACCAAGGATGAACCTGTGAACACAGAAGTACCGTATCGCCAATTGATTGGTAGTCTGTTGTATTTGTCAACAACGTCAAGACCGGATCTGAATTTCGCTGTCTCATTTCTCAGCAGAAGTTTGGATAAACCAACGAATACGAGTTGGAAAGCTGCAAAGAGGATTTTGAAATATCTTCAAGGTACCAGGTCAATGGGACTGACCTACACTCGTGGAAAGGGAGGACTGCAAGCATTTTCCGATGCAGACTGGGCTGGTGACAAGCTGGACAGAAAAAGTGTCAGTGGAATGGTCATTCAGTATGGAGACAACACCATCTCCTGGGCTTCCAGAAAACAGAGTTGTGTCGCTCTCAGCACAGCAGAATCGGAATACATTGCAGCAGCTTCAACTGCACAGGATTTGATCTACCTACAAGGAATATTGATGGACTTTGGGATCACAGAAGAAGCTAAACTACTTGTGGATAATGTAGGTGCAGTTTGTATGACAAAAACATTTGAGAATTCGAAACGTGCAAAACACATTGATATAAAGGTACATTTTATCAAAGATTTAGTAATGAAAAAGTTGATAAAAATTGATTATATTGCTACTGAAAATAATTTGGCAGATATTATGACAAAACCATTAGGGACGACTAAATTTGTTAATTTTCGTGAATGTATAGGCATGTCATAGTCAAGCTATTATTTTGAAATTGATATTTTGAAGATTATTTCAAACTGTATTTGTGAAACTGAATGTAAAATTTTTAAAAGACTGATTGATATTTGAAAGACTTTAAAATGTAATGTTTAAGACTGATTGAATTTTGAAAATGATGTGATATTCTAAAATAATTTTCTTGAAATGTTTAATGTTTGAATTTAAAAGTCGTTAAAGTTTGTGATATTGAGTTTATTATTCGTTAAATTGCTCTGAAGTTAAGTCTGTTCAATTTTGTGAAGTATTTTTGTCAGTCGAGTCAAAGTTAGTCTTTCGTTGCTTTGGAAAATTGTGATTTTTTTAAATTTTGAAATTGCGATTGCTATGTTTAGTACCAACGTAGCAATCGAGGAGGAGTGTTGGATGTAATTTCACCCTAAGCTAGTGACTTTTCTACCCTAGAGTTAGGTTGTCAGCACTGCCGTCTTCTAACCTTACTTTTTCTCGTAATTTCCGCGTAATGACATGTGCTCAGTTCCTTTTCGTTTAATAAAAACTAATGCTTCATAAATGTGCATTATTTTATCAGAATCATCAAAAATGTAGTGTGCGCAGGAGTCGGAAAAACTGTTTATTGTTATTTTTCTACACTAGACCTCATTCTGAGAATTCACTTTGTATTTAATTTGTTACCAACCACGACCTTTTAAGCGTGAGAAGACCTTCTTCTATGATTTTTCAAAGTTTCGAATGTTTATGACGTTACAGTGGGCAGGGGGGGTCCTGCCCAGGCGGGAGGGGCGCGTGGCGTCATAAACATTCGAAACTTTGAAAAATCATAGAAAGAGATCTACTCATCCAAAAAGAGAACGGCTGGTGTCAAAATTCTCAAGGTGAAGTCTACTTTTGATTAAAAATTTAAAAAAAAATCAGGCGCATCTCCCATTGACTTCCGTTGACTTGGGATCAATCTCCTATCCTTTCGACTAAACTATATTAACTTACACACTGAGCTATGGAAGTGAATGGACAGAAATGCGAAGAGGTAGCTGATCACAACATCTCTCCCCTGTTGGGAAATCTTAGTTACTCCGTTACTTAGTCAGGGTGGTGAGGGCTCTTTCGCCGGCCTTATTCAACCCAGTGAGAACGCTATATTTTTTACTGGCTTCGGAGTTTTGTTATTATTATTTCTTCATGAACGGGGCGGGGCATCTGCTGACCTCAACGTTTGTCTGAATAGGCTGTGGCTCGACTCGTGTCTTGGGGGAAGTTGTTTTGATGACAACACTAATTTATTATTGTTCCCAGAGAATGCTGAGGAAACCATTCGGGTCTGTATGACTGCGCCACTTTGTTGAATCATCAAAGATTAACTTCCCTCGACCGAGGATCGATCTTCTATCGTTCTGACTAAACTATATTTACACTTCTGAGTCGGAGCTCGCCACCACTGAGCTAAGGAAGTAAATGGACAGAAATGTAAAGAGGTAGCTGATCACAACAGGCCCATCCACTGGCTGCTGATTCACTCCATCCTTTGATCGTGGCAACTGCACATGAATGGACCAACATCTTAACATGGAAACTTAGGCCAAAACCGAACATAAATAACATAAAACGAAAAAATATTGTGTCCCAAGGTACAAACCTCAACGTGTCCCAAGGTACAAACATTTGACATTTTCCAACAAATTTAATTATTGACATATCATGATATAATAACATTTTAAAAACATCAAAATCATAGAGATGAACCTTGAATTGAAGGAAAGCAGTTGCAAGTGGAAGAAATTCAAACTTATCTTTCTGTCAATTGATCGTGGTATGGAGCAAAGACAAAACTTTGGGACCGGTGATAACAAACAACGAATTTTCATCATCACATGGTCGGTGATAACAGAAAAAGGGGCACATACACGGTGTTGCCTTCACATCCAAAGATGATTGGAGCCCAGTCCAATTTTTTATGTGCCTCTTTTCTAATTGATTTAAGCATTGTCCCGAGGTACAAGCGTCCCAAGGTACAAGCCTTTCCCCTACCCTGTGCATACAGTATGTTGGTCAAATTTACTGAGAATCGAAAAAAACAACAAAAACACGTGTGGGTACTCGGAGTTTGGGATGAAAAAAAGAGTATTTTTATTTGTTGATGTTTTTTTAAAATGTTTTAAATGGTTGTGTGTGTAATTTTAACTAATAAATTGTGCTGTGCCTCTTCCACTAGGCTGACTAGGTTCTCCCTTAGAATAGCTAATTTTTCAATTTTCTTTACCGTTGCTTCATGAATACTCATACTTCATGAATGAACTTTATTGAACAGACTCTGACACTGGTTCTAACAACAACAAGGGCGATATTGGTAAGGCAGATGGGGCTTTCAGGCAGAGAATGGTCACTTGTGAAGTTCTATGATTTATACATTTCTAGTTAAGCAGAATTAGTACCCACATGGTTCCCTGGCCGGTAGAAATTCCCGAGAAAAGGGGATGAGAACTAAGGAAAATTGCGGTTTAGAGTAAATCATTGGTAAATTTTGCAGCGTTTGAGGCCGAGAACTTTATATTATCGTACATCGGGTAATGGGAGATGCGGCCCAGACGCTATTTATGTCCAAATGAACGGAGAAGCAGGTAGGCATGACATTGTACTACTCCCGACATTTTCACTGAACAACTTGTTTTAACTTAGAATCAAAAACTTGGATTAGGTAGTAAGTAGTACTAGGTCTGTAGGTAGTAGTAGGTAGTAGCACTAGGTCTGTGATGCGAGAATGTATTTCAAGCGTGTTGGTCCGAAGTTTGATTATCAATCATTGATAACGCGTGATAACATTGAAAGTGGCCCAATGCGTCAGAAAGAGTTAATCAGCAAAACGCTGCAAATTATTACACTCAGGTTTACCTACTATTTTATTGATAAATCACTCGCCTGCAAAGAACACAGCATTGCCATTGTCACTACCTACCAACCTAATTTCGCTTCACATTCAAGTTTAATTTAATGAAATAAACGCTTCACACTCAATAAAAAAAAATCGTTGCTAAGGACGCAAACTTGAGTACATCTCGAAGAAACGAACAGCGATCTTTGGTCAGCTAAAATTTGAACGGAGATTAGGCCTCTTTTGCGATTCATACTCGTGTTTTTGATTCATCGTAAGCCCAACCCTTAGTTTTAAGTTTTCATAGGGACCAAACGGTTGGTCTACAAATCTCCGGATGGTTTCATTCGTTTCTAAAAATTCAGTACTATCTTAAGGCTAAATGTCCCGACTTTAGTTGTGAAATCTGCCACCACGTGGCAGCACCAAAATGAAGAAAATTTCGTTTACTCCTCAGTTGAGAACGGATCGAGATATTTTAGTTCTGCAAACGGATTTCTTTTCAAGATCACCGTAGAATTCCGGGTAATTGGTTTAGAAAGTGTGCAAAAATTTTTTGCACACAGTTCCAGCAAAAATTTGTTCAAATTTTGACCTTTTTCAAAAAGTGGCCTTATAGCCACTTGCAGAACCTTCATCAGAATACGAATCCGTTTGCGGAATTTTTCTAACTTGATCATAGCCGTCGGATTCACGTTTTTACGATTTGGAGCGGTGGCGAGGGGGGCGATCATGGGCTGGGGGGGGAGGGCGGCGATCAAACGCCCCGCCGCCCGCCCGACCTTCACATTCATGTTTTGCTAGTATGCACCCTTTGGTCTCTATTCCTTTTCCTGGCCCTTTAATAGGCAGCTACCATCAACCTTCCCATTTCCAACTCCTCTGTCTTGAGGTTGATCGAATTGGGCGAAATTTCCATAAAAAGCAAGACATAGACAAATAACTTATGAGAAAGATTCTGCGTTAATTTGATTTAGATAATGGTTTGCACTACTAAATAGTTGGTTCAGAAATTGTGGTAATTTCAGTTCACTGTACATGGACTAGGTAGGTACCTACTTAGTTGTTCAAGTTTCGTTGTACAAAATCTAGTTGCAAAAGTCATCTCACAACGTTCTAGTTGCACTAGTAATAGATGGTTTGAGGAGCTAATTCTTGACGTTTGACGTTGATTTCCAAATTTTGTGAACAGCTAATGACGATGAAAAAACGCTGCAAATCATTGCTCAAAGGTTTATTATTTTCTGTATAGATCACCCTTCTGTATAGATCACTGGTTCTCCATCAATAGCACCTACCACCATCTGTATTCTCCCTTGACCTTCCCCCTCAAATTTCAGCTTCCTGCGTTCAATAGGATTGAAAATGGCTTCGGAGCTCACTCAGCTGATCAGTGATCTGAAGAGTGAAGAAGATCTCCTCGAATGCTGGAGACGCTTGGAAGAGCACTTCCATTCAATATGAGTAAAAATGGCTTTGCAGCTCACTCAGCTGATCAGTGATCTGAAGGGTGAAGAAGATCTCCTCGAATGCTGGAGACGGCTGGAAGAGCACTTCCATTCAAAAGGAATGAAAATGGCTTCGGAGCTCACTCAGCTGATCAGTGATCTGAAGGGTGAAGAAGCCTTTGAGCAATGATTTGCAGCGTTTTTTACCCACCAACATTTTTTTCACCTACCAACTTTTTTTTACCTACCAGCTAGGTACTACCTACCACACAATACTGGCTTCACACCTTCACAATCAAGTTTATTAGAAAGAACTAAACGCTTCACACTCGATTGGAAAAATAGAAAGCTTCTTATGGAAATTTGATTACTGGTTACGCAGAAGGCAAAACTGTATACAAATCGAAGAAATGAACAGCGATCGCATTTTAGTCCGATAAAATTTGAATGGAGATTAGACCTCTTTTGCGATTCACACTCATGATTCTGTTTTATCGAAGGAAAACCTTCAAGTACTCGTAGGGACCGAACGGTTTGTCCTACAGAGCTCCGGGTGGTCTCAAAAATTTTTTAAAATTCAATACTATTTAAAATTGGTGGAAAAACGATACCTTTATTTCGAGAGTTTTCGAGCTAGAGCACTCTTGAAAATTTCAGCCCTTAATTTTCACCCCTTAGAAGTGACCTACATCAACCAAAAGCTTCGCGGCACAACTAGACCCCAAATGGAGCCCATATACCAAATTTGAACCAAATCGGTCCAGTGTTGCTAAGAAAAGTGCCGCGTACGGCGTACGGCGGACGGACGGAAATTTTTTTATTCGATTTTCGTATTCTACGTACCTTGAAACGTAAAACATCAAATTTTGAGGGGGGGTTAAAATTTTTTTTTCTTGCTCGATTCCAAAGGCTTATTATTGAAAATAATAAACCAAAATAATTAGTAGGTAATTCACTCGGCAATAGTGTTGAAAAAGGTAAAAACACCTGTTCATTATTTACCAAAAATTCAAATATCTTTGAAATAATATCAAAATAAATCTAAATAATTGAAACTAAAATCCCCCGTGTCTGAATTTTTATTCTCTCTTCTAAGAGTTAAATTATCAATTTTCTCTGTTTTTTTAATGTCATTTTTGATTTCATGTAATTATAATTCAAATTACAAACATGACTGTCCCAAAATTACCGTTAGTGCACTAATAAATACCCTAGAACTAGGGATAGTGCTGTGGTCTTACAAGGTAATTACCATACAGATGGCAACCCTCCGTGTTTACCTTTTCGGATTACTCAAAAAGTTCGAGAAGAGTTCAAGGTCGCACACCTTTCTCATTCGCTAGCAATCCCGGGTACATCGGGCACTGTTGACGTTCGAATACTATAGGTAGTAGTACTTGGGCACGGCGTAGGTGATTTTACCCTTCAATATTCCGTGATTGTGCAGCGATCACTACATCGTTTTTTAGGACGTCCCACAGTAAGAATTGGGCGTCCATATGCGATTATTCTGGGGTAAAGGAGTACACAATCAACGGAAAAAATCTGCGAAGTGCTACTATCAGTTCCGGTGTCATGATTTTCATAGGGGACTATCTACATTACTACCTACTATCTACTACCTCTTGTGAAAAACGTATTGTTTACACAATAAAGTCGTCTTCTTCTTCTTCTACATGCCAATGTGAACAATCCTGACAAATTTCGTCTAATTCGTATGATATATGTAGGAATTATGGCTGTTTCAAGGATTTAATGTTTGCGCATGCGCAGATGCTTTTGTCAATTTGGAGGCCGTGATTTTAGTAGACCATCTACACCCCAATCTCCATAATCCCTGAAAATGTCATCGAAATCAGATGGGGAATGAAGAAGTTAAGACTGTTACAATTCACGCAGTCACTACTATTAGTGCGGGAGTGATTATTTTCATAGGGGACCATCTGCTCGCCAACCCGCACAATTCCTGAAAATTTCGTCGAAATCTGACAATAACTTCTTATAGTTCTGCCCGATACAAGGATTTCACGACAGATTCAAAGACAGACAGACACGGAACCAAAATTGTTCAGGAAGTTGTAGTTGTAGAACGCGAGTGGAAATTTTGATTTTGGAGATATTTTTTTCTTCATCCTTGAAAAGTTAGAACAATACTTCCGCTACTATTGTAATGGGCCGCCACTCAGGTCAGCGGTTCTTGCAGCATCCACCCACTCCATGGAGGGATCAGCTGACAAATCCGACACATCGGCCGATAAGCCGAAGAAAGGGGCTTCCATACGACCCGCAGAGCATGGAGGAAGGTGCGACCAGGGGCCGGGTAGGTGGCAGCACCGAACGGAGGGAGACGAGGCACTAACGGAGTGGGGGAGCACACGGGGAGGGGCGGACGACCGTTGCGACGCCATCCCACAGCGTCAGTCGTGTCTTGATCGAGCACTCACCAACAACCTTTTGAAACTTAGAGCCCACACACACCCAGATACTGTGATCCGGAGCAGTGCCGGAGCAGTGATCAGAAACAGTGAAGTTGATAGTGATAGAGAACTTTGTGAAGAACATTAGAGCCCACCCTTTTTAACGAACATTGAACATTTTGGCAACTCGACCCCGTTATACCAAGGCATCTGGATCACGATACGCCCTACCAGTGAGCTTGGAACGAAGGACTCGAGGACCTCGGCATTCCAACGGACCACCAAACGACGCCACGCTTCTACCCCGTCTATACCGGTAAAAAGATTGAAAATCTTTTAATTCTTTCTCTAGTAAAATCGCATTGTATATAGAAAACTCCTCCTAGGTATTGTTCCTTTTGCCTAGAATTAATAATTGTGAAAGCTACGAATATATATATTTTCTTCAGTGACGCCGTTGTTTGGAGGTACCCCATCTGGGACCTCGGCAGTAAGGGTATCTTATTCCCTCATTATTTCTATATTTTTCATTGATCTTTTAGGAGTAAAGATAACATACTCATTTCGACATTTATTAAGAGTTTTATTGTACGAAGTACATTGTTGTTTGAGAAATATTCACTATTCTGTCTACACCGAAAATAGACAATTCTCGTTCGGTAAATTTAAACCTTGTAGTTTATGTTCTGACTTACCTGATCAATTTCCTGGTGCTTGGTAAAACAAAGGCAGAGATAACTAGGGAAATAGAATCAACTTACCTTATTCGAGTCTTGCTGAACTGCGTAGATACATCAGGGGTTATTCTAGGGATATTCTACTTACCTGAAGAAGTCCAACTCTTGAAGAGTACCTGAAACAAAAGATAGATAGTTAACATTGAAAGAAAGCAATAACTAGGTTCAATAATTCACAAACTAAGGGAAATATACTTACCTCACGAAGGTCTGGGTGAAACGGGGGGCCATTTTTCGGTGATTCCAAGGAACACCTAGTCAACGACTCCGACGCCACACCCAGCCGACGAGAAACATAGATCTTCACCACGGTAAGTGGATCCAACTAACCTAGTCATAAAGCGCAGGGAAAAGTAATCGTTAGATTTTCATAAAATTACAATCCATCGGCCACGTAGGAAAATCTGGCCATTACAAATGGTGGCATACGGTGGGATTTAGGTAAGCTTCGGTTACCACGAACCCTCAGTTCACCTTGCGCTTGACTAGTGAGAAACTGCCCAGGAGATTGATCAGAGTTATTTGCTTGATTATTTGTTTAATTGAAATTGTCTAACTTGTACACAAAGGAACACGATCGTAAAATATTGTTTTTCTGTAAAAGCAAGAAATACGGCCGTGGAAATAAAACCACTCTTGAGAGAGGAACAGAGTGTGAGAGCGAGCGAGCGAGATCAGGTTGTTCCGGTATCATTTCCACGTGGTGGGTTTTGGGTCGGTCATCACGTTCCGGATCCTCACCACCTTGAGCGTTCCGGACGGTTTTCTGTTGGCTCTGAGTGTTCTGGACATTTTGTCGAGAAACAAGTCTCGGGCGGGTCATTAGGTTTAGGGATAACGATCCGAAACTGTTCTGAAAAGAACTGTTCCGGGTCCGAAACACCAGCCTTCGTTCCCGAGTCAGAACACAGGCAGGAGTAGCAGTTCCGAGACAAGTGATCCGAAGCGATAACACGTTCCGGAGTCACTGTTCCCGAATCAAGGGAACGTTTCGGAGTAACCGCCCACAAATTCGAATCCTGAAACACCGGTGTCGAAACAGGTGGTTTCGAAGCGATAACACGTTCCGAACCACTGTTCCTGAATCAAGGGAACGTTTCGAAACAGCCGTTCTCGAAACGCGAACAAGCATTGAACGCTCGTTCCCGAATCAGAACCGAAACCCTGAACAACGACATTGATTCGAAACCCACTGTTCCGAATCAGAGGATCGTTGCGGAACCTTCGTTCCATACGCAAGCATCCGAATCGACTGTGACAAAAGTGCAAGTTCTCTTGTTAATTTTTACTTTCAACGTATTTCCGTGACCAAACTGACCTCGCGATTATTCAAGATGAGCGACGACGAGGGTGCCACGTCCGTTTGACAAGAAATGATGGAGGCTGTAACCGCCGCGATGGCGGAAATGGGCAACTTCTTCGCCTCGCAGAAGAAAACCCCGAAGTCTGAGGAACCAGGAGCTGGATTGCCGCGTTCACTTTTTCTTGAGGTGGACATCTGGAACCCCGATGAAGCTGGAAGCGTTTCCGCCCAACAGTTTTTCGCGGAAGTGGACCAAGCGACAGTCACACTGACTCAGGAACAAAGAGTACAGTTCTTGAGGGCTCGACTGAAGGGAGGGGTGAAACGATTTTTGCCCGAAGCCACCGGCGATTACCCATACGATCGTCTGAAAAACAAGATCCTTCGCTGGTACGGAAGAGAGAATCCCGAACAGGCCAATATCAAACTATGGACCACGAAGAGGCAGACAGGAGAATCACTCCGAAAGTACGCCGAGCGACTGCTAGCGCTAGCCTCATGCGCGGTGGAGGCAGAAGAAACCATTCCCGCGGACCAGAGATCCGAATGGATCCAACAAAAGGCTCTACGAGCTTTCGTTCGTGGGGTGGAAAAGAACATTAGCTTGTTCCTCCGAGGAGGAACCATAGACACACTGGAGGAAGCGGTCGAAAGAGCTGAGGAGTGGGAGGAGACTGACCGGGAGAACCGCGAGCCAGAGCTTCGATGGGATGTAGCCGGAATCACAAATCAAGAGCCCAAAAAGTGCTACGGATGCGGAGAGGTAGGGCACTTCGCGGCCAGATGCCCAAATAGAAATAGCCCGAATGGAAACCGGACGCCGCCGCAAGTTACGACATACGGGGGAGGACCATCGCGGAAGTCACCATTTTGGCGACCCTCATCCCCAAAGCCGCGTCACCCTTGCTATTTTTGTGGGGAGTTGAGTCATTTCTCGGCCAGTTGCCCTCACGGAATAGCGGACGGCGATTTCTGCGATTTTTGCGGCGCCAAGGAGCACACTGAGGCTGAATGCTTCAGGAGAAAGAGGGTGTTGGCAAACGCACCCTACCGAACGAAGACTTCCGCGCCAGCCGCGGCCATCCTTCCACCAACACAGAACGAACCAGAGGAGGAGATAAGAGGCGACGAATTGGTGGCTTTCCAGACGACCGTGGCCTTCGTGACCAGACCAATGATCTCCGTGCCTGTGAAGCTGGAGAATACGAGTCGACGAATGGTACTGGACATGGGTGCCGCTGTGTCAGCCCTGTCGGAACCCATCCCTGGGGTGGACCTCCAACCGACTACGGCCGAGTTGTGGGGAGCGGATGGCCAGCTGCTACCGCTCCGCGGGGTCCAAAGGGCTACGGTGTCAATTGGACCAGTGAAGGCCACTCACGATTTCTATGTTTTCAGCCGATCGGACTCAGGCCTAAACCTATTGGGGTTGGATTTGCTGCGTAAATTCCCAATTAGCATCCGAACGGATACTGGCGCAGTCGAAATGAACCATCCTAGAACCGGCGAAATCCTGGTCGTAGGAGCACTGATCCGAGATCCAAATACCTTACAAAATTTGGAAAAGCTATCCACTGGACTACGGACAGAGAGAGCAGAGGGTGCGCTTCAACGAACTCCAGGGAACCCCACTGTCGAGATTCCAGGAGAGCGCAGACCCGGGGATTCCTCCGGAGACGAGTACCCATCGACCCCAAATGACCGAGAGTGCCTCCCAGACAGGGACTTGAAAAAGACCGAAACCCCTAATGAGCCACAGCCGTCGATATACGAACGGGTCGAGCATCAGGAGGAGCCGCAACCGAGAGACCTCGGGGAGAGTTTGGAGGAGGAGGATCACTCGTCCAGTGAACCGGGAAGAGATAGACGCGTGCTCCCGGTTTTCTGTGAGATCGACTCTGGGAGGGCGATGCCGGTCGCGGGGGATCCTGGCCACGTACCTTGCGTTTCGCCGGACCGCGTGAGGGGACCGTTTCGTGAGACGAACTTGACTGACGACAATCACGACATGAGGGATTCAATGGGACGGGTGATGCAGTATCACTCGAGACAAACGGAGCCCATTCCCGCTCAGGAGAGGACGGGTGAAGCCGCCGCAGTGGTTCCAAGGGACGGGATTGTCGATGACTCCGCCTCCATCGGGGAAGACGCCCCAGAAATGAGGGCTGCCAACCGCGAGGATTGGTCAACCATGGAGGACGAGGGAATCCCACTCGAACCGTGCCCATACTCGGTACAGGATCAGTTAAGGGAGCAGCCATTGGATGAGGGTACTCGAGAGGATGACTGGGCTGAAGAACAAGAGGCGTACCCTGTATCCTCCAACCCAGAATACGACTGGCGTCGACGAAGAAGGGCAGAACCGCCCAGCCGCACTTTGGAGTGAACCAGGAGCCGGAGGAGGGAGAACGTGCCTGTAAATAGAAAGTTGTGTTGTTGATGTTATAAAATAGTTAAATGTTAATGAAAAAAAAAAAGAAAAAAAAAAAAAAAAAAAAAAAAAATTTATAAGAATGAATATATATATGTAAAGAAATAAATAAAGGAACTTACCTGACGAAGAAGCGATGGTTGGCTTTCCGATACCTGTGACCCAAAGTGAGACGGGAGCCCCGGGGAGACTTAACCGGATCGGACTAGGAATGGGACGGGGTTGTCTGGGTGTGATTGGCCGTCTCTAGCTCACAGAGTCCATTTCCTAAATGGACATTCTGAGGAAAGAGACGAGGAAGGGAGCCTGGAACAACCTGAAAGCAAGAGAGAGAGAGAGAGGGTAGAGGTAAAGAAATAGTCCACGAGTGGTAAACCAAGTGGTGACCACGGCCATATTTTTTGTTGCAGGAGGAGTAGTAGGAGTCGGATTGCCATGGCCTCACCACAGCAAGTAGGAAACACCGTAGGGGTAGCGACGAGCGCGGAGGAACAACGGGGGCGAACGTTGGAAACAATAGCCATTATAGGGGGCACAGCGGACTTGTTCGAGGAGATGCCGGAGCAATTGGCTATCATCACTGGATGCATGGCACAGCTAGCGGAGGGTTTACGCACCAACATTTCTAGAATGGATCAGATCAACCGGGCACTGACCAGGGACGTGGCGACGTTGCGATACCAGACTCGGGCGCAGCAGGATCATTCCGAGACAGACAGTGATCATGGGGAGCCATGTGAACCAGACACCTCACGCCAATCAGACATGCAGGAGCGACCCGTGACTACCACGCCAGAACCACCGGAGTCGGCACACAGAATCGGAGACGAGCCGGTGGATCAAGAGGAACAGCACCCTGAGAGGGCGGTCCCACCATACCCGCCGCTCTCGCCAGCGCCGCCGCCGACACTTCGGGGGTCCGTACCAGAATTGAAGTTGTGCGCTTGCTCTATCTGCAACTGGAACCGGCTGGTGGCAAGATGCAAGAAGCACCAGATGGGTCATCCAGGTCATCCAATGCCTGGCGAGTTTGGGGAACACGAGAGGATGAGACCCACGGGTTGTACCAGGTGTGAGAGGTGGGGATGCGAGAGAGCGTTGCCGGAGTCTCGCCCAGATGTGCCATTGCCGTTGCCACCCGTTACCACCGAAGGCAGAAGAAAAGCCGATGAGGGCATCGGCCTCCACGGAAGGGAAGAGTGTAATGGGCCGCCACTCAGGTCAGCGGTTCTTGCAGCATCCACCCACTCCATGGAGGGATCAGCTGACAAATCCGACACATCGGCCGATAAGCCGAAGAAAGGGGCTTCCATACGACCCGCAGAGCATGGAGGAAGGTGCGACCAGGGGCCGGGTAGGTGGCAGCACCGAACGGAGGGAGACGAGGCACTAACGGAGTGGGGGAGCACACGGGGAGGGGCGGACGACCGTTGCGACGCCATCCCACAGCGTCAGTCGTGTCTTGATCGAGCACTCACCAACAACCTTTTGAAACTTAGAGCCCACACACACCCAGATACTGTGATCCGGAGCAGTGCCGGAGCAGTGATCAGAAACAGTGAAGTTGATAGTGATAGAGAACTTTGTGAAGAACATTAGAGCCCACCCTTTTTAACGAACATTGAACATTTTGGCAACTCGACCCCGTTATACCAAGGCATCTGGATCACGATACGCCCTACCAGTGAGCTTGGAACGAAGGACTCGAGGACCTCGGCATTCCAACGTACCACCAAACGACGCCACGCTTCTACCCCGTCTATACCGGTAAAAAGATTGAAAATCTTTTAATTCTTTCTCTAGTAAAATCGCATTGTATATAGAAAACTCCTCCTAGGTATTGTTCCTTTTGCCTAGAATTAATAATTGTGAAAGCTACGAATATATATATTTTCTTCAGTGACGCCGTTGTTTGGAGGTACCCCATCTGGGACCTCGGCAGTAAGGGTATCTTATTCCCTCATTATTTCTATATTTTTCATTGATCTTTTAGGAGTAAAGATAACATACTCATTTCGACATTTATTAAGAGTTTTATTGTACGAAGTACATTGTTGTTTGAGAAATATTCACTATTCTGTCTACACCGAAAATAGACAATTCTCGTTCGGTAAATTTAAACCTTGTAGTTTATGTTCTGACTTACCTGATCAATTTCCTGGTGCTTGGTAAAACAAAGGCAGAGATAACTAGGGAAATAGAATCAACTTACCTTATTCGAGTCTTGCTGAACTGCGTAGATACATCAGGGGTTATTCTAGGGATATTCTACTTACCTGAAGAAGTCCAACTCTTGAAGAGTACCTGAAACAAAAGATAGATAGTTAACATTGAAAGAAAGCAATAACTAGGTTCAATAATTCACAAACTAAGGGAAATATACTTACCTCACGAAGGTCTGGGTGAAACGGGGGGCCATTTTTCGGTGATTCCAAGGAACACCTAGTCAACGACTCCGACGCCACACCCAGCCGACGAGAAACATAGATCTTCACCACGGTAAGTGGATCCAACTAACCTAGTCATAAAGCGCAGGGAAAAGTAATCGTTAGATTTTCATAAAATTACAATCCATCGGCCACGTAGGAAAATCTGGCCATTACACTATTGTTTTCACTTTTCAACGTTTAAAAAAGTACCACCTTTGGTTGGGATTCCTACTCGAGTTTTATGTTTTAGACCTTCCTGAACAATTTTGGTTCCGTGTCTGCCTGTCTGTCATGAAATCCTTGTAACACCCGAAACTATACGAAGTTAATGTCCAATTTCGATGAAAATTGTTGAGGGGTATTATGCGAGTTGACGTGTAGACGATCCTCTATGAAAATCATCGCCCCAGTATCAATCAATAATATGTATAACAAGCTACCAAACCATTATCAGAATCTTTCTCATAAGTTATTTGTCTATGTGTCTTGCTTTTTATGGAAATTTCGCCCAATTCGATCAACCTCAAGACAGAGGAGTTGGAAATGGGAAGGTTGATGGTAGCTACCTATTAGGAGGCCAGGAAAAAGAATAGAGACCAAGGGGTGCGTACTAGCAAAACATGAATGTGAAGGTCGGGCGGGCGGCGGGGCGTTTGATCGCCGCCCTCCCCCCCCAGCCCATGATCGCCCCCCTCGCCACCGCTCCAAATAGTAAAAACGTGAATCCGACGGCTATGATCAAGTTAGAAAAATTCCGCAAACGGATTCGTATTCTGATGAAGGTTCTGCAAGTGGCTATAAGGCCACTTTTTGAAAAAGTTCAAAATTTGAACAAATTTTTGCTGGAACTGTGTGCAAAAAATTTTTGCACACTTTCTAAACCAATTACCCGGAATTCTACGGTGATCTTGAAAAGAAATCCGTTTGCAGAACTAAAATATCTCGATCCGTTCTCAACTGAGGAGTAAACGAAATTTGGCCCCGATGGTGCTGCCATCCCTCATTTCAGAATCACACTAAAACATCGTGACATTTAGCCTTAAATTGATGCAGAAACAATTTCCTTTGTATCGACATTTTTTGAGCTGGGGCGTTTTCAAAATTTCAACCCTTATTTTTCAACCCTTAGAAGTGACGGACATCAACCAAAAGCTTCGGGGCACAACTAGACCCCAAATGGAGCCCACTTACCAAATTTTATCAAAATCGGTCCATGGTAACTAAGGGAAGTGCTGCGTACGACGGACGCACGGAAATTTTTTTATTCGATTTTCGGATTCTACGTACCTTGAAACGAAAACCAACAAATTTTGAGGGGGGGGGGGGATTTTCTTCTCTTGGTCGATTCCAAAGGTTCATTATTGTAAATAATAAACCAAAAAGAGACTTGTGAAAAATGGAAAAGTGATTTTGATTACAGAGGACAAAATACTCCAAGCTACTTTTCTTTAGCTTTTCCGCGTCAAATACAAGGTTTTTTGAAACAAAATAACAATATCCCATTTCAAAATAAAGGTCTTCCTTTTCAAAATAAAGATCCTCCTTTTCAAAATAAAGATCTTTCATTTCAAAATAAAGATTGTTAAGATACGTTCACTGTAGATGGTCCCTACAGTGAACATAATATGTTCACATAATATGTGAACATATTATGGGGACCATAAATTGGTGAGATCCACATGGCTGGTCCCCTATGAATTGGGAGGATGGTACCCTACGAATGGGATGGTGGTCTCATATGAGTTTGGAGGATGGTCTCCAATTCTTAGGGGACTATCCTCCCAATTCATAGGGGACCGTCTTCGGTGAACGTATCTTAACGATCTTTATTTTGAAATGGAAGATCTTTATTTTGAACTGGGAGACTTTTATTTTGACCTTTATTTTGGTCTCCTATAAAGTGAGAGGATGGTACCCTCTGAATGGGAAGGTGGTCCCCATGAATTGTTAGGATGGTACCCTACGAATGGGATGGTGGTCTCATATGAGTTTGGAGGATGGTCTCCAATTCTTAGGGGACTATCCTTCCCAATTCATAGGGGACCGTCTTCGGTGAACGTATCTTAACGATCATTATTTTGGAATGGAAGATCTTTATTTTGAACTGGGAGACTTTTATTTTGACCTTTATTTTGGTCTCCTATGAAGTGAGAGGATGGTACCCTCTGAATGGGAAGGTGGTCCCCATGAATTGTTAGGATGGTACCCTACGAATGGGATGGTGGTCCCCTATGAATTTGGAGTATGGTCTCCAATTCTTAGGGGACTATCCATCCCAATTCATAGGGGACCGTCTTCGGTGAACGTATCTTAACGATCTTTATTTTGAAATGGAAGATCTTTATTTTGAACTGGGAGACTTTTATTTTGACCTTTATGTTGGTCTCCTATGAAGTGAGAGGATGGTACCCTCTGAACGGGAAGGTGGTCCCCTATGAATTGGGAGGGTGGTACCCTACGAATGGGATGGTGGTCCCATATGAGTTTGGAGTACGGTCTCCAATTCTTAGGGGACTATCCATCCCAATTCATAGGGGACCGTCTTCGGTGAACGTATCTTAACGATCTTTATTTTGAAATGGAAGATCTTTATTTTGAACTGGGAGACTTTTATTTTGACCTTTATGTTGGTCTCCTATGAAGTGAGAGGATGGTACCCTCTGAATGGGAAGGTGGTCCCCATGAATTGTTAGGATGGTACCCTACGAATGGGATGGTGGTCCCATATGAGTTTGGATTATGGTCTCCAATTCTTAGGGGACTATCCATCCCTATTCATAGGGGACCGTCTTCGGTGAACGTATCTTAACGATCTTTATTTTGAAATGGAAGATCTTTATTTTGAACTGGGAGAC
The DNA here is from genome assembly GCA_009739505.2 of Apolygus lucorum. NCBI lineage: Eukaryota > Metazoa > Arthropoda > Insecta > Hemiptera > Miridae > Apolygus > Apolygus lucorum. The sequence goes on from CM019182.2 coordinate 44,909,047, forward strand.
TTTTATTTTGACCTTTATGTTGGTCTCCTATGAAGTGAGAGGATGGTACCCTCTGAACGGGAAGGTGGTCCCCTATGAATTGGGAGGGTGGTACCCTACGAATGGGATGGTGGTCCCATATGAGTTTGGAGTACGGTCTCCAATTCTTAGGGGACTATCCATCCCAATTCATAGGGGACCGTCTTCGGTGAACGTACCTTAACGATCTTTATTTTGAAATGGAAGATCTTTATTTTGAACTGGGAGACTTTTATTTTGACCTTTATTTTGGTCTCCTATAAAGTGAGAGGATGGTACCCTCTGAATGGGAAGGTGGTCCCCATGAATTGTTAGGATGGTACCCTACGAATGGGATGGTGGTCCCCTATGAATTTGGAGGATGGTCTCCATTTCTTAGGGGACTATCCTCCCAATTCATAGGGGACCGTCTTCGGTGAACGTGTCTTAACGATCTTTATTTTGAAATGGAAGATCTTTATTATGAACTGGGAGACTTTTATTTTGACCTTTATGTTGGTCTCCTATGAAGTGAGAGGATGGTACCCTCTGACTGGGAAGGTGGTCCCCTATGAATTGGGGGGTGGTACCCTACGAATGGGATGGTGGTCCCATATGAGTTTGGATTATGGTCTCCAATTCTTAGGGGACTATCCTCCCAATTCATAGGGGACCGTCTTCGGTGAACGTATCTTAACGATCTTTATTTTGAAATGGAAGATCTTTATTTTGAACTGGGAGACTTTTATTTTGACCTTTATTTTGGTCTCCTATGAAGTGAGACGATGGTACCCTCTGAATGGGAAGGTGGTCCCCATGAATTGTTAGGATGGTACCCTACGAATGGGATGGTGGTCCCCTATGAATTTGGAGTATGGTCTCCAATTCTTAGGGGACTATCCTTCCCAATTCATAGGGGACCGTCTTCGGTGAACGTATCTTAACGATCTTTATTTTGAAATGGAAGATCTTTATTTTGAACTGGGAGACTTTTATTTTGAACTTTGGAGTATGGTCTCCATTTCTTAGGGGACTATCCTCCCAATTCATAGGGGACCGTCTTCGGTGAACGTATCTTAACGATCTTTATTTTGAAATGGAAGATCTTTATTTTGAACTGGGAGACTTTTATTTTGACCTTTATGTTGGTCTCCTATGAAGTGAGAGGATGGTACCCTCTGAATGGGAAGGTGGTCCCCTATGAATTGGGAGGGTGGTACCCTACGAATGGGATGGTGGTCCCATATGAGTTTGGAGTATGGTCTCCAATTCTTAGGGGACTATCCTCCCAATTCATAGGGGACCGTCTTCGGTGAACGTATCTTATCGATCTTTATTTTGAAATGGAAGATCTTTATTTTGAAATGGAAGACCTTTATTTTGTTTCGGAAAACCTTTCATTTGTTCGAAAAATCTTCAATTTGACGAGCGAAGCTGTATCTCCTCTACTTTTCTACCTGCTCCACGACAGCTGAGCTCGCCACCTGCAACACCCACGCAGGTGCGGCAGGACTAGAAGAGACTAGGAGGAGGACTAGGAGGAAGACTAGGTAGTGGTGGAGGGGGGGGGGGGTGGGGGGCAGGAGGCGATGCGGCGCTGGGGCTCGGCGGCTCAGGTCGATAGAATGCAGCTGAGCGGCAGAGCGACCACTCCGCCGCGGGATCCTCCAACAGCCGCAGCCTCCCGTCGCCACATCGCCAGCTACACGTGAGTCAATTTTCAAAAAACTACCCAAATTCGTCCAACACCAGTCAAATTTCAATATTAACCGACAATTCTGATATTATTTCACTACTACGTGTAGTTTTTCATTCACCAAAAATAATCGCGAAATTGGTTGAAAGAACTACCGACGCACAGTGGTCCAGAATCGTCAAAAAGCGCTCAAAACGTGTTTTTGAGGTATTTCCTCCAAACGCGTCGACCTTAAATATGTGTTAGGCATCTCCTGTGAGTGTCATTTCTTGAGTTTTAGGACCCCCACTGTTGATTAGGTACAGGATGGTGGTAAATCATTAAAGTACTAGAAATGATGAAAATGTCCGAAATTTCAATTTATCAAAATTGTTACTTCAATTTAACTTGTTCAGGCCGACTAGGTTGACGCATGTTTTCTTGTTTTAATAGGATGTTCGAAGGACAAAAAAATGTATTTATTTATTTTTCGAATCGTCATTAAGGACGGGGTTACTGAAAAACTAAAGAATTTACTCGCATCAGATTTCTTCTTGTCCTACAACTTTTGCTTCTCTCTGCGTCTCTCTAATTTCGGGCTCAAATATTCCGTAGACGTGTTTAGAAAGACCCTAGACCGAAATCACATGCGGCCTTCGGTGCTAGAGCTGAAAGAATTCGGAAAACTATGGTATGATGGTATCGTCTGACCCTCTACCACCACGTAGTTTCAACTAAGTTCGAAATTTAAGCAAAAGTCTCTCCTAGACGAGTACCGGAGTGTGTCTGTCTGTGTCTGTTCAGAACGACCCAAAGTCAGTTTTCTTGTAAAACCGGCCGGAGGCCACTTGGAAATGATTTATCGAAACAAAAATCATATCAAAAGTCATAAAGTTTTTCATTGACACTAACTTTCAGTGTCCTCCATTTCTGTTTTAGCGAATTTCCAACGATTTTTTTGGTTTATTATTTTCAATAATAAGCCTTTGAAATCGAGCAAGAAAAAAAAAATTTTAACCCCCCCTCAAAATTTGATGTTTTACGTTTCAAGGTACGTAGAATCCGAAAATCGAATAAAAAAATTTCCGTCCGTCCGCCGTACGCGGCACTTCTCTTAGCAACACTGGACCGATTTGGTTCAAATTTGGTATATGGGCTCCATTTGGGGTCTAGTTGTGCCGCGAAGCTTTTGGTTGATGTAGGTCACTTCTAAGGGGTGAAAATTAAGGGTTGAAATTTTCAAGAGTGCCCTAGCTCGAAAACTCTCGAAATAAAGGTATCGTTTTTTCACCAATTTTAAATAGTACAGAATTTTAAAAAATTTTTGAGACCACCCGGAGCTCTGTAGGACAAACCGTTCGGTCCCTACGAGTATTTGAAGGTTTTCCTTCGATAAAACAGAATCATGAGTGTGAATCGCAAAACAGGTCTAATCGCCGTTCAAATTTTATCTGACTAAAATGCGATCGCTGTTCATTTCTTCGATTTGTATACAGTTTTGCCTTCTGCGTAACCAGTAATCAAATTTCCATATCAAGCTTTCTATTTTTCGAATCGAGTGTGAAGCGTTTAGTTCTTTCTAATAAACTTGATTGTGAAGGTGTGAAGCCATTATAGTGTGGTAGGTAGTACCTACCAATAGTTGGTAGGTAAAAAAAAATTGGTAGGTAAAAACAATGTTTGTAGGTAAAAAACGCTGCAAATCATTGCTCACTGATCAGATCACTGTTCAGCTGAGTGAGCTCCGAAGCCATTTTCAATGCTATTGAATGGAAGTGCTCTTCCAGGCGTCTCCAGCATTCGAGGAGATCTTCTTCACTCCTCACATCACTGATCAGCTGAGTGAGCTCCAAAGCCATTTTCAATCCTATTGAATGGAGGTGCTCTTCCAGGCGTCTCCAGCATTCGAGGAGATCTTCTTCACTCTTCTGATCACTGATCAGCTGAGTGAGCTCCGAAGCCATTTTCAATCCTATTGAACGCAGGAGCTGAAATTTGAGAGGGAAGGTCAAGGGAGAATACAGATGGTGGTAGGTGGTATTGATGGAGAACCAGTGATCTATACAGAAGGATGATCTATACAGAAAATAATAAACCTTTGAGCAATGAATTGCAGCGTTTTTTATTTTTGGATTCTACGAACTTTATAACGTAAACCATCAAATTTTGAGGGGCGTTAAAATTCAAAAAACGAGGGGTGGTGATAAAGCCTACTTTAACCGTGATAACGCTCTCCTATCCTCTGACAAGGACCAACTCTAGGTCCTTGGAGAAACCTCTAGGCGTTGGAGAAACCTGCCCTAGGAATGAAATCAACTACCTAGGTACGTCAATTTTGTTGACCCAATACATTAGCCACGGGATTATGTTTACTTACTTTGTTTTAAATTCTTTGGATTTGTTTCCGAATGTTCTATAACTGATTCCATGTAAGAAATTTGAGGCCCATTGTTATCAGCTTCTAAAAGTAAATAATGCCAAATAAAGGAGGGAAATATTATTTAGTGAGCAGGTGTCAAGGTAGTTTTTGGTTGGCGTATACACATGATCTTGACACTATGAAGGTTAAAACTGCATTAACCCTTAACTTGCAATTGCAGCTTTATAGCAACATCAGCCTTCCCAAGTCGATCCCAAAACATTATGATGATTCAATTTCGGATATTTGAAGTTAAATAATTTTTTTTATAACTGACTTGATTTTGTTATTCATTTGGGAGGAAACTTCTCGAATGAGCTTGTCATAAATGATGTTGATGTTTTTGTTCATAAATGATGGTTTAAATTCAGATATTCGGAGACAACTCTCGTGAAATTGTCTTAATTTCTTATTCATTTGCATGGGAATGGAAATGAATTTTTAAACCTAATTTCTAGAATTCATCTTAATATCGAGTTTGATGAAACATTTAAATTCTGGTTAAATGCATCATGAGCTCAGTATCTTTGAAGCATCATCCATATAATGGCCCGATCTATCGATATCTTGGTATCGAATTTCTTGGATATTTTACATCTGTAAAATTGACGATTGCACTGGCTAAGTCCCCCTTGATTGTTAGCCTATTTGGAACCAATAAAAAAGTCTGCCAAGTGGTGTGGCACATAGCTTCCTCATGTCCATAACCCGATTGTATGAATGATCCGATGCGTAGTAGTTAATCTCAAAACATCAATCTCCAAGTAGGTACCTTCCACTACCGGAGCCACTACAGACAGACACGGAACCAAAATCGTTCAAGAAGATCTAAAACGTAAGACGCGAGTGGAAATTTCGATTTTGGCCAACTTGTTTTTTCAACCTTGAAAAGTGAAAACAAAGCTACCTTGGTAGACTCGGAAGCAATATTGGAGATAGACCTGCATTTTACTTGCCAAGTTAAGACTTAAAAAATAAAACTTAAGTACATCCCCCCCAAAAGTCCCTGCTGAAATGACAGATTACATAATATACAACAAATTATTATCATTTGTAGTGTCCACTATTGTTCACTGCTAAAACTTGGAATAAATTATTCGAATATAGTTCCTACGACTGATACCAATGGTGACAATGCTGTATAAAAACCGCCTTTTGGCAACCATTGTCATTATTTATCTTCTGTGGACTGGAATTTCAATCAAGGACTCCCCTCCATAAGATATCTTCGAGCACCCCCATTTTTTATAAATGATAAATAGGTACAATGACCACCATCGCCTCATGGTAGGTTCTTCTGTTGGCTTCACTAGCATTTACCTTCTTCAGCTGGTAGATGGGTTCTACAAAGGCCATCCATCTGAGTGGGGAAGTTCCGGGACGAACAATGTAAGAGAACCTTCCTCACTACAATAGTCCTTACTTCTACCTTCTTGTTTATATTATTCTGACCTACCGTTACACGCTACTCAGGAAATTACTTGAGAGTAACTCACTTTTCGAATTTTTTCTATAACCAAAACTCAGGTCTCAGTCGGTCGTCGTTCGTTCCGGGTTAGTATTTCTCTCAAGAACCGACGCTCAAAGCTTAAAAGTTGTACCTAACGTCATTTTCAAGGATTTTTGAAATTCGTTAGTGCATCTACCTTGAGAATTGAAAAACTTAAAGATTGCCGACGGAATCATCTAAATCCAACAAAGAAAATCCGCGAAAAGTGGGAAATTCAGTTAGTGAATAAACGGTTTTTCCCACTTTTCGCTGGCAATTATTGTTCGATTTTGATGATCCTTTAGTTTTCAATTCCCTAGGTAGATGCACTAATGAATATTGAAAATCCTTGAAAATTTCAAATTTAGGTACAATTTTTAGCGTATCTAAAGTTTAAGCGCCGGTTCATAAGAGAAATACTAACCCGGAGCGAGGAAAGAACGGCGACCGACTGAGACCCCCATGAATAAAGGAGTATACTTTCTCACTTGAACTACATGGACAGGGTTATTCGGGGTGAAAAATGCTTGATTGTTAATGTTGAGTGGTACTTTCCCTTGATGAACTCCCTTAAATTTGAAACTGGCTTTTTGAGTTGACAAAGAGCAAAACGATTGAGAGGTCGTTTGCGGTTAATGCGGGCTGACAGTTTTATCGTGATGTGGGTGGAATACTTCGTAGGCTGATCTTCCACCAAGTTGACCACCGAATGTTCTCAGTTGAGTCAGATGTCCAGGATATTGGTTGGAAATCAGTTAACTTACACTAATTTATAGTATTCGCCCTAGTCTGATAACCCTCAAGCGTAGGTACCAGTTAACTGAAGTTGTACCCTTGAAGTGATCATAGAATGCTCTTTGGGTTTCTCAGGAGTAATTTCTCAACACGCATTCAAGTCGAACTCCACTGGTAAAAATCCCAAGAGAGCGCAATATCTTGAGAAGAATTATCAAGCAGCCCATAGTAAAAATATTTTGGATTCGGGCTTAGAGATGGTTGAATGAAAACTCACTATATTCACGAGGGAACTTCACTCACAAGTTATGCAAGACTGACTTGTTACCTACTGGGTGTCTACCGCTCAGGTGTACCATACCTACTTCAAGAATCGATTCTGCTTCTAAATTTGCAACATTTTTTATCCTATAACTTTTTATCCCTCGTAAAATCCTACTATTTTTACTTTTAAGATTTTTTCGTTCTTTCTACCTTTCCTCACTCCAAATGGACATACTCAACTCGGGGGAGTTGGTAAATTGGGGAATTTACAACATAAACTCTAATAAGAGGGTAGCAGCCAGTATTCAAATTTCCCATATGAAACTTCTATTTCTTCGAATCGAGTGTGAAGCTTCTATTTCTTCCAAATAAACTTGATTGTGAAGTAGTAGGAAACTATGGTTGGTAGATAGTGACTATGGCAAAGCGGTATTCCTTGCAGGCGGGTGATCTACCGGGTGTCCCAGAAGTTATGGTCCACCCTCCGGCATTTCCGTATTTCATTACGTAATAAAATGGGCCCAACGCCATATTTTATATTTTTTTTGTGAAGAATTCAGGAAAAATACTTTTGCGCAAAAAAATTGCGCGCAATCGTGCGCAATTGACACTAACTTTGTTTTTTCAGATGGGAACCCCCATTTTTTATTGCAGATTCAGATTCTACATCAAATTTCATGAGAAATTCATACCCGAATCGATTTTTTTCATCGCATGCAACTGGTACTTTTCGTGCGCAAAGTGACCAGGGTGCGCAAAAGTGAATTTTTTCTCACCCCAAGTGTGGCTCATTTTTTTTCATTATTTTTGACGCTGAATCACGTGGTGAGGTCCTTTCTTCGATTTCATCGTTATTTTTCCAAATTTAGGAGGAAAAATAATGTTTTTGGACTTTATTTTCCCTCCCCCTTTCGCGACACGGGCTGGGGACCGGCTATGGCAGGATTAAGAATTCCTCTTAATTAAGATTCCTCTCTTCTAAATTTAAAAAATGTTGGAAAGTAGGTAGGTACTACTTTACTACTTTACTGTACAAAAAAAAATCAAAAAGCTTCTCATCTAAAAACCTTAAAAAAATTCAAGGTTACTTGTCTGCTGGCAAAAGGAGGTAATTTCGAGCAGTTGCTGTGATTTTTAAATTTCATTATTATTATCTTAGTTTTTTATTACTACTTGTTTTCGGAGATTTTTAATTTTTTTTGAAAATTTTGAGATGAGAAGCTTTTTTTTTTTAACTTTCCACTATTTCTAATATTTTTTTTTAATTTAGAAGTGAGGAATTTATTTTTAAACTAGCCAGGTCCCCACCCAGCCCGTATTGCGAAAGGGGGAGGGAAAATAAAGACGAAAAACATTATTTTTCCTTCTAAATTTGGAAAAATAACGATGAAATCGAAGAAAGGATTCATTCCACGTGATTCAGCGTCAAAAATAATGAAAAAAAATGTGCCACACTTGGGGTGAGAAAAATTTCACTTTTGCGCACCCTGGTCACTTTGCGCACGAAAAGTACCAGTTGCACGCGATGAAAAAAATCGATTCGGGTATGAATTTCTCATGAAATTTGACGTAGAATCTGAATCTGCAATAAAAAATGGGGGTTCCCATTTGAAAAAAACAAAGTTAGTGTCAATTGCGCACGATTGCGCGCAATTTTTTTGCGCAAAAGTATTTTTCCTGAATTCTTTACAAAAAAATATGAAAAATGGCGTTGGGCCCATTTTATTACGTAATTAAATACGGAAATGCCGGAGGGTGGACCATAACTTCTGGGACACCCGGTATACAGAAAAATAATAAACCTTTGTGTGATAATTTGCACTTTATTTTGTCTGGTGTACTGATGACAGTGACCGTTGTTGTCGTTGTCATTTAAAACTCTTTGGTCTGTCAGCACAATACTTCCTTGGTACCTGCCAGCAAATAACTCTTTAAATTTCAACATGATAGTATACATAATAATTATGTAAGAAGAAAATTGCTTCAAATTAAGAACAAGAAAATTGCTTCAAATTATTTGAAGCAATTTAAAAAAAACAAAAAACAAATACAACAGCTTTAAAGAGGACTGACAAACAGACTTGAAACTATAAGTTCAGGATTTTTTTTTAAATTTTGCGGTTATTTTGATTGGAAAACAAATCATTTTGACTAGCTGCTCGAATACTTACATCTTTGGTTTCCCTTTCCTACCTGCAGGCGAGTTTGTAGGCAGGTAGGTAAGTTTGCGCTGAAGAGGCGAGACGATCTGTTCGCAGAACCTTCGCAGGTCTCTTCTTTTTCTACGACTCTGATGTTTCGATGTTCCTGGAAATTCGTTGGACCCTCGTCCTTCCATCTGCCCCTTCTATTCCTTAACAGTGGAAACCAACAAATCCCCTCCCATTCGAACCTTCCGCCGCCCAGTCGGTTGTTGATGGAACCAACGGAATAGTGTTCTAATACCCGCGATCAACTTGAAAATCCTCAACCATTATGAAACGCCGTTTGTTGTTTTTAAACACAACAGGAGTGCAGTGTAAGTGATTTTGTGCATAAGCTGAAGAAGATGTAGCTCGGAGAACCCCCTCAAAGTTCACCTATTGAATTATATCTAGGTATGTGGAACTACAATTAAACTAGTAGTTTTTTTAAACTGTAGGACCTTAAGTGCATTTAGGTCTTTATGGTAACAAATATTAGTAGAGTTCTAGACCTAATTAGAGCCCATATAGCCTGAATCAGAACCTCTTTTAAAATCGTCCTATTGAAATTGTCCGCCAAGTTGGATGGAAGTATAGCTTCCTTACACAATAATCTACCTGCTTGTTCTCATAGAATATCAGTTTGTTTGTATTATAATTATTTATAGATTGAGCTGGATAACTACCACCGATGGATTCCTTCATTAAGTATTTCAATAATGATTTCAGCGAACAACTATAATTCTTGAAGTCTGTAGAGCTGATTTCTCTCATCAATCTCATAATATGAGAATTTCAGAAAAACTCAAATTCTCGTATATTATATTATAATATATGAGAATTTGAGTTTTTCTGAAATTAAAAAAAAATGTGGAAGTTGGATGGACATAGCTCCTTTGTGCTTTAATAATCCAAACGCCTTTTCAAGAAGTTTTTCTTCCAATGTTTTTCTCTGTACTCGAAGAATAGTTCCAACAGCCATAATTATGACGTGCCTTCTTTCGGTTGTCAATATTCTCAAAACACAGAGTGAGACTTGGAAAACCACTGCTTCATTTGTCATAATGGCAGAAACTGATGCATTGAACAAATTTATTGAGTAGAGTGAGGCAATATTGATGGTGATGTGATGGGAGGATCGATGTTATTGATGCTGATCCTGACATTGATCAGAAGGTGTAAGGCCCGTTGAAGTCACTATCGGGAAAAGATAATACCTCAATCCTTATGAGTAAGTGTAGTATGTAACATTCCATTTTATGACCGTCCTGAGGTCAAAATTAGTCACAATACGAACGCTCCAATTCAGTATCTTGCGGTTATCTGGGGCGCCGGCTCATAAATTCGTGTCACGCCTCGACACCCCCGCGTTGGTGAAGCGGAAGTCTTTGTGACGGTCATGTTGTAACTTCACTGCTTTCTCTAAAGGTTACCCTGCGAATTCTGATGGGCTGTCCTTGAAATAATGAATCGCTCCGATGAAAAGATGAGTGCCAACAGAAATCCAAGACAGTGCAAGAACAAACTTTCGATCAAGGCCTTCTCTCAGGCATTTGGACGAGTACTCACCGATAAAATCCGTAAACGGATTTCTAAGTCGGAAGTCCACCACTTTCTGAAAATGTTCTGGAAAAAAAAAAAACGCTGCAAATGATTACACAATGGTTTATTATTTTCCTATACAGGGTGTCACCCTAACTCGAGGACCAAACTTCAAGGATCGATTCTACAACTAATTTGCAAACTTTTTTGTCTCCTGACATTTTTTTTTTAAACGCTTTAAAATTATACTTTTTTCACTTTTAAGATATTGTTCGTGTTTTCGACCTTGAGCCATTAAAACGGCCATAACTCCCTCAATTTACTGGATAAACTCAAATATGAGTATACCGTTGGAAAGAAGGTTTTAATGGCTCAAGGTCGAAAACACGATCAAATTCTTAAAAGTGAAAAAAGTATAATTTTAAAGCGTTTAAAAAAAAAATGTCAGGAGACAAAAAAGTTTGCAAATTAGTTGTAGAATCGATCCTTGAAGTTTGGTCCTCGAGTTAGGGTGACACCCTGTATAGATCACTCGTCTGCAAAACCACCAACCATCCAACATGAATAAAAACATCGATCGCATTTCAGTCAGCTTTAATTTGAACGGAGATTAGGCCTCTTTTGCGATTCACACTCGTGTTTCTGATTTATCGTACGTAAACCCTTAAATTCTCGTAGGGAGCGAACGGTTTGTCCTACAGGTCTCCGCGTGGTCTCAAAAAATTCTACAGAATTTTAAAATTAAGGAAAAACAATACCTTTATATCAAAACTTTTTAAGGCGTATCAAAAGTTAAGGCGTTTTCAAAATTTCAAAATTTATTTTTGAGCCCTTAGAAGTGACCTACATCAACCAAAATCTTCGGGGCACAACTAGACCCCAAATGGAGCCTACATACCAAATTTCATCAAAATCGGTCAATGCTAAGTGGCAAAAGTGCGGCGTACGGCGTACGGACGGCCAAATTTTGGTTTATTATTTTCAATAATGAACCTTTGGAATCGACCAAGAAAAAAAAAATTTTAACACCCCCTCAAAATTTGATGGTTTACGTTTCAAGATACTTAGAATCCTAAAAATCGAATAAAAATTTGGCCGTCCGTACGCCGTACGCCGCACTTTTGCCACTTAGCACTGACCGATTTTGATGAAATTTGGTATGTAGGCTCCATTTGGGGTCTAGATGTGCCCCGAAGATTTTGGTTGATGTAGGTCACTTCTAAGGGTTCCAAAATCAAATTTGAAATTTTGAAAACGCCCAAACTCAAAAAATTTTGATATAAAGGTATTGTTTTTCCTTCAATTTAGGATTCTATAGAATTTTTAGAATTTTTTGAGACCACGCGGAGCCGATAGGACAAACCGTTCGCTCACTACGAGAATTTAAGGGTTTTACGTACGACAAATCAGAAACACGAGTGTGAATCGCAAAAGAGGCCTAATCTCCGTTCAAATTAAAGCTGACCGAAATGCGATCGATGTTTTTCTTCATGTTGGATGGTTGTTGGCTTTGCAGACGAGCGATCTATATAAAAATATTAAACCATTGTGTAATAATTTGCAGCGTTTTACTCGATTTTTGGATTTTACGTACCTTGAAACGTAAACCATCAAATTTTGAGGGTGTGTTGAAAAATGTTTTTTCTTGGTCGATTCCAAAGGTTTATTATTGAAAATAATAAACCAGAAACGAGCTAACAACATTTATTTGCCCACTTTCTTAACCAATTACGCAGAATTCTTAGAGAATCATGAAGGTAAACCTTTTGTTGAATTAATATAACAGTTCCAGGTACATTGAAACCATTTCCAAATCAAATGAAACTTTTTGCAAAAGTTAGACAGATGTGGCAGTGATATAAAACCGTTGGCCAATACACCGAATTTCATCAAAATCGGTCCATGATAACTAAGGAATGTGCCAGATATGGCGGACTGACGCCAAATTTCTTATCGGATTTTCGTATTAGGCCATCAAATTTTCAGTGGAGGTTAACGTTTTTCTTGGCCGATTCCAAAGGTTCATTATTGAAAATAATAAACCAAAAGAGTTTGTAGGAGTTTTTCTTGTTTCGTTCTCTAATGAGATAAGGAACAACAATTTCATGATTTTGGTGATGCCTCAATCTGGGTGGTGGAAGATTTCCCAACTAAACTTGTTGCACCCACCTCCTCCTTCGTAGACGAAAAGCTGCCCTGAGACGAGAAAGGCTTTTCCTAGATTTTCATGCTGTTCCACACACATTGTTTCTGAACATTCTAGAACCTAATTCGTGGCAAAATGCGTTGGGATAGCTCAGTCTGGGGGCAATGATTTTCATAGGGGACCATCTATTCGCCAACCCGCACAGTCCCTAAAATTTTCATGAAAATCGGATGAGAAATGTAGAAGTTATGGCTGTGGCAAAGGTTTCATGACAAACAGACTCGAACCAAAATTGTTCAGAAAATAATTGTAACTTAAATGCGGGTGGAAATTTTGATTTTGGAGAACATTTTTTTCAACCTTGAAAAGTGAAAAAAAACTTCCGCTACCTTGGTAGACTCGGAAGCTAAAAAATTGGTTAAAGAAAAACACTTTTTGTATCTACACTGCATGCAGATACATCTGTACATAGATATGTCTTATGATGGTAATTTAAATGATGAGCTCACTCAGCTGATCAATGACCAATCAGGCGCCTTCAGCATTCTCCATTGACCCGCCCTCTCAAATTTCAGGTTCCTGCGTTCAACAGGAGAGGAAATGGCCTTGGAGCTCACTCAGCTGATCAGTGATCATCAACTTTGATGATGTATAGAAGTATGTATCGATTGACCCTGCCTCTCAAATTTCAGCTTCCTGCGTTCAACAGCATCAGAAAAAACGCTGCAAATCATTGCTCAAAGATTTATTATTTTCTGTATAGATCACCCTTCTGTATAGATCACTGGTTCTCCATCAATAGCACCTACCACCATCTGTATTCTCCCTTGAACTTCCCTCTCAAATTTCAGCTTCCTGCGTTCAATAGGATTGAAAATGACTTCGGAGCTCACTCAGCTGATCAATGATCTGAAGAGTGAAGAAGATCTCCTCGAATGCTGGAGACGCCTGGAAGAGCGCTTCCATTCAATAGGATTGAAAATGGCTTCGGAGCTCACTCAGCTGATCAGTGATCTGAAGAGTGAAGAAGCCTTTGAGCAATGATTTGCAGCGTTTTTTACCCACCAACATTTTTTTTACCTACCAACTTTTTTTTTACCTACTAACTATTGGTAGGTACTACCTACCACACCATACTGGCTTCTCACCTTCACAATCAAGTTTATTAGAAAGAACTAAACGCTTCACTCTCAATTGGAAAAATAGAAAGCTTCATATGGAAATTTGATTACTGGTTACGCAGAAGGCAAAACTGTATACAAATCGAAGAAATGAACCGCGATCGCATTTTAGTCCGATAAAATTTGAATGGAGATTAGACCTCTTTTGCGATTCACACTCATGATTCTGTTTTATCGAAGGAAAACCTTCAAGTACTCGTAGGGACCGAACGGTTTGTCCTACAGAGCTCCGGGTGGTCTCAAAAATTTTTAAAAATTCAATACTATTTAAAATTGGTGAAAAAACGATACCTTTATTTCGAGAGTTTTCGAGCTAGGGCACTCTTGAAAATTTCAACCCTTAATTTTCACCCCTTAGAAGTGACCTACATCAACCAAAAGCTTCGCGGCACAACTAGACCCCAAATGGAGCCCATATACCAAATTTGAACCAAATCGGTCCAGTGTTGCTAAGAGAAGTGCCGCGTACGGCGGACGGACGGAAATTTTTTTATTCGATTTTCGTATTCTACGTACCTTGAAACGTAAAACATCAAATTTTGAGGGGGGGTTAAAAAATTTTTTTTCTTGCTCGATTCCAAAGGCTTATTATTGAAAATAATAAACCAAAAAAACGTTGCATTGTTTTGTGTGTCGAAAATTTTGGAATGACCCCCAGAACTAAGACATATCCATGTCAAAAAAAAAAGTTTTCCAAAATCAAAATTTCCACTTGCCTTTTCCGTTTCAGACCTTTGTGAACAATTTTGGTTCCGTGTCTGTCTGTCATGAAATTCTTGTAAGGGGCAAAACTATACGAAGTTATAGTCTGATTTCAATGAAATTTCCAAGGATTGTGCGGATTGGGGTGTATGAAAATCATGTCCTTCTAATTGACAGTATCCTCTGCGCACCCCTCAAACTTCTTTGTAACAACCAAAACTCCAACATTCTTCATCCGAATTTGATGCAATTTTTCAGGATGGTTCAGATTAGGTGTAGATGGTCCTCTACGAAAATTATCCGCCGGAACTGATAGTAGTCAGTGAGCATGCGCAAATGTGAATTACACGTACCAGCCACAACTTCCACATTTTCCATTCGATCTCGAAGAAATATTCAGAGATTGTGCGAGTTGATGTGTAGATGGTCCTCTATGAGGTGCAAGGTAATTAGTGATCGAGATTAGCTGCAATGCATCGGATCATCTATACAATCGGGTTATGGATACGAAGGAGCTATATACCACACCCACATATACGTTTTTGATTTGGTTCCTACGTGGCCTTGAGCATTGACTACACTGGGCGAGCTCAAATTCTATTCCGCTCAATCACCGCGTTTTCAAGTTTATTGGGAAATTATATTGTGTTGGTTATCTTTCGGGTTAGAATCTACCTTTGAAGTTTTATTGCAATTAAAAACCACACATGGGAATAAACTCAGTGTCATATTGTGCTCAATTTATAAGCTAAAGCCGCAATCAGAGGGTGTTGATTACAAGACGATTAAAACTTTTCTGAATAATGAAATCATTCAATTTGGAATTTTTTCGTAAAAAACAACATTTTCCCCCCCAAATTTTGATTTTGATGAAATTTGAAATTTTGCGTCAGATGCATGATTTTACTCATAAGGTTGCGCAATTTATATCAATTATTTTCATCATAGTTGCTCAAACATGAAAATCGTGCGACTGAAACCTAGATTTATCCTATCGAGGTTGGATAGGGGAATTGCATCGTGACCAAGTTCCCATTCATCGAGACTATTTTACTGATAACATTATAAGTCATAGTCATGACTCCCCGACCATTTGTGGTCATTATTATTGTATTTTTTGTTTTCCTAATAATTATTATTCATCTTGTTTACGGACTGTGGCCTTCACGATGGAAGCAATCCGTTCTCTTGTTATAATTGTCAGTGGTTTGTAGAATGCTGCTCATAATATTGGATTCACGAGTGTAATCAAGATTTACAGGGTCTCTGTAATGAAAGTGCAATTTTTTAAAGTGAATTTGATAGGGGCAGGACCAACGATAGAGTTGCTGCAGTTGTTCTCAGGTTAACCCTTAATGTTCTAAAGTATCTTTTTAGAACTTTTCAACACTGTTCAACCACTTTTAAGTCAAAGCCTATGTTTTTGTTGGCTACCTTCATACTTCAACTATCGATTGGGTGAAAAAACCCGAAAAACATTGATTCTTGAGATGATATTGTGATAAGATCAGACCCACCTCTACCATGAACAGGCGGACAGCAAAGGTTAGTTCCATGAATTTTTTTCAAATAGGTACATTAATATAACTATCCACCAAATTCATTTTTCAATAACATGAAAACAACTCAAGATGTTGAGGAAATAAGAATTTTGGCTGGAAGTAACCGCAAATAGCAGAAAATTGTGATTTTTCAATTTTTTCAATGATGTTTTTTTGGATAGTTCAAAAACAGAAGGAAACATCAGGATGTGGGGGCCAGTGCATCAATATTCTATCAAGATAATCCAGGAAAGGAATTTTTATTTGTCTTCTTTCGTAAATTTATTCCTTCTTATCATAAGCTGTCGGTGGCGTCTAAATTGGATAGAACCTATTATGATAAACTAGGTACCTACCCTATTTCAAACTGCCAAAATTAGTAGTTCGGAAAACAGTTAATCGTCGATACATCTCGATCAAAACCAACTATTCTGCGCCATTTGGTCTGTCAAAATACAACAACATTTTTTTAAATGTCAGAAAAACAATTTTTTTAACAAGTGGAAAATGAAGGGTTAACAGCATATACCTTCCCGATGAAAACCTAACTATGAAGTCTCCATTCAGTAGGTATGAAAACTGTCCAAAGTCCAAACTGTATTGGCAAATTCTAGGAAAGTCGTACCTATCTTAGAAGACACTATTTTCATAATTTGATTTATTAATTTACTATTGGCCCTAAATTGGATTGGTGTTTAGAAGAAGAATTTGATGAGGAAAGAGTTTCGGCCGTGAGAGGGGATGGTTTCTGGTTTACCCAGAACCAGGTTACCAGAGGAAAGTGAGTCTTCCCTAATGATTTGCTTTGAGATTGCTGAGGAATGAAAGTGAACTGATAGATGCGATTTGAGTTTGCAGAGTGGATGCAGTGTGGCTCACGACGAGTATTTTCAGTGTCGGTCAGAAGAACCGAAAAGGACACCTGCCCGTCGAGTGAACACCTGTGTGCCACATGTTTTATTTGGAAAATACACCCTCGCAGTTGAGGTTTACAACATACATTTTGAACGCTCTTAAAGTATTCCTGAAGTTTATCCTAGTTAGGTATTTAATGAGGTCAGTTATTGGATATTATGACCATTTTACAATCAACGATGAATCGTCAGCTAATGGCTATTTATTTTTTGACCGGCAGAATTATCTTTGTTCTTTTTCATTTGACTATACAACTGTAATAATATTATTACTATTATTACTTGTTATGTATTCTTATTCATAAAATTCAAATTCACGATAAAAGAAAATTAATGAGACCGTCTGAATAGTAAAGGTTGAGAGTATAGATGTACCATACGGAAGTTGTTTGGATCTACATCTTTCCCCAAGTACTAATTTTCTCTCTCGAGTTGCCAAATTCCCGATCCAATTGACCCGATACGCACCGGTAAGGACCTTTCAAAAGCGATTTGATTATTTATTTTTCAAAACTGACCCATTTCCCTTGAAACCGGACTGGATTGGGACGCCGGGAGCGCCTCTGATATTACATCAGTCAGACGAGAAAAAAAAAACTTGCTCAACTTTGGACGAGAGGGCAAGGTTCCATCTGAGAAAAATCGATGCCTTCTGCATGTGGAAGGTGAAGGCATTGGAAAAGCTGTATTCGATAAGGAACGGCGGTTGAAAGGGAAAGAATAGTTCGGTGGTTATTTCCTCTGACACAATCAGACATCGTTTCTTTCTTAGCTTCGTGAAAATGTACAATAAACTTTGGATGGTGAATATTATTGAAAGGAAAAGAGACTGGTAGAAGTTTCCTTTTATATGTTATTGATTTATTTCGAGTGGTTTACACAACTAGTAAAACTGAATGTGCAGAACTGTTGGTAGTTTGCCTCATAAAGAATAATAATATGGATATAACGAAATCTGTTAATGCAATAATTTATCAGAGCGCTAATAAATATCCTTATATACTTAAAACATTACTATGTGGTTTCCTAAATTTTGATCGAATTAAAAACGGCTGAAAATTCTTAATGTTGTTTCATTATATTGAAATTTTCAACTATGAACCTTTGGAATGTACCAAAGAAAAAAGTTAACCCCCCCTCCCGCCTAATCATAATGGTTTACGTTTCATGGTACGCAGAATGCAAAACTGCTTCTCAGTCGGTCGCCGTTCGTTCCTTGTACCGGGAACAGTATTTCCCTCAATTACCGGCGCTCAAACTTTAAAAATTGTACCTAAATTTGAAATTTTTAAGGATTTTCAAAATTCATTGGTTCATCTGGGTAGGGAATTGAAAAATAAAAACGCTGCAAATCATTGCTCAAAGGTTTATTATTTTCTGTATACAGGGTGTCCAAGTAACTACGCTCCCCCCACTTATTTTCTCTAAGAGTGAGAGAAAAAAATCGGACTAACGCAATTCTTCATAATTTTCTGCGAAGAATTCAAAAATGACAAAATTGCGCTGTGCGCAATCGCGCAACCATGCGCAACCATGATCAACTTTGGTTTTTCAAATGAGAACCCCCACTTTTTATTGCAGATTCGGATTCTACGTCAAATTTCATGAACATTTTACTTCGACAACTTTTTTTTTTGGACGCGCGCAACCCGCACAGCGAGCGCTCAAAGATGCGCAACCCTGGGATTACGCCAAAGTTGAGATGAAGGTAGAACTCCAGTGTGGCACATTACTTAGCACTGTTTTTCCACGCTGAATCGCGTGGTGGTGTCCCTTTCTTGATTCGATTCCATTTTACCTCATTTATAGCCAAAAAAGTCAATTTTTGAGGAGGAAATCATCGATTTTCTTACAAAGGGTAATGAATCATTCTAGTAAAATGTAAAAAAAATTAAATTTTTAAAATTTTAAAATAACGGGAAACTACTACATACTTAATTATCACAAAATTTAATTTTTTTACATTTTATTAGGATGATCGGATTATTAGGATTAGGATTCTTACCCTTCGTAAGAAAATCAATGATTTCCTCCTCAAAAATTGACTTTTTTGGCTATAAATGAGGTAAAATGGAATCGAATCAAGAAAGGGACACCACCACGCGATTCAGCGTGGAAAAACAGTGCAAAGTAATGTGCCACACTTGAGTTCTACGTTCATCTCAACTTTGGCGTAATCCCAGGGTTGCGCATCTTTGAGCGCTCGCTGTGCGGGTTGCGCGCGTCCAAAAAAAAAGTTGTCGAAGTAAAATGTTCATAAAATTTGACGTAAAATCCGAATCTGCAATAAAAAGTGGGGGTTCTCATTTGAAAAAACAAAGTTGATCATGATTGCGCACTGCGCAATTTTGTCATTTTTGAATTCTACGCAAACAATTATGAAGAATAGCGTTAATCTGATTTTTTTCTTACACTATTAGAGAAAATAAGTGGGGGGAGCGTAGTTACTTGGACACCCTGTAGATCACCCTTCTGCATAGATCACTGGTTCTCCATCAATAGCACCTACCACCATCTGTACTCTTCCTTGACCTTCCCTCTCAAATTTCAGCTTCCTGCGTTCAATAGGATTGAAATTGACTTCGGAGCTCACTCAGCTGATCAGTGATCTGAAGAGTGAAGAAGATCTCCTCGAATGCTGGAGACGCCTGGAAGAGCACTTCCATTCAATAGGATTGAAAATGGCTTCGGAGCTCACTCAGCTGATCAGTGATCTGAAGAGTGAAGAAGATCTCCTCGAATGCTGGAGACGCCTGGAAGAGCACTTCCATTCAATAGGATTGAAAATGGCTTTGGAGCTCACTCAGCTGATCAGTGATCTGAGGAGTGAAGAAGATCTCCTCGAATGCTGGAGACGCCTGGAAGAGCACTTCCATTCAATAGGATTGAAAATGGCTTTGGAGCTCACTCAGCTGATCAGTGATCTGAGGAGTGAAGAAGATTTCCTCGAATGCTGGAGACACCTGGAAGAGCACTTCCATTCAATAGGATTGAAAATGGCTTCGGAGCTCACTCAGCTGATCAGTGATCTGAAGAGTGAAGAAGCCTTTGAGCAATGATTTGCAGCGTTTTTTACCCACCAACATTTTTTGGTTTATTATTTTCAATAATAAGCCTTTGGAATCGAGCAAGAAAAAAAAAATTTTAACCCCCCCTCAAAATTTGATGTTTTACGTTTCAAGGTACGTAGAATACGAAAATCGAATAAAAAAATTTCCGTCCGTCCGCCGTACGCCGTACGCCGTCCGCCGTACGCCGTCCGACGTACGCCGTCCGCCGTACGCGGCACTTTTCTTAGCAACACTGGACCGATTTGGTTCAAATTTGGTATATGGGCTCCATTTGGGGTCTAGTTGTGCCGCGAAGCTTTTGGTTGATGTAGGTCACTTCTAAGGGGTGAAAATTAAGGGTTGAAATTTTCAAGAGTGCCCTAGCTCGAAAACTCTCGAAATAAAGGTATCGTTTTTTCACCAATTTTAAATAGTACTGAATTTTAAAAAAATTTTGAGACCACCCGGAGCTCTGTAGGACAAACCGTTCGGTCCCTACGAGTATTTGAAGGTTTTCCTTCGATAAAACAGAATCATGAGTGTGAATCGCAAAAGAGGTCTAATCGCCGTTCAAATTTTATCTGACTAAAATGCGATCGCTGTTCATTTCTTCGAGTTGTATTCAGTTTTGCCTTCTGCGTAACCAGTAATCAAATTTCCATGTCAAGCTTTCTATTTTTCGAATCGAGTGTGAAGCGTTTAGTTCTTTCTAATAAACTTGATTGTGAAGGTGTGAAGCCAGTATGGCGTGGTAGGTAGTACCTAGCTGGTAGGTAAAAAAAATTGGTAGGTAAAACAATGTTTGTAGGTAAAAAACGATGCAAATCATTGCTCACTGATCAGCTGAGTGAGCTCCGAAGCCATTTTCAATGCTATTGAATGGAAGTGCTCTTCCAGGCGTCTCCAGCATTCGAGGAGATCTTCTTCACTCCTCACATCACTGATCAGCTGAGTGAGCTCCGCAGCCATTTTCAATCCTATTGAATGGAGGTGCTCTTCCAGGCGTCTCCAGCATTCGAGGAGATCTTCTTCACTCCTCACATCACTGATCAGCTGAGTGAGCTCGAAAGCCATTTTCAATCCTATTGAATGGAAGTGCTCTTCCAGGCGTCTCCAGCATTCGAGGAGATCTTCTTCACTCTTCTGATCACTGATCAGCTGAGTGAGCTCCGAAGCCATTTTCAATCCTATTGAATGGAAGTGCTCTTCCAGGCGTCTCCAACATTCGAGGAGATCTTCTTCACTCCTCACATCACTGATCAGCTGAGTGAGCTCCGAAGCCATTTTCAATCCTATTGAATGGAGGTGCTCTTCCAGGCGTCTCCAGCATTCGAGGAGATCTTCTTCACTCCTCACATCACTGATCAGCTGAGTGAGCTCCGAAGCCATTTTCAATCCTATTGAATGGAAATGCTCTTCCAGGCGTCTCCAGCATTCGAGGAGATCTTCTTCACTCTTCTGATCACTGATCAGCTGAGTGAGCTCCGAAGCCATTTTCAATCCTATTGAACGCAGGAGCTGAAATTTGAGAGGGAAGGTCAAGGGAGAATACAGATGGTGGTAGGTGCTATTGATGGAGAACCAGTGATCTATACAGAAGGATGATCTATACATAAAATAATAAACCTTTGAGCAATGATTTGCAGCGTTTTTTACCTAAGTACCAACTTTTTTTTACCTACCAGCTAGGTACTACCTACCACACCATACTGGCTACACACCTTCACAATCAAGTTTATTAGAAAGAACTAAACGCTTCACACTCGATTGGAAAAATAGAAAGCTTCATATGGAAATTTGATTACTGGTTACGCAGAAGGCAAAACTGTATACAAATCGAAGAAATGAACAGCGATCGCATTTTAGTCCGATAAAATTTGAATGGAGATTAGACCTCTTTTGCGATTCACACTCATGATTCTGTTTTATCGAAGGAAAACCTTCAAATACTCGTAGGGACCGAACGGTTTGTCCTACAGAGCTCCGGGTGGTCTCAAAAATTTTTAAAAATTCAGTACTATTTAAATTTGGTGAAAAAACGATACCTTTATTTCGAGAGTTTTCGAGCTAGGGCACTCTTGAAAATTTCAACCCTTAATTTTCACCCCTTAGAAGTGACCTACATCAACCAAAAGCTTCGCGGCACAACTAGACCCCAAATGGAGCCCATATACCAAATTTGAACCAAATCGGTCCAGTGTTGCTAAGAAAAGTGCCGCGTACGGCGTACGGCGGACGGACAGAAATTTTTTTATTCGATTTTCGTATTCTACGTACCTTGAAACGTAAAACATCAAATTTTGAGGGGGGTTAAAATTTTTTTTTCTTGCTCGATTCCAAAGGCTTATTATTGAAAATAATAAACCAAAAGATTGCCGCTTATAGTGTCAGTTACTTCTTAGGGGTGGTAATTTTCAAAACGCCCTAGCTCGAAAACTCTCGATATTAAGGTATTGTTTTTTCATCAATTTACTTAAAATAGTATTGAGTTTTTAGAATCGAATGAGACCACCCAGAGCTCTGAAGGACCAACCGTTCGCTCTAAGAGGAATTAAGGGTTGGACTTGATAAATCAGAAACACGAAGTGAATCGCAAAAAACTGTTCACAGGCGAAAGTAGGCCTTGTTCGTTCAAATATCAGCTGGTCAAATCCGATCATTGTTCTTTTTTATAATAGAGTTTTGGTTGTTCTCAGTTGTGCGTCCTTAGCAACCGATAATTTGCAGCGAGATGTTTATAGGGAAATCGTGTCTTTCGTAATGATTCTAAATACCTACTTATTTAGTTATTTGTTATATACTTACCTACATACTACTTACCTATATAGATGGTTGGACTTGATAAATCAGAAACACGAAGTGAATCGCAAAAAACTGTTCACAGACGAAAGTAGGCCAATTCGTTCAAATATCAGCTGGTCAAATCCGATCATTGTTCTTTTTGCTTCCGAGTCTACCAAGGTAGCGGAAGCTTTGTTTTCACTTTTCAAGGATGAAAAAAAAAGTTCTCCAAAATCAAAATTTTCACTCGCGTTTTGCGTTTTAGAACTTTCTGAACAATTTTGGTTCCGTGTCTGTCTGTCTGTGTGTCTGTCATGAAATCCTTGTAACGCGCATAACTATACGAAGTTATTGTCCGATTTCGATGAAATTTTCAGGGATTATGCGGGTTGGTGTGTAGACGGTCCCCTACGAAAATCATCATCCCCGGACTGATAGAAGCGACTGCGCATGCGCAAACGTGACTTCCTTGTAACGGCCATAACTTCAACATTTTCCATCCGATTCCAATGAAATTTTCAGGAATGTTACAGATTAGTATTTAGATGGTCTCCTATGAAAATCATCACCGTCGGACTGATAGTAGCCACTGCGCATGCGCAAACGTGAATTCCCTTGTAACGGCCATAACTTCCACATTTTCCACCCGATTTCGATGAAATTTTCAGGGATTATGTGGATTAGGTTGTAGATAGTCCCCTATGAAAATCATCATCCCCGGACTGATAGCAGCGACTGCGCATGCGCAAACGTGAATTACTTGTAACTGCCGTAACTTCAACTGTCCCCCTGGGGTCGCGGGTTCGAATCCCAGCCGAGGCTAAGTATTTTTTTGATCCAATCACATACATCTACTCACTTAATTTTTCATCCGAATTTGATAAAATTTTCTAGAATTGTCCAGATTAGCGTGGAGATGATCCCCTGTTAGGGTAGGGGAAGGTACTTAGAGATTGGTGTTTTGAGATTAACTACTATGCATCAGATCATCTATATAATCGGGTTATGGATACGAGGAAGCTATGTGCCACACCCACTTGGCAGACGTTTTTTGGTTTATTATTTTCAATAACAAGCCTTTGGAATCGAGCAAGAAAAAAAATTTTAACCCCCCTCAAAATTTTATGTTTTACGTTTCAAGGTACCTACGTAGAATCCGAAAATCGAATAAAAAAATTTCCGTCCGTCCGCCGTACGCGGCACTTTTCTTAGAAACACTGAACCGATTTGGTTCAAATCTGGTATATGAGGTCTAGTTGTGCCGCGAAGCTTTTGGTTGATGTCAGTCACTTCTAAGGGGTGAAAATTAAGGGTTGAAATTTTCAAGAGTGCCCTAGCTCGAAAACTCTTGAAATAAAGGTATCGTTTTTTCACCAATTTTAAATTGTATTGAATTTTTAAAAAATTTTGAGACCACCCGGAGCTCTGTAGGACAAACCGTTCGGTCCCTACGAGTACTTGAAGGTTCCCTTTGATAAAATGGTGGTAGGTGCTATTGATGGAGAACCAGTGATCTATACAGAATGGTGATCTATACAGAAAATAATAAACCTTTGGGCAATGATTTGCAGCGTTTTAAATAGTTTTGGTTGTTCTCAGTTGTGCGTCCTTAGCAACCGATAATTTGCAGCGAGATGTTTATAGGGAAATCGTGTCTTTCGTAATGATTCTAAATGCCAACTTATTTAGTTATTTGTTATATATTTACCTACATACTACTTACCTATATAGAAGGTGCCCTGAATATTTTTAAAGTCGAAAAATTAGTGCTACCTACCGTAATAAGCACCTACTACCTACATACCAAAATCCAGAAAGCGGAAGCTGAAGATTTTCTTTTTCCGGTTGTCATTTAGAAATATGTGAATTATGATGAATCATCAGATCGCATCTTTATTTTATTGTAGTTTTTCCGTTGGCAACCAACTCCACCGTTCCATCAGTAGTCGTAGTTATAATGATGCGCGGCGGCACTTTTGTGAATTCGGTACATAACTCAGAGCATCCGCTTCGATATTATTCATTCTCGGCAGGCGAGAAAAACGTTGTTAAAACATATTACGAGCAGGTACTTCTAATATGAAGCAGTCAGTATCCCCGTAAGATCTTGACCTTGAGTCCTTGACCCAGACGGTCGGGATGTCTTCAGGATCCCTCGGTCCACCATCTGGACTTGGAAGTTACACGCTCATGCCTTGCATAATTCGATTATAGCCTTCCATCTGGTTGAGCTGATGAGGGTTGAGCTCAGAAACCACAATACTCAATCATAATTTCAACTGGTTTCCTGTATTCTCTGATCTTTCTCTCTTTCTAGGAGTAATGTTGTTTTGAAGGGCTTTCATTTTAAATAGGCGACACTTCACTGCGAAAGTGAAACAATTTTTAATGAGCGAATAGCAGCGAACAGTATCGAACAATAAGATAGGAAGAGAGGGATGTCGGGCGCTCGTTGACCAACGAAAACACACGAGTTCACCCGAACCCGAAACAACATCTTTCGGCAAATTTAAATTACTTTCCACGAATTAAAAATTACTTTCCAAGAATACAAAGCTCATAAAAATCACCTCTTTCTAGTACAATTTCTTTGTTTACTTATTTCTTTTCTGACAAATTCTCGTTCCGTGTCTGATGATCTTGGCCGAGGTTATTTTTTTTTGTCGACTACCACGTCTGCTCTCTTCGCTCCCTCATCCGAGTAAAAGCTTAGATCACTGAACTTGATCACCCAAGTGGTTTCGCAAGGAATTTTAAGGCCTAACTTGTACATGAGTGCGTCTTTAAATGCATCGATCATAGTAGGTGGGCACTCATCGCGATTCATAGTCAAGATTTGAGGGCGCCCTGAGGGAGCACTTAGTGGCCAATTCAGCACTCAAGGGAATTCACAAACCCAACTCCACCTCACCTCGAATCGTCAGAGCAGGATCCCTGCTGGAGGAGTGCTGGCAGGAGGTCCCTCTTTGAAAAATAAATCTGAAAAATTGCTTTTAAGAAAAATAATTTTTAAAAAGAACCAAGTGAAAAACTTTAATCTAGTGAACATTTTGCTTCCGAGTCTACCAAGGTAGCGGGAGCTTTGTTTTCACTTTCCAAGGACGAAAAAAAAAGTTCTCCAAAATCAAAATTTTCACTCGCGGTTTGCGTTTTAGACCTTTCTGAACAATTTTGGTTCCGTGTCTGTGTGTCTGTCTGTCTGTGTGTCTGTCATGATTGTCCAGATTAGCGTGTAGACGATCCCCTATGAGGGTAGTGGAAGGTACTTAGAGGTTGGTGTTTTGAGATTAACTACTATGCATCGAATCATCTATATAATCGGGTTATGGATACGAGGAAGCTATGTGCCACATCAACTTGGCAGACGTTTTCTTATTTGTTGTGAGTAACTCACAACTGTTGTACTCTTAAGAGATCGTGTCTCGCGTGGCTGTATTATACTCGTATCTACAGCCATCTTCTCTTATGACAGTCGTTATAGTTGTTATTCTTCACCCTTGATAGTTTTGCACAGTCCAACTCACTGTCATGATTTCAAGCTCAAAATGAAACATTTACAAAATTGGAGCAGCTCAAAATTGGAACATTTACCATAATCTGTTGGCATGACTGACGAAACTTGATAGTTTGTACTATTCAACCTCCTGTCATTATTTCAAGCTCAAGACGTCTGGAGCATAATTTACTATAAATTGTTTTGCTAATATCATGACTGACGAAACTTGATAGTTTGTACTATTCAATCTCCTGTCATTATTTCAAGCTCAAGACGTCTGGAGCATAATTCACTATAAATCGTTTGGCTAATATCATGACTGACGAAACTTGATAGTTTGTACTATTCAACCTCCTGTCATTATTTCAAGCTCAAGACGTCTGGAGCATAATTTACTATAAATCGTTTGGCTAATATCATGACTGACGAATCTTGATAGTTTGTACTATTCAACCTCCTGTCATTATTTCAAGCTCAAGACGTCTGGAGCATAATTTACTATAAATCGTTTGGCTAATATCATGACTGACGAATCTTGATAGTTTGTACTATTCAATCTCCTGTCATTATTTCAAGCTCAAGACGTCTGGAGCATAATTTACTATAAATCGTTTGGCTAATATCATGACTGACGAAACTTGATAGTTTGTACTATTCAACCTCCTGTCATTATTTCAAGTTCAAGACGTCTGGAGCATAATTTACTATAAATCGTTTGGCTAATATCATGACTGACGAAACTTGATAGTTTGTACTATTCAATCTCCTGTCATTATTTCAAGCTCAAGACGTCTGGAGCATAATTTACTATAAATCGTTTGGCTAATATCATGACTGACGAATCTTGATAGTTTGTACTATTCAATCTCCTGTCATTATTTCAAGCTCAAGACGTCTGGAGCATAATTTACTATAAATCGTTTGGCTAATATCATGACTGACGAAACTTGATAGTTTGTACTATTCAACCTCCTGTCATTATTTCAAGTTCAAGACGTCTGGAGCATAATTTACTATAAATCGTTTGGCTAATATCATGACTGACGAAACTTGATAGTTTGTACTATTCAATCTCCTGTCATTATTTCAAGCTCAAGACGTCTGGAGCATAATTTACTATAAATCGTTTGGCTAATATCATGACTGACGAATCTTGATAGTTTGTACTATTCAATCTCCTGTCATTATTTCAAGCTCAAGACGTCTGGAGCATAATTTACTATAAATCGTTTGGCTAATATCATGACTGACGAAACTTGATAGTTTGTACTATTCAATCTCCTGTCATTATTTCAAGCTCAAGACGTCTGGAGCATAATTTACTATAAATCGTTTGGCTAATATCATGACTGACGAAACTTGATAGTTTGTACTATTCAACCTCCTGTCATTATTTCAAGCTCAAGACGTCTGGAGCATAATTTACTATAAATCGTTTGGCTAATATCATGACTGACGAATCTTGATAGTTTGTACTATTCAATCTCCTGTCATTATTTCAAGCTCAAGACGTCTGGAGCATAATTTACTATAAATCGTTTGGCTAATATCATGACTGACGAAACTTGATAGTTTGTACTATTCAATCTCCTGTCATTATTTCAAGCTCAAGACGTCTGGAGCATAATTTACTATAAATCGTTTGGCTAATATCATGACTGACGAAACTTGATAGTTGTACCGTCCAATTCGCTGTTATAATTTCAAGCTTAAGATGCGGAGCGCTGAAAAATTTACCCTAATTCTGTTGGCCAATAGTTGTGATCAGTAACGTCTTCGCATTTCTGTCCATTCGCTTCCTTAGCTCAGTGGTAGGAGATCCGATTCAGAATCGGATTGATAGGAGATCGATCCCCGGTCGAGGGAAGTTAATTTTTGATGACTCAACAATAATGTGAATGACGATACATTAATTTACTTGTCTTTATTTCATATTCTTATGTCTATAAAAAATAAAAATTAAAAAATAATAAAAGATCCCTAATATAACAGTATACGATTTGTATGCTATGCTACATCTTTCTACCGTGAGAAAGGCATACTTGGCAATCGGTTTTTCTTGAGTGAAGATGAAGAGCAAGTTTCGAATCTTCTAATCCACGCGAAATCCAAAGGGTGAAGTTTGAATTTATGGCTTAGGAGAGGAGGGTTTCAACTCGTTCGACGGGATTCCCAAGAGGCAATGATGTCACAACGAGAATAAAACACGATGTTTATACGTTTATTTCGCCATAGGAATCGCAGATGCGGTTAGCTGTCTCTTTTTAAGGGGAGATGGTTCTGTGTTATGTTTATAGTAACAACGTCTAACGTTGTTTTGCTTAAGTTCTTGAGCCTCGAGGTCAACTATACCGGTCTATTTGTTTACCCATACTAACTACTAGTGTGGTTTACAGATACAAAATAAGAGGGTTACTACAACGAAATTTTAACCCAGTTATTGAAGAAATACCCTCATTATTGGAGGAAATTGGATTCACGTTGACTCCTCTGCAAAACATTCATTCTGTGCATCTGAAACCCAGAATTCCCCTCATAAAATGCACGTGCACATAAGGAAATCGAGTTAAGGTGTTTTGAAGTATGAATTGCTTCTAGGCTAGCTGTTATTTCGTGCTCTTAAACTATTCAGTTGTTTCCATAAAATCCATCAGGATGTTGGTTCAATGAATCTATCCATAGCTCCTCGAATCTCTACATCAACTCCTCGAGCTCGGGATCGTCCGGTATCTCACGAGTGCCAGATCCCCCACCAGTCTTGAACTGGCTCCTCTTTTCTTCGTTGAGCAGTCCTTTCCTCCGTGACTCGATATTTTCCCAAAGTTTTCCAAGTTGAGTAGTGGTTCTTTGGAAAAGTCCAGAAAAAGAGTTAGTAAGTACTAACTGTCTGACAATACAAAAATGATATTAATAAACAAATTCTTCATTAATAATGTGTAATAATTTACCGGAGGGTAATGCCCTGTTGAGTTGAACACTTCAGTAATCTCAGCCCAAGCATTTTTTTCTGGAGTAAACTGCTCACATCACTCTTTTTATTTTCAATTATTTCTCTTCTAGACACAACTAATTCTCTCACTCTAATTATTTCCTCCTCCCCAAAATTAACCCTCTTCTTTTCCATGGTGGTGAACCGTCCAGAAAGTGAAATGAAGAAATGGCAAACTTTTTTTTAGGCGCGAAATACAAAGTAGCACGAAGGTGACCTAGAATTTCCATGGATTTTGTTGTACATGACCATGAAACTACTCACCAAATCAGAAATGGATGTGTGTAAAACATCCTAGGAACATGGAAATATCCATCTCAGCCTACTATCAAGGCTGCCAACTTACGATGAAAACGAGTTGAGTAGCCCCTGAGTGGACCCTCAAATTCAGGGCGCTGAGGGTGCCCTCAGGCGACGCCAACACTTGAGTGTACCATCTCTTTCAACTATGATTACGGACTGTTGAGTGGAGGGAGACCCTCAACTCAGGTGAGGGTGGGTGGTCACTCACTCTCAGCCTTGTCTATGAATTCCGCCCTAAGTGTGTCTTGATTAAATTGCTTTCTTCAGATTGTTTTATATCCTCTATTGTTGTAGCACGTATGATGGTTAGGATGGAAAACATGTTTCTTATAATAATAGCAATAGCATTCTTCAGTCTTTGCTAAACCAAACCCGAAGAAGTACACATTAGTTAAACAATCCCAAACGAGTTGAAGATAAATTCAAAAAAGCTGAAAAAACGTCGGTATAGGACCTGAATCAATATTTCTAGAATTACATAGACTCTGAATACACCGTGGTCGATTTTGATGATTCCAGAGTCAATCGTTATGTTATGACCCACAGTGTATCATTAAATAGTTCTTAAATAAAGAAGATGAGGACAACCCTGAATGAGTCATCACCACCAGGAGAGAGTGAGGTATGGGGGAGCACAGCAAGGTTATATCACGCTACCACCACTCTCTCCCCTCTTAAATCAAGTAGATTTAAGATCACTCAGGGATGAGCGAATATGCAATCTAGTCTGTTGCATTCGATCACTAGCTCAAAAGGCG
Source organism: Apolygus lucorum (assembly GCA_009739505.2). Classification (NCBI taxonomy): domain Eukaryota; kingdom Metazoa; phylum Arthropoda; class Insecta; order Hemiptera; family Miridae; genus Apolygus; species Apolygus lucorum. The sequence goes on from CM019182.2 coordinate 44,939,212, forward strand.
CCGCCCTCTGCTTCCTCCTCTCGCTACAGTAGGCTCACTAGGTAAATGTCCCGCCCCCTTACAGTTGGCCTCGTATGAGACGCCGGGGTTGTCGGGCCAGCATCTCTCCCTACACTATACCTTCTGGTCTGGGCTAACGCCGCCGAGGTGACAGTGTAGTCGTTAGGGCTAGGGACATTCTCTATCCGTTGAGTAGGGGATTTCAAATTTAGGTACAAGTTTTAAAGTTTGAGAGCCTGTAATTTTCGGAAATACTAACGAACTGCGACCGACTGAGACTCCAATCAAAAATACTGGGTTGATAAATTAAAAAATCCTTATAAGCGATAAATTAGCACTTGTTTGGCATTATTTGCGCTCCAATTACACAGGTCTGCAAACAACAATTTTTGGTCAGCTGCATGGAGTCTTTTAGCTATAGTTTATGTTTTTTGGTGTGCTGAATCCAAAAATGACCGCCATTTTTATCCATCACGCACAGTTTTCTTGCTAAATAGGGGAGAAGGGGGAATAAAAAACGAAAATTGAGAAAAAAACATCATAATTTGTATTTTGTACAATCTCAAAATAATTGAGTATTCGTTTCCTATTCAATACAAAATACTCAAAGAATTTATTCATTTTGCTTGTGGAACCTTTTCTTCTTTTCTTTCATACTTCGTCGCGTACGTTTTCGTGCTCCAGCATTGTCTGTATCTCTCTTGAGCATCCAACAGTAGTCGGCTAGAATGTTGATGTCCCATCGTCCTTGGTAGCGTTTTTCCATATCTCGAACGTCTTGGTGAAATCTTTCACCTTGCTCCTCACTGAACGATCCCAAGTTTTCTGGAAAGTATTCTACATGGGAGTGTAGGAAATGAACTTTTAAGCTCATGTTGCATCCCTGAGCTTTGTAAGCAGCCAACATGCGATTCACAATAGATTTGTAGTCATCGGTCATCACGGGGATGGCCAGGGAGAACTAGCGCCGGTATGAGTTTGATTTTGGAAGTGCCACATTTAAAGGCATTTTACTTTTGCCACATCTCAAGTTCGCGTATTAGTAGGTTTCTAGCTGTATATCATTACTTACTGAAACAAAGTGAAGTCGGTAGGTATCCCACATTTCCATATTGAATATCCTTTCTCTTTACATTTTGATTGATGAGAAATACATTCGATAGGTAGCAAAAGTCTCGGTCGATAACTAATTCACGACCAGGACAATCAACTGGTCGACACCTGGTTCACGTGACTGATGATCTTGGGTTGCCGCTGTCCCAATTTTCCCTTGTAGAAGGGAAGTCCCCGAGTAGATTTGAGTAGGGCGGAAGGGAGAGCACAATATTTCACAATGATCGATGGTCCCCTCCAGGCCCTGGGGACCGTTGCTAAACAGATAGTACGCATAAAATCGATCGAGACCCCTTTCGGACCCTAGAAGTTTTCCGAGGTTCCACTTCTTCATTTTCCGGCTCGAAAGACTTTTCACAGCTTCTTGATCCCCTTAATAACTTCCTGGGTTTGGCTCGAAGAAAAACACTGTAAGAGGCGTGAAATACTCGACCTCACAAGTTTTTAAAAACCTGTTTCCCTGAGGCTGAGTCTGCTTGCGAGCCAAAAGCGGTGAACCGCAAAAATCACTTCTTTTCAATGGTTTAACCAGTTGGAATGTAAACATGTTAACTCGAGTACCTACTATTATGGTATAATGAATACCTACACCCTCGTGCACCTGTGCACGAGAATATTCACCGAACTATCCATCCTTTCGGTTGGGAGTAAAAGTTAGCTGTGAAGTCCGGTGCATTACACTACTTTCCTTACCGAAAAAGCCATCTCTGTTTCAACCCTCATCGAGATGTTTTCCTGGACACTGAGGGGTGCAGAAAACAGAAATACTTAGAAATAGCTTGTGGATTTCATCAATTTTCTAGAAGTATTGAGGGAAAAAATCGGATTGTATAGAATCTATACAATCGGGTTATGATTACGAGGAAGCTATGTGCCACACCCACTTTTTTAAGGTATTTTCATTTTCAGAAAAAATAAATCTATACTATAGATGATCCGATGCGTTAATATCATAACATCATTCTCTAAGTACCTTCCACTACCCATCTACACGCTAATCTGGACAACCCAGAAAAATTTCATCAAATTCGGATGAAAAATGTTAATAAAAATTCGGATGTAAATGAAAATGAGCTTCCACTACCTTACTAGACTCGGAAGCAGAATATCTTGTGGATTTCATAAACCTACGATTCCTGAAAATGAAACAATAATTTCTCAAATATCACCTAAACAGGACGGAATGTGCCTTCGAAGTGGTTGTTTCTCTCGAGTAAACGAACAAGTTTCGGTGTTTTCAACCTTCTATCTCGACTTTTCCAAAAATTGGATGTAGAATTGAGCCTTAGAAGTGGTTGTTTCTCTCGAGTAAACCAACAAGTTTCGGTGTTTTCAACCTTCTATCTCGACTTTTCCAAAAATTGGATGTAGAATTGAGCCTTAGAAGTGGTTGTTTCTCTCGAGTAAACCAACAAGTTTCGGTGTTTTCAACCTTCTATCTCGACTTTTCCAAAAATTGGAGGTAGAATTGAGCCTTAGAAGTGGTTGTTTCTCTCGAGTAAACCAACAAGTTTCGGTGTTTTCAACCTTCTATCTCGACTTTTCCAAAAATTGGATGTAGAATTGAGCCTTAGAAGTGGTTGTTTCTCTCGAGTAAACCAACAAGTTTCGGTGTTTTCAACCTTCGATCTCGACTTTTCCAAAAATTGGAGGTAGAATTGAGCCTTAGAAGTGGTTGTTTCTCTCGAGTAAACCAACAAATTTCGGTGTTTTCAACCTTCTATCTCGACTTTTCCAAAAATTGGATGTAGAATTGAGCCTTAGAAGTGGTTGTTTCTCTCGAGTAAACCAACAAGTTTCGGTGTTTTCAACCTTCTATCTCGACTTTTCCAAAAATTGGATGTAGAATTGAGCCTTCGAAGTGGTTGTTTCTCTCGAGTAAACCAACAAGTTTTGGTGTTTTCAACCTTCTATCTCGACTTTTCCAAAAATTGGATGTAGAATTGAGCCTTAGAAGTGGTTGTTTCTCTCGAATAAACCAACAAGTTTCGGTGTTTTCAACCTTCTGTCACGACTTTTTTCAAGAATTGGAGGTAGAAATGAGCCTTCGAAGTGTTTGTTTCTCTCGAGTAAACCAACAAGTTTCGGTGTTTTCAACCTTCTATCTCGATTTTTCCGAAAATTGGAGGTAGAAATGAGCCTTTGAAGTGGTTGTTTCTCTCGAGTAAACCAACAAGTTTCGGTGTTTTCAACCTTCTGTTACGACTTTTTTCAAGAATTGGAGGTAGAAATGAGCCTTCGAAGTGGTTGTTTCTCTCGAGTAAACCGAAAAATTTCGGTATTTTCAACCTGGGTTTTTTTCAATTCCCATTACTCGTAATCAGAAAAAAGGAATTGCAACTTCGATTCCCATTACAGGAATTGGAATGGTAATTGCAAATACATTTCTTAAAAGGAATAGTAGTTTGTAATAGGAATGGGGATTCCATTTTTGCCCACTCTGGCCATACAATGTATGGTCGGTCAGAGGAAATTATCGATGAATGGCATTATAATGATCACGAGTTTTCTTGCTTATTTTTGCCTAACTTGTTGGAATAAGGAGCTATAAATCGAGACTTGTTGAGCTTGCTCTGACTGGATCGTAGTTGATTTCTCCTATTTCTCTTTAACTCACTCTTTCGTACTGTTTTTTACTTTTAGCCACTTATCATAGTACGATTCGATATAATCAAACTCTTTATTTGTCTCTTCCTCTGTTAATTCAATTAACCCATCTAAAATAATAATCTGTTCGTATAAATTAAATTAGACGTTCAGCCTTGTTGTAAAGTGTTGCAAAGCTATCACTTACGTCATCCACATCATTATTTAGGAAAGTTGTCTCACATTCCGTTATAGAGACGGTGAACATCCTCCTTACTTGGGTTCTTTCCTTTTTGAGCCTCTCAAATGCAATTTGAGGTTCTACGTTCTGACCTGAGGTCGCCATTTGTTGAGCTTGCTCTGACTGGATCGTAGTTGATTTCTCCTATTTCTCTTTAACTCACTCTTTCGTACTGTTTTTTCTATTTTGCAAATGACTGCTACAGTAGCAGTCTATGCTACAGTTGTGTCTATCGTTCGTTGAACAAGAGTTTTTATGTACTGAAAAGATCAGTGTCTGGAACGAACTGAACATTTTATTGCAATATTGTTTTTGCCAACGACACATCCTAGAAACGGGTTTCTACGATCTGTCGTTGGTATACTACATTACTCCCCCTCTTCATTATTCCTCAAGCTGCCCTCAGTTGATCTGCATGCTTTCTTCTGTGCACCCCTTCTATCTCCACGACGTATGATAAAGGCCCTGTTTTCCTTAATATCCTCCCTTTCTTGAATCCTTTAGTCAATGGGTTTTGGACCCAGACCTCTTCACCCTCACAAAAATCTCTCCACCTTGAATGCTGGTCGTGAATTGCTCTCTGCACTGTCAAACTTCTGTCCACATCGTTAGTGAAATCTGGTTTCAAATGGTCTAGCACTGTGACCATTCTTCTTCCCAGTAATATTTCTCCAGGACTTCTTCCAGTGGTCCGTTGCACGGCAATTCTATAAGAAAACAACATGTTTTGCACTCTCAGATGTAGGTCTCCTTGCCCTTTCGAAGCTTCCATCCGATGTTTGAAAGTGCGTACCGCCCTTTCGGCTAGCCCATTCGATCGGGGATGGTACGGCGTACAATGCACGTGTTTGATTCCATTGTCAGACAGGAACATCTCAAATTCGTGAGAAACAAACTGTGGCCCATTGTCAGATACGATCAATGCAGGCAAACCATACCTAGCAAACAGTTCCCTCAAATGCATTATAGTAACTGCTGCTGTCATGCGATGAGTTTGGAATATCTCCAGCCACTTTGAAGTTGCATCAATCACCAATAACCAATATTTCCCTGCGTATTCCAAGTAATCGATGTGTAGACGCGTCCATGGCTTTTCGGGAACATTCCAAGAAAATAACGGAGTCATTACCTCCTTAGGTCTATTTTCCTGGCAGGATGTGCACCGCTTCACGAATTTTTCGATGTCAGCGTTCATTTGAGGCCACCATACATGAATCTGTGCCAACTCTTTCATAGCAACAACACCTGGATGACCTTGATGTAGCTGGTGCATGATGGCATCTTTGAGATTGTGTGGTACGATCACTCTTCCTTTCCAGAGAAGTATTCTTGCTTCGTATGAGAGCTCTGTTTTTTTCTCAAAGAATGTATGCAACTCAGCAGGAATATTCTTCTTGTCTGGCCAACCTCTTTCAATGTATGCTATTATTTGTGTCAGTTTCGCATCCTTCGCTATGTCTTTCTTCAACCTTGTTCTGTTCAAAGCTAGATTCTGGATTTTCATTTGATGTACGGCGATTCCATATTGCTGCATTCCTTTTTCCATTTTTCTTCAGTGCTGTTACTACCGGTGATGCCCACTCCAATTGTTCTTTCGTTGGATCTACTTGTTCGATTATGTCTTCTTTCAATAGCCTGTCTAGTTCGTCTTCCACTGCTCTTTTGAGCGCAAATGGAACAGGTCTTGGTTTAAACAGCCTTGGAACGGCTTCTTTTACTAGTGTCACTTTTGCTTTATGACCCTGAATCGTGCCCTTTCCATCTTCGAATAACCTAGAATGACGTTCCATCATTTTTTTTATGTCTTTATCTGGTTTAGAATCTAAAGCCTGGTCATCTGAACACTGTCTAATCGTAGCTCCTGGTGGTAATGGTAGTTCAAACTCCAGCACCCAGACGAGACCGAATAAGGGTATATCCTCCTTTTCGACTACCACTACTTCTAGTGTTTTCTCCTGATTGAATGCATTTATCCGGACCTTAGCTTTTCCTATTTTTTTTTTTTTTTTTTTTTTGTAATAGACCGGGAGCCGAGGCCAAAAACGGTGACTTACGAGTTGAAATTGTCAAATTTAGAGAAATGATGACTTACGTAGTTGATGGCTGGAAATAAATTCACTTGCAAGAACTAATTATCCAAAGGTGAAAAATACATCTCTGCCACCCTAATTCCCCGCCCCTGTACAGGCAGAGTCGATCAAATTTTGTCAAAATTTTGACCATTTTTTGACTTATTAGTTGACGGCTGAAATTTTTGTAGTAGGTTGGTATCCACGAGAAAGAATCAAAAAAACCATCTCTGCCCTCCCCACCCCCCGTCTTCCGCTCAGCAGAATCGATTCAAAATTGTCACATTTTGACTAAAATTTTGACTTTTTAGTTGACGCGTGAATTTTTGTTTACTAGTTCTCTATGCATATCTGGTTAATAAAAACCATCTCTGCCGTTTTGATTCCGCGTCGTTCGTTCAGCAGAGATGGTCCAAAATTTGACCAAATTTGGTCCCAAAATTGACTTATCGAGTTGATGGCTGAAATTTATTTTGCGAGTAGCTAATTATTAGTTCTTTCGAAAATCCTTACTCTGCCATTCTGAATGTGCGTCGTTCATTCAGCAGAGATGGTCCAAATTGGTAAAATTTGGGTCAGCTAAAATTTGAACGGAGATTAGGCCTCTTTTGCGATTCACACTCGTGTTTCTGATTTATCGTACGTAAAACCCTTAAATTCTCGTAGGGAGCGAACGGTTTGTCCTACAGAGCTCCGCGTGGAAAAAATTCTATAGAATCTTAAATTGAAGGAAAAACAATACCTTTATATCAAAATTTTTTTAGTTAGGGCGTTTTAAAAATTCATTTTTGAACCCTTAGAAGTGACCTACATCGGGGCACAACTAGACCCCAAATAGAGCCTACATACCAAATTTCGTCAAAATCGGTCAATGCTAAGTGGCAAAAGTGCCGCGTACGGCGGACGGACGGCCAAATTTTGGTTTATTATTTTCAATAATGAACCTTTGGAATCGACCAAGAAAAAAAAAATTTCAACACCCCTTCAAAATTTGATGGTTTACGTTTCAAGGTACGTAGAATCCAAAAATCGAATAAAAATTTGGCCGTCCGTCCGCCGTACGCGGCACTTTTGCCACTTAGCATTGACCGATTTTGATGAAATTTGGTATGTAGGCTCCATTTGGGGTCTAGTTGTGCCCCGAAGCTTTTGGTTGATGTAGGTCACTTCTAAGGGTTCCAAAATCAATTTTGAAATTTTGAAAACGCCCTAACTCAAAACATTTTGATATAAAGGTATTGTTTTTCCTTCAATTTAAGATTCTATAGAATATTTAGAATTTTCTGAGACCACGCGGAGCTCTGTAGGACAAACCGTTCGCTCCCTACGAAAATTTAAGGGTTTATATTGAAATATAATATATTTCAATATAAAACCTTATATAACCATATTATGTATATAAATCAAAACACGAGTGTGAATCGCAAAAGAGGCCTAATCTCCGTTCAAATTAGAGCTGACCGAAATGCAATCAATGCAATGGTTGGTGATTTTAATTTTTTTTTTATTTTTTTTTTTATCTATTTTTTTTTTTTTTTTTTTTTTTTTTTTTTGTCTTTATATTGGATGGTTGGTGATTTTGTAGACGAGTGATCTATATAGAAAAAAATGAACCATTGTGTAATAATTTGCAGCGTTTTATTCGATTTTTGGATTCAATTTGGAAATGAAGTAGAATGTGAATAGTGAAGTTAGCTGCAGTTCCTTCTACAGGCTCTTCTCGCTGCGAGCACATCAACATAATGTTAATGACTGTCTGTAGCAGGCGGGTTTACAGGTAGAAACACATAAAGTGAATCTCACCCTTGCGTCATTCGGCCAGCATGCAGCATGCTTTGTTGTAGCTAGTGCCAGGCTACGATTTTGAGTAATTTGTACTTTTATCTACTAGCCTTGAGTTTAGCTAGATTTTACTCGGGAATTACGTGGTATTCAAAACTACACAGATAACCAAACACACAAAATTCGATCATCATCTGCCGGACTAAATATCCTAGGTAGAAAAAATGTTGAGGGGGTGTTAGAAACTTTTTTTTCTTGGTCGATTCCAAAGGTTCATTATTGAAAATAATAAACCAAAAATCGGCCGTAGTTCACAGGATGGACATTTCGGGAATACCTAGGTACCTTCAGTACCGATGAGTGAGCCCACATCGGTTCAAAACCTAATTACCCTAATTACCTAATTACTATTACTATGATTAACCTAATTACTATTACTATTATTAACCTAATTACTATTACTATTATTAACCTAATTACCCTAATTAACCTAATTACTATTACTATTATTTTTTTTCTTTTGATTGTTCAAAATTATCTTGGTTCAATAAATTAGACCTTGGTTCCAGTTGTTTTGGTCCAGTCAAGTATCTACCCAACTATTTCTTCAACTTATCCTTTAAAAACAGTTGATAGCCTCGCATACCTGTACTCAATTTCACATTCCACTATTTGAGTGTACGCAAATATTTCGAGAGGTATCCTTTCTATGGTTGTGGCTCGTTAATTTAATATCTTTCATAATATACACGTTTGGAAATCCTGAGGAATGAGCACACAATACTATTTGACCGAATTGACGGCATTTAATTTCTAACTCACCTATCTAAACAATAACTTCGTGGATGTGATAAGAGCATATTTCAATCTATAACTATCACTTAGTTAGACCTAAATACCTTTTTCAAATCGATTTTATGGAATTAGTAGGGCAAATTCCTTCGCGCTCATATTATTGACGCTCTTCTAAAATACTGGGAAAACCACAGTAGGCCCTCATAAACAAATTGTACAAGTTCATCATATTTATGAGTACTTATCTATGTAAAACTATTCCTAGTTTAGGTACATACTAAAGCAATGCTAGTTGACGTATTTTTCATGCTTTGCATAAGTCGGAAACCTAGTAGGTAATTTTTACGCAGAGGTTTACCATTTCAAATACGTAATTACAAACGGAACAAATGAATAGGTGAAAACCTACTCAACGACTTTATTCTTGTATACCCTGATTGATCGAATCCAAAACCCCAAGTACTTAGCAGTTTTATGATCAATGGATGATAAGATATTGCTTCCAATAGTACCAAGGAGACCGTGTAGTCATTAGATATTTCATAATTATGAGCTCAAAACGGTATTATTGGTCTCGGGTTCCTTCGACCTCTAAGAATCTGTACAGTAGCAGTAAATGTAAAATAAATAGGTAGCGAACGGTTGGCCCTAGAGCTCTGGGTGATCTCATTCGATTCTGAAAATTCAATACTATTTTAAATTGATTCATGACTCATTAACTTTTGATATAAAGAAATTGTTATTTCATCACCTTGGAGGACATTTTAATTAAAATTGGTTCGTAGCTTTCAACTCGTAAGTCACCGTTTTTGGCCTCGGCTCCCGGTCTATAACTCTTGTTCAACGAACGATAGACACAACTTTCATTAATAAATTTCATGAAACATTCGGGGGAATAATATGTGGTGAACTGTCATAATAATTAAACGACGCGGTCGCAACAAGACTCTTCGGGGAATATTACGTGGGTCAAAGGCAGCAAATTTTCACTCACGATCATTTCAACTGCCTGTCACAGTGTTACGCACTGCTAGTAATAGCAATAATGATGGTAGAGGCTAGAGCAGCTACTATGATGATAGTAGTGGTTTTTGGTTTTCCACTTTGGCAATTTAGTTCCCCTTGGAACAGTACGGGCGTATTCTCAAGTCATAGGAGGTCTAGAAAGTAACAAATAACTGGTTGTTGAAGCCATGAGCAACTCACCTGGTAACGGGTGATTCGCGCTTTTCAATATGCCTCTTCGAAGCCAGCGGGTAAGGTTTGTGTCCTCCTGGTCTAGATCTGTTGTTATACAATCGGATTTACAACTACCTACTTGCCGTACGAGCCTCACTATGAATACCTTGTGATTGCCAGCGACTGGAAGTGGCGGTGCCGGAGTAGAGAAGTCTGTCTATGGAATTGACATTTTCATGGCTTTGCTTTGGCACATGAACTGAAAAATCGTCACGAAAACTTTGATGCTTGGGTACATGAACTAACAACCTTACTTCACTACCTTGTTGTGTAGTGGTTGACATGAAAATGTCCCAATGTGTTGCAGACTCGTATGCAAGCATTTAAAATTGAGTTTATGATTTCGAATCGAGTGTGAAGAGTTTAGTTCTTTTGACATTTTCATGTCTTTCATATGGCACATAAAAAAAAAAATCGTCACGAAATTTGATGCAACGATATTTGTTGCAACGATATTTGTTGCAACGATATTTGTCCCAAGTCGCCACAATGATGATTATGACCATCAGAAGTGAAGTTGTTAGGTAGGTAGGTACTTTACAGTTTGATATTACCATGTAGTTCATGTGTCGGGAGGGGAGGGGGGGGGGGGGGGGGGCATGAAAATGTTTCAATGTGTTGCAGACTCGTATGCAAGCGTTTTTACTGTCGATTTTTCAAACCATTTTTTCAAACGTGTGATTTCTTTAATTAATTTTTCTACCACATGTTATAGTATCATTGGGCTTAAAGTTGGAGTATATAGGTTTTCAAGGGTGCTGAATCCAAATTTGAGGTCAAAACCTGAATTTCCGACCCACCGAAATACCCCATTCCGATGATTTACACAAAATTCTCTGACTGTTCCCAATGCTGAAAGTTCAGTATTTTCCACGTATTCCCTTCCTTTAGTTGGGGACCATCGTGATGAATCAATATTGATGGAAAAAATAGAAAACTTACTCATTTGAGCTAGAATAATAAAATATTTAATTTGTATGACAGGCGATATTGAACAATTCTTTTCTGTTTAGCAGATTTTGACCTCGACAGCTCAACAGACATGTTTCCTTCCCCTGTTTTCTCTGGATTTCCTTCGGATATTTAACTTTCAGCATCAGTGGATAAGCTGGTTCAGTTCAGAAGAAAACTTTTGTGGATCATCTTGAAATCCAGGGGCGAATGTTTACTGAACTTATGAAAATGATGTCACTGACGTCACGGTGCCACACTGACACCAGTTCAATGACAGGGGGCTCAGGGATTGGGCAACCAGCCCTGTCAAGTGCAGGCGTACTGTCGACTGGGACAAGGGGTTTTTCCCTTTCATCTATTCCAATCTGCTGTCGATGAATTATTGATTATAATAAATTCGAAATGAACCACCAATTGTGAAGCCCTTTTGTGAGAAGCACGTGCCTCGCCTTCTTCATTGAGTGGAGTTGAGAAGGTCGACGTCGACAATCAATTTTAATACACCGTGAAAGCTCAACCCCTCAAGACTTCTTTCAACCCACAATTGGAGGCTTCTCGATCTCTAAAGGCTACAGATATTCATTACCAGAACCGGCACGATCACTGGATCTTCATGTACCTACTTACCTATAACCATCATCGACAGATGACCTTCAGAAACCAGATGGTGCTTATTAAATAGATTTCGTGAAGAATACTGTCACCCATAAGATATACTGAGTGTCCCATAAGTTATCCACCAAACTTCGAGAGTGTCTTCTAGCAATTTTCTTTTAACCCCCTCAAAATCCGACTTTTTTGACTTTTAAGATTTTGTTCGTGTTTTCGACCTTACACCATTTAAACCATTACGATAATAATTAACCAAGACGGGATTATAAACTTTGTACGAGATCCTACTGTCGTGAAAACTGGTTAGTAACTTTAAATTATAGCAGACATCAGTTTTCTGTAACCGTATAGTTCTGTAACTATACAAGGTGTCCCATAAGTTATCAACCAAACTTCAATAGTAGTTTCTACAACTAATTTGCAACAAGAAAAATGTCTCTTACCAATTTTCTTTTAACTCCCTTAAAATCCGACTTTTTTGACTTTCAAGATTCTTTTCGTGTTTTCGACCTTACACCATTTAAACGGTCATAAATTACACTCAAAAATTTTAAAATATGGATACCATTGGAAAGAGCGTAGGTAAAATGTCTCAATAGATGAGCCGTTGACCAGTCGAAAAAAAAAAACGCTTGAGTAGTATTTTGGTTTAATATTTTCAATAATAAGCCTTTGGAATCGAGCAAGAAAAAAAAAATTTTAACCCCCCCTCAAAATTTGATGTTTTACGTTTCAAGGTACGTAGAACACGAAAATCGAATAAAAAAATTTCCGTCCGTCCGCCGTACGCCGTACGCGGCACTTTTCTTAGCAACACTGGACCGATTTGGTTCAAATTTGGTATATGGGCTCCATTTGGGGTCTAGTTGTGCCGCGAAGCTTTTGGTTGATGTAGGTCACTTCTAAGGGGTGAAAATTAAGGGTTGAAATTTTCAAGAGTGCCCTAGCTCGAAAACTCTCGAAATAAAGGTATCATTTTTTCACCAATTTTAAATAGTATTGAATTTTTAAAAATTTTTGAGACCACCCGGAGCTCTGTAGGACAAACCGTTCGGTCCCTACGAGTACTTGAAGGTTTTCCTTCGATAAAACAGAATCATGAGTGTGAATCGCAAAAGAGGTCTAATCTCCATTCAAATTTTATCGGACTAAAATGCGATCGCTGTTCATTTCTTCGATTTGTATACAGTTTTGCCTTCTGCGTAACCAGTAATCAAATTTCCGTATGAAGCTTTCTATTTTTCCAATCGAGTGTGGAGCGTTTAGTTCTTTCTAATAAACTTGATTGTGAAGGTGTGAAGCCAGTATGGTGTGGTAGGTAGTACCTAGCTGGTAGGTAAAAAAAAGTTGGTAGGTAAAAAAAATGTTGGTGGGTAAAAAACGCTGCAAATCATTGCTCAAAGGCTTCTTCACTCTTCAGATCACTGATCAGCTGAGTGAGCTCCGAAGCCATTTTCAATCCTATTGAATGGAAGTGCTCTTCCAGGCGTCTCCAGCATTCGAGGAGATCTTCTTCACTCCTCAGATCACTGATCAGCTGAGTGAGCTCCGAAGCCATTTTCAATCCTATTGAATGGAAGTGCTCTTCCAGGTGTCTCCAGCATTCGAGGAGATCTTCTTCACTACTCAGATCACTGTTCAGCTGAGTGAGCTCCTCAGCCATTTTCAATCCTATTGAATGGAAGTGCTCTTCCAGGCGTCTCTAGCATTCGAGGAGATCTTCTTCACTCCTCAGATCACTGATCAGCTGAGTGAGCTCCAAAGCCATTTTCAATCCTATTGAATAGAAGTGCTCTTCCAGGCGTCTCCAGCATTCGAGGAGATCTTCTTCACTCTTCAGATCACTGATCAGCTGAGTGAGCTCCGAAGCCATTTTCAATGCTATTGAATGGAAGTGCTCTTCCAGGCGTCTCCAGCATTCGAGGAGATCTTCTTCACTCCTCAGATCACTGATCAGCTGAGTGAGCTCCGAAGCCATTTTCAATCCTATTGAATGGAAGTGCTCTTCCAGGCGTCTCCAGCATTCGAGGAGATCTTCTTCACTCCTCAGATCACTGATCAGCTGAGTGAGCTCCGAAGCCATTTTCAATCCTATTGAATGGAAGTGCTCTTCCAGGCGTCTCCAGCATTCGAGGAGATCTTCTTCACTCCTCAGATCACTGATCAGCTGAGTGAGCTCCGAAGCCATTTTCAATCCTGTTGAACGCAGGAAGCTGAAATTTGAGAGGGAAGGTCAAGGGAGAATACAGATGGTGTTTGGTGCTATTGATGGAGAACCAGTGATCTATACAGAAGGGTGATCTATACAGAAAAATAACAAACCTTTGAGCAATGATTTGCAGCGTTTTTACCTCAAACTTAAAAAATAGTAAATTTCTGTGTTTTAGAAATGAATTAATTAATTAACCCTCCAGTGGTAGACCTAATCTCATCTCGCAAAAGGTAGACCCAGGCGCGCGGCGCTCTTTCGGTACTTCCTCCCGAAAAAATCAATGTTTATCATATTTTTTTATTGTTTTTGGTCAGAGTGAGATACTCAACTCATCTCCTGGTGTATCTAAAAATGTTCAATGAAAAACATATTGGTAAAAAAGTTTTTTTTATTGAACTCAGAAATACGTTTTGGTAAAAAAGGTTTTGCTCAACTCTGAAATACAAATAACTAAGCAATCAAAATTTAACTAATCAAAGCCGTTTCAGTCAGATGTACGTTCTGCCATATCGTCAGAATCTTCCTCAGACCACTGAAGCCATTTCTTGGGATCAGAAGAGCGCTCAGACTTAAGAGCGATCTGACACATTCACGTTTTAGTGCAAGAAACCGTTTCTCACTAACCCTGAGCGGTTTTGGTGACAGAGAGGAGGGTACGGTCCTGCGTAGAGGTGGTTTCTAGGAGGGAACTGTGAATCACAGCCCTCAGTATAGCCACTGTGAACCACAGTATTCGAAAAATGGGCTGAAGGAGCGCCGCGCTCCGGGGTCTACCAGTGAAGGGTTAAACTGTTAATATAGACAAATAATAATCCTTTGAGTAATAATTTGCAGCGTTTTTGTTGGAATTACTTTGTATAATCGACCTCTGGATTTCTGCCCAGCTTTAGTGTAGGCTGTATTTATAATTTATAATCAGCAGAAGCAAAGGCACAAAATTATTATTCTGAAAAATCGGCCTAAATTGGGAAGAATTCTCCGTCGTTAATTTTTTTTATTTGTAGGAGACCACAACTTGACTGTGAGGATCACGATTAATTCCAAAGGATCTTGGTAGATATTCTTGCTCTGATCAATTTGATTATCTTCGAACTAACCGATTATGTAGGCTCAATTAGTACAGGCATCGGTCTTAGATCCATCGCCTCATCGAGGCGTATCAAAAGTTGAGGTTGTGACGAGGAGCGAGCCATTACTTTAATTACCAGTGCAAACACGTCCCCTGGAGACTTTGGTCTAATAATGAAGAAGTACATTACGAGGCGCCAGCTGTAGAGGGGGGAAGGATCGATGCAGATGAAAAGACCCCCAGGGCCTAATGGATGAGGCTGTCCAAACTCTGACCCAACTATGCCCTTCCAACGGGAGACCTCTTGTTTCGACAACCCTCGAGGGTCCTATCAAGAGTCGAAAGTTCTGCGGGGTACACTGGGAACGCTTTCGACTATTTTACGTGATTTATGAGCATTCGAGAAACAATAAGGAAGTGACTGGTCCATCCACTCCCGTAAGACTTGATATTACATTAAACAAAGCCCATCGTTGACGGGTTGTAGGTAACATTTCAGGTAGATGAAGCCTATAAATAGAGAGTTCAGCACAATCTGTTGAGTTTTTGTTCTACTTGAACAGCAAATCGTACCTACTTGTACATTCAAGAGAGGAACCCTGTAAACTTTTCAGCTTCAGCGTGTACTAGGAAAGAACGTAGTTTCTTCACGTGATAAGGGGGCATTCCGCTGCCAAGTTTTCTATGTAGACCCAGTGGGGATCCTAGTAAAATTTGAAAAGGCAGAAAGTTAGTAGTTATTAGTTCTTGCTCAACAATAACAGAAAGGTTCCGTTTCAATTTCACTACTTGAAACGAAAAGGTGTTTAGCTCGTCCAGCTGGTCAGTGAGGAGGTCAACCTGTGATTAGTCGCTTCGTGGGGTCAAAAGGAGGAAATCATTGCAAGGGGAAAAACAAGGATGCAAGGGGAAAATTGGTCCTTTAAAAAAAATATTGTCCCCTTGTCGTCTGCAAAGAACTTGGCTTTGCCATTGTCACTATTGTAGGTACCATAGGTACTACCTACCTTCTTCACAATCAGGTTTATTATTTGGAAGAAATGAACGCATCACTCTCATTTCGAAAAAACTGGGAGTTGAGGTTGCCCTAATTATTGGGAAATTTTATTACTGGTTGCTAATGACGCAAAACTGAGTACAACTCGAAGAATCAGCGATTGCATTTTGGTCAGCTGAAATTTGAACGGAGATTAGGCCTCTTTTGCGACTCACACTCGTTTTTCTGGTTCTCGGAGGGAGCGAGCGGTTTGTCCTACGGAGCTCCGGGAGGTCTCAAAAAATTATAAAAATTCGATACTATTTAAAATTGGTGAAAGAGACACTACACATTGTTACACTATGGTTGATTATTTTTCAGAATAAATCATATGCAAAGAAAAAACTGAAGAAAAAACAAAACGCTTGCATACGAGTCTGCAACGCATTGGGACATTTTCATGTCTTTACCTATTGCTTTTTACCTCACTATAGGATTTTATAACCCACCCTCCGTTGTTGTCAGAATGTGAAACGAATCATTAACATAATAATATCTAAGTCGAATACTATTATAGGTGGCACTGTCTTCTTAGTACTACGAAAGAGTGTAGATATATTATGTTACAAATTGACACAATTATTAGGTAATATTAAGAGGTAGGTACCTAATTTCAATAAAATAGACGATTCCGGATTAATTATCTTCTACACTCACGATCATTAGTTTGTAAACAAAATATGAGAACAGTTATGCCCATAGCTCCGCTTTTCGTATAGTCAATATGTTATGGAGAACATGAAAATGTTCGTTAAATCGAGAGCTTTCCAACGAGTGGTGAACGATTTTTGTGGGTTAAACATATTGTTTAGTAATGCATGCATTCCAGGGGACGTCCCATTGGATAAGCATTAGATCAGTTTAACCAGTTGTTAAGTGATAAAACTGTTTCACTCGATGTAATTTATTTATTACTTTAGGCAAGAAATACTGAACCCCCCCCCCCCCCACCATTATCCACCTTAACATTTCTAGCGGCATGGGAGCCTCGAATCTGAAGAGCATTTTAAAATCCATGCTCTACGATACCCAACATGCGAATTCGAGTTCACCCCCCCCCCCCCCCCTCCTCCTCCTCCAATGGTGTCGGTCTGGCACCAAAGCGGAAATACGTCGTAACATTGAACTTTCATCTGTTAGTTTTGGTAGGCAGTCCGTCAAATTCACATCCGTATTCAAGGTGAAACACAAAAAAAAAAAAAAAAACACGAAATAAGCGGTTTATGGCATCATGGCACCATGGTGGCACCACTATTAGTTCCATGGTGGTACAGATAATAATTCATGAAAATCCGGAGGTATAATGCGAATTTTTCCTCAATTTCAAAGCTTGGGGACAGTTAGTAAGCAGTAAAGGAACCGAAATATTGAAAAATCGGATATTTTGTGAATATTATCCCCCCACTCACCCCCACCCCTTGCGAATTTTGGTACTCTGGTAAAATCATGTACAACTCGGAAGTTATTTGAGTCAAACAAAAAAAGAAACACGCAAATCGGTTGGAAATTGAGGCCTGGGCAGAGTTTACAAGATTATGCCCGCAAACGCACGTTTTTTAAGCATTAACCCCCCCCCCTTTCCCCCTCTTAAAAAGCAAAATCCAAAATTCCGGCGCCGTAGTGCTCAACTAGATAGTATTCCGCGTCAAACGAAAAAAGAACCAGGAAAATCGTTTGAGAACTAAGGCCTGGGCAGAGTACACAAGATTATGCCCAAAAACGCATGTTTTTCGAGCATTAACCCCCCCTTTCCTCCCCTTAAAAGGCAAAATTCGAAATTCCGGCGACGTAGTGCACAACTAGATAGTTTTCCGCGACGAACAAAAAAAGAACCAGGAAAATCGGTTGAGAACTAAGGCCTGTGCAGAGTACACAAGATTTTGTTACACACACACACACACACACACACACACACACACAGACATACACCTATGGTTTTTTTCGCGGATTTGGATTCAGAATGGTCTAAAACGGATTACTGTGTGGTTATTTTTTTTTCTGTTGAGTGTTGTCCAACTTTACCCCAGATCGATCGCATAAGGACGCCCAAGTCTTACTGTGGGACGTCCTAAAAAGTGTAGAAAAGGAACAAACCTAACAACGGGGTCGTTGTAAGCGGAAATCATTATAAAGGCACTGTAACACAATTTCGTTACGCAATTTCGTGACAGTTTTTGACATTTCATGTCTTTGCTATGGCACACAACCAAATTTTCGTTATGTCACGTTACGTTACGTGACGAAATATGCTCAATGATTATTATGATTCGTAGAAGTGAGGTAGGTAGGTACCTATATGATTATAGCTGAAATTTGGCTATATGATTATTATGATTTGGCTGGTAGACTCCTTAGGACGTGAACAATAAGGTGCACAGGGTTTTGATCAGCTGAGTGGCTCCTGAAGCTAACTTCTTTCCTATCAACCCTAGGAAGCTGACATTTGGCTGGTAGCCTCCAATTGGTGCTAAAAACCGTGAACAATATGGTGCACAGGGTTTTGATCAGCTGAGTGGCTCTTGAAGCTAACTTCTTTCCTATCAACCGTAGGAAACTGAAATTTGGCTGGTAGCCTCCTTAGGACGTGAACAATAAGGTGCAGAGGGTTTTGATTAACTGAGTGGCTCCTGAAGTTAACTTCTTTCCTATCAACTGTGGAAAGCTGAAATTTGGCTGGTAGCCTCCTTAGGACATGAACAATAAGGTGTACAGGGTCTTGATCAGCAGAGTGGCTCCTGAAGCTAACTTCTTCCCTATCAACCGTAGGAAGCTGAAATTTGGCTGGTAGCCTCCAATTGGTGCTAAAAACCGTGAACAATATGGTGCACAGGGTTTTGATCAGCTGAGTGGCTCCTGAAGTTAACTTCTTTCCTATCAACTGTGGAAAGCTGAAATTTGGCTGGTAGCCTCCTTAGGACATGAACAATAAGGTGTACAGGGTCTTGATCAGCAGAGTGGCTCCTGAAGCTAACTTCTTCCCTATCAACCGTAGGAAGCTGAAATTTGGCTGGTAGCCTCCAATTGGTGCTAAAAAACCGTGAACAATATGGTGCACAGGGTTTTGATCAGCTGAGTGGCTCCTGAAGTTAACTTCTTTCCTATCAACTGTGGAAAGCTGAAATTTGGCTGGTAGCCTCCTTAGGACATGAACAATAAGTTGTACAGGGTCTTGATCAGCAGAGTGGCTCCTGAAGCTAACTTCTTCGCTATCAACCGTAGGAAGCTGAAATTTGGCTGGTAGCCTCCTTAGGACGTGAACAATAAGTTGTACAGGGTCTTGATCAGCTGAGTGGTTACTGAAGCTAACTTCTTTCCTATCAACCGTAGGAAGCTGAAATTTGAGGACATGAACAACAACGCTACTGGAGTAGGTGATGTAGTCTGGCTCGAATACACAGAAGAAAATGTCCCAATGTGTTGCAGACTCGTATGCAAGCATTTATGATTCTTAGAAGTGAGATAGTTAGGTACCTATATTATTATAGATACCTATAGATTAAAAATATGAGTTTAATTTTTGTTTTCTTTATATAGAAAAAAATGTAATTCACAGAGGAATACAAGATTACTAGAAGATGGAAGGGAAGAAGGAGGGAGGGGAAAGACATGAAATGTCCTAATGCGTTGCAGACTTGTATGCAAGCGTTTTCTAGATTAGAAGGCGGAAATCCTTTCCTACTGATTTTTTTTTTTTTTTTTTTTTTTTTGTGCTATGTGCCAGGGCAAAGACATGAAAATGTCAAAAACAATACCTTTATTTCGAGAGTTTTCGAGCTAGGGCACTCTTGAAAATTTCAACCCTTAATTTTCACCCCTTAGAAGTGACCGACATCAAACAAAATCTTCGGGGCACAACTAGACCCCAAATGGAGCCTACTTACCAAATTTCATCAAAATCGGTCCATGGGAACTAAGGAAAGTGCCCCGTACGGCGGACGGCAAAATTTTATGAGATTTTTGGATTCTACGTACCTTGAAACGCAAAGGTTCATTATTGAAAAAAATGAACCAAAACATTATAGCCTTAGGCCATCGCAATCGTCAATTATACGATGGCTTTAAAGCTACATTGCCAAGATACTGTTGCTCGTGTTGCATTCAACTTCATCAAACTCGATATTAATATGAATTCTAGAAATTGGAAACCATTCCCATCAAAATTAACAATAAATTTAATGTAATTTTGCGAGACTCTTCATCAAATATCCAAAACTGAACTAATACAACGTTTTTGGATTTTGATCGTTTTGATCGAGCTTTCTGATGTTGCTTTACATTTCCAAGTTAGGGAATAAAGAGTATTCGATACATGAATAGATGGTTTCTTACATCCCTTACAAAACCAATGAAATACCTAATAATTTAAAAACAACTCACAGCTTGCTCAACACCACATTCGAATGACGCAACTTCAAATAACATCATCTGCACCCTCGGGGTATAGGAATACTCTGGAATCATCCCTCTGACGCACGAAACCACAATAGCGAACTCTTCTTCTCTCGACGGTGCGATAAGGAAAATCGAGGTTCGCCGCGGGGCTGTGGAGCCATTCAGGGAGCTTCAATATCTGAGTCGAGTGCTCTTGGCCCAGTTTTCCTCGGTCTTCGCCACAAAAACGGGGAAACCCCGACTTACTTCCCTTTCTTCGTCGTTTTTGCCCCAAGAGACTTACAACAGCTGTATCAGCTATAATAATATTATCTTCACATTATTAACTTTGAATTGCTGCCATGATACGCAGGACTTGGTTTTTCATTTGAGTTTAATATAAAATAATTCCACTAGATTGAGATATACAGCGTGTCTACGCTCAGGGTTCGACTCTACAAAGTATTTCCAACAAAAAAATGTCTCTCAGGAATTTTATTTTAACCCCTCGTTTTTTCAAGTTTTTTCAATTTAAACATTTTTGTCGTGTTTTCGACCTTATGTCATTAAAACCGTCTTTAAGGGGGTCTCAGTCGGACGTCGTGCCTGGTGCCAAACGTTCAGATGTGGATGGAAAGGAAACATGGAGAAGTGAACTTCTCCCTTACGCAGTTCTTTACAAGACATGACTGTTTTGTGTCTATTTGCATAAAAATAGGGAAGCTATCTGGCCCAACATGTTTTACGCTGTTTTACACTGCCAGAACAAAGGAGACGATGATGTGCTCCACAGCTTCTTCAAATGCACCAAATGGGCGCCTGAAAGAAATCAGCTGATCTTCAGGCCAGACCTGGAGTTAGCTCCCCTGAGTTCAACACCAGAGGTTGTTGTCAGCAGGATGCTAGAAGGTGGAAGGAGCTGGACTGCTGTGGCAGAGTACACAGAAAGCATCCTGACAAGGTAGATACTCTTAGAACGAGAAAGAGAGAGGAGGGAGCATCTGCCCCCCCACCCTCACCCAGAACTTATTAAACGCTCGAGGACTCTGCCCGAAGTAATGTGTGTGTGTGTGTGTGTGTAGTGTGTGTGTTCCTCACTACCGAAGGTAGGGAAGCTTTGTATTCGCCCAGGTGTGCCCGTCACAATTCTGCCCTGAACCTACTGGAAGCCTATGCTCGCCGTAAAGGATGGCCAGTATGGCTAGAGCCACACTTTAACCTGGAACAGCGAGGTTATCGTCCAGACCTCTTGGTGGTAACACCAAGAGGAGCCTTCATTATTGATGTCTCAGTGGTCTCTGGCTCCGGCCAGAGATCACTCGCAGACATCAATGCTTCCAAAATTCGAAAATATGAAGTTGACGCATTACTAGATGCTGCAGCAGCACTTGCAAACATTCAGCGAAACCAACTAAAGGTGATTGGAGCAACGATCACCTGGAGAGGGATATGGCATGGCAAGTCAGCGAAGGATCTGATTCGGGCTGGTTACCCACTGTTTATCCTGGAGTGGATGACCACCCGAGTCCTAACAGGAGGATCATTCATCTGGTCTAAATTCAGGGCTACGGCCACACGACGGCGTGCCACGGCTCGAGCAAGTGGGCTCCGTGGGACTTGGAGCTGAACTCGAACCCCATGGGGAGGAGAAGTGTCGACTGATGGCATAGCCAGAAGAGGCACAATCCTCCCTCCATCATTTGTGGGATAAGGTGGTTCAACCTTGTCCCTCACCCCAATGTCCGAGGTCGGATCTCGGACCCTGATACCAAGCAGCCAGATGGACATGACTGCTGAGTGCTGAAAGTGCTGATACAATACTGTGATGTAAATATTTATGTACAATACCATCAATTGTAGCGGTGAAGTATTTTTTCCAAATATAAATTGTGAATGAAAGAAGTGAAAAAAAAAAATGTCCTCCAAAATCAAAATTTCCACTTGCTTTTAGAGCTAGTATAGTTTTAGAGCTTCCCGAACAATTTTGGTTCCGTGTCTGTCTGTCTGTCGGTCTGTCTGTGGTCAATCCTTGTCCCGGGCAAAACTATACTAACCTGTGGTCCGATTTTGATGAAATTTTCAGGGATTGTGCGGGTTAGGTCCTAGACGGTCCCCTATCAATTTCAGCACCTTCGGACCAATAGGAGCGAGTGCGCATGCGCAAACGTGAATTTCCTGGAACCTCGGTTTCTCGGTTTCTAATGAACCGATTTTGCTCAAATTCGGAGGTTAGTTAGGGACTAACTTCTAAGAGACACCCTATAAGTTTCAATCAAATTGGTCAAGCAATAGCCGCTGCGCATGCGCGAACTTTAATTTTATTGTTACAACCAAAACTCCGCAACTATTCAACCAATATAAACCACTGAAATAAAAGAACGAAAGAGTGTAGGTATAAAATAAAACTACGAAGTTATGACGATAATGATTATTATTATTCAATACTAAAACTATAATAGGTGTACGTATTAGGATTATGGGTACTATATACCACAACTATTTACAACACTACCTATTATAAACATTAATACCTGCAACCCTATCCCGCATATTATCGCCAATATTTTGGTATTCAATAACTCTTTGAATCATATTTTTTTCGCCAACTGATTCTATACGTCCATGTTACAATGAGTGAGGAAGCTATACTGCCCACCCAACTTGGCAGACGTTTTTTAGTGGGTTTGAATTCCACATACTTAACCGGAAGACGCCAGTACCTTACGAGATCCAACTCCACCTATGGATCTTGGAGATTTTCTCACCTGCCTGCCGAAAAAAAACTTAAAAGTTGTACCTACCTAAATTTGAAATTTTCAAGAATTTTCGAAATTCATTAGTGCATCAGTCTAGGAAATTGATAAACTTAAAAATTGCCGCTTGAATCATCAAAATTGAACAATAATTGCCAGAGAAAAATGTGAATAACCGTCAATTCAGTTAAGTTTTTCCCATTTTGGTTTATTATTTTCAATAATAGACCTTTGGAATGACCAAGAAAAAAAATTTTTCAACACCCCCTCAAAATTTGATGGTTTACGTTTCAAGGTACGTAGGATCCAAAAATCGAAAAAAAAACTTTTTAACAAAAAAACGGACCGACCTCAAAACTGATGATGGCATCCCACTAAAAAGGAAAAAATAATAACGACAACTTATTCAGTTAGGTTGGTAGGTAGGTACGCAGTGAAGTCGCCGCCGTGCCCATCTGCAGAAACAAACATACACAAGTAGATTCCACTTCCATCTGGTTAGTATTACAACATGGGTCGATAGTGCAATACAAAACATGAATGAGAGTGGGTACCTATCATTGAGGTAATGCATGTGTTCCAAAACGATTAGGTAGTACGTCACTGCTGTCGTATGAAGGAGGATGAGAGAGTGACAATAAGTGTGAATCCCCGTACGAAATGTTGGGATTCGAACAAACCATCTCTTGATTAGATAGTATCTAATAGTTATTTATCTAATTATACATGATCAATCTTTGATTACATAATATCTAATTAATCTTATATTCCATGTATGGCATATTGAATGTAGAATTGTCTAGATCATGATGTGGGTTTGTGATATGAGTTCATACTCAAATGAACCAGTTAGTGTTACAACATGCGTCGATAGTGCAATACAAAACAGGATTAAGGGTAGGTAAGTAAGTAAACAACCTTCTCATGTTCAATTTTTATCCAACTGCCATTTTTGGTGACGCAGACGTCTTCAGCTGTTATCAAAGGAAATATTCTTACTGAGATTCACACTTATTGTCACTCTCTCCTCCTCCTTCATACGACAGCAGTGACGTACTACCTAATCGTTTTGGAACACATGCATTACCTCAATGATAGGTACCCACTCTCATTCATGTTTTGTATTGCACTATCGACCCATGTTGTAATACTAACCAGATGGAAGTGGAATCTACTTGTGTATGTTTGTTTCTGCAGATGGGCACGGCGGCGACTTCACTGCGTACCTACCTACCAACCTAACTGAATAAGTTGTCGTTATTATTTTTTCCTTTTTAGTGGGATGCCATCATCAGTTTTGAGGTCGGTCCGTTTTTTTGTTAAAAAGTTTTTTATTTTACTATTTTTGTATTTTCATAATTTTTATTTTTTACTTTTTAGTGGTTTTTTAAATTTATTTTTAAAATTTAATTTTTTAAATCATTTGATTTAATCTTTAACTTATTAATTTTTCGACTTTAATTATTTTAATTTTACATAACTTACCTACTACCAAGTACTTTTGTTTAAGTTTTTAAATCATTCGTTTTAATTTTTAACTCATTAATTTTTTCGACTTTTATTATATAATTTTTTTTTTTTAATTTTACATAATTTACCTTCTACCAAGTACGTTTGTTTAAAGTCGGTATTCTTTGAGTTACCGACCGTTAGCCTTTTTTCGACATTTTTCGCTATTTTTCTTTTTTAAATCTTTTACTTGTATTTTTTAATCACTAATGGTTTTTTTAATGTGGAATTAATTATTACTTTTTGAGGTTTTTTTATGAAGGTAGTAGGTAACATTATTGTTTAATTTTTACATTTTATTTTAGTACCTATACCTACAGTATTATTGTTTAAAGTAGTTATTAGTGAGTCCAAAAAATTGTTAAACATATTGTTTAGTAATGCATGCATTCCAGGGGACGTCCCATTGGATAAGCATTAAGTCAATTAGAACCTGTTGGTGAGCGAAAAAACACGCATTATTATTTCCCTTCCTCCTGCACCAAACTGTTTCACTCAACATAAGTAAAATGGGGGCGATGATGTCCGTAGAGGAGTATCTACACTCAAATCTGCGCAATCCCGGAAAATACCATCGAAATCAGATGGAAAATGTAGAAAGTATAGCTCTTACAGGGAATTCACGTTTGCGCATGCGCAGTGGCTATTATCAGTTCCTTGGCAATGCTTTTCATCGGGGACCATCTATATGCCAATTTGCAAGATCTCTGAGAATTTTATTGAAATCGGATGGAAAATGTGGAAATGATGGCTGCTACAAGGAAATTATCGTTTGCACATGCGCAGCGGCTACTATCAGTCCGGGGGCGATGATTTTCATAGGGGACCATCTACACGCCAACTCGTACAATCTCTGAAAATTTCATCGGAATCGGACTTGAACTTCATATTTTAGCCCGCTGCAACATGTTTTGGATGATGAGAAGGCTATGTGCTAGACCCACTTGGTAGTCTACCGAAATTTGATGGTTATCGGAAACCCCCTCATAAAGCATCTCATTTTTTGTGAAGCTTAGAATCGGACCTTAAATTTGAATGTACCTACACAAACATGTACAATGAGTCGGGAAACTCGTCTTTCAATGAAATGTTAAAGTTATTTTCAAAATTGAGTTCAATATCATTTTTTGAAATTAAAATTTTGCTTCATAATCAAGTTTATCTTGAAGAAATGAGCGTTTCACTCTTAATGGGGAGGATGGTCCCCCTTGAATTTGTTGAGGGGCGGCAGGCGTCCGAGAATATGCCGGAGGTGACGGGCGGGTGGGCGGGACGAGCGGGTGGGTGGCTTCGACGAGTCGGGCGGGGGGAGAGGATGCGGAACAATCTTCCGAAAAAACACGTTTTTTGAACTATTTTCACAAAATTTCGATACTTTTAACAAAGCAAAATGAAATCTGATTAAAACGGGACCACTATGGATACTTGTAGAACACTTTTCGAAAAGAATCAGGCAGATTGGTGGCCGAATAAGAAACTGCTAGTGGTACAAACATACAGAAAAAAAAAAAAAAAAAAAAAAAAAAAAAAAAAAAAAAAAAAATCGTCGTCCCATGACACACCGAACTGTATACCTCCTTCCTTCGGCGCGGCTTCGCCGCGCATGAAGTCGGTCAAAAAATCTGGCCGTCCGTCCGCCGTACGCGGCACTTTCCCCACTTAGCATTGACCGATTTTGATAAAATTTGGTATGTAGGCTCCATTTGGGGTCTAGTTGTGCCCCGAAGATTTTGGTTGATGTAGGTCACTTCTAAGGGTTCAAAAATGAATTTTGAAATTTTGAAAACGCCCTAACTCAAAAAATTTTGATATAAAGGTATTGTTTTTCCTTCAATTTAAGATTCTATAGAATTTTTTGAGACCCACGCGGAGCTCTGTAGGACAAACCGTTCGCTCACTACGAGAGTTTGAGAGTTGGACGTACCTACGATAAATCAGAAACACGAGTGTGAATCGCAAAAGAAGCCTAATCTCCGTCCAAATTTCAGCTGACCGGAATGCGATCGATGTTTTTCTTCATGTTGGATGGCTGGTGGCTTTGCAGACGAGTGATCTATTTAAAAATAATAAACCATTGTGTAATAATTTGCAGCGTTTTTTTATTAGCGACAGAAAACATTCATTGAACATTTTAGGAGTGAAATGTCGGATAAGAACTCTGGTTGAAACGTAGGGGATTTGCCTAAAGTTCAAATTGAGCTGCAAAAAGTTCAACTTTTGATTTTGGAGAACTTTTTTTTGCGGAAACTATAGTTTGGGATGAATCCGGGGAATGTAGGAAATAGAAAAGGTCAAAGCTGAGGTACACCTTCAGGTATGGCAAGGAGTTCAGAGGTAGCCTAGGAGATAATCGTTCCTGGTAGGCCACATTCGGTTGGCGAAGCTTCACTTCCAGGGACAGTCGTTGGCCAGTTTCCTGGAAATAGTTCGTAGAAGCATTGTTTTCACTTTGCAAAGCTCCAGTACGCATGCGCACTGCCATCATGCCAACCCTCCAAGCGACCAATCACAGGTCAGAACACAAAACAATCTCATCTTCCAGGTTCTAGATTTCAGTCTTGTACCTACGTCTTGTTTGTGATGATTGCCTTCTGAGGATTAGAAGTGATTTCCCGTTCAAATAATACCTAGTTGATATTTAAATTTTCGGCGATGAATTCGAACCGGTCGGGGTGTCTGTGGAGTGTCTTCTGTGATCACCAAACTTCAACACCCATCAGGTCTTCTTTGCAGCTCGAATGGAATTCCACAACAGGTGGGTCATCAACTCCAGTCATTTAGAAATCGATTGAATACAAATTATCACCTCTAGTTTTGCTGCTCGGGAGTGATAGCCACCAATTTTCATCTTATCGGGATCATAAGGCAGGAAAAAAGCGTTAGGGAAGATTTTCGTGGAAACAGGAACGTTGGGATTTCCGGGCTTGGATTTGGAATATAGAAAAATCTTGTTAGCAAGCGATTTAAGAAAAAACTAAACAATTTTTAGACAGTGTTCTCCCTCACTATCGAAGATTGCATGGCTACGATCCAAAACTTGCATTTTACGTTTCGGAGCTTTCGGTACATTTTTGGTTCCTTGACTGGCTTAATCGAACCCTCTAGTCCATTGTAACCCTCTTAGTTTGGGCACCACCAGACGAAAATATTTCACGATTTTTTGAATTTTCTACAAAATTTAAGTAAGATGTGAACCCTTCCAACTTGTTGGACGTCATTCGAACCTACTCCGGAGACCGAATTTCCTGATTATTGTCTTTTGAAAACGTGTTTCTAGTGATCATTACCGTCTGAAGTCCGGTTATATTGTACTTTGGTGATCGGAAGTGAAATTACCGGTTAAATTCCAGATTCATGGAGTACCTACCTGGAGAGGATTCCAGAATTATGAAGAATTAGATCAAATTTTCATTATACGAGTGTATCCTATCGGCTGGTATACTATAGTATAAGTCCCCATTTTCAAATACTCATAACTCCATTATTATTCAATGTAAAAAAAAAATTGAAAAATCACATTGTCAAGGTAATTTTTTCTAGTCTTAATAAAAAACGCTGCAAATCATTGCTCAAAGGTTTATTATTTTCTGTATAGATCACTGGTTCTCCATCAATAGCACCTACCACCATCTGTATTCTCCCTTGACCTTCCCTCTCAAATTTCAGCTACCTGCGTTCAATAGGATTGAAAATGGCTTCGGAGCTCAATCAGCTGATCAGTGATCTGAAGAGTGAAGAAGATCTCCTCGAATGCTGGAGACGCCTGGAAGAGCACTTCCATTCAATAGGATCGAAAATGGCTTTGGAGCTCACTCAGGTTCCTGCGTTCAACAGGAGAGGAAATGGCCTTGGAGCTCACTCAGCTGATCAGTGACCACTCAGGCACCTCCAGCATTCTCCATTGACCCGCCCTCTAAAATTTCAGCTTCCTGCGTTCAACAGGAGAGAAAATGGCCTTGGAGCTCACTCAGCTGATCAGTGACCACTCATGCGCCTTCAGCATTCTCCATTGACCCGCCCTCTCAAATTTCAGGTTCCTGCGTTCAACAGGAGAGGATATGGCTTTGGAGCTCACTCAGCTGATCAGTGACCACTCATGCGCCTTCAGCATTCTCCATTGACCCGCCCTCTCAAATTTCAGGTTCCTGCGTTCAACAGGAGAGAAAATGGCCTTGGAGCTCACTCAGCTGATCAGTGACCACTCAGGCACCTTCAGCAATCTCCATTGACCCGCCCTCTCAAATTTCAGCTTCCTGCGTTCAACAGGAGAGGAAATGGCCTTGGAGCTCACTCAGCTGATCAGTGACGACTCAGGCGCCTTCAGCATTCTCAATTGACCCGCCCTCTCAAATTTCAGGTTCCTGCGTTCAACAGGAGAGGAAATGGCCTTGGAGCTCACTCAGCTGATCAGTGACCACTCAGGCGCCTTCAGTATTCTCCATTGACTTTTGATTATGGAAATTTGATTACTGGTTACGCAGAAGGCAAAACTGTATACAAATCGAAGAAATGAACAGCGATCGCATTTTAGTCAGAAAAAATTTCAACGGAGATTAGACCTCTTTTGCGATTCACACTCATGATTCTGTTTTATCAAAGGGAACCTTCAAGTACTCGTAGGGACCGAACGGTTTGTCCTACAGAGCTCCGGGTGGTCTCAAAAATTTTTTAAAATTCAGTACTATTTAAAATTAGTGAAAAAACGATACCTTTATTTCGAGAGTTTTCGAGCTAGGGCACTCTTGAAATTTTCAACCCTTAATTCTCACCCCTTAGAAGTGACCTACATCAACCAAAAGCTTCGCGGCACAACTAGACCCCAAATGGAGCCCATATACCAAATTTCATCGAAATCGGTCCATGGTAACTAAGAAAAGTGCCGCGTACGGCGTACGGCGTACGGCGTACGGCGTACGGCGTACGGTGTACGGCGTACGGCGTACGGCGGACGGACGGAAATTTTTTTATTCGATTTTCGGATTCTACGTACCTTGAAACGTAAAACATCAAATTTTGAGGGGGGGTTAAAATTTTTTTTTTCTTGCTCGATTCCAAAGGCTTATTATTGAAAATAATAAACCAAAATGCCAAGTGAGTGGGACTCGTTGCTTTCTCGTTTCCATAACCCGATTGTATGGATGACCCGATGCGTAGTAATTGATCTCAAAACATCAACTCTAAACATCATAGGCATGATCTCTAAGCATCAACTCATAAACCTTGCTCTACCCTCATAGGCACAGAGTAACGAATACAAGTTAGGATCAGTCATTGGGACCATCTACACGTCAAATCGCTTAATCCCTGACAATTTCATCGAAATCGGATGGAAAATGAAGAAATTCAGGTTGTTATAAGGATTTAACGTTTGAGCAAGCGCAGTTGCTACTATTTGTCCGGGCTGATGATTTTTATTGAGATAAAGACATGGAATCAAAATTCAGGAAGGTCTGAAACGTAAAACGAGAGTGGAAATTTTGATTTCGGAGAACTTATTTTTTGAATCTTGAAAAGTGAAAACAAAGCTTCCGCTACCTTGGTAGGCTCGGAAGAAAACGTAGTCGTTCGCCAATTTGTGTTGCTTTCCTCCCAAACTCTCAAGAAGGATCTCAATTAATCCTATAAGAACTAAATAACTCTTCAGGTGTTGAAGGGTGAAGTTTTTACTCAGGTCGGTTGTTGATAATTTTATTATTCTTTCTTCAGTCCCAACGTTTCACACTTATGATAAAGTTATCACCCAATATTTCGATTTCCTACATAACCAACATAAAAGCTACTGCTCACTCCACATTCTTACATTATTCTTCATTTCTAAACTAAATTACGTCAGATGGTAGGTACCACAGGTAGACACGTCAGGGAGTCATTCAACCAGAGATTTTTCTGGTACAATTCATACCTGTTCTGTGCAAATCATAATAAATTCATAAGTTATAAAATTACAATAATGGATAAACTCCCCTCCACCAACTTGCCAATAAAATTTAATTTAATTAACATTACATACCTTGTCATTTTTTCAATTCCGTTTTCAGTAGGTAGGAAATAACAACAAATGTAAAACTTTCATGAATAATAATTTAACAACAATAAATTGACTAGATTAATATACTTGATTCGATTTTTGACATTTTCATGTCTTTCATATGGCACATAAAAAAAAAATCGTAAACGATATTTGATGCAACGATATTTGTTGCAACGATATTTGTTGCAACGATATTTGTCCCAAGTCGCCACAATGATGATTATGACCATCAGAAGTGAAGTTGTTAGGTAGGTAGGTACTTTACAGTTTGATATTACCAGATCAGCTGAGTCGAAAATTGAGCTCCCAGATCAGCTGAGTCGAAAATTGAGCTCCCAGATCAGCTGACTCGAATATTGAGCTCCCAGATCAGCTGAGTCGAAAATCGAGCTCCCAGATCAGCTGAGTCGAAAATCGAGCTCCCAGATCAGCTGAGTCGAAAATCGAGCTCCCAGATCAGCTGAGTCGAAAATCGAGCTCCCTGATTAGCTGAGGCGATGTAGTTCATGAGTCGGGAGCGGAGGGGGGGGGGGGGGGCATGAAAATGTTTCAATGTGTTGCAGACTCGTATGCAAGCGTTTTTTTAATTCAATTTTTGAGAGGAATATGAAATTAGTAAAAACTATGTATCATAATCAGCTGATATCATAAATCATTCCTATTGTGATTGCCATGGTGGAATACTGTGAAAATTTATTTGAGATATTAAATTTAGTTATTGCACACATCAGGCGATAGATATGAGCTGATGATGATGTAATTAGACATACCTAGCTTTTATTAATTCTATAACTATTCTAGTTATTTCTTAACTATTCTAGTCAATTTATTGTTGTTAAATTACCTATTTATGAAAGTTTTTTTGACATTTTCATGTCTTTCATATGGCACATAAAAAAAAAATCGTCACGAAATTTGATGCAACGATATTTGTTGCAACGATATTTGTTGCAACGATATTTGTCCCAAGTCGCCACAATGATGATTATGACCATCAGAAGTGAAGTTGTTAGGTAGGTAGGTACTTTACAGTTTGATATTACCAGGGGGGCATGAAAATGTTTCAATGTGTTGCAGACTCGTATGCAAGCGTTTTGACATTTTCATGTCTTTCATATGGCACATAAAAAAAAAATCGTCACGAAATTTGATGCAACGATATTTGTTGCAACGATATTTGTTGCAACGATATTTTCTTTGTTAATACCCCCTGAGAACGAAATTGAAAAAACGTCTGCCAAGTGGGTGTGGCACATAGCTTCCTCGTATCCATAACCCGATTATATAGATGATCTGATGCATAGTTGTTAATCTCAAAACACCAATCTCTGAGTACCTTCCACTACCCTCATAGGGGACCATCTACACGCTAATCTGGACAACCCTAGAAAATTGCATCAAATTTGGATGAAAAAGTAAGTGAGTAGATGTATGTGATTGGATCAAAAAACGTCTGCCAAGTGGGTGTGGCACATAGCTTCCTCGTACCCATAACCCGATTATATAGATGATCCGATGCATAGTAGTTAATCTGAAAACACCAATCTCTAAGTACCTTTCACTACCCTCATAGGGTACCATCTACACGCTAATCTGGACAATCCTAGAAAATTTCATCAAATTCGGACGAAAAATGTAAGTGCGGTAGTGATTGGAATCAAAAATTTTCTTCGCCAGACTGAGAATCGAACCTGGAACTCCTGGGTGTGAGTCCAGTACTTTGCTTACTGATCTACAGAGGGGTTTGTAAAATGGCTTTGAGATCCTCACCTCACACGCAACTGTTACGGCTGTTACAAGTATTTTACGATTGCGCATGCGCAGAGGCTACTGTAAATTTTAAGGCCTTGATTTTCATTGGGGACCATCTACAACCTAATCCGCGTAATCCCTGAAAATGTCATCGAAATCGGGTAGAAATTGTGGAAGTTACGGCTGTTACAAGCAATTCACGTTCGCGCATGCGCATCGGCTACTATCAGTCCGGGGGTGATGATTTTCATAGGGGACCATCTAAACACTAATCTGTAACATCCCTGAAAATTTCATTGAAATCGGATGGAAAAAGTGGAAGTTACGGCCGTTACAAGAAAATTAACGTTTGCGCATGCGTAGTGACTACTATCAGTCCGAAGGTGATGATTTTCATAGGGGACCATCTAATCACTAATCTGTAACATCCCTGAAAATTTCATTTAAATCGGATGGAAAATGTGGAAGTTATGGCTGTTACAAGGAATTCACGTTTGCGCATGCGCAGTCGCTTCTATCAGTCCGAGGATGATGATTTTCATAGGGGACCGTCTACACACCAACCCGCACAATCCCTGAAAATTTCATCGAAATCGGACAATAACTTCGTATAGTTATGCGTGTTACAAGGAAATCATGACAGACACACAGACACACAGACACACAGACAGACAGACAGACAGACACACAGACAGACAGACACGGAACCAAAATTGTTCAGAAAGGTCTAAAACGCAAAACGCGAGTGAAAATTTTGATTTTGGAGAACTTTTTTTTTTCGTCCTTGAAAAGTGAAAACAAAGCTTCCGCTACCTTGGTAGACTCGGAAGCAAAATACTTAGCCTCGGCTGGGATTCGAACCCGCGACCCCTGGGGACAGTTGAAGTTACGGCTGTTACAAGGAATTTACGTTTGCGCATGCGCAGTCGCTTCTATTGGTCCGGGGATGATGATTTTCATAGGGGACTATCTACAACCTAATTCACATAAACCCTGAAAAATTCATCGAAATCGGGTGGAAAATGTGGAAGTTATGGCCGTTACAAGGAAATTCACGTTTGCGCATGCGCAGTGACTACTATCAGTCCGAAGTTGACGATTTTCATAGGGGACAATTAAAATACTAATCTGTTACATCCCTGAAAATTTCATTGAAATCAGATGGTAAATGTAGAAGTTATGGCCGTTACAAGGAATTCACGTTTGCGCATGCGCAGTCGCTTCTATCAGTCCAGGGATGATGATTTTCATAGGGGACCGTCTACACACCAACCCGCACAATCCCTGAAAATTTCATAGAAATCGGACAATAACTTCGTATAGTTATGCGCGTTACAAGGAATTCATGACAGACAGACAGACACGGAACCAAAATTGTTCAGAAAGGTCTAAAACGCAAAACGCGAGTGGAAATTTTGATTTTGGAGAACTTTTTTTTTTCGTCCTTGAAAAGTGAAAACAAAGCTTCCGCTACCTTGGTAGACTCGGAAGCAAAATGACAAGGTATGTAATGTTAATTTATTGGCAGAGGTCGTTTTCCCAGAATATGCAATTCATCATTATTACATATTGTTACAATGAATTTACAATTACAACTTCGTAATTTATTATAATTGCGCACATCAGTTATGAATTGTTACAAAAAATCCCTGGTTGAATGACTCCCTGACTAATTAAGTTTAGAAATGAAGAATAATGTAAGACTGTAAAGTGTACTGTTGCTTTTATGATCGAAAATTTGAATAGGAAATCATATTAGGTGAAAATTTTCTTATCCTATTTAATTGTTTTGTTGCCTGTAGGAAGCCCCTGATGATGCACTTTATCATAAGTGTGAAATGTTGGGACTAAAGAAAGGAGAAGGAAATTGTCAACAACCGACCTGAGTAAAAAAAAAATGTCACCCTTCAACACTTGAAGTGTTATTCAGTGTAACATAGAATACACAAGAAATAGAGGACACAATGATAAATGTAAATCAGAATTCTATAAAATTGTTGTAGGCACAAACTAACAATGCCCCTCGTCTGCAGGGAAATAATCTGAGAGCCTACCTTAGCAGATGAACACTTATTTGGACTTAAGAGTGAAGGGGGTTAAGTGAAGCCTTGCATAAGATGATTCTTTTCGAGTTGAAATTTTGTGTAATTCACCCAAAAGTCATAGAATGATTGATGATAAATTTATGTAATGTAAATTTGATAATACACCTTCTTATTATTGGCAAATAATTCATTATAATTAATACGATAAATAGTGCTTCAGAGTCTACCAAGGTAGCGGAAGCTTTGTTTTCACTTTTCAAGGATGAAAAAAAAAGTTCTCCCAAATCAAAATTTTCACTCGCGTTTTGCGTTTTGGACCTTTCTGAATTCCTCATTGATGAATTTCACCATGTCGGAATTTCCTATTTTTGACCCCAAAATCGGATTCAGCACCTCGAAAAACCTCCTAAGGCAAACTTTCAGCCCGAACTTCCTAATTTACGAATAAACAAAACAGTGTAGAAAATACGAATGTTAAAAAAAACCGGGAAAATGACGTCATCCTGGAATAGTTCATTTATGGCCGCTTGAAGCGCTGAGATCGAGAAAATCTATAGTCCCCAGATGCCAAATTTCACGAAACAGTAAAGTTCGAAATCGAAAAACTGAAGAAAAAAATAGAAAAAGCAAGATGGGGAAAATTGGGTTTCCCCTGTTTTTGTTTGATAACTTTTCTCTTAGAAAACACGATTTCGTCGTCCCAATGGGCAACACTGGGAGGAGACGGCGATCCGAACAGCCCAATCAGCGAGCGTTCCCGCTTCACGTCCGTTTTCCCGGTTAGTTTTGAAATAAAAAATTTTTATTGTCTCCCAAAAATAACAGGAGACTTATTTTCCGATATCAGCCCGATTTTCATCTATCCCACACCATTAACTATTCAGGAAAAATGCAAACAGAATTCGGTGAAATTCCTCATTTTGGTTCCGTGTCTGTCTGTGTGTCTGTCATGAATTCCTTGTAACGCGCATTACTATACGAAATTATTGTCCGATTTCTATGAAATTTTCAGGTATTGTGCTGGTTGGTGTGTAGACGGTCCCCTATGAAAATCATCATCCCCGGACTGATAGAAGCGACTGCGCATGCGCAAACGTGAATTCCTTGTAACAGCCATAACTTCTACATTTGCCATCCGATTTCAATGAAATCTTCAGGGATGTTACAGATTTGTTCCAATTTTGATCCAATTTTGATGAATGCTGAGGAATGTGATGGGTATCAGTGTAACCTGGGATTGACTCCTTCGTCATTTCATAATTTAATAATAATAAAATAAATGTTCACCTTTTTCGTGTAATGCTTTTGCATAACAATAACCAAACTATATTCCACATTCTACCCTAATCTACAACTCCGAACTGATAATTGAATTTATGATTGAGAAAATTGATTGAATAAATATTTTCAATGACGTATACAGTGGTTACGGTGACGAGGAAGCTATGTGCCACACCCACTTGGCAAACGTGTCCAACCGAAATCAAATCCTGCCACTCTCCCTACTTCGTACCTTAAGGTATTTACTTCATATTCTTCGTTGGATTTTACTCTAGAAGAGAATCGAGCCCTCCGGATCTGATGTTTTTAGCAATGGTGTGAAGGTAGCGTGATGATAATCCCCAGTACAAACACTGTTAAGGCCTTGACCCTGTTGATCCCATTTCTCGGAGCATCGAAGCTCTTATAAACTGGACAATTTTACTAACATGTCTTGCTATATACGTACGTTTTGGCATTGGCCTAATCCAGGAACACACAGTTATAATTATGTGGCTAAATGATAAATCCTCACGAAATAGTCTGCTAAGAAGTACCTTTCACTACCCTCGTAGGGGACCTCCTACACGTCAACCCCCTGAAAATTTCATCAAAAATGAACATCATCGTACAGTTTTGCCCATTACAAGGATTTGTGGACAAAAAGACCTCCATGACAGACACACGAAACCATAATTGCTTAGGCAGATCTAAAACGTGAAACGCAAGTGGAAATTTTGATTTTGATGAACATTTCGTTAATCTTGAAATGTGGAATCAATGCTATTAAGTATTAAGAGTAATTTCTTTGAAAAATCATTCTAAAAACTGAAAATCAGTTAGAAAATTGCTTTGAAAATTCGGTCATTCACTCGTGCTGCACGAATGGAAGTATTTTCATCTTCAAAACATAGGGTAGAGTCTATTATTTATTTAATTGTTTACATTTATTCATATTCAATGATGTGTCAAAAGTGCTGTCTCCTGAATCGTCAATTTATCAAAATCTAATGACTCGATTTTGTTCAAATTTGAACAGTTGTAGTAGTAGTAACAATGGGGGGCAGCTTCTAGATTTTGGTTCTTAACATACCTCCCATATAGTCATCATACCAGTGCATACTCAAGTCGAACTGATCAGCCAACAACTCGATCTGCTCGTCCAGAACTCCATCTGAATAGCGAATAGGCGAGTAACGGTTCGTTTGTTTGATTCTGTACGGCCGTTGATACAGAATAATGAAAACTGGCCTCCGCAGTGTTCGTTTCCGAATAATTTACCATGGAATTAGATCTGGGATGCGGGCTTTTTGGTCTGGAGCACTGCCGCAGCTCCGCTGGGGAGAAGTGTCAGAACCCTCTTCTGTTTGAATCGCTTTGTTTCCTTCCTTTGGGAATGGAAAACTTATGAATAATCATGAAACATGGACACTGCAGAAAAACGGTTTACATGTCATACAAATCGTGCGTCTAGAGACGAATGACCAAGTTATTTTTGCGTTGTTTCTTTAAACATTCCAGTCACCGAAGGTTTCGAATGAAGAAAATTCTACCAAATGGTGGCACATAGCTTCCTCGTGGCCTGGTTTTATAGATTATTTCCCGCACAATCTACAAAAATATTCGGAATCGGATAAAAATTGTGGGAGTAGGTTTGAAGCAAAGATTTTAAATTCGCGCGAATTAGACGTAGTTGACGTCTGGCTATGAATTCACTGGCAAGAGCTAATAATTATTTGAAGGTGGTATTCAAAATGTTGACCAATTTTCGACTTACTTATTAGTTGACAGATGAAATTTTTGCAACAAGTTGGTTGCCATCATGAGATATAAACAAAAATCTCTGCCCTCTCCACCCCTCGCCTTCCTCTCAGCAAAATCGATTCAAAATTGTCAAATTTGAGTAATAAGTTGACGGATGAAATTTGTGCAACCATGAGATATAAAGAAACAAAAATTTCTGCCCTCTCCACCCCTCGCCTTCCTCTCAGCAAAATCGATTCAAAATTGTCAAATTTTGGCTCAAATTTGGTTTAATTAATTGACGGATGAAACTTAGTTTTTGGGGTTCTCAATGCTTGAAAGGTTTAAAAAACTAAGCACAATTTAGAGGTCGGGTGGGAGTCCCTATTCATCCTCTGGCAGGAATAGCTCTTCTTTCAATTTCGGGTGAACTCAACATTTTGTGCAATTTTAGATCAAAATTGAACTTATCGAGTTTTTTAGTGTCTCGTACCTATGTGCTACTGTAAGACAATAGAATACTAGTAAAGCAATACTTCCCTTATATTAGAAGTTTTCAAACGGCCGCCATCTATGAAAGACGAGGACTTCGGAGCGGCAGAGATTTATTTCACCGTGGTGGAAATACCTATTATTAAATTTTTTTTAATGTCATCGAGTCGCTATTTTGGCTCGGCTTCTAGAGGGTGTTGTAGCCAAACTGCCATTTCCAAACAATTACTCGAGTTGAGGGGTCGTAAAAGTGAAAACAATGCTTCTACTTCTTTGATAAACTCGGAAGGAGATATTTTGGTACCAACCAACAACAATAAAATGAAATAATGACGTGAAATTCCACTTTAATGCAACATCAAAATTGTTGCTCTTGTTATCGTTCCAAGTTACTAGAAATTTCCTGTTCTTTTTATAAAACTGCAAAACATACACCTAGTCAAACACGTCCTACTTGAAAATCATTAATTTATGATTGATTTATGTTTCAGGAAACGGAAAATGGGGTTATTAAACCCTGTGACCGGGTGTCTGATTCTACTCAGTTATGTCGTCGGGTCTTCGTGGGGTCTCCTGTACCCCATTGAGTCGGAGAAGCGAGCTCTCAAAAGCCTCAACGGGATTTGGCAGTTCAGAGCCGCCAACTCGACAACGGAAGGGATGGAATACAAGTGGTACAAGAAGGAACTGTATAAGGTACGCTTTCCCAAACCAAACGATACAAATTCAACATTTACACTAAAAAGATAATTTGGACTTTTTCAAAAATTGACTCTCAACCTTCGAAAATAAAATACCTACTACCCAGGGTTAAGCAGTGAGCCAATGTTCGCTGCACACTCGTTCCTCTGTGCGGAGTATTCCTTCTGGGTGCGGGACTCATGCGATTGCAATCCTTCTCAGTGGTAGATAATCTAATCTATCAACTCATTTACAGTTTCCCGTTTCCTCCTGTCATTCTGTTTCTTTTCTTGTCAAAGATGAGTATTCTTCTATAACTCAGAGTTGCTTTCAACATAAGGTCTGATGCCTTTTTTTATATCGCTGGTCAAATGAATTCTCCAACAATTCGGCAAACGTGAATTGAATGGATACTGTAGTTATTATTCTTCTCAAGTTCCCACTCTTCCTACAGATCTGGTTTAATCGAAATCATCGTTAAGTACCTACCTAAAGAATTATGTGAGGTGTAGAAAATAGATAAATTTATTCCTGGAGTGCAACGATGCAACCAAAACGCATAACCATTGATTATTCAACAAGTGAAAATTATTTCTCTCCGTCACTCGGTCCCTTCTTGGAGGTGTTATGTACAAGTAGACCATTTGCAGTAAAATAACAGATTCGAATCGAGTGAGACGAAAGTGAGACCAAAGGCGCGAGACCAACTTCGACAGCAATTTGACGCACGACCGCACTCTTGGCCTTGATGAGTTTTGAAACTCCTTGAAATCTCTGAAAGTTTATTATTGTAAACACATAAATCACCGTCACCAGATCGTGTGTCCTTCCTTGTCTCAGTTTCCACCAAGCGTAGAGTTTTCTTATTGAAAGTACTAGTTTCTTATGTACCTTTTGCCGCAATAAACAAGCGTCTTCTTACAATTTTAGTAAATTATAAAATCAATATGAGACCAATAATCAGGACCTCGTGAATACTGTACAGATAAAAATAAACGCAATAATTATTGATGAAATTAATCTGCAACTGTTGTAGCAATTTTCGAAAAAAAATTGA
The DNA here is from genome assembly GCA_009739505.2 of Apolygus lucorum. NCBI lineage: Eukaryota > Metazoa > Arthropoda > Insecta > Hemiptera > Miridae > Apolygus > Apolygus lucorum. Next base: position 44,978,614 of record CM019182.2, read on the forward strand.
AAACATTTTAATGGACCCCAAAGTTTTAGGATGGAAAATTTGTAAATTTTCTTCCACTGAAATCCATTTAAGAACATTTTAAAATTATAACTTGGGCAATTATTTAGCAATCATTAGAATTTGGACTCCTTCGCGCCTACGATGGTTTTGGAGTCGGTCAAAAGATGTAAAAATCTTGTTTTTAGTGATAATAACCTTAAATTTAGTGGAAATAATGACATAATCAAAACAATATAATATTTCATGGTATATTCGGGACTACTGTTTCATTTTAGATAAGAGTACAACTCCTGAAATGCAAAAAGTTTCCGAAACGCTGCAAATTGTTACACAAAGATTATTTTTCTATATACAGGGTGTCCAAGTAACTACGCTCCCCCCACTTATTTTCTCTAATAGTGTAAGAAAAAAAATCGGATTAACGCTATTCTTCATAATTTTTTGCGTAGAATTAAAAAATGACAAAATTGCGCAGTGCGCAATCGCGCAACCATGCGCAATCATGATCAACTTTGTTTTTTCAAATGAGAACCCCCATTTTTTATTGCAGATTCGGATTCTACGTCAAATTTCATGAACATTTTACTTCGACAACTTTTTTTTGGACGCGCGCAGCCCGCTCAGCGAGCGCTCAAAGATGCGCAACTTAGGGATTGCGCCATAGTTGAGATGAAGGTAAACCGCAAGTGTGGCACATCACTTAGCACTGTTTTTCTTCGCTGAATCGCGTGGTGATGTCCCTTTCTTGGTTTGATTTCATTTTACCGTATCTACAGCCGAAAAAGTCACTTTTTGAGGAGGAAATCATCGACTTTCCATGGAATTTTTTCGGAGTATTGTTTTCTTCTCGAATTATTACTCCTATGTGCAGGTAGACAATACAGTTTACATTAGGAGTTATTATTTATTAAGAGTTCTTAATTTATTAAGAGTTTATCGTTTCAATCATTGTTCATCCAATCATGTTCTTAGAAGACTGACAATTATTTTGCAAAATTTTGTGACAATTATCTAGAAGTTTCCCGTTATTTTACAATTTTAGACATTTAATTTTATTACATTTTATTAGGATGATTAATTACCCTTCATAAGAAAGTCGATGATTTCCTCCTCAAAAAGTGACTTTTTCGGCTGTAGATACGGTAAAATGAAGTCAAACCAAGAAAGGGACATCACCACGCGACTCAGCGTAGAAAAACAGTGCTAAGTATTGTGCCACACTTGAGGTTTACCTTCATCTCAACTATGGCGCAATCCCTGGGTTGCGTCTTTGAGCGCTCGCTGAGCGGGCTGCGCGCGTGCAAAAAAAAAGTTGTCGAAGTAAAATGTTCATGAAATTTGACGTAGAATCCGAATCTGCAATAAAAAATGGGGGTTCTCATTTGAAAAAACAAAGTTGATCATGATTGCGCATGGTTGCGCGATTGCGCACTGCGCAATTTTGTCATTTTTGAATTCTACGCAAAAAATTATGAAGAATGGCGTTAATCCGATTTTTTTTCTTACACTATTGCAGAAAATAAGTGGGGGGAGCGTAGTTACTTGGACACCCTGTAGATCAGTCGTCTGCAAAGAACACGGCTTTGCCATTGTCACCACCAACCAACACGAAGAAAAACGTATGAACTCAATGGTGGTCTATGATTTTTTTCCAGACAGTAGAGCAAGTACTACTCTATGTGTGCAGATAAGTAGACTATTTTTGAGGTTTCTGAAGTCAAAAAAATGGAACTTTGAAAATTCGCTCATTTTCTCGTGCTGTTCGAATGGGATTTTTCACAAGCAACTTCTTACACATGGTCCCTACCTTACCACCCAATTGTGAATTATAGAAAATCATAAATTATGTAATTGTCCTTAAGAAAGCCCACCTGACCAATTTGAGGGAGTGAGGACCATTCAAATTGTTAATAACAAATAGGTAGGTAACTCTATTTATTTCTGAACAAGCAGTCCAAAAAGGTGGTGTTTTGCTTCCGAGTCTACCAAGGTAGCGGAAGCTTTGTTTTCACTTTTCAAGGACGAAAAAAAAAGCTCTCCAAAATCAAAATTTTCACTCGTGTTTTGCGTTTTAGACCTTTCTGAACAATTTTGGTTCAGTGTCTGTGTGTCTGTCTGTCTGTCATGAATTCCTTGTAACGCGCATAACTATACGAAGTTATTGTCCGATTTCAATGAAATTTTCAGGAATTGTGCGGGTTGGTGTGTAGGCGGTCCCCTATGAAAATCATCATCCCTGGATTGATAGAAGCGACTGCGCATGCGCACACGTGAATTCCTTGTAACGGCCATAACTTCTACGTTTTCCATCCGATTTCAATGGAATTTTCTGGGATTGTGCGGGTTGGTGTGTAGACGGTCCTCTATGAAAATCATCACCTTCAGACTGATAGTAGCCACTGCGCATGCGCACACGTGAATTTCCTTGTAACGGCCATAACTTCCACTTTTTCTATCCGATTTCGATGAAATTTTCAGGGATTATGCGGATTAGGTTGTAGATGGTCCTCATTGAAGATCACCACCTTCGGACTGACAGTAGCCACTGTGCATGCGCAAACGTGAATTCCTAGTAACGGCCATGACTTCTACATTTTCCATCCGATTTCAATGAAATTTTCAGGGATGTTACAGATTAACTTGTTTTGATGTTTTGAGATTAACTACTATGCATCGGATCATCTATACAATCGGGTTATGGATACGAGGAAGCTATGTGCCACACCCACTTGGCAGACTTTTTTTCTTGAACTCAGAGTTTTGCATTTGATTTGTCAGACGGGAGCTACGATACCCATGCCAGTGCCGAGCAGTTACAACGACATAACTCAAGAAAAGTCGCTGAGAGAGCACGTGGGGCCAGTTTGGTACGAAAGGCACTTCTTCGTTCATGAGAGCTGGCGCCAGAATGCTCAGCGTGTCTGGCTCAGATTCGGCAGCGTACATTATTCTGCCAGAGTCGTAAGTTTTTTATTCATATTATTTTTAAAAAGTTTATACCCAGTTCATTTCTTCCAGTGTAATAATTATTATAGGTATACCCAACTCCATTAATAGGATATTGGTCTTGTAAGAACGGGATATGATGGATCTCGTTTTGGTATTTAATATTCCCTTTGTGAGATAACATGGGTTTATTACTAAATTTTGATGAGCTATAGCAAAAAATGGCGTGGTAGGGAGTTCGGCTAGCGGTACCAGGATATTTCTGCGTCGGTTCACTTTGGACAGCTCATCAAGACAGAATTTATAAGGGAGGTTTGAATTTACTGCCAGTAAATGCAAGCTCCACTCAGTACCTTTCCCATACGGGTAAGACAGCTATTGAACTGAGGAACAACCTATACAGGAAGTAATGAAAAACGGAGTTGAGAAGAACGTTGTCTATTTCCATCCTCAGTAACAAACAATAACTGAAGGTACATCACAGAGGACATAGCTTGTATCATATATAGTTACAGGTGAAAGGGAGCTTGAATCCCATTGGTTGGGAAAGTGAAAGTCGTACCCAATCAGATTGAAGCAGTTATAAGTGAAAGGAGAATCCTATTGGCTCAGAGAATGTAAGGGATCTGGGAGGATCAACAAATGTCAATCTAGGCAGTCAAAGTGAGAGGGTCTGTTCGGAGAGGCAGTCCTGAACGGTTCGGAGGGGTTTGGAGGAGCCCGGAGGGGTCCATTCGCCTCTTTTCAGCTCCGGTTTGGTTCCGAACTGCCTCTCCGAACAGACCCTAAGGGAGCTCAAACATTGATGAGAGTAACATCCCGAAGGGGGGGGGGGGGAAGGAATGACATCCAACATACCTCCCTTCGGGCAAAAATGAGGAAATTCTATGTACTTGGACCAAAACTAAAGTTATGATTGGATTCTCTCAGGTGATTCGCTTATATCTGCTTCAATCTAATCGGGTATGACTTTCACTTTCTCGACCAATGGGAAAATCGATTTAACTTGTAACTCATTATTTGCGTGGAAATAAACAAAGTTCTTCTCAACTCCGTTTTTTATTAAAATGGTTTCCCACAATCGCGAGTGATTTTATTCGTATGCAGGAAGTTGTAGGTTGCACTAAAACTGACCAACTTTAACTTGAAAGTTTTTAAACTGAATTTGGCAGGGTTTTAGGGTATTTAGTAAGAAGCCAAGAGGTTCGTTTCGTAAAAGTACTCCCTACTCCTGTGCTTGGGGATTCCTCGAGATTTGGGAATAATTCCCAAATTTTTCTTTTTGGTATACATTGACCTTTTGTCAGCCGTGCCAGACGATTCCAAGTTGTTCCTGTTTGCCGACGACACTGCAATCTTGGTTGAGGCACCATCGTTGGAACAAGCTTTTGATAAAATGAATGGTGCTTTAGGTTTGGTGAACGACTGGCTATCGCGTTCTCTTCTTACACTTAATACCCTAAAAACTAAATATATGGTCATAGGAAATTCTAAAGATCAAAATGAGGGTAGCCTTGGACACTCTCTGACTATTCATGCCTGTGCGAACCAGACGGCTGGATGCACATGTGTCCCGATAGAAAAAGTTCAAAGCTGTCGATACCTTGGCCTGATGCTTGACGAAAAATTAAACTGGGACGCTCTTGTTAACTTTATCCATGGAAGGTTGAAGAAATGGATTTATATATTCTATAATATACGCAACCTAATTAACCCTATCACTTTGAAGGGTGTATACATTTCCATGGTTCAATCAGTTCTCCAATTTGGAGTTTCTATTTGGGGCTCAGCAGTTTCTTCTGTCCTCTGTAAACTGGAAATCCTGCAAAAAGCTATTTTAAAAATAATGCTATCCAAAGGCAGACGATACTCTAGTAGTGACCTATTCGATGAAGCAAAAGTTTTTGCAGTCAAACAACTATTTGTTAAGAACTTATTATTATTGTATCATAAATGTCCCCGCATTATAGAAAAATTCTCTTGTCATGCATACCCAACAAGATTCCAAGTTCTCGGAAATGTGGTTAACCCTGTAAAACCGAGATTGACTCTCACAATTAGAAGCCCTGTCTATATTCTCCATGTTCTCCATAATCATTTGCCTGATGAGTTACGAGCTCCACTTCCATTCATTAGATCTAAATATAAAAAACTTATTTTTTCCTGGATATTAACAGTAGGATCTGATATCAATAGCTATTTGAAAAGTCACTACTTGTAACTAAATACGTATACTTGACAATTGTTCTCTAAATCATTTCTTTTATATTTACAGAATATTTTTCTTAAATTCCTTCTATTTGATTTTGTATTTGTATAATGTAGTATATACTCCAGTGATGAAGTTTGACGGTACAACATATGAAATAACGTAGACTAGTAAGACTCCTGTCCAGTGCCACGGGCTCTTAGCCTACTATTGGGCAGATTATCGTCCTACTAACAACTATATTGTACTTGTAATATGTGTGATGTATGATGATAATAAACTTCTCTCTCTCTCTCTCTCTCTCTCTCAAATTCTCGTCTTTTGTTTAATACGTAAAACTGGGTAGTTTCCCTCAGGTCATAATAATAATAATAATAACTTTACTTCAGATAATTGGAAAGATATAATTTTTATTTACTAATGTAGTATGTACCTATTATCTACCTTCTTGAGTTGATTCGGAAGTACCTACTTCAATTATCTATTCCCTACTCCGACGTATAGTTTGGTCCAGGTATAACTAGATAAGCCTGAACGTGCTTGGATTAATCCCAATACTGTTCTGTGTTTCACAGTGGTTGAATGGTGAGGAAGTGATGCACCACGAGATCGGGCACTTGCCCTTCGAGGCTGACGTCACAAGCGCTCTGCATTTCGGTCAAGAGAACCGAATTACTGTGGAGGTGGACAATACACTCACGCTGACGACTATTCCTCAAGGGATGGTGGACGAAATACACACGTAAGTTCGTCTTTTTTCGAGTAAAACATTTATTAGTTTCTTCTCTCGAAGATCAGTCGTTTTCCAACTATCTGCTCTTTCAATCATAGAGACTAAGCATTTGGAAACGAGAAAAAAGGGGGCTCTTCAATTTATCGTTGTATCGCTTTTATTATTACTGTTATTATACTCGTACTTAATACCGAAAACTTAAAGTTTAGCTGTTCCACCATACCTCTTACGAGTTCTGCAGAGCTACCTAGCTGACCGTTGGTTGATTTATGATACAAAAGGGGCATCAAAAAGATAAGAATTACCTCAGGAGCGGCACAAGGTTCAGTCTTGGGAGCCGACCTGTGGAACATCAACTATGACGGGATTCTTCTGGTAGAGATGCCCGAAGGAATTACACTGATTGGCTACGCCGATGACTTGGTGGTGGTGATAAGAGCTCGAAGGATGGAACACCTCCAGTTTAAGCTGAATCAGGCAATGCGCAGAGTGATGGAGTGGATGGAAGCACACACACTGTCACTGGCGATCCAAAAAACGGAAATTGTACTGCTAACCACAGCGCGAATTGAGAGATCTATACCTTTGAATGTGGATGGGCAGGAAATCATCACCTCTCCAGCCATTCCCTACCTTGGTGTGATGCTGGACGGGAAACTAAGCTTCTGGAGGCACATCGGTGGAGCAGCAGATAAGGCTGCAGATATTGTAAACAAGCTGAGCCGACTGATGGCAAATCTAGGGGGCCCATCACCCGCTAAGAGGAGACTCCTTATGCGAACTGCAGAGGCAATTATGCTGTATGGAGCAGAATTGTGGGCAGACTCCCTTAAGTACCTACCAAAAGTACAGGGCACATATGGAAGCTGTACAGAGGAGAGGAGCTCTGAGAATCAGTAGTGCATTTAGAACTGTCTCAGGTCCAGCATCACAAGTGATAGCGGGAACTATCCCAATATACCACCAGGCACTGGAGCGTAAAAGGATAAGAATGAGGAAGGCAGAGGCAATTTCCATAGTAACGAAGGAAGAGCGGGAGGAGACCATCCGTTGGTGGCAAGCAGACCTTGTCTGTGAAACCCGTGGAAGGTGGACAGCCCTCATAATTGACGATCTAAAGGCTTGGTTGGAGAGAAAACACGGAGAGGTGAACTATTACCTGACTCAATTCCTCTCATGTCATGGATACTTCCGCTCCTTCTTAGTAAAGATCGGGAAAGCCGCTGACCCAGAGTGCAGATATTGTGGGATAGAGGAGGATGATGTCTGCCACACCTTCTTCACATGCCCACAATGGGAGGGTATGAGGAGCAGTGCGGAAGAGGTCATCGGAACGTTGCGTCCACAGACAATCATACATGAGATGATTAAGAACAAGTCGAGCTGGGACGCAATGGCAGTATTTGTCACATCAGTTCTCAAAGCAAAAAAGCTGGATGGAAGATGGGAGGAAGAAGATGAGGAATAGAATTGAAGGAGAGACCAGAAGTAGGAGCAGCCTTTTGGCAGAAAAAAGGGCTACCCTGAAGTAATACTGTAGGTTCCGGGGTAGTACAAGTGGTTCCGGGGTGAGTCCTATGCAGAGGGAGTGGGGTTTTAGTTGGTAGGCCAAATGCAATAGGGGAGTCCAACACTGTTGGGGTGAACTTCCCCTTCGCTCTTAAAGAGTTTCCCCACTTCCGTAACAAAAGTAGATGAAAAGTATCTACACTGCATTCAGATACATCTGTACATGGATATGTCTTATGATGGCAATTTAAATTATGAGCTCACTCAGCTGATCAATGACCACTCAGGCCGCCTTCAGCGTTCTCCATTGACCCGCCCTCTCAAATTTCAGGTTCCTGCGTTCAACAGGAGAGGAAATGGCCTTGGAGCTCACTCAGCTGATCAGTGATCATCAACTTTGATGATGTATAGAAGTATGTATCGATTGACCCTGCCTCTCAAATTTCAGCTTCCTGCGTCCAACAGCATCAGAAAAAAAACGTTGCATTGTTTTGTGTGTCGAAAATTTTGGAATGACCCCCAGAACTAAGACATATCCATGTCAAAAAAAACTTAAAGTTTAGGAAATTCTTTATAGGTGTTGGAAAGAGGAATAAGTAGGTATCTATAATAAAAGTGGTTTCTGCCAAATATTCTTTAAATAAGTATCATGTTTTCTAAAAATGAAATTTTTCAAATTTTATCTATTGGTATTTAGTTTTAATTTTCAATAATTCATTTGGGAAAACCACTATTCGGGAAACAGTAATTATCCCGAAAAACCATCATTCGGGACAGTACCAGCCTAGCGTTCTTTCAAATTTTCGAAAGTTAAGTGATATTATGACGACAATTCGGTAAAATTATTGACCTGTAGATATTTTCAGATATATATTTTTGAAGTGAATTATGATGAAGTCCCTAGAAGTCTTCCAGGATTTGTTTTGATTGGTGGTAGAATCGTTACCTATATGAATTAATTTAGTTTGTTGACGGCTTATTATGAATAGGAACTTAATAATTTATCATTGTTATAATTTTGTCAAATTCGTTGACCTATTTGAGATTAAACTTTTATATGTTATTGGGCATGATTGCCCTTGTATATCTAATTACATAAAACCCCAACCGTACGTACGTACGTACGTATGTCGTACGAACGTGGGGGACCGGGGTTCGATTCCAGGCCGTGACAAAAAAAATTTTCTTTCAATAAATTACGTGTTCATTAACGATTTGTTTTTGCCTGCTTTTAGCAGGCTTTTCAGCTAGTAATAAATAAATAATTTACCTGAGTAACATTGCTTCTAACATTTCATCAATTTGTTATTTACTTGACAGACTCGATGGAGTGAAGAAGGTGCAAAGGTACTCGTTCGATTTCTTCAACTACGCTGGGATTCATCGTCCAGTTATCCTGTACTCCACTCCTGCCGTTTATATCGACGACATCACCACGTACACTGATGTGGTCGGTGATAAAGGTATGATAACTTCGAAATTGGTTCTGTTACCTGCTACAGCATAAATATTCTGCTGGCGTCTGTGCATATTGCGATTTCTCGGCCACAAAATTGGATAAACGGTAAAAGCTGACTAATCCTCGTCGACGATCCCATTTCCGCAGGAGTGGTTTACTTCAACGTGACCTACAAAGGTTTGCCGAAACCCCACAACGACGTCAACTGCCGGATCACCATCCTGGACGCCCAGTCGAAACCGGTTGGGAAGGCGGTTAAAGATGACACAACAGGAGTGGGATTCATTGGCAAAATCGAAATACCGGAAGCTCAGCTCTGGTGGCCGTATCTCATGGATCCAAATCCCGGCTACCTCTACACTCTCGAAGTATGTTTGAGTATTTTAAGGTGTCAGGTACCTATTTAGGGTGAGAGTGCTTTCTCAAGAACAATGCACCGTAGAAATTAAAACAAAACAAATCTTGTCAAAAGTGTTGAACATTTTTAAACGACTTTTTTTTAATCGAAGTTTTCACTCTGAAACATTCCCAGCGCTTTCCAATGCTTCGTTATTGCTTCCGAGTCTACCAAGGTAGCGGAACTTTGTTTTCACTTTTCAAGGACGAAAAAAAAGAGTTCTCCAAAATCAAAATTTTCACTCGCGTTTTGCGTTTTAGACCTTTCTGAACAATTTTGGTTCCGTGTCTGTCTGTCTGTCCGTCTGTCATGAAATCCTTGTAACGCGCATAACTATACGAAGTTATTGTCCGATTTCTATGAAATTTTCAGGGATTGTGCGGGTTGGTGTGTAGACTGTCCCCTGTGAAAATCACCACCTTCGGACTGATAGTAGCCGATGCGCATGCGCGAACGTGAATTCCTTGTAACAGCCATAACTTCCACATTGTCCATCCGATTTCAATGAAATTTTCAGGGATATTACAGATTAGTATTTAGATGGTCCCCTATGAAAATCACCACCTTCGGACTGATAGTAGCCGATGCGCATGCGAACGTGAATTCCTTGTACCGGCCATAACTTCCACATTGTCCATCCGATTTCAATGAAATTTTCTGGGATATTACAGAGTAGTGTTTAGATGGTCCCCTATGAAAATCACCACCTTCGGACTGATAGTAGCCGATGCGCATGCGCGAACGTGAATTCCTTGTAACAGCCATAACTTCCACATTTTCTACCCGATTTCGACGACATTTTCAGGGATGTTGTAGATGGTCCCCAATGAAAATCAATACCTTAAAATTCACAGTAGCCTCTGCGCATGCGCGAACGTAAAATCCTTGTAATAGCCGTGCATTTGTCGCCCTCCCGCGTGAAGTGAGAATCTCCAATCCTATACTTCCCATCACCAGGCCCCAATAGCTCAGACGTAGCGCTTTAGACTCCCACCTAGGAGTCCTGGGTTCGACTCCTAGCCTTGCCAAGAAATTTTTTGATCCAATCACTACTCACATTTTTCACCCGAATTTGATGAAATTTTCTAGGATTGTCCAGATTAGCGTGTAGATGGTCCCCTGTGAGGGTAGTGGAAGGTACTTAGAGATTGGTGTTTTGAGATTAACTACTATGCATCGGATCATCTATATAATCGGGTTATGGATACGAGGAAGCTATGTGCCACACCCACTTGGCATTTTACTTTGAAATCTAAAAAAACACTAATTTTTCTTTGTTGTACTAAAATTTGAGTTTTTTCACTAAGATTTATTCGAGTTTTTGACCTTAAGCCATAATAATGACCATAACTAATAATGCAAAATGCATTACATAATTTAAATGAAAATTCAAATCTGACTTCTCTGTTGGGACGAATTTCCTATCTTTCTATGCCTTCAAAAAAATATTTTTGGGGCCTTGATAGATGAAAATTAATTTCAGAAAGTAATTTTTCTTCGAATTGGCAAAAGCTCATGTTTTTTTCTTTAGGCAGTTACATATTTTACTTTAGGTAGTTACATCCCAGCTGCTGGATAACAAAGCACCAGGAGCATCTATGGGAAGAAAGTGGTGGAACGGCGTGAGCGCTGCCTAGCGAAGATAAGATGAACCTTCCAGAGCTCAAAAACCTAGGTTATCTCTCTTATCAGTTGGCTTATGTGATGTAGATTGTGTTGTTTTCCTACGAGTACATAGATTTTCATTTCACACTGAATACCTTTCTTATTGATGCCTCGAACAGATTTGATTGCCTTTTTCATTATGGGCAAATTTCTGGTTTCCTATAGATTAGGCAGGGATCTAGGCATTATCACTGGTCGATAACAGAGGGGCATCCATCTTGCCAAAAAAGAAGACAAGGTTCATCTAATCGTCGCCAGCGCTCGGGCCGTTCCACCACTTTCTTTCCCTAGATGCTCCTCAAAGCACCTGCTTGCTTAGCAGCCTCATCATATCGTAGGTTGCGGCCACAGTGAGTTCACAGACATTCCTGCTTCAACTCAGTTTTTGGGGAGCAAACGATTTCTTCGAAGCTAATTGGAAAAAATCACGACACCTTGTTGCGGAGGAGGTTCTCACTTACGTATTTCCATCCCCTCAGCTAAGGGCGACCGCCATTTTTTTGAAAGAAGAAAAAACTTCCATGGAAAACACCTTGTTTTTGGTTAGCTAATAAGTATTTGTCCTCTACTCAGGCTCGGATTACGACGACCCAATGGGGTTTGAACATCGAGGACGTGTACAGATTGCCTTTCGGCATCAGGATGATCACTTGGAGCAACACGAGTCTTCTCATCAATAACGTCCCAGTCTACCTCAGAGGATTCGGTCGCCACGAAGATTCCGACGTGAGTACCAGAGTACCTACCTATCGATCATAATATAGTTATACTCTTGCCTTTATTTAAAGAGCTCTGGGATTTTTGAAGGCCCCGAAGGTTCGGCATCGCTGCAAGAATCCGAGCCCCAGCGGAAGGTCAAAATATACCTGCGCGACCCCTCCGCCCGTGAACCCCCCCAACCCCCCAACAGTTTACCCTCTTCTGCAAATGCACACTTGATTCACAAATTATTTCGATCATCCCATCACCAAAATCGTGATCAGCGAGAAAAATTGAACATATCGAGTATAAACTCGAGGCAGGTACGATTAAAACTCAGCAGCCCTCTCCCGGCCAATCCACCCAAACGAATTACGCCCTCTTCGCCGAATTACAGGAAATTTGGACTCATTTTCATCAGAATAATTAGTACGTTACGAATTTAAATTACAAAAAATGTTCACCGAACGATAAATAATTAAATTGTATGTTGATAGAAGAGGAAGAAGGAAGAGGGATGATGGGTTTTGACCGTGAAGGGTTGTGAGTTGAGACCCCAAGGTGAGCACCTTGCAACGTTGCCACCTCTTGGCAGGGAAGGGGTTTTGGAACCCGCGGTCCAGAGCTCTTTAAATAAAGGCAAGAGTATAGTATAACAATAAATAAATACGCCAAATTTTAAATTATTGAAAAAAAGTCGAAATAGCACTACATGAAATGTGCTTTGCTCGAAAACTTCGAGGCGATGTTTAATACACTACCTATGGAGGTCTCATCGGTCGCCGGTCACTCCTTGTTTCGGGTTAGTATTTCCCTCAATTACCGGTGCTCAAACTTTAAAAGCTGTACCTAAATCAGAAATTTTCAAGGGTTTTCGGAATTTATTAGTGCATCTTCCTAGGGATATGAAAAACTAAAATATTGCTGGTGAGATCATCGAAATCAATAAATATATAAACAATATAACACTATAAATAAGTATACAATAAACTAAACTATTTAACAATAATTGCCGGAGAAAAATAGGAAAAACATAACTGAATAAACGGGGTTTCCCCTTTTTCTCTGAGAATTATTCTTCGATTTTGATTATTCCAGCGGCAATTATTTAGTTTTTCAATTCCCCAGGATGCACTAATGAATTCCGAAAATCCTTGAAAATTTCAAATTTAGGTACATCTTTTTACTTTGGGAATTAAACAAGGGCATGGGCGTAGAAATTATAATAATAAGAAGAATGCCACGAGAAACTTGTGGATTGGTTGATTATTTTCTGAGAAAAATGGGAAAAACTGTTGATGAAGTCTGACCAGCTATGAGAAGGCTGGGAGATGGGGGAGGCAACCAAGCTGGTTCGTAAGAGATTAGACTAACCCAGAACAAGGGAGGAACGGCTACTGACTGAGACCCTCTTGAAGCTCTAGTTTCCATCAATTACGTGTAAAGAGGTTGTAACATGATCGCCAATTTTCAGCTTTGCGCTAAATAATAAATTCATTTCCACTGATCTTGCAAATTAGTTTGTGGATTTCTGATATCTTTTCCCCATAATTGATTAAAGGTATATTATATATTGATTATAACTAGGTAGATACACGGTAGATACGGAGGATGATACAAAAATTACACATGGAAACATGATCGATGGTCACGTTGTCAAAGTGATATCTAATGGATCGTGAGATGTGAACTGATGAAAATATTTGTCGCTCAAACATCCGATCTCTCCTCCTCCCGATCCTTTCCAGTGGCCTCCAAGATGCTTCGATCCACATTTGTGCTGGAAAATAGTGAAGAGCTAGCTTTATCGAATCACACCACCAATGCCGGGTGTCCCAGAAGTTGTGGTCCACCCTCCGGCATTTCCGTATTTGATTACGTGATAAAATGGGCCCAACGCCATTTTTCATATTTTTTTGTAAAGAATTCAGGAAAAATACTTTTGCGCAAAAAAGTTGCGCGCAATTGACACCAACTTTGTTTTTTCAAATGGGAACCCCCATTTTGGTTTATTATTTTCAATAATGAACCCTTGGAATCGACCAAGAAAAAAAATTTTAACACCCCCTCAAAATTTGATGGTTTACGTTTCAAGGTACGTAGAATCCAAAAATCGAATAAAAATTTGGCCGTCCGTCCGCCGTCCGCGGCACTTTTGCCACTTAGCATTGACCGATTTTGATGAAATTTGGTATGTAGGCTCCATTTGGGGTCTAGTTGTGCCCCGAAGATTTTGGTTGATGTAGGTCACTTCTAAGGGTTCCAAAATCAATTTTGAAATTTTGAAAACGCCCTAACTCAAAAAATTTTGATATAAAGGTATTGTTTTTCCTTCAATTTAAGATTCTATAGAATTTTTAGAATTTTTGAGACCACCCGGAGCTCTGTAGGACAAACCGTTCGCTCACTACGAGAATTTAAAGTTTGGACGCACGATAAATCAGAAACACGAGTGTGAATCGCAAAAGAGGCCTAATCTCCGTTCAAATTAAAGCTGACCGAAATGCGATCGATGTTTTTCTTCATGTTGGATGGTTGGTGGCTTTGCAGACGAGTGATCTATATAGAAAAATAAAAAATAATAAACCATTGTGTAATAATTTGCAGCGTTTTTATTGCAGATTGAGATTCTACGTCCCTTACGCAATACGGGCTGGGTGGGGACCTGGCTATATTAAAAATGAATTCCTCACTTCTAAATTAAAAAAAAAAAAAAAATATTGGAAAGTAGGTAGGTACTTTACCACTTTAATGTAAACAAAAAAATCAAAAAGCTTCTCATCACAAAATTTTCAAAAAAAAATTAAAAGTTAGAAAATTTCCGAAAAAGAGTAGTAATAAAAAACTAAGATAATAATAATGAAGTTAAAAAATCACAGCAACTGCTGGAAATTACCTCCTTTTGCCTGCAGACGAGTAACAAGTAACTTTCGATTTTTTTAAAGGTTTTTAGATGAGAAGCTTTTTGATTTTTTTTTGTTTACATCAAAGTAGTAAAGTAGTACCTACCTACTTTCCTACATTTTTTTAAATTTAGAAGAGAGATATTTATTTTCAATCCTGCCATAGCCGGTCCCCAGCCCGTGTCGCGAAAAGGGGAGGGAAAATAAAGTCCAAAAACATTATTTTTCCTTCTAAATTTGGAAAAATAACGATGAAATCGAAGAAAGGACCTCACCACGTGAATCAGCGTCGAAAATAATGAAAAAAAAATGTGCCACACTTGGGGTGTGTAACACTTGGGGTGTATGAATGAAAAAAATCGATTCGGGTATGAATTTCTCATGAAACTTGACGTAGAATCTGAATCTGCAATAAAAAATGGGGGTTCCCATTTGAAAAAACAAAGTTAGTGTCGATTGCGCGCATTTTTTTTTTTTTTTTTTTTTTTTTTTTTTTTTTTTTTTGCGCAAAAGTATTTTTCCTTAATTCTTTACAAAAAAGTATGAAAAATGGCGTTGGGCCCATTTTATCACGTAATCAAATACGGAAATGCCGGAGGGTGGACCATAACTTCTGGGACACCCTGTACTATAATGACCCTCAACTATTTAACATAATATCTGTGTCGAAAAATATAACAAATAAAGTAATGTTGGTATATCAAACCTACCTTCCAATTATTTGTACTTTACATTTCAGATCAGAGGGAAAGGTTTGGACCTGGCCTTAGTAGCTAAGGACTACAACCTCCTGAAATGGATAGGTGCCAACTCTTACAGGACCTCACATTACCCTTACGCCGAGGAGATAATGGATTTTGCCGATCGAGAGGGGATCATGATCATTGACGAGTGCCCCAGCGTAAACACAGAGTGAGTAAAATACCTTTTTGACAAATAATAACTTCCATTTAGTATAACCCAGCTTACTGGCCAGTCCTAGTGATGAGGAAAAGCTCAGAAAGCGCCAGCTCACAACATCCATGTTGAAAGTTATTTGTGTTCCGTCAGAACCCCTTTGTTCGTAGCTTTACGCTCATAGGTTACTTTGAAGAATTGAAATTTTCTTGTCTTAGAGACTCTATGGAAGCTACTCAAAAGCGCCTTAATCGTATTTTTCAGAAAATATTCAGCAGCTCTCCTGACGAAACACTTGAGCTCCTTGACGCAGCTGATTCAACGCGATAAGAACCGACCATCCGTCATCATGTGGTCCGTAGCTAACGAACCCAGAACTCAATACCAAGAATCTGCTGACTACTTCCGGTAATTGCTACGTCCTCGTATAAATTTCGCTTTCAGTCTTTACACAACCTTTGCAGCAAAACCCATCCAAATAGCGAAAAACGCTTCAAACTATTACACAATGGTTTTGTTATTTTGCTGTATACCGGGTGTCCCAGAAGTTATGGTCCACCCTTTTTATCTCCGTTGTTTTGAGGGGTAGACAAAAACTTCAAGCGATAACCCCCCTTAATTTTTTACGAGGAATTCAACTATCACACTTTCGCGCATTGCGCACCTGCGCAACGCACACCAACTTTGTTATTTCAAATGGGAACCCCTATTTTTTATTGCAGATTCGGGTTGTAGGTACGCAAAATTTCATGAATTTTAGACCCATCAACCGAGTTTTTTGGTTGCGCACAACCCGTCCAGTGAGCGCGCAAACATGCGCAACCCCTGGATTGCGCCAAAATTGAGATGGAGGTAGACCCCAAGTGTGATACATGTTTTTTCATTAATTTTCGACGCTGAATCACGTAGTGGTATCCATTTTCGGATTTTACTCAAATTTCCCGAAACGGCGGCTGAAAAATAGGTAGTTGAGCCTGTTTTATCGTCAGAATCTGACTGGCGGAGGGATGACAAGTCGATACAAGCTTCAAAGTATCTCATTTGTATTAGGCAACTATCCACTTATTCCAAAGTAAACAATGTAAACAAGAAATCAAGGAATAAACCCCTGAATGCCTGCTTGCTCTCAAATGATTCAAGTCGCGATTTCTTTGAGTAACCATTTTCAATTACTAATTATTTTAAA
The DNA here is from genome assembly GCA_009739505.2 of Apolygus lucorum. Taxonomy (NCBI): domain Eukaryota; kingdom Metazoa; phylum Arthropoda; class Insecta; order Hemiptera; family Miridae; genus Apolygus; species Apolygus lucorum. The sequence goes on from CM019182.2 coordinate 44,995,217, forward strand.
ATTATAACTCGATCCACATTGAGAGTTAAATGACCGATAAATGGTGAGTTTTGATTAGAAAAATTTATTATTCCGGCAATAGTCGCCATAAAATCAAGTTGAATAATAAAACGGATATCATGCCCGGATTCGGGGTTGAAAAATAGCGCTGAAGCATGTGGTTTCCAAATGTGGTTTCCATTTGAAATAACAAATTTGGTGTGCTTTGTGCACGAATTTGCGGACACCCTGTATTAAAAACTACTCATTTTTCGGCCGCCATTTCGAGAAATTTGAGTAAAATCCGAAAATGGATACCACCACGTGATTCGGCGTCGAAAATTAATGAAAAAACATGTATCACACTTGGGGTCTACCTCCATCTCAATTTTGGCGCAATCCAGGGGTTGCGCATGTTTGCACGCTCACTGGACAGGTTGTGCGCAGCCAAAAAACTCGATTGATGGGTCTAAAATTCATGAAATTTCTCGTAGAATCCGAATCTGCAATAAAAAATAGGGGTTCCCATTTGAAATAACAAAGTTGGTGTGCGTTGCGCACGATTGCGCAGGTGCGCAATGCGCGAAAGTGTGATGGTTGAATTCCTCGTAAAAAATTAAGGGGGGTTATCGCTTGAAGTTTTTGTCTACCCCTCAAAACAACGGAGATAAAAAGGGTGGACCATAACTTCTGGGACACCCGGTAGATCACCCGTCTGCATAAAACTCGGCTTTTCCAACAATTCTACCTTTATTAGCAGAAACGTCCGAGAGCAATGAGTGCCTTCATTACGAATTGTTGTTCTTGGTCGCTAAGGAAGCCCAACTGAGTGGCGTGAAACTTGAATGAATTAATGAAGAGAACCTTATTCCGAATAATATACATTAAATAAGTAGCAGTATAGTATAAGATAAGAACATAGAGCATTAATAATATGTTAAACTTGATTACTGGGATATAGGTACCCCATAAACCGTAGGAATCAAATAGTGAACTTAATTTGACGAACAAGTTCTAACCGACTAAATTTTCAAATATCAGCAGAAATTTGAACGGATATTAGGCCTATTTCCGTCTGTGAACAATCTTTTGCGATTCACATTCGTGTTTCTGATTTATTGTAAGTCCGACTCTCAAGTCGTCATCGGGAGCGAACGGTTTGTCTTTCAGAGCTCTGGGTGGTCTCATTCGATTCTAAAACTTCTATTCTATTTGGAATCAGTGAAAAAAAAACCTTTACATCAAGAGTTTTTGAGATAGGGCGTTTTGAAAATGTCAACCCCTGTTTATCACCCTTTAGAATGACTGACATCTACCAAAAGATTTGCGGCACAACTAGACCCCAAATAGCACCCATATACCAAATTTCATCAAAGTCAGTCCATGGTAACTAAGAAATGTACGGCCGACGGATAGACATTTTTCTTCGATTTTAGTTTATATTTTCAATGTCAAACCTTTGGAATCGACCAAGAACAAAACATTAACCCCCTCCCTCTCAAAATTTGCTGGTTCATGTTTCAAGGTCCGTAGAATCCAAAAATCGAATAAAAATTTGGCCGTCCGTCCGCCCTACGTGGCACTTTCCTTAGTTCCCATGGACCGATTTTGATGAAATTTGGTATAAGGAACCTCAATTGGGGTCTAGTTGTGCCCCGAAGCTTTTGGTCCATGTCATTCAAAATTAAGCCAAATTTTGAAAACGCCCTAGCTCAAACAATTCCGATATAAAGGTAGATATTGTTTTTCCATCAATTTAAGATAGTATTGAATTTTTAGAGACTACGCGGAGCTCTGTAGGACAAACCGTTCGCTCCCTACGAGAACTTAAGGGTTGGTCTTACATTAAATCAGAAACACGAGTGTGAATCGCAAAAGAGGCCTAACCTCCAGTCGAGTTTTACCTCACCAAAATGCTGGTGGTAGGTAGGTAGTATCTATGGTTGGTAGATAGTGACAATGGCAAAGCCGAGTTCTTTGCAGACGAGTGATCTATATAGAAAAATAATAAACCTTTATGTAGTAATTTGCAACGTTTTTGGATTCTACGTATCTTGAAAAGTAAACCGTCGAATTTCGAGGGGGATTAAACAAGTTTCCTGCTCGATTCCAAATGTTGAAAATTGAAAATAGTTCAACAAAATGTAAAGTACATCTACGTTGTCCATGTTATTTGCTTTGCAGCGAGTAAGAGACGTTCAGTAATATAACGGAAAAACAAGAATACTTAACGGCAAATGAGCCACAAAAGCACTGCGGAAGAAAACGATGATTCAATCAGCTATTGGAGTAGATAAATTTCACAAAACTTTTTCCAATTCGTGCAGTTATTTCAAAGATCAAAGCTTGAGTACATCGAAATCATTAGAAATTGATAGTTTTCAAATGAAATTATTCATTTAGAAACATCAAAACCTCAATTTTACATGCACCTTTTGATCGTACCTACCTTTATCATCGGGTCTCAGTCGGTCGCCGTTCGTTCCGGTTTAGTATTTTCCTAAATTACCGGCGCTCAAACACTACGTTTTACTCAAATTTTCAAGGACTTTTGAAATTCGTTAGTGCATCTGCCTTGGGAATTGGAAAACTAAAATATTGCCGCTGGATTCATCATCAAGTCGAACAATGATTGCCTGTCAGTTAGACTTTTCCCATTTTTCGTCAGCAATTTTAGTTCGAGTTCGATGAATCCATCGGCTATATTTTAGTTTTTCAATTCCCTAGGCTGATGCACTAATGAATTCCTAAAATCCTTAAACATGTCAAATTTAGGTACAGCTTTTAAAGTTTGAGAGCCGGTAATTTCGAGAAATACTAACCGGGAATGCGCGACCGACTGAGACCCCCTTAACATTTATTCACCAAACCAAAATATTTCTGAAATCAGTACAATATTTACTAAAATTCGATTATTCCCTCAAATTACTCAAAAAACATTTAAAAAAATAATATTTCATTAAATAAAAATGCTACTATTAATTTTGCTTCTTCACTACCGAAGGTAGGGAAGCTTTGTATTCGTGAAAGAAGTGAAAACAAAAATGTCCTCCAAAATCAAAATTTCCACTTGCTTTTTGCGTTTTAGAGCTTCCCGAACAATTTTGGTTCCGTGTCTGTCTGTCTGTCTGTGGTCAATCCTTGTCCCGGGCAAAACTATACTAACCTGTGGTCCGATTTTGATGAAATTCTCAGGGATTGTGCGGGTTAAGTCCTAGACGGTCCCCTATCAATTTCAGCACCTTCGGACCAATAGGAGCGAGCGCGCATGCGCAAACGTGAATTCCCTGGAACTTCGGTTTCTCGGTTTCTAATGAACCGATTTTGCTCAAATTTGGAGGTTAGTTAGGGACTAACTTCTAAGAGACACCCTATAAGTTTCAATCAAATTGGTCAAGCAATAGCCGCTGCGCATGCGCGAACTTTAAATTTATTGTTACAACCAAAACTCCGCAACTATTCAACCAATTTCGATGAAATTTTCAGGGATTGTGTGGTTTAGGTCCTAGACGGTGGACCGCTAAATAAAATTCTACGTTGAAAATACAAAATGTTGTAAACTATAATACCTTATAAAAATTATAAAAATATTATAAACATTAATACCTGCAACCCTATCCCGCATATTATTGCCAATATTTTGGTATTCAATAACTCTTTGAATCATAATTTTTTCGCCACCTGATTTTATACGTCCATGTTACAATGAGTGAGGAAGCTATACTGCCCACCCAACTTGGCAGACGTTTTTTTTTACAATTTCCTAATTCAAAAAACCATTTTAAATTTAGATTCGACCAACTTTCTCTTTCTTCGATTACAAGTTACAATCATCATCACTCTAATAAAAAGTAGATGATTGTAATGCATTCAATTTCAACTATTATTAATTCGCATAGAATAGGTTGTATCCACTAGGAAGTGCGATCAGAGCTTACGACCCAGTTCCTGGCTCATAGGTGGGTTAGGGGGCAGATAACTCTCAAAACTCGAGCAAATCGGGATTGATCAACACCTTGTTTTTCTGGTTCTTGCGCCATGAAGACCAGAGTTCAAGTTCACCATTTTCTGAAGGGGATATTGTGACCTGAGACGTTATTCACCCGTCGTGTGTTGTAGAATTCAACGATTACGTCGGTGCTACTAATTCATGAAAAACAATTATTAATGGGAACTTGCAATAGGTGGGTAGGTAGGGTGCACTAGTGAAATTGAACCCCCTGAATTCGACAAGGGCACAAAATTGGTACTTCCATACCACTTTTAACTTCTACTCTCTAATATAATATAGATAATAACATTGTCACATTTATGGATTACTGTAGGATAAGCACAGGGTAATAATCCATCCGGACCAAGGCACACACATATTATTTCGTCTAAATTATTGTTTCACCAAGTTTCCAGTAACTTATGACAACACGGGCTTCCAGCTCACATACTACACTTAAGATGGGCACAACTTCAGGGTTCGATTCTTCAAGGTATTTCCACGCAAAAAAAAGTCTCCTAGCAATTTTATTTTAACCCGCTCAAAATTCCTTTTTTTTAGCGCTTCGAAGTTTTTTTTCGCGTTTTCGACCTTATAGCGCTGATATGATCAGAACTCCCTTATTTTTCATGCAAATGCAAATCTGACTACTCCTTTGAAAAGAGCGTTAAATTCCCAAGCTGCCTAGTGCAAAACCAAAATATTTTAGCAATAAAATAGTTTCAAAAAATCAAGTCAAAAAGCGAACTTTACATTTTACTTTACATTTCCATACCGAAGGTAGGGAAGCTTTGTATTCGTGAAAGAAGTGAAAAAAAAAAATGTCCTCCAAAATCAAAATTTCCACTTGCTTTTTGCGTTTTAGAGCTTCCCGAACAATTTTGGTTCCGTGTCTGTCTGTCTGTCTGTCGGACTGTCGGTCTGCCTGTGGTCAATCCTTGTCCCGGGCAAAACTATACTAACCTGTGGTCCGATTTTGATGAAATTTTCAGGGATTGTGCGGGTTAGGTCCTAGACGGTCCCCTATCAATTTCAGCACCTTCGGACCAATAGGAGCGAGTGCGCATGCGCAAACGTGAATTTCCTGGAACCTCGGTTTCTCGGTTTCTAATCAACCGATTTTGCTCAAATTTGGAGGTTAGTTAGGGACTAACTTCTAAGAGACACCCTATAAGTTTCAATCAAATTGGTCAAGCAATAGCCGCTGCGCATGCGCGAACTTTAAATTTATTGTTACAACCAAAACTCCGCAACTATTCAACCAATTTCGATGAAATTTTCAGGGATTGTGTGGGTTAGGTCCTAGACGGTGGACCGCTAAATAAAATTCTACGTTGAAAATACAAATATCATACTACTCGTGCCCACACTTACTTCCAGGTTCCCGTGTAAATTGCTTCTTTTATTGTGTGATCAAATGTTGTGGTCTGCAGGTCAATTAATGTTGAAACCAAATTGACCCCTCATCACAGTCTCTTTTGCATCTTTCTTTCTGTCATCGATTTAGTGGTCCACGGGTCAGTTTTGAGATGAAAATTGGCACTTCGCGTTTTTTGAATGCGCCGAACTAGGATTTTACTATGCGAATTTACACTCCAACGCAACTACACGCCAACTGATTCCATACGCCCATGTTACAATGAGTGAGGAAGCTATACTGCCCACCCAACTTGGCAGACTTTTTTTTTGAAACTTGACTTTTTTTGACCAAGGTTTTCACTCCGAATCCCTGCCCGTTCCGATGGACGCTCTTCGGAAAAAACAGGCTCAAACTGTCAGCTTTCCAACGGATTATCAATTTTTTCTTTTTAAAATTCAAATTGGAAGAGAAAATCAAGTTTGAATGACAAACACTTGACGAGTTTGGTATCTTTTCATTTGTAATTTTCACGCTGAATCCAATGGTGATACTTCCAAATAATTCTGACTGGCAGAAAGTGGATCTTTCAAAGAAAACCTTCGTTTTTCGTACATAAAATACGCATTATTCGTAAATATGGTAGTAAGCATGAAGTAACACCTTTCCATTCTTTCTACGCTAGAAATTGATGTTTTCATTGAGTAGAAAGGTGTTACTTTATGCTCACTTCCATATGTACGAATAATGCGTATATTATGTACCTACGAAAAACGAAGGTTTTCCTCGAAAATCCACTTTCTAGCAGTCAGAAAAACGAATTATTCGAAAATATCACCATTGGATTATTGGAAATTATCACCATTGGATTCAGCGTAAAAAATTACATAGGAAATGATACCAAACTCGTCGTCATCTTGATCACACGTTTGTCATTCAAACTCGATTTACTCTTCCAATTTGAATTTTAAAAAGAAAAATTGATAGACCGTTGGAAAGCTGACAGTTTGAGCATGTTTTTTCCGAAGAGCGTCCATCGAAACGGGCAGGGATTCAGAGTAAAAACTTTGGTCAAAGAAAGTCGTTTCAAAAAAATTTAAAGTTCGCTTTTTGACTTGATTTTTTGGAAGTATTTTATTGCTGAAAGATTTAGGTTTTGCTGTAGGTAGCTTTTAAAAGAAATTTAACCCTCTTTCCAATGGTGTTGTCAGATTTGAATCTTGAAACGTAAAATTTTGAGGGGGGGGGGGGGTTGAAATTTTTTTTCTTGCTCGATTCCAATGGCTTATTAAATAAATTTATAATAATAAACCAATGATGGAGTTATTACCATATAAGTGACGTAAGGTCGAAAACGCGAAAAAAAACTTCAAAGTGATAAAAAGTAATTTTGAGTGGGTTAAGAAAAAATTGATGAGACATTTTTTGTTAGAAATATCTTGTAGAATCGAACCCTGAAGTTGTGCCTATCCGAAGTGTAGACACCCTGTATACTTCATCTGTGATTGTTCATGCAAGCTCCACGTCCCGAAGTTTGGTATACAGTGTCCTCGCCTGGAGTGTTTCTTCTAGATCCACACCGCTGTTCCAATTTTGCTGGTCAGGACTGCTGACATTTGACGCAACCAGCACCCTCGATGCCTTGCAACCTTCTCCCCTGCAATGCCTTTCGTGGTACCTACCGATGGTTTGATGCGCTGCCTTCATCAATACATCAGCGCATTGCCTTCTTTCCACTTTGCTCTGGGAGATGTCCTCATTTTCCTGGGGACCAACATTTCCATCGAAGAGACGTATGCCTACCTCTTCGCATTACCATCCATTCACTTCCTTGGCTCAGTGGTAGAGAGCCTGAGTTTAGCCGGAAAGTCAAGAGATCGAACCCAGTCGAGGGAAGTTAGTTTTTTAATTACACAACAAAGTGGCGCAGTCAGTACGGACCAGAAATGACTCCTCAGCATTCTCTGAGGACAATTGTTGTTATCATCAGAACAACTCACCCAAGACACGAGTCGAGCCACTACCTATCGACTAAGGCAAACAGTTGAGTTCAGCAGATCCCCCACCCCGTTCAAAAAGGAATAACGGCAATCTCCTGAGCCAGGCAATCAGAGATCGATCTCTAATGAATGAATGAATCAAGATGTTTATTAAGCAAAGAAAGAAATACAAATACCACCGTTAACATCTTAGGCAATGGTAAGACCGTCTGCCAGGTTGGTCATTCCTGTGCATATTTATTAACAACAAAATGAACGCAACAATAATCAAACGTAGCAATCATGAAATGTTTTACATAATACATCAATTTGTATTAATAGTAAGTTAGAAGTAGTTAATGGTTAGAAGTAATTAAATTCATTCAAAAGGCATTTTCTATAAGCGCTTGCACGTCTTATAAAATTATGTAGACCCTCCCAATTCTCTCCGTTTAATTCACACAGCGACTGTTGATGTGTTAGGCTTCCTGTTTAGACTGAGTAGGGGCGTTCATAAATAATTAAACAAACCAATTAACCCAATCTATTAATGTTTTATTCAAAAAAATAAAATAAAGTAAATTTTACTTTCCACAGTGGAAGGTGCCCAGAACGGCAGAATCCTACCTAGGAGCTCCGTGTAAAAGAATTATAATTATTAAAATTTTATAAATGTACAAAATTGTACGTTTTTACGCGGTAAAAGTTCTTTCGGGAGGCTAATCGAAAACAAAAAAGAATAAATGAATCTGACCGTGTGGAGAGTCGACCTCGTGTTGTCCAGTGCAGCTACTCACATTGAATGGCATGTACTCCTTATGCTGATTCTGCTGGTGCTGACGAATGTGCGATGGATGCTTGTACAAATGCTGGTTTACCACGAATGCTGAATTGCCACGAATGCTGAGGTTCTGCTTTCTGAAGGATGAAAGATCGATCCACGACGGTAAAGATGCTGAGAATCCAGCCGTCAAGTGACGAGGAAGACAGACTTCTGATGGTGAGAAATCCTGATGATCCACACAAGAAAAGATGGCGCTGAGTGAGAGCAGCTAAGATGAAAAAAAAAAAAAAAATGTCAATGTGAGCTGTATAGCTTTTCAGAGCGAACTGAAACCTGGAGTTCTGCGACGTCGATGCGTAGAGGGAGGAGGCGATCTCTCATTGGAGGGTAGTAAAAGGGTCCAACTTTGCGATCACTGAGCTTTCACTGCACTATCACAATCATCGCCCACAAAACAATTTCTAGGTCTACGCCTAGGAGATTATAGAGAAAAGTTCCATTATAGAGAAAAGTTAGATTATAGAGAAAAGTTCCATTGAGAAGGGTGCCAATAAGGAACGGTAACGACCTGAAGGCTTTCATTGACCATGACCCAGAGGTTGATGCATCAAGGGAGAGACTGCGCAACGCGAGAGCCCTCATTCCTGTTAACATAGGATACAAAATTGAATATCGACGGCTCCTGAGACTACACTCTAAGCTCCTTGAGAGGGTGACTAGGGTGTTCAATGATACTAAAATTGCTATATCGAATAACCCAGCCAAAGAGAGATGGGATATAATACAGCCCAAACAGAGGGCTAGGAAGTCTTTACAGATCTCGATTGGTGACCAGTTGGTTGAGAGCCCTGATGTGCTTGTTGAGGCTTTTGCTGACAACTTTGGAAGATTCAATGGTTCTCCTGGTACCCGAAACCAACCTGACTTGTCCCTCATCCAGCCTCAATGTACCAGCTTCTTTATACGTCCTGTCTCTACTGTGGAAATCCTCTCCAGTTGTTCAAAAATGAAGAACACGTTTGGCAGTCCAGAGGGAATCCCTGCCAGGGTTTACAAGCATGTGATGAGTGCGATTGCACCGATTCTTTGCGAATTATTCAACCAGTCACTCTCCTCAGGCGTGTTCCCAGAGTGCCTAAAGCCTTGTTTGGTAGTCCCCATCCCCAAGAAAGGGAATTCGTCTGATATTAATAATTACCGGCCTATCAGCCTCCTCAATTTCTTGGCCAAGGTATTGGAAAGTCTGATGTCATCACGATTGCTTGACTTCTTGCATACAACGCGTTTCTTTACTCTAGCACAGCATGGTTTTCTGAAGGATAAATCGACACTGACAGCTGTTCTTGATTTGACTCGCTTCATTTTTGAGGCTATCGACGAGGGCGACATTGTTGTTGGATGCTTTGTTGATCTTGCTAAAGCCTTTGACCTTGCTTCTCACGTGGTGCTGCTGTCGAAGCTGGAAAGAATTGGTGTTAGGGGTCCAGCGTTGCAATGGTTCAAGTCGTACCTCATGCACAGGCCCTGGCGGGTTAGCATTGAGTGTGAGGACGGGCAACGATTATCTTCTGAACATTATCTTTCGCGTTCAGTCCCTCAGGGGAGTGTTCTGGGTCCCACTCTCTTTCTCATTCTTGTGAATGATTTGCCAGGACTGCTTGGAGGTGATGAATCGATGGTCGTCAACTTTGCCGATGACACCAATTTTTTGGTAAGGGGTCGCTCGTTGGAGGATTGCCAGAACAGACTGCAGTCGAAGTTTTATAATTTGCATCGATGGATTGCGAGTAACGACCTGCGTCTGAACGAATCAAAAACCAAGGTTGTCTTGTTCAGATCATCACGCCGTAGAGTGCCAGCTGACGCCATTTGCTTGAATGGGGCTACTCGTGTATTCCAACCCTCTGCGAGTTTTCTTGGAATTGAGATTGATGAAAGGCTCCACTTCAATAAACATGTTGAAGCTCTAATCCCCAAGTTGAGTAGTACATGTTTTTGCCTTCGCCGACTTCGGCCCTTAACATCAAAAAGCACGCTCCTTGAAGCATATTATGGACAATTCCTGTAGCGTGCTCGCTACGGACTCATCTTCTATGGCGCTCGTCAAAGTATGCTCGAGAGAGTCTTTGCCATGCAGAAGCGAGCGATTCGGGTTCTCACTGGAAGACCTCCATTATCGTCATGCAGAGGTATATTTAAAAAAGAGAACCTCTTGACTATTCCCTCGCTCTATATCCTTGAGGTTGTTTTGTTCCACAAGAAGTATCGGCATCTCCAGCAACATGTTCAGCACAACCATGATACTCGCTATCGACATGAATTGCACCCTGTCCCCCGTCACAACACAGAATTTTTCAAGAACAGCCTGGAGTACACGACCACAAAAATTACCAACCATTTCGTGCTCCATCACCAGCAGATCCCCATGGAACAACCAGTGAGTTCCCTCAAGCCAAAACTTAAAGATTTTCTATCCCAGAGAGAGTATTACTCTGTGGAAGAGTTTTTTCAATCAAGGACAAGCTGACTGTTATTTTTTATTGTTTGACCATTGACTCTATTGTTTTGTTTTGACTATTGCTCTACCATTGTAACAATGTGTGCTACGGCAATAAAGATGATTATTATTAAGTAAACATAGTAGGTAGGAAAAACTGAAGTTGCCTTAACACTTCCTCTACCGAGATGACCCGCGCGGAACTCTGATAGTACTGGACAATCTGCCAAAAAGTGCACCGTGTCTTCTGGGTTCTTCATGTTGCAGAGGGCACAATTGTATTTTCTGTCCTCCCTATGTGGCATCGTATTAAGGCTCAGGAGCTCACCTCTTTTATTATATTGCCGACCAATTGCTTTTTGATTGGACGTAGTCTGTTTTACTATGATCCAAGGAGGCGTAGAGACGATGATGTGCAGACTCCCGGATTCGTCGCTCAGTGGTATTCCGCTCCGCCACTCCTATTTCCAGCACAACCTGTCACCAACATCCTTTACGTTATGCAGATCAGAGAACTCGACAGTCCCACCTGCATACCTCCTCAACAGCCTCGATCACTCCTCCCACCAACACACCCAACCCTACATGTTTCTTGTGCCAGGAATAGGGGCAGTCTACCACCATGGAGGGAGGATACCTTCTTAATGTATTCCACGTGTAGTTGCATTGTGTGCTCATACAATTTTTTGATGCCTAGCTCATTATAGAGTACATAGTCGGGAGTTGTGGTCGGCAATCTGAGCACTTTCTTGGCGAAGAACCACTACCTATCGACTACGGCAAACCGTTGAGTTCAGCAGATCTCCCACCCCGTTCAAAAAGGAATAACGGCAATCTCCTGAGCCAAGCAACCGGAGATCGATCTCCAATCTTTCCTACCTAAACTATATTTACATTCCTGACTCAAGAAATTGAATGGACAGAAATGCGAAGAGGTAGCTGATCACAACAGATACTCACACAACATTCATGAACAAGTAAAATAATAAAATTACAAAATTCAAATACATTACAACAATATTAAAAATATGCAATACATACTATATACAGTGCACGCTATATACAATACATACAACAAAATTACAACTTCCTTGCCCTAGGTTGAAAATCCTGGTGAGCGCTGAAACACATCATTATTTGCTTGCATACCGAACTTACTTACAAAATGGTCACTATTACCTACTTCTCGAACAAATAGCGAATTAAAACTGTGTAGGCCTTTAGCATTATATCAAACTCTATGAATTGAGGAATGATGGAGGGAAGTTAATCCACGGTGGTTTTAGATCCGTCGTCAAACATACAAAGACCTTGGACACGACCAGACCAGTCACCGCCGCTCTCAACAAATGGTATTCAGTCGACCAGGCGGTGAGTCGTGGAAATTGAAAGACCACAGAAACCATACATTTTGTTTTCATCTTTGTCATACAACGCTATTGTTCTTACTCCTCTCTTTATTTCCTTCTTGGGGCATGCTTTTTCTCCCTTCGATTCTCGCATTGTGTTCTCCGAATCCTTTTGGATTGATTTCGCATGTCTTTTAACCGCCTTACCGTTGATTATTGAGTCAGTATAGAAATCCCTCCTTGGCAAGTGTAGGGTTGAGGGGTGCTTTGTACAAGATGGAAAACCCACATTTTATAGAGTTGGTTCTTAAATAAAGTGAATAGTAGAAGAATCGTGTAGAAACTGAAATTTTGGGTACCTAAGTAGATATAATTCTTCGAAAATAATTATCTTATCCACGGTTTGATTATTTACGATTATTTGATTATTTAAGTTCTGTTTGTTAGGATTATGTTTGTAGAGAAAATTCTTCGTCGCTCAAACGTTTGATTTGACTTCCTCCCGATCATTTTTACTGATCCCTAACATCCTGAAAACCAAGGATCGATTTTATTAGGTATTTCCAACAAAAAAATGTCTCATCGCAATTTTGTTCTAAACCCTTGTTTTTCTAAGTTTTTTAGGACATCCCAGTAAGACTTGGGCGTCCTTATGCGATCGATCTGGGGTGAAGTTGGACAACGCTCAACAGAAACAAAATAACCACACATTAATCCGTTTTAGACCATTCTGAATCCAAATCCGCGAAAAAAATCATAGGTGTATGTCTGTCTGTGTGTGTGTGAGACAAAATCTTGTGTCGTCTGCACAGGCCTTAGTTTTCAACCGATTTTCGTGGTTCTTTTTTTGTTCGACGCGGAAAACTATCTAGTTGTGCACTACGTCGCCGGAATGTTGAATTTTGCCTTTTAAGAGGGGAAAGGGGGGTTAATGCTCAAAAAACGTGCGTTTTTGGGCATAATCTTGTGTATTTTGCCCCGGCCTTTGTTTTCAACCAATTTTAGTGTTTCTTTTTTGACGACTCCAAAATCTCCCAAATTGCACAATATTTAACCAGAGTATCAAAATTAGCATGTGGAGGGGATGGGTGGGGGGGATAATATTCACAAAACATCCGATTTTTCAATGTTTCGGTTCTTTTACAGCTTACTAATTGTACCCAAGCTTTGAAATTGAGGAATAATTCTTGTTCAGAGGAGTCGTAGGTACTTATCCGTTTTTTCTTCAACCCGAATCCGATTTCTCATGAACACGAGCACTAAGTATACCTTTTATAGATTTATAGCAAGATGGCGGTTTGAATCAGGCGCAAGACGAGAAGAGAGTGAGGCAGTAGGAAGATGATCTGTGCGTTTGGAGGGGGTGATAAGTAGGGAATAGGGGATGTAGAGGGGTTTAGGCAAACAATTCAAACCATCGAACATCAACTGCGGAACAGCTCGTGACCTCATCGAACCTTGGCAAATATCTGAACCAAACAATTCTTAATTTGACCTCCGGATTATCATGAATTATTCTCTGTACCGCATGTTTCGTGGGTTTTATTCGTGTTTCGGGACTACCTAAAAGATGAAAGTTCAACGTTACGACGTATAATCGCTTTGGTGCCAGATTGGCACCTTTTTGGGGAGGTGGCAGTGGGAGGGGGGACTCGAATTCGCATGTTGGGTATCGTAGATCATGGATTTCAAAATGGTGGATAAGAGTGAGGGGGGGGACCACTATTTCTTGCCTGAAATACTAAATAAATTACATCGAGTGAAACAGCTTTATTGCTTACCAACTATTTTAAATTGACCTAATGCTTATCCAATGGGACGTCCCCTGGAATGCATGCATTACTAAACAATATGTTTCAATTTTAAGATCTTTCTTGTGTTTTTGACCTTGCGACGAGAAAATCGAAATCAGATTTGAACCCGTTTGAAAGAGTGTGAAATTTCATGAATGTGAAACCAATTTTTGAACGACATCAAAACCACCGTAGGCGCGAAGGAGGTGGTACTCAATTCGGTGGGTCTTGGGAACGATTTTTTCTTAAAACGAATATGAACACCTTGGATTTTTCAATTCTGGTATTAAATCTGCCTGATTCTTTTTGAAATAAGCATCCATGGTGATTTTTCCCTCGCCAGAGAGAGATTGGATGGCGGCTTTAGTGATTTACTACGGATTAAAAAAAGCAATGATTTCAACAAATCAGACAATTTCAATTTTTACAGGCCTACTTTTGAACCTCGAGTTCTACTTTTTAGGACGTCCCACAGTAAGACTTGGGCGTCCTTATGCGATCGATCTGGGGTGAAGTTGGACAACGCTCAACAGGAAAAAAAAATAACCACACAGTAATCCGTTTTAGACCATTCTGAATCCAAATCCGCGAAAAAACCATAGGTGTATGTCTGTGTGTGTGTGTGTGTGTGTGTGTGTGTGTGTGTATGTGTGTGTGTGTGTGTGTGTGTGTGTGTGTGTGTGTGTGTGTGTGTGTGTGTAACAAAATCTTGTGTACTCTGCACAGGCCTTAGTTCTCAACCGATTTTCCTGGTTCTTTTATTGTTCGTCGCGGAAAACTATCTAGTTGTGCACTACGTCGCCGGAATTTCGAATTTTGCCTTTTAAGGGGGGGAAAGGGGGGGTTAATGCTCGAAAAACTTGCGTTTTTGTGCATAATCTTGTGTACTCTGCACAGGCCTTAGTTCTCAAACGATTTTCGTGGTTCTTTTTTCGTTTGACGCGGAATACTATCTAGTTGTGCACTACGGCGCCGAAATTTTGGATTTTGCTTTTTAAGAGGGGGAAAGGGGGGGTTAATGCTTAAAAAACGTGCGTTTGCGTGCATAATCTTGTAAACTCTACCCAGGCCTCAATTTCCAACCGATTTGCGTGTTTCTTTTTTTGTTTGACTCAAATAACCTCCGAGTTGTACATGATTTTACCTGAGTACCAAAATTCGCAAGGGGAGGGGGTGAGTGGGGGGATAATATTCACAAAATATCCGATTTTTCAATATTTCGGTTCCTTTACTGCTTACTAATTGTACCCAAGCTTTGAAATTGAGGGAAAATTCTCATTATACCTCCGGATTTTCATGAATTATTCTCTGTACCACCATGGAACTAATAGTGGTGCCACCATGGTGCCAGGACATGGTGCCATGATGCCATAAACCGCTTATTTCGTGGTTTTTTTTTTTGTGTTTCACCCTGAATACGGATGTGAACTTCGACGGACTGCCTAACAAAACTAACAGATGAAAGTTCAATGTTACGACGTATTTCCGCTTTGGTGCCAGACTGGCACCATTGTTGGCGTTGGGGTGGTGTGGGGGGGGGGGGGGTGAACTCGAATTCGCATGTTGGGTATCGTAGATCACGGATTTTAAAATGCTCTTCAGATTCGAGGCTCCCATGCCGCTAGAAATGTTAAGGTGGATAATGGTGGGGGGGGGGGGGGGTCAGTATTTCTTGCCTAAAGTAATAAATAAATTACATCGAGTGAAACAGTTTTATCACTTAACAAATGGTTTAACTGATCTAATGCTTATCCAATGGGACGTCCCCTGGAATGCATGCATTACTAAACAATATGTTTTTAAATGGTCTCATAGTTGTGAGATAGGAAATAAAGCTCTTTCCAATGGTGTAATTTGACTTTGGTTTTCTCAAAAATTGAGTTAGTTTTGGCCATTTCAGTGTCTCAAGGTCAAAAACACGAAATAAATCTTGAAATAGAAAAAAACTTGGGTTAACAAGGGGTTGAAACAAAATTGCTGAGACGTTTTTGTTGGAAATACCTTGTAGAATCGATCTCTGGCGTTTAGCGAGTCGAGCCTGATACGCAGGTAGCTACAAAATTCAATTTCAAAAAAATCTTTCGAATTTTATGATGTAATTTTGAATCAAGTGTCGCAAGGTCAAAAACACGAAAGAAATCTTAAAACAAAAAAAAACTTGGGTAAACAAGGGGTGAAAACAAAATTGCTAAGAGACATTTTTGTTGGAAATACCTTGTAGAATCGATCTCTGGCGTTTGGCGAGTCGAACCTGATACGCAGGTAGCTACAAAATTCAATTTCAAAAAATCTTTCGAATTTTATGATGTAATTTTGAATTTTGGTTTACCTACTAGTGTTTTACAAAATGTTTTGTACGGCGTGTTCTTTCGGGTAGGTTCTACATTTTCCAGTTTCTTTCCTAGTCTGATAGTTTTCTTGGCTCTAAAGGCGATCTGAAATACTCACAGATCAGTGTTACGAATCACTTACTCCTTAGCCGTTTCTCACACAATCAATAACCAGCTAATTATTGTGACTGCTTTTGGCCTACACTCCGGATCTACTATCTTCTGTAAGTCCTATCTCTTCTCTGTGTTTCCTCTCCCGAATGCGCTTACAATGGACGAATTTTGACTATTGTCCCCGAGGCGTCCATTTTGTACAACTTCAACTCTCTTTCTTCGCCATTTCGCGAATTTTTCGGCGCTTTTAAGTCCAAAATATCTCGAATTACAGACCTTTCGTGTTGCCCCAAAGAACGGATAGAAAACGGGATCATCATAGAACTCCGTCCATAACTGCACGTCATTCGAGAGAAAAACACGAAGGAGAGATACAGGAGTCCCACAGTCAATAATTGTACTGAATCCATTGATTTTGTCAATACTGGTATCTGTATTTGTGTCATCAAACACCTGTGTATGTCGCTTTCTGTACAAAGTTACGTGTTCAGTGTCACCTAAATCTGACCTAATATAATGTGCTTAATAGGTTCTTATTCGTGTCCGCACTTTTGGGTAGGCTCGTCGTGAACGACTCCAAATTTGAATTATTTATGATATTATGTTGATTAGACACGTTTACAACTGAATGTTCGTAGTTGGGTTGGTGGAAAAATCGCGAGACTACTCGAGACATTTACCATAATTAGGTATTTAGATTTTTCTAGAAATACATAAATAGGTACCTATACTTAATGGTTTTACTTATGGTTTTGGAGTCTGCAATCCACCTTTATGAAAAATTTTGACTTTATTCAGTATTCTGCGGAGATGAACTCGTAAACTAGTAGTAGAGTAAAATTATGGTTAATTTGTGTATAATTACTAGTTATTACGTGAAATAACGACTAGAAGTGTAAAATGTTTGAGTAATTATCATGATTATACTTTACCTAGTGACTTTGCAAAATCGTAGGTACCAGTACATAATCCGAGGTAGATAATTATTCTAATTGCTGAGGTATTGAAGAATTTGTCGAACACAGTTGAGTACAATAGTTGAATTTATTCAGTGCAACAATGCTACTCACGTCAGAGCTACGAGCTACCGAGTACAACACAACCGAACTGAGCGTATATGTGTACGATTGCTTATAAGCCGGGTAAACATTTACCCCAGGCTGATGCCCTTTCACGGCTTCCCTTGAACCAGTCCCCAGAGGTTGTTGAAGCAACTACCTACAACGTTGAAGCAACTACCCTAATTCTGAGTTCAGAAGAAATTAAGATCTGTAATGCTCAATGTCCAGTTTTCCAGTCGGTACGTAAACTCATAAGAACCAACTGGACCTCAAAACCATCAGATCCTGAACTATGTAAATATTTCACTGTTCGTCAAGAATTGGAATACAATGATGGTTTCCTGCTCCATAAGGGCAGAATCGTGATACCATCAAAGCTCCGTTCTAGGGTTCTTAGGGCGTTACATTCAGGACACGTTGGTATTTCGCGTATGAGGGCTGCTGCTAAACCAATTCTATGGTGGCCAGGTTTGGATGCCGAGATTGTAAGAGAATGTAATTTGTGTGAGACATGCAATACCCATCAACCCCGTAAACCAGATGCAGCTTGTCGTATGGACCGACCTCCAGTCTCAAAACCCTGGGCCAGAGTCCACATAGACTTATGTAAATTCGAAAAGTACACACTTTGTGTCCTTGTTGATTCTTTTTCAAATTGGATTCATGCAAATGTACTTCACCCTCTTAATGCCAGTAACCTTATCACATTCCTGAAATCATTTATGGTTACTTTTGGAATCCCAGAAGAATTGGTCTCTGACAATGGTCCCCCCTTCAGCTCAAGTGAGTTTAGGGAATTCCTCAAAAAGTGGGATATCAGGTATGCTCCAACTGCACCATATAACCCGCCAAGCAATGGACGTGCAGAAAGAGCTATTGCCAGTTTGAAGCAGGGCCTCAGAAAGCAGTCCCAAGACATCCCATCCTCGTCGCCAATGAGGTATTGAAGAGTTTGTCGACCACAGTTGAGTACAATAGTTGAATTTATTCAGTGCAACAATGCTACTCACGTCGGAGCTGCGAGCTACCGAGTACAACACAACCGAACTGAACCACGAGACTCGATCCTAATGTATCGAGAGTCAGACAATCGATTCTTAATATCGATATAAACAATCGTACACATATTAATTGCACATAAGTAGGGTGAAGGTGGGAACGTTCGACTCCCTAGCACAACATTGGCTATAACGACTGTCCACAGGAAAATGTATTCAAGTATGTTTTATTTCGAGATTAATCACTAATAAAATTTTAAAAAATTCCTGAAAAAAGTGACTCGAAAATAAAAGAACCTATGAAATTTGTCCCTGAAGAATAATGAAAAACAATGTATAATCGGGAAGCTAAGATTTTTGGGGAGTTTTTCCAATGAGTGGTTTAGATAAAATATCTTAAGAGGGTCTCAGTCGGTCGCCGTTCGTTCCTCATTCCGGGTTAGTATTTCCCTAAATTACAGGAGCTCAAACTTTAAAAGTTGTACCTAAATGGTAAATTTCAAAGATTTTCGAAATTAATTAGTGCATCGGCCTAGGGAATTGAAAAACTAAAAGATTGCCGCTGAAATCATCAAAATTGAACAATAATTGCCTGAAAAAATTGGAAACGCCGTTTATTCAGTTATGGTTTTTAATTTTTCTCTGGCAATTATTGTTCAATTTTGATGATTCCGGCGGCAATCTTTTAGTTTTTCAATTCACTAGGCCGATGCACTAATGAATTTCGAAAATCTTTGAAAATTTCAAATTTAGGTACAACTTTTCAAGTTTGAGCGCCTGTAATTTAGGGGAATACTAATCCGGAACGAGGAACGAACACTGCTTCAGGTTTTTCGAAATAATTATGACTCAATTTTCCCTATTATACCCACCTATTTTTCATTCATTTTCCTTCTACAATTTCCCCCTTCTTTCCTCCACTTTCGTAGCTAGTAGAGCTCTGTTTGTTCTGTTCTTTTTTCTCTCTTCGAAATTTCGTACTATAACGAGCGATTTCCGTTTTGAAATGTAGATATGTGGTGAACCATGTGAAAAGCCTAGACTATCGCCCGGTGACGGCAGCTATCGCCCAAGACCCCAACTACGAATATGCTGTGAGTAGATTCCCAAATCATATCGATAAACTTCGCTTTACGAGGCGTAGGTCGTAAAAATACCAATTAATGGGTAACTTTAGTTAATTTCTAAAAATATCCACCATTCGAATACCTACCAACCTATCAGGACGTCGTAAAATAGGTGCCTGTTCAGCAATACAGCGACATCACAAAACATGAGAACTTAAGTGATGTTCATATTTCAATTTTTAACCATTTTTCATGTTAAATTGGTACAATTTTTTTATCAGTCCATTTGGCACAATTAGTTAGTCAATCTTGTTCAGAAAAACTATTAAAAAAATAGGTTCTAATTTATCGACTGCTTGATGCTGAATATAGGTGTGAAGGTTCTTGAGGTTCAGTCAGATGAATAATTACACTGTTAGGCCGACGTTTCGGTATATTTATATACCATCTTCAGGGCTATAATGAAAAAACCAGAGGGGTATAGACACAGCAAAACATCATTCTTGTATGGATCGTTGACACTATCATTTTAAGTATAGATTAATGATATTTTTACATACCTTTAAGCGGTGTACATATAATTCTTATGGCTACATCAGAACATTTAGACAACAGCTCTTTTTAAAGTGATACAAAAACTTACAAAAACTTCAAGTTTCCACTTTAAAAAGTGCTGTTGTTCTGATGTAGCCATAAGAATTATATGTACACCGCTTAAAGGTATGTAAAAATATCATTAATCTATACTTAAAATGATAGTGTCAACGATCCATACAAGAATGATGTTTTGCTGTGTCTATACCCCTCTGGTTTTTTCATTATAGCCCTGAAGATGGTATATAAATATACGAAACGTCGGCCTAACAGTGTAATTATTCATCTGACTGAACCTCAAGAACCTTCACATCTATATTCTATTAAAAAAAATTTTCATAAATAAATAAAAAATCACAACCACGACAAAAGGAAGAAAACGCGAGATTTATGGAATATCCAAAATTAATGTAACTTTTCGGTAGATGTACAAATTATGATACAGTTCTAGTGATTGATGATAGTGTGTTCCTTCTTTATGATCCGGGGTGCCTTAATAATGCCAATTACCCATACAAGTACCTACCTTATTTTTGTCCTGGTGGGTGTGCTCCTACCTTAATTTTGTCCGTGGATCTGTAAACTGTAATATTAATTTATTTAGTCAAATTTGAGTCAAGTCAATATAGATGAAGTACAATTTCAAGGCGCGCAAAATAACGAAGGGACTCTTCGAAATAGTGGAAACCTGAACATTATCGAGAAATAAAGTATCACTCGAGTGTTACCAATCTTGTTGAAATATCACTAATAATTCGGTATTATGACTATCAATCGATATTTCGATCGAAAACCTGTAACGTACAAGACCAAAAACCTCTCACATAAGAATACAAATCGGGCAGAATAGTATTGATTATTCTTTTGATCTCTAGTTACCTTTAGGTAAAAACAAGGTTCATCCAGAAAGTACGCTTACAATATTTTTAAGTCCATAAATGCTTGTATTTTACGAAATAACTACTAGGTAACAGATTCAACGAATCTCAAATTTTTCGTGATAATATTGTGATATCAGTTAAGTATCTACTAATGAATGGGTAGGTTTCTAAATAACTCTGGGAACTTGATAGCTAGAGATTGTTGGTAGGTAATTCTCGAAGAATCGGAGTTCTCTCGGTTGGCTTTTCACAGATTTCACTCATACTTGAACCGCTGCTTAGGTTATTTTGGCTCAGTTGTTTGAGCTCAGCTAGGATACTTTGGCTTCAGTAGAGGTAGGTATTGCTGGCTTCTAGAATTCCCGCTTTGTCGGGAACAACAGGTGTAGGTATTGCATTCTCCTAGCGCCGCAGGGCAAATGAATGTGTCCCCATGGAATAAGTATACTAATACTTACAATTTTTATTCCATGATGTCCCCTTGTAAAGACGGACAACCCTACCCAACATCAAAACATTAACAAACTACTAAATCAAACTCTAGAAACCTCGTACGTGCCTTCCCAATAATAATTGGCTCCTATTCAATAATTAATTAGTTTAAAATGCATGCATTGTTTTGGCGAAACTCGGAGTAATTATTTAATCCAAAAAGAACCACTTTAAGGCTGAAGAGGACGATGTCTAGTATGATAATTCTGAAAGCTATTAAACCTCTTTATGAATGGAAAATGTCCGCAATTTTACGGAAAAAACTTCAAAATTATGTAGTGTGCCCAACGTTTAGGACCTCAAAACTTCAGGAGTCGTTTCTACGAATAATTCAAGACAGAAAGTGTCTTATGACGTTTTTACTTCACAAAAATTCGAGTTATTTCACTTTGAAGATTAATTCTTTTTTTTCGACCTTAAGCCATAACTCAACAAATCTAATAACACTTTTTTTTTTAAAGAAACCAAATTTATTTTTATCAAATTTGTGACGCGCTTTTCATGCCGTCGGAAAAACCCATTTGTGGATTGAGACAGAATTTCGATCGTTGTTTCACTCTTCTATCTGGAGTACAGCTGCACAGACCCAGGGATTGGATAGTTTTCCTCGTGCCCCTCAGTGAGAGATAGAGATAGAGATAGAGATATTTATTGACAATCAAACATCGAAATAGAAATACAAATCATAAAAGAAAGTCATCAGTAAGGAAAATACATTAAAAAACAATTCATACGTCAACATTCCTAGCAGCGCTAGACCTAAGTCTGTGTTGCTGCCAGGGAGTTCTTGAAGGCGTTTCGATTTATGTTGAAACTACTAATACATTATTTTATTAAGCTAACAGTTATAAAAAACATTCATTTATCATAATCTATTGGTTATCTATGTGACATATATACTAGTTAAATTGTTTTCAATTTTCTGTGGGCCATTCTTTATTAGGTACTCGAAAATGAGTTTCTTGTATGCATTCCTGGTGAAATTAGTAGGGGTTTTCAGATTATGTGTTAGGCTTCTAACACATAAAGGATACAGTCGAAGGGACACGGCTCTGATTATCGACACCTGGGTCCGGACCTTCACCCACCCTAACACGTGGGAGTAGGCCTGCTCCATTTTTCTGCCAGTGTGGAAGCCAGCCTCTTCAAGAACACTTCATATTCACGATGAAGGGGGCCGTCACAGGAACAGACGAGACGTGTAAACGATCCTCGAAGATGTTCAGCTGCTCTGTCATACTTGGCGTTTTTTTGTCCGGCGGCTGTCTGTGCTGTGGAGTCCCACGTTTGGGAAAGGTACGAGGCAGCGTCAGCATTAATAATGCGTGTGTCGAAAAACGCCGGCTTCGCACTTTCCCAAACTCCTTGGACTTTGATATCGGCCTGTTAACATCGGGCTTCTCTCGTTGGATTCTTGCAGCACTGGTTCCAATGCAGCACCACCCCATGCAAGACCTGTCAGTTTGGCACACTTGTCCCTAACTTCATCATGACCCCTTTTTACGAGGCCTCCCTTCTTGCAGTTGAGCGCGTGGCTCAGATCCAAATGTGCTCCACAACCATCGCACTTGTCAGGAAGCTCGAAAGGGGTGTGCCCATAGTGTAGGGCTAGGGCATCCCTGAATTGTGCTGGCGACAGATCCAGGCCGTCTGCAGTTGAGGGTAACACTGTGAGCCATTGGGAATTGTGTTGCACCCTTTCCAAGACCCGTTGCTGGCTTGGTAGCAGTCTACCAATGAGTTCTGCACTCATCTGGCTCAATGTCTCGTCCAACACCTTCCTTCAGAATCTAATCTAATAACACTGTTTTTAAGACGTCAAAATTCCACCTTACTAGAGCCCACAAAAGTACATTCTTGGAGTCCTGGTGGGTGAAGAATCAGTTCGTAAATAATTTTTGTCAGATTGGCAAAATCTTACAGGTACTTGTCCTTTTGGTTTTTACAGGTTCACTATCAAAAACTTCGTTAAGATCTCAGTTTTCCAACTGTATAATTAGTTTTAATTTTTCTCCACTAATCGGGGGGGATAATTGTGAATATACTCCACGTGATTAAATTGACACTTTTCCTTCACGATTAGCTTTTGATCTGTGAGAATTGAACTTTCAAATTGTGTGTAAATAGGTACCTGATAATAAATTAAAAAATGAGTAAATAAAATTCCGATTTTGGGTTATTCCGTATTATCAGCGATGGGACCATTTGAATCAGCTTTGAAAATTTTGTAGAATTCCTCCCCAAATCCTGGACCTTCCAGAGCCCAAAAGACCCAAAAACGTCGATTTTCATATGCGGAACGTTTTTCTCCCCTAATTAGCGGAGTAAAATGAAAACTGACCTCACCGCTGGAAAACTGAGATCTCAGCGAAGTTTGTGGTATTAAGGGGGTCTCAGTCGGTCGTCGTTCCGGGTTAGTCTAATCTCTTACGAACTGGCGCTTGGTTGCCCCTTCCTGTCTGAAGGAGGAACATTGCCACCCACCCACCACCCAGCCAGTTTTCTCAGGAAATAATTATCCAATTTCCATGTTTCTTGTGGCTTTCTTCTTATTTTTATAATCTTTACACCCATGCAGTTGTTAAGTCCAAAAGTAATAAAAGTAAAATATTGTACCTAAATTTGAAATTTTCAAAGATTTTTTAAATTTATTAGTGCATCAGCTTAGGGGATTGAAAAAAGTAAAAGATTGCCGCTGGAATCCTCTAAATCGAACAATAATTGCCAGACTTGAAGGGAAAATCCCTTTATTCACTGACTGAGACCATGTAACGTGCTTTAATCTTGCATATAATAGTTTCCCCCCAAAATTGTTCGTTTTTGAGTTAAAGGGGAAAAAACACTTTTTTCGCCTTTTTAAAAAATTTTCCATGTTCTGTCCACGAAATTTTGGTGGCAAACCTCAAATTCACATTCAGCACCCCAAAACACTTAAGGAATCGATGAAATTAGAAACCCCCTAAAAGTTTCCTGTGGAATACACATTTTGTCTGGGACATAATATGTTCATAACATATTATGTTCTAACGCGGTAACTGAAATAATTCCTGCTGTCCACTCTACACTTTAACTCATTTATGGCAAGAAAAATTGATGGAACTACATTCATAGCAGCAGTAGTGTCCATTGAAATTTGCACACTTCATAAATTTTGACGTGAGGCACCTTAGAAGGATATACAAATAGTCAAAGAATCCTAGAAAAGAGTTAAAAGGGGCAAAAAATAGGTTTTGGATCAGAATGGAATGGCCAATCTGTTCGTTGTGTGACGCAAAAGGGTGCTTAGAGGGTTAAATTAGTTGTAGACACGACTCTTGGAGTTGTGCGGTCCTAACACACCCTGTATTTATTTTAAAAATTTAAAAATATACAATTTTTTGGTGAGTTTTTAGAATTTTCCATAGTGTTTGTTCTTGGGACTTGAAGCGAATTCCAAATACTACTTTCAGAATTGAAAATCGATTGATGGTGTGAAGCTAATCGAGGGTAAAGTTTGGTATTCGTCCTCGCACAACTGGCGTCCTCTTTAGTCTTAATCCACTCCTGGTTACTCCTGAGAACCTCAGTAGGTACTTTCCCCCTCATTTTTTCATAAAAACGTCTCATTATGGTTATTTAGTGACAAAACGACATTTTACGCAAGTTTTTCGTACATGGTGTTTCCAGTTTATAGTTGAGAATCTACCTATTCCTTCTATCAAATCAGGACACTTGCAGCACACAGCCTAGGGTAGACATTCTTGTTGGACATTTCTACATTGTGGTAGGGGTAGGTAGCACAATAGCTTAGTTGGTGCCTGTATGATTTGGCTAGTAGCAAACTTATTCGTTCTGACTCGTAGTGTCTTTTAGCTCTCCTCGGCCTTGTATTCAGTTATGATGACTCACTAGATTATAGATCTTTCATTTATTCACGTACAGGTCTATTAATCGAGATGGTGGTAGATACAATGTATACTATAACCTTTAAATATACGAGTAGTTCTGTTTCTAGTGTAGTTTGATCACATTATATTTCTAAGTGTGGCCAGTGGCCATTACTTAGTGACGACGTTATTCAAAGAGTTACCTCAGAGAACTCATGCCTACTCTTTAATTCCTATTTTTTCGAATTCAAAAACAAAACTAATTATGTTCCGATACTTGATGTGTCCATGTGATAACAAGGTTTAATCGCCGCTTTGCTACAGCTTGAGAACGTTTTCGCTTTGTGCAAAACATCATTCGGGCAAATCGATGGTGAAACGAATGCTCATCATGCTTTCATTATGACGTAATCATTAATTTGATGTTCCACTCAGTGTTTTTGAAACACTGCACATTTGCTTATCCAGAATAATGTCAAAGGTATTTAATTTTAATAACTAATACCTGCAGATGGGTATTGTGACTTCTATTACGGTTTAAATACCCGTAATAGAACTTACAGGTTACATCTATGTTGCATGGTGGTACAGAACCACCTGATGGATCATTCAGCCTGGTAAAAAATTGGACAAAACTACCAAATTATAATCATTTTAACGAAATTTAACGATTTTAACTTTTTTATTTTAACTGTAGGTACTTTTTTAATTTTAATTAACTAATTTTAGTTTTTTAATTTTAATTAACTATTTTTTTAATTTTAACGATTTCAACGAAATTTGCAAAGAATTTGATCTTAAGATGACATGAATTTCTTGGTACTACGGTTCCACAGTCCTTAATAGTCCAAAAAACTCAAATTCTGAGAGCATTAGGTGTTTTCATCCTTGGGTCCTAAAATGCTCATAACTTCCTCATTTTCTTGAGCAATTCAGAAAAACTGCTTACTGAGACAGTCTTTCTATCTCAAATTAAAAAATTTGTCAATTTCTATATTTTCAAGACGTGTACCTAATGCTGTTTTTTCCCTGCTAAACGCGGTCTTCTTCAGAGGCTCTCAAACTTAAAAACTTGCTCCATTTCATCAGTTAATTCTTGTTTTATAGTATCTGTGAAATTTGAGTGAATAAATGGAGTTTAAACGCGAAAAAACGTGTTATTTCAGCGAAAAGTTAGGGTTTTTTTTGTCAACATTTAAGTTTTATTGTTGGACTGATAATACAGGTTGTTCTTAAAATAACCACCAATACTTCAGGAATCGATTGCACAACTAATTTGTGTCAACTTTTCCCTTCTAGAATTTTTTTATCCCGCTTAAAATGCAACTCTTTCAATTTGAAAAGGAGAAATCTTTGTTCGTAAAATAACAAGTATTTTCGCATTCAAATGCTATTTCCCCCTCCAATTTTATAGTAAATCTTTACAAAAAATTGGTTTCGGTAGAAAAGCTGATATGGAGCGAGTTTTGAGCTTTCGAGGGGCTCTGAAAAAAAAAATTACAGTAGAAAAAAAGTCTGCCAAGTGGGTGTGGCACATAGCTTCCTCGTATCCATAACCCGATTACATAGAATATCCGATGCATAGTAGTTAATCTCAAAACACCAATCTCTAAGTACCCTCATAGGGGACCATCTACACGCTAATCTGGACAATCCTAGAAAATTTCATCAAATTCTGATGAAAAATGTGAGTAGATGTATGTCTTCTTCTTTCTTTGCCAGCGCTACAATCCTGTGTGGATTTTGGCTTCCCGAACAACAGCCCATACAACTGGTCTCACTAGCGTTCGGTATAGCGTCATCTTCGTTTCTCTTGAAAGGAGGGAGGATTTAAACATTTTGACCAGGCTAAAATATGCCCTATTACCTGGCATGATTCGGTTCATAATCTCATTACTTACTTTGTTTTCATTATTAATTACGCCTCCAAGGTAAGTAAATCTATCCACTCCTTCAAAGTTGTAGGCACCAATCTGCAGGTCTCTAAGTGTTCTTTTACTGTCATCAGCGGTTATCAGCATATATTTAGTCTTTTCCTCGTTTATATGCAGACCAGCTTCCCTACTATTCTTTTCCAGCTCAGAGAATACTTCCTTCAGTCTATTCACACTTCTACACATTATTGTAGATGTATGTGATTGGATCAAAAAAATGCTTAGCCTCGGCTGGGATTCGAACCCGCGACCCCTGGGGGATAATTCTATGCGCTACCTCAGAGCTATTGAGGCCTAGTAATGTAATGAATAGGATTTGAGATTCTCACTGGGGACCAAAACCATTCTCTGTGATTTTCATAGGGGACCATCTAAACACTACTCAGTAACAGTTATGGTCGTTACAAGGAATTCACGTTTGCGCATGCGCAGCCGCTTCTATCAGTCCGGGGATGATGATTTTCATAGGGGACCGTCTACACACCAACCCGCACAATCCCTGAAAATTTCATAGAAATCGGACTATAACTTCGTATAGTTATGCGCGTTACAAGGAATTCATGACAGACACACAGACAGACAGACACGGAACCAAAACTGTTCAAAAAGGTCCAAAACGCAAAACGCGAGTGAAATTTTTGATTTTGGAGAACTTTTTTTTCGTCCTTGAAAAGTGAAAACAAAGCTTCCGCTACCTTGGTAGACTCGGAAGCAAAATCACCTAAATGTTTGAAAAAACAGGAATTGACAAATATTTAGGTTTGACTCAGAATAACTGTTATTCTGAGCAGGTCAAGGCCACATCAAATTTGAACTTTAACGCTCTTTCCAACGGTGTAAACAGATTGGAATTTGCATAGAAAATGAGAGAAGATATGACCGTTTTTGTGACGCAAAGTAGAAAACACGGAAGAAAAATTCAAAAAGTGGACTTTTGAGCGGGATAAAAAAGGTGCTTAGGAAAGTTTTGGGAACTTTTGCTCAGTGCGTGGCCGCGGCTTATGAGCAACTTGTGGCGCATGCCATTTGTGAAGGAGGGTCTGCTCTAGGGTTACCTTTGGAAGTCACCGACACCAAACCAAGATTTACCGCCCTGCTCCAGACTTTTGACAGGTGAGGTACCTACAGAGTACCGCATAGCGTCCACTAGTGGGTTAAATAATAAATTCAATTAAATTGTTAGTAGAATACAATTTCAACGCATGTTTAACGAAAATGAAAAATTGTTATCCAGCTAGTCTTGACCACCACGTAGGTATAAGAACCTAGTTATTTATTACCTACCTACATTTCCAAAATTATTATCATCATAATTCAAATTGAAGGTTCATTTTAATGCCTCGTATGAATGATGTCTAACAAATAAATCTGTTATTGTGGCAATTAGGGTCAATTTATGGACATAATCGGTTTCAACCGCTACAACGCCTGGTACACCGAGCCAGGGAAACTTGAGGTGATTCAACTGAACTTGGAAGCGGAGGCTGAGCAGTGGCACCAGATACACAACAAGCCCGTCATGATTCTCGAGTATGGCGCCGACACCATGCCAGGACTCCATCTGGTAATTACAAATTCGTTTATTCCCTCGGCTTTTACTTATAACTCGAGAGTAGCTCTGGTTTTCGGGTGTCATAAAAATCAATTGCTCTAATTACTTTGTATATTATACAGGGTGTAAGCCTAAGTCGTCTACCATACTACACGAGTAAATTTTACAACTAATTTGCAACAAAAAGTTCCTCTGAAATTTTTTCAGAGGCTTCGTTTCCGTGTTATAGCATTTACAGATTTAATTCAACCATTTCCAGATTTATTTCAACCTTTTACAAATTCTATTCAACTCTCAACCAGAGGGGATGATTATGGAAAGTAGCTGATTGATTAGGATCATAAGTTGTCGGCTACACGTACTGGTTGCAGATTGCAAGAATGCGGATGGTTTTGTGTGGTTTCCATGGGTATTACAGTCCCAAATGCCAAGTGGGTGTGGCACATAGCTTCCTCTTATCCATAACCCGATTGTATAGATGATCCGATGCATAGTAGTTAATCTCAAAACACCAATCTCTAAGTACCTTTCACTACCCTCATAGGGGACCATCTACACGCTAATCTGGACAATCCTAGAAAATTTCATCAAATTTGGATGAAAAATTAAGTAAGTAGATGTATGTAATTGGATCAAAAAAATTCTTAGCCTCGGCTGGGATTCGAACCCGCGATCCCTGGAGCACAAATCAAGACTCTGTCCTCTGCGCTATTGAAGCCTTGTATGATTTGAGATTCTCACAGGAGACCATCCCCCTATGAATGAATCCCTCTATGAAAAACAATTCTCTATGATTTTCATGGGGGACCATCTAAACACTACTCTGTAACATCCCTGAAAATTTCATTGAAATCGGATGGAAAACGTAGAAGTTATGGACGTTACAAGGAAATTCACGTTTGCGCATGTGCAGTGGCTACTATCAGTCCGAAGGTGGTGATTTTTCGTAGGGGACCGTCTACACACCAACCCGCACAATCCCTGGAAATTTCATCGAAATCGGACAATAACTTCGTATAGTTATGCGCGTTACAAGGAATTGATGACAGACACACAGACAGACAGACACACAGACACGGAACCAAAATTGTTCAAAAAGGTCTAAAACGCAAAACGCGAGTGAAAATTTTGATTTTGGAGAACTTTTTTTTTTCATCCTTGAAAAGTGAAAACAAAGCTTCCGCTACCTTGGTAGACCCAGAAGCAAAACATCGTCCTTCTTCTACCTGCCACTTGAGCCAAGGAAAATGAGACCGAGGGTTGTTGGTTTTCTTCTTTAATTTTGGTTTATTATTTTCAATTATGAACCTTTGGAATCGACCAAAAAAAATATATTTTTACCCCCCCCCCCCCCCCCCTCAAAATTTGTTAGTTTACGATACAAGGTAGGTAGAGTCCGAAAATCGAATTAAAAAATTTCCGTCCTTACGCCGTACGCGGCAATTTTCCCACTTGGCATTGACCGATTTTGATGAAATTTGGTAGGTACGTAGGTCACTTCTAAGGGTTGAAAAATAAGGTTTCAAATTTTGAAAACGCTCTATCTCAAAAAATTTTGATATAAAGGTATTGTTTTTCCATCAATTTAAGATATTATAGAATTTTATGGGACCACGCGGAGCCCTGTAGGACAAACCGTTCGTTCCCTACGAGAATTTGAGGGTTGGACGTACGATAAATCAGAAACACGAGTGTGAATCGCAAAAGAGGCCTCCGTTCAAATGTTAGCTGACCGAAATGCGATCGATGTTTTTCAAGTTGGTTGGTGGTAACAATGGCAAAGCCGTGTTCTTTTCAGACGAGTGATCTATATCTACGACTAAAAACAAAAGCTGTGGGGGGGGGGGGGGGGGGTATTACACGGACCCTGACTCATCCCATCCCCAACTCCTCCTCCAGACCAGGAAGTCGGTCTCAGAAAGTTAATAATATTTTCATGCGATTCAATGTTTAAGGTTGTCAATAATAACAAACAATCCGACAGATACTCAATAAACAATTTAATAGGGTGTGCGCCTGGGTAGGAAAAACTGTTTATTGTTATTTTTAATCTAAGGTAGACCTCATTTGGTACCAACCGCGACCTTCTAGCGTGTGTAAATCTTCCTATGAATTTTTAAAGTTTCGACCGTTTATGACGTCACAGTGGGCTGGGGGGTCCCGCCCAGGCGAGAGGGGCGCGTGACGTCATAAACGGTCGAAACTTTGAAAAATCATAGAAATAGATCTACTCACGCTAGAAGGTCGCGGTTGGTGCCAAAATTCTCAGGATGTGGTCTACTTCCGATTAAAAATCTTTAAAAAATCAAGGCGCACCCCCCATTGTGGAGGTACCTATTTAGTATTCTCATGTGGTGCATTCAGAAGTAATTATTCGACATCCTGTAATTCCTTCCATTTTCAACAGGACCCTTCTTACATCTGGTCGGAAGAATACCAAGCCGATCTGCTTTCTGAACACTTCAAAGCGTTCGACTCGCTGAGGAACAAGAGTTTCTTCATTGGAGAGATGATTTGGAACTTTGCGGACTTCAAAACTGACCAGAGTAAGTTCTGGCTCACAGAGAATATTACTGAATAAACGTACTTTCATCAAGAGCAATTGGGGAGGGAGGATATTTGGGATATATTAAATTTATACATATTTACATTTATATCCGGAGGTTTAGATGACCAAATTAGACTTGTTTGTTTGAAAAATATGTTGTATATTTTCAATTTCATACTTCCCACAGTTTATCATATTTTACTAGGTAGGTACCTACTTAAAACTAATTCCTCAGCTGTAATTTACAATTCATCCAAATTGCTGACTAAAGATTGAAAAGTAACTTTTAATTTTACTCGCACGTGATCTATTAAGTTCTACGTAACATAAGAAAATCTCCACCAATTTTTAACATTTTTTGTCACCACTATCATTGCTCATTAAATGATGTAGAAATGTAAAAAGAAGGAAACAAATATACAACGTATTTTTTATAATATAAAAAAAAAAACAAGTCTAGTTTCGAAAATCCCGTCAAAGCGGCTTCAATGGCATCCAGAGAAGCCACAGCGCCACTCTCTGAAGCCATAAGTAGTGGCAGAACTATAGACGTTGCCCAGTACAAAGAGGGCGTGGTGTCAAATCTGCGAGAAGTAGCAACACTGAGCTTACAGCCAGCGAGCAGCTTTTGACATCACTACTCAGTAGGCAACAGAGGACCATTCGGAGGACTAGGGAGGCATCGCAATGGCTGTGCGTCCTCCCACTTGCAGCAGACAACTTTCGACTTGTCGTCTTCCCAATTCCGTGACACACTAGCCATTCGATACAGTTGGGAACCAAGAGAGTTGCCAATATGGTGCGATGGATGCGGGAGTCCCCTGGACATTAAGGGCGGCCTGATCAAACAGGGACTCGACCTGGTTTGGGACAGATACACCAAAATAGCAAGCCTCGCATGAAACGGTGTTGTCACAGAACCAGTTCTTCGTGAAAGTGCTGATGGCAGCCCCGGCCTGGTGGCAGACTTGAAGGTTCATGGTGTATGGGACCAAGGGATGTCTACTATTCTTCCTCCAGAGTGAAGGTCGATTAGGGATTCCTGGGGTCTTGCGACTCTATAGTACCCCCCCTTGCTGCAAGCAACAAGAGAAAAACTCCTCCTGGGAGGGATTGTTGACACAATCAATGTCCTTGCACATTTGCAAGTCCCTGTGATAACCTACAGGTTGAGGCGCACGTCTAGCTCGCACTACTGACTATGCAGGTCGGCACCCGAGTTTTTGACAATCCACAAAACTCACATGTTGGGTTCCATGTATCAGGGCCATCCTTGTTGGCCATGACACATGGAACCCTTCCCGGGGATACAGATGAAGTTCGTCTCCCAGGGCAGTATAAACGACGACCCCCGCGAATCCTACCTCATTTGGGGGGCAGGCAAGTGATACTTTGACAAAGTCATTGTATCGGTAGCCTGGGTGTGTGGGACCGTGAGAGACCTGCGTTTATCGATACCCGCGTTATAAACGCTGACGTAGTCTCCTTCACTTCCATGGACTGGCCAACCATCTCTCACCATGCTGCCCAAGCCAAACATGCAAAATACGACAGAATAGCCAAAGATCTGAGAAGGCCTTTCACGCCACTCGTAATTTCATGCGATGGAGCATTGCATAAAGAGTAAGACGCTTTTCCAAGAATGCCTCCCAGTAGGGTAAAAATGGGCATTCTAAGCCAGTTCTCTAGACCCCAACTACCCTCAACTTTCCCCCCCCCCATCCTCGCCCACCGGCTGGACCGCTCCACCCTCCCCGCCGCACCACCCCCTCCCACCCCCCTACTCCTCCCGCCGCCATACTCCTCCCGACCCGTACTCCTCCCGCCCCCGTACTCCTCCCGACCCGTACTCCTCCCGCCCCCGTACTCCTCCCGCCCCCGTACTCCTCCCGACCCGTACTCCTCCCGCCCCTTACTCCTCCTGCCCCCGTACTCCTCCCGCCAATTACGCATTCCCCTGACCCTTAACACCCCCTTTCTCCTTCCGCCCCCTTCGGACTCTTTCCTACCACCCCTCCCCCTCCACCCATCCATCTCGCAGGCGCCAGGCGCCTCTGCATGTTTTTGCATGCAGGGCGCGCTCCTGCCGGCGCCTACGGCATGTTCTTGCATGCATGGCGTCCCTAAAATTCATAGGGGACCATCTTCCTAATTCGTAGGGGACCATCCTTCCAATTCTTAGGGGACCA
Organism: Apolygus lucorum; assembly: GCA_009739505.2. Taxonomy (NCBI): domain Eukaryota; kingdom Metazoa; phylum Arthropoda; class Insecta; order Hemiptera; family Miridae; genus Apolygus; species Apolygus lucorum. The sequence goes on from CM019182.2 coordinate 45,028,572, forward strand.
TCATTAAATGTGTGTATTTCTTTTTTTTTCTGTTTGTACATGCACTCCATTGTTACTGTATCAGCCAAGAGGGGTGGGCAGTGTAGTATCAGCCAATTGTGTGTGTGTGTGGCACATAGCATCATCTTATGAGTGTGTATAATAATATGACCACTACAACACCGATTCATTCGTAAAAATGTTGACCCTCTTAGTCGTTGGATTTACACCCAACTTAAGCTCTATCACCACGTCAAGGTGGGGTCAACAATCGATAGAGATTGGGTTTTCCCAATTTTATTCAGTATTTACACAATTAATTTCTCATCTTATTATAAACACTTTTTAAAAATTTTTTTTTTAAATTTTACAATATTAATCTAATTACCTACCTATTCTAAACAGAATTTTTTTTTTTGATTTTTTTTTTCATTTTACGAATTATACATAATAAAATTATTATAATGGTCACCATACAACTTTGGTGACAACTACCCAGTCTTCTCGCCGACCCTGAAATCCGAAGGGATTTTCACCACAATCTCAGAGAGGGTTACTCGACATTCTCAGGGTATTATGAAGGTGTTAAATCCTTGTCTGTATCGTCCTGACAGCAGACTACACTCCTTGTCAATGACCAAAAACCCGTAATGGTTAACTTCCCAACATGTTGAACACATATCGTTGAACTTTTCAAATGTCATGTCTGCATTTACATGGTCCTCGTATATCTTTCTCATGTTCAAAGTGTCTTGTCTGAACACAATGATCAAGTTGGCACAGTCGCGAATCAAATGTTTGGGTATACGACAATAACTTTGGGATGGATAGAAACTATCAACGTGATTATGTCTTCCAGTACTGAAGAACATTCTCATCCTATCTTGTTTGTCACAGGCAACGTCATCGAAAATCATTATTGAGTTAGGCTTTGTCTCGGAAGGTAACGGAACGTCATCACTATTTCCGTACGTATAAAAGCCTATTTCTGGTAGTGCGCTCAAAATATTTGTCAGTTGAATGTAATTTGGTTGATTGAGAGTTTTGGAGAATAGGTAAGTAAATGTTTTCAAATTTTAATCCTCGTTCAGAATATAATAGGTTCATCATCAAGTTGGCATGTCTTTTTGTTTTTCTGGAGTCATATATTAGTTTTTCTTCTACGGCGACGTGTCTCCATGTGCACTCCTTGAAAATTGGATATCGACTGAGGTCGCGGGCTTGTCAGCCACACCTTATATAGACGGGGGCTTGATGACAACTTGTGACAAAATGGCGTCGAAAACGATTTTTAAAAAAAAATATTGGCAGGACAACGACAGAAAAGAAACGAAATTGAAAAATTGCGGGAAAATAAATAATGAAAGTTGCAGTGCAGGAAAATGGCAGGAAAATGGAAGGAAGTGGCAGGAAGTGGCAGGAAAATGGCAGGAAGTGGCAGGAAAATGGCAGGAAGTGGTAGGAAAATGGCAGGAAGTGGCAGGAAATTGGCAGGAAGTGGCAGGAAAATGGAAGGAAGTGGCAGGAAAATGGCAGGAAGTGGCAGGAAAGTGGCAGGAAGTGGCAGGAAAATGGCAGGAATATGGCAGGAAGTGGCAGGAAAATGGCAAGAAAATGGCAGGAAGTGGCAGGAAAATGGCAGGGAGTGGCAGGAAAATGGCAGGAATATGGCAGGAAGTGGCAGGAAAGTGGCAGGAAAGTGGAAGGAAGTGGCAGGAAAATGGCAGGAAGTGGCAGGAAGTGGCAAGAAAATGGCAGGAAGTGGCAGGAAAGTGGCAGGAAGTGGCAGGAAAGTGGCAGGAAAATGGCCGGAAGTGGCAGGAATATGGCAGGAAGTGGCAGGAAAGTGGCAGGAATATGGCAGGAAAATGGCAGGAAAGTGGCAGGAAATTGGCAGGAAGTGGCAGGAATATGGCAGGAAAATGGCAGGAAAGTGGCAGGAAAATGGCAGGAAGTGGCAGGAAGTGGCAGGAATATGGCAGGAAAGTGGCAGGAAAGTGGCAGGAAGTGGCAGGAAAGTGGCAGGAAAATGGCAGGAAGTGGCAGGAAAATGGCAGGAAGTGGCAGGAAATTGGCAGGAAGTGGCAGGAAGTGGCAGGAAAGTGGCAGGAAAATGGAAGGAAGTGGCAGGAAGTGGTAGGAAAGTGGCAGGAAGTGGCAGGAAAATGGCAGGAAGTGGTAGGAAAATGACAGGAAGTGGCAGGAAATTGGCAGGAAGTGGCAGGAAAATGGAAGGAAGTGGCAGGAAAATGGCAGGAAGTGGCAGGAAAGTGGCAGGAAGTGGCAGGAAAATGGAAGGAAGTGGCAGGAAAATGGAAGGAAGTGGCAGGAAAATGGAGGAAAGTGGCAGGAAGTGGCAGGAAATTGGCAGGAAGTGGCAGGAAAATGGAAGGAAGTGGCAGGAAAATGGAAGGAAGTGGCAGGAAAATGGAGGAAAGTGGCAGGAAAATGGCAGGAAGTGGCAGGAAAATGGCAGGAAGTGGCAGGAAGTGGCAGGAAGTGGCAGGAAGTGGAAGGAAGTGGAAGGAATATGGCAGGAAATGGCAGGAAAAATGGCAGGAAGTGGCAGGAAATTGGGAACTTCCTGCCATATTCCTGCCACTTCCTGCCACTTTCCTGCCATATTCCTGCCATTTTCCTGCCTCTTCCTGCCATATTCCTTCCACTTCCTGCCACTTCCTGCCACTTCCTGCCATTTTCCTGCCACTTCCTGCCATTTTCCTGCCACTTCCTGCCATTTTCCTGCCACTTCCTGCCATTTTCCTGCCATATTCCTGCCACTTCCTGCCACTTCCTGCCATTTTCCTGCCACTTCCTGCCATTTTTCCTGCCACTTCCTGCCACTTCCTGCCATTTTCCTGCCACTTCCTGCCATTTTCCTGCCACTTCCTGCCATTTTCCTGCCACTTCCTTCCACTTTCCTGTCACTTCCTTCCATATTCCTGCCACTTCCTGCCACTCTCCTGCCACTTCCTTCCATTTTCCTGCCACTTCCTGCCAATTTCCTGCCACTTCCTGCCATTTTCCTACCACTTCCTGCCATTTTCCTGCCACTTCCTGCCATTTTCCTGCCACTTCCTGCCACATTCCTCCATTTTCCTGCCACTTCCTTCCATTTTCCTGCCACTTCCTTCCATTTTCCTGCCACTTCCTGCCAATTTCCTGCCACTTCCTGCCACTTTCCTCCATTTTCCTGCCACTTCCTTCCATTTTCCTGCCACTTCCTTCCATTTTCCTGCCACTTCCTGCCACTTTCCTGCCACTTCCTGCCATTTTCCTGCCACTTCCTTCCATTTTCCTGCCACTTCCTGCCAATTTCCTGCCACTTCCTGTCATTTTCCTACCACTTCCTGCCATTTTCCTGCCACTTCCTGCCACTTTCCTACCACTTCCTGCCACTTCCTTCCATTTTCCTGCCACTTTCCTGCCACTTCCTGCCACTTCCTGCCAATTTCCTGCCACTTCCTGCCACTTTCCTGCCACTTCCTGCCATTTTCCTGCCACTTTCCTGCCACTTCCTGCCACTTTCCTGCCACTTTCCTGCCATATTCCTGCCACTTCCTGCCACTTCCTGCCATTTTCCTGCCACTTTCCTGCCATTTTCCTGCCATATTCCTGCCACTTCCTGCCACTTTCCTGCCACTTTCCTGCCATTTTCCTGCCATATTCCTGCCACTTTCCTGCCACTTCCTGCCATATTCCTGCCATTTCCGGCCATTTTCCTGCCACTTTCCTGCCACTTCCTGCCACTTTCCTGCCACTTCCTGCCATTTTCTTGCCACTTCCTGCCACTTCCTGCCATTTTCCTGCCACTTCCTTCCACTTTCCTGCCACTTTCCTGCCACTTCCTGCCATATTCCTGCCATTTTCCTGCCACTCCCTGCCATTTTCCTGCCACTTCCTGCCATTTTCTTGCCATTTTCCTGCCACTTCCTGCCATATTCCTGCCATTTTCCTGCCACTTCCTGCCACTTTCCTGCCACTTCCTGCCATTTTCCTGCCACTTCCTTCCATTTTCCTGCCACTTCCTGCCAATTTCCTGCCACTTCCTGCCATTTTCCTACCACTTCCTGCCATTTTCCTGCCACTTCCTGCCATTTTCCTGCCACTTCCTGCCACTTCCTTCCATTTTCCTGCCATTTTCCTGCACTGCAACTTTCATTATTTATTTTCCCGCAATTTTTCAATTTCGTTTCTTTTCTGTCGTTGTCCTGCCAATATTTTTTTTTTAAAATCGTTTTCGACGCCATTTTGTCACAAGTTGTCATCAAGCCCCCGTCTATATAAGGTGTGGCTGACAAGCCCGCGACCTCAGTCGATATCCAATTTTCAAGGAGTGCACATGGAGACACGTCGCCGTAGAAGAATTATCAGCGATATGACTCCAGAAAAACAAAAAGACATGCCAACTTGATGATGAACCTATTATATTCTGAACGAGGATTAAAATTTGAAAACATTTACTTACCTATTCTCCAAAACTCTCAATCAACCAAATTACATTCAACTGACAAATATTTTGAGCGCACTACCAGAAATAGGCTTTTATACGTACGGAAATAGTGATGACGTTCCGTTACCTTCCGAGACAAAGCCTAACTCAATAATGATTTTCGATGACGTTGCCTGTGACAAACAAGATAGGATGAGAATGTTCTTCAGTACTGGAAGACATAATCACGTTGATAGTTTCTATCCATCCCAAAGTTATTGTCGTATACCCAAACATTTGATTCGCGACTGTGCCAACTTGATCATTGTGTTCAGACAAGACACTTTGAACATGAGAAAGATATACGAGGACCATGTAAATGCAGACATGACATTTGAAAAGTTCAACGATATGTGTTCAACATGTTGGGAAGTTAACCATTACGGGTTTTTGGTCATTGACAAGGAGTGTAGTCTGCTGTCAGGACGATACAGACAAGGATTTAACACCTTCATAATACCCTGAGAATGTCGAGTAACCCTCTCTGAGATTGTGGTGAAAATCCCTTCGGATTTCAGGGTCGGCGAGAAGACTGGGTAGTTGTCACCAAAGTTGTATGGTGACCATTATAATAATTTTATTATGTATAATTCGTAAAATGAAAAAAAAAAATCAAAAAAAAAAATTCTGTTTAGAATAGGTAGGTAATTAGATTAATATTGTAAAATTTAAAAAAAAAATTTTTAAAAAGTGTTTATAATAAGATGAGAAATTAATTGTGTAAATACTGAATAAAATTGGGAAAACCCAATCTCTATCGATTGTTGACCCCACCTTGACGTGGTGATAGAGTTTAAGTTGGGTGTAAATCCAACGACTAAGAGGGTCAACATTTTTACGAATGAATCGGTGTTGTAGTGGTCATATTATTATACACACTCATAAGATGATGCTATGTGCCACACACACACACAATTGGCTGATACTACACTGCCCACCCCTCTTGGCTGATACAGTAACAATGGAGTGCATGTACAAACAGAAAAAAAAAAGAAATACACACATTTAATGATGGTCCCCTAAGAATTGGAAGGATGGTCCCCTACGAATTAGGAAGATGGTCCCCTATGAATTTTAGGGACGCCATGCATGCAAGAACATGCCGTAGGCGCCGGCAGGAGCGCGCCCTGCATGCAAAAACATGCAGAGGCGCCTGGCGCCTGCGAGATGGATGGGTGGAGGGGGAGGGGTGGTAGGAAAGAGTCCGAAGGGGGCGGAAGGAGAAAGGGGGTGTTAAGGGTCAGGGGAATGCGTAATTGGCGGGAGGAGTACGGGGGCAGGAGGAGTAAGGGGCGGGAGGAGTACGGGTCGGGAGGAGTACGGGGGCGGGAGGAGTACGGGGGCGGGAGGAGTACGGGTCGGGAGGAGTACGGGGGCGGGAGGAGTACGGGTCGGGAGGAGTATGGCGGCGGGAGGAGTAGGGGGGTGGGAGGGGGTGGTGCGGCGGGGAGGGTGGAGCGGTCCAGCCGGTGGGCGAGGATGGGGGGGGGGGAAAGTTGAGGGTAGTTGGGGTCTAGAGAACTGGCCTAGAATGCCCATTTTTACCCTACTCCTCCCTACGCCTTACCAATAAATGGTCCAAATCCTTGCTCAAGTGAATCAAGATGATAACGCAGACGCCTCTAGTATGCGCGTACCTTCAGGAAGACAGCTGATGACGTCAGCGACGCCAGGAATGGCAGACGAAAATGCATCCTGAAATGGTTGTTTACTTTACTTACTTTGTTTTTGAGGATTTTTTGTAACCCTTGAAAATTAAAAACGATGCTTTTGTTACCTTGTATACTCGGAATCATAAATCGTCATCATTTGCAGACTCCACCACGTCAAAAATCTCAAGCTTTGGCAGTTGAAACTGTAACTCATTGTTGTATTTCTCACAGACATTGGGAATTGAAGATGAATAGCTAACTAATTTCTTCAAATTTCCAGCTACGACTCGAGTTGGCGGCAACAAAAAGGGAATTTTCACGAGAGAACGTCAACCCAAAAGTGCAGCCTTCCACGTCCGAAAACGCTATTTCCATTTGGCCAGAGAAGTCGACGGATTTCCGCTGCCCACCAATTTGGAACGCTACTCAGCTCCTGCAGCAGCTCCACCCAAAAACGAGTTGTAATCGTGGAAGCTGTCGAATTGACAGGAGTGTTACACTCTTTGTAATATGAAAGCGATTTCCCTTTGCAAGCAGTGTTTTACCGGTGAGTACTGCTCAGGAGCGACCATCAGGATTAGGAAGTCATCGATCTTAGTTATTCACCTTCGAATGAGGTTTTAGGAGGATGAAAGTATTTGAGCAGTGGATTCCCATTGGTTGGAAATTTCTCGTTGATTCCGAAATGGTACATACGAGTAGTAACATAATGTCATCTGCACAATGACATAGGGACGTTTCTGCCAGCATAGCCAATAGCGAAATTATCAGAACTAATTCTAATTTTCCTCTTGGAAGACTGCTGATGTCGTCTGCAACACCGTTAATGGCAGTCAGACGAAAATTCAACCTGAAATGGTTGTTAACTTTACTTTACTTACTTTTTACTCTATTGAAAAAAAAATTTGCTGACATAGTCTTTTCGTCATTATGCTGTCAACACGATAACAGTTCAAGAAATAGTTATCCAAGTTTATCAATTCTGAAATGTGACAATCAAGTGCAGTTTTCAAGGTCTGTGTCAAAATGTTAACATTACTCAAGTGGCTAGTGTGTCTACTTCTGCACTCATTCACTCCAAAACTTATCATTGGCCAGTGGATAGATAAAGTTGAACACTCACGAACCAGAGTCCTCAGGAAATCTGCGACGGGTGTGGCTGCTGTTGTCCAGATGTCACGAGATCTTACTGGCAGGATGCAAGGGGAAAAGCTATTATCACTGATGGCGGGGCTATCAACGACTTTTCACTTATGTTGACTCTCAAAATGACTTTTTGGGAAACTGGTATCAAAAACCTGAGTCGACACACGTCGTGCTTTATCAAATGGTCACTGAGGTAATACATCTGAAACCTGGGAATAGAAAAGCTTCTCCACAGGTGTATTCCAATATTTCATCCAGGCTTCCCCCTCCAGACCTCATTTGGGTGGGTAGTAGTCTTCAGCCAAAATGGAGGGTGAGAGCAGTCACCTGGAGGTGGAATGCCTTTGGTGGTGTTAGGCGTCCAAGAGTGGGGGGAGACCACGCCCACTTATCACTGGCTTGGTAATCTCAGGACCAGCAATAGGACAGCTCTGCTGATTCTGTATCTGGGTGCTCAGGAAGGGAACTGGAGTGTTGCAGCCCAGCTCCGTCACTGGGAAGAGAGCCTGAGTGAGCTGGGGCTCTCACCAGTCGTATAGAATTGTCTGATCTTTCTACTGCCAGCTGGTCATCTTTCATCAAGATTTTCACCAAACTCACACATCCCTGCCAACCTGCATAGAGCACTGACAAACTCGGCCATAGCCTCATTAGGATCCCGAAACCTAGCTCATCTTCCCGGTTAGATACATGGACACCAATTTTTGCTTGGAATCCATTTATTGAATGAATCAAAAACTACTTTAACCGTTGCACAAGGAACTCGATATTAGCATAAAATTTGCTCAGGAATCCACTGCTCAATATTTTTTTCCTCCTGAAACCTCACTTCGTCAGGTAGCGCATGTGTTTTGAGTGAACGACAGACGAATCACCACTTTGCAATGCGAAAGTATCGAAATGTAATTATCTCAATGTGTTGGGAATCGTCAACAAGATCACCTCACAATTTGTAACATAAATTAATATTGAAGAGTCAGACATTTCCATAATTCATGCCAAATTTTGTGCATTTTGATCTGTAAATTTAGTCGTAGGTACCTCAAAGTTTTGCTAGAAAAGTGATTTCTAGACGTGCATAAAAACATTTCTACCTTCACATAAATATCGTAGTTGGTAGATGTTTGATAAGTAAAGATTCGTATTTGCCTTTTTATGATCGTTAAGGGAAAAACTTTCACTTTTATTTTTTTATAAATAATGTAATAGGATGTGTGGATTGCCTCGTTGAATTTTATTGGAGATTCGGGTGCTACCTACTGACTGATAATGGTAGGTAGGTGCCTGAAAAAACTCATTGTATTGGAAAAATGTAGGTAACGAACTAGGAGCTGCAAATTATTACACAACGGTTTATTATTTTACTGTAAATATCACCTGTCTACGAAAAATCGTATTTCATCACCTGAAATTTGCCTAATTTTCAGAATTAAATGAGTGAACACGTTCAAATGCAGTTCACACTCGTGTTTCTGATTCATCATTCGTTCAACCTAAGGAGAAACAAAGACAAGAACCTCCTGGGGGAGAGGGGGGGGGGGGGGTGTCCTCCCGACGTGGGTCTTTAGGCTGATGTCACACGAGCGCTGTTCTGCCCTGTCCACTACCTGGTCTCAGGTGTTTCAGTTGAAAAGACGGACGCGCATGCGAGCTGTCACACGAACACTGTTCTTCACATTCCTTCCCCACTCTGAACTAGCATTGTGTCAAGAATTTCGACACTCGTCCTCAAATTTCAGTTGAGTTTCTCTCGAGTGAAGTGCAATGGAAGTGATCTTCCAATATTTGTGGAAGCACAAGAAAGAATTGTAAAAAACGCTGCAAATTATTACACTAAGGTGTACTATTTTTAGTAAGGTTTGTAGGTTCTTAACGGCCGAAACGAAGATTTTTTTTCTTTATAGATCAGTCGCCTGCAAAGAACACAGCGTTGCCATTGTCACTACCTGCTAACCATATTTTCGCTGCACAATCAAGTTTGTTTGGAAGGAATAATCGCTTCACACTCAATTCGAAGAGTGTAATTCTTTGTAGTGTACCTAACTTTGTGTGTACCTAAAATAGCAAGGAACTTCTGAAATGCGTCCGTGTAGTGACTCTCACTACCTGTACTAACCTTCTCCACGTACGTGATCACGTCCGTTGTGGGGGGATGGGGAGGACGGACCTATTTTTGCCACATCCGTGGTTTTTTCCCATCCCATCGCACGTACGTTCTCATGTGACAGCTCAATGCTTCTTACCTGCCCCCACTGCGTCCGCTCAAATCCCCCTCCGTGAAATCACGCTCGTGTGACATTAGCCTTGATAGAGAATTTTTGCAGTTAAAGAATGATGGGCTCTACTAGGAGGTGACTAGAGCGAGCAAGGACGATGCTACCCAGTTGAAGGAGGAGGCCTGTTTAGCTACAGCAGGAGGGGGGGGGGCTCTCAGGAGAACCCTTTTATCCCCCCCACCAATCCACAGCCAAGCTCACAGTTTCCCAAGGATGTGAGCTGGTGTCACGGGCACTGATAGTGGCATCAATAACTCTCCAATGATAATCCTCATTAACACATTCAATGCGTATCTGGAAAGGCCGCCAAGCGCTGTGGCGGAAATGTAACACCTACCCGACATCAATGAACAGTGCTTTAGACTTCTGGGTCATTACCGATGAGCAGTGGGCTTGTGGGTCCTCTGAGTGATTTTTCATTTTATTCCTATTGGCAATAATTATAAATAGGTATGAGGAAAAATAAATAATAAATGGATTGTGTTCAAATCAACAGGTAGTACTCATAGCATAATTATGGACAAAACACGTGTTAAGACCGAGTCAATAGACAGTAGACAACACTCATAAATACCAACTAGCGAAAATGTCATTGTGCTCGATAAATTCAATAATGGTGATCAAGTTGAATGGAATTGGTGAAAAGAATTGGAGAAAATCATCAAGAAATCCTCAAAATAGCTTTGTCTTAGAGGAGCCGACGTGATACCTTATCACACTTCCAACTGATATTGTGGATATTCCTCACTCAATCCATGAAAACGGCGTACTCTGTTGGGTGCCTGGTGATCTAATGAACTAAACAAGACCTTTCCCGTCCTTCTAGAGCTATTTATGACGATATGCGAGCGTTTCGAGTAAGGACTACTACATAGTCAGTTCTGTATCATATGATGACTTCCGCGTTGAATGTGTTAAGCGATTGTTGGACCCACAGTGCTCTTGGTGTTATCACTAAATCCTTGAATGTCGTATCAACTTTGAATGACAAAACAATATCTGTACATTTAGTTTTTCCGAGTTGGTTTAGAAAACGTTCTCTCACTTTTTATCCTCAGAAATCGTCAACATTAATCAATGTAGTAAACGTAAACCATCAAATTTTGAGAGAGAGGTTACAATTTTTTTCATTGCTCGATTCCAAAGATTCATTATTGAAAATTAATAATGAACAAAAACACACAGATTTAGAAAATAAATTTACCGTAGAAATTACGGTTTTATAGGGGTGGGGGTTGTCTGGTGGGGCACCCTCTCACAAATCTTGGAGTGCGCATAAAAACAAAAATTTTGCACAAAACGTAAAAAATTCTCATTTGGTGTTAATTTTTCGATTAGGGATTCAAAAATGAAAATCTTTCAATATTTGCATACATTCGTATTCGCTTCAGCCGGGCAGAAGTGGGCTAGCTACACCGCAGGTCTCAGTAATTCATTTCTGTCACTCATGAACCTCTTCTTGCCTTTTCATGTTCGATACAAATCTAAATTTAGTATACTTTAGCGTAGGTTCCTGCACTTTCCGCGTTGAACGTACTGGAAGTAGCAGAAAAGAAATTCTACATTTCGTCTTCTAGCTTTAGAAAGGGTACGACCGGCCGTACCCCTCAAATCTTCATCGTCCATTAGATGATTATGAACGTTTGATTCTGTCGCCTTGTAGAGTGAAGAGGTATTTATTCGAGGTATTTTTATAATAAAGTTGAGTAGTATATTGAGATGTATATTGATAGATGGATATATTATAGTTACGTACCAACTATTAGCTTTTCCAGGTCAAAAGTGAGAAATTTTTAAAACATGCTGAGAATTTTCCAAAATTAATTTCAAATTTTTCATTAAAAATTGGGAATTTTTATGTTCGAAATGTAAAAAACAATTTCGTTTTTTAAAAGACTGTGACGTCACGAGTTAACCACCGATATTAGTCATGCCCAGTAGTTTCCGAGGGATGTGAAGCAAATTTCTGGACATAGAAGTTTGGAAAATTAGCATTAAACCCAACGCTTAATTTTTTGAAAAAAAATTCTTCTTCATCACGAACAAAAAATATTTTGAGAAAAAAATGTCTCATTTTTTTTATTTGTATTAGGTAATCATTAGTAAAAGTAAACAACTCTCATTAGTAGGAACTGTTTAGGAAATTTATCTCTGATCTGATTTGGAAAAGTTAAAGTTGGTACAACTGTTCAGTGTCATTGTGTGCCTTTGTTGCCAATTTTCATGTTTGAACTTGACTACAAATTGTGGATTTTTGTTTGTCACAAACAACGCTTTATGTTTATGTTAACTTCCTGTATTTTAACTCGTTGAACGCGGAAAAAAACGCGTTGGTTCGCTGATAACTGCTTTGAAACCTTCAACCTCGACCGATTCAGCTCTGGATCGAACTGTTCTTCTCATAAACAGTTCATCTATCACAAAAAAAAACAGCTAGAAAAGAGCGGTAACCGAGAACGAAAGAACAGGAGCAGATATTCTTGAACCAAAAGGTTCAAAACAGAGAGAAGAAGATACAGGGACCCCCCAGGATTTGTGTGACAGACGCAATCCGCTTGCAATGTGTTAAGCACTTTTTATTGCTTTCTCTACAACCTCCCAAGTTCACTTGGTTCTTGTTTAAGTTCTGTAAGATTTATTAAGCCTACTACTAGTCCTTAATTTAAGATTGAAGTTTCACGTTGATAATTTCTTTTGTTTTTAATGTTGAATAATTTTGAGAAAAAAAATATTCGAGTGAAGTAGGTACCTAGGTAGTTGATAAGAAAGTGTTGAAAACTTATACAGGCCTACGTATGTTATTTCGAATTGAAATAAAAAAATTTAATGAATGATTCGTTGTTTGAGTTTTTTTCAACAGTTGCCAGCATATTCATCAATACATTGCTCCTTTAGAATACGAAAAATCAAGAAACCAAAATAATTTTGGCCGAAATAGGTAGTGTCATTTCCCGATACTGAGAGTGGAACTGAGAGGCTTCAACCCTACCTCTTAACCTTTTCCCCTTCACAGACGCCTAAAGGTGTCTGAGGATCAACGTTGTGAGATCCCCCTGAGCACTGAGCGTGTCTCGTGCCAGAAGGGCGTTTCCTTAAATTTCTGAGATACGTGTCCTGATGACACTAACCTGGAGGGTTTGAATTAACACGTTCACTGCGGGTCAATTTTTGGGAGCAAACCCACCGTGCTGACCCGATTTTTCCCGTAATACGCTTGAGAGATGCAACAGAGAAGCGCCAAATATCCCGAAATACCTATTGGGCTATTATCGGAACTCATTATCAAATATTATGTAGCAAACAAGTTTGGTTACTTACTTACCTTGATTATTTGATGAAAATCGCAAAAATCTAGGAGAGAAAACCATGTGTAGGGTGCACAATGCGTAATTATGTTCAGTAACTGAGGGATGAATGAGGTTGGCAGTTGACTAATGAAAAACATGTGAATCACAGTTTCAATCCCCCGATGGCGCATTCTGGCGGTCCAATGGAACCTTCCTAGCAACAGAAGGAGACGATTCGTACGGGCAAAGTGAAGAAAATCAGGGATAAACTCAACCCAACCACTCACGCCCCTGAGGCGTGACCCGCCCATGTGGTCGGGCTCACCACATCCCACAGGCGTGATCCGCATTGAACGTGTTAAATAAAGGAATATTGAAACTCTTATGCGTGTTTTCTATTAGGTACCCCTAATCTCAATTTGTTGAAATAGGTTTTCAGGTGAACTCTAGGAAGAGAACAGTTTGGAATTTAACACCTGGCGAGTAGTTTTATTACAATAAAAGGATTATTAATGAGATCAATATTGGTGCTTGGTAACTTCAATCAAAGTAAGTATAAAAGTGTATAAACTCCATATTATCAACGGAGATTCTTCAAGAGGGGAGTATTTAACATATAACTGGATAATATTTACAAGTTCCTTTCATCAATACATAATCGTGTTTTAGCAAATTTAATATCCTTGTCTCAAACTTGTCCTCAAATCCTAATATCAAAACAACATATTTTCCAATCTCAATAAATCCAATATTCAAGTACCGTATCTTCTTTTACTTAGTTGGGGGTGTAGCTTTACCCCAGCCCCACTGGGTTGGTGGAATCGGTGAGCAGGGGCTCACACTGGTTAACTACATGGTTAACTGAGGTTAACTACATGGATCCTCTACAGCATCCAGCCTAATGCATGGGAATCTTGAAATAGAGACTAGACTTTTCATCTATAGTACATCGTGTCTTCAGAACCTCTACAAACATCTATAGTACAAACATTGTCTCCAAATGTTTTTTGAGGGTTTGGACATGCCTTTCAGGGAGTCCATTTAAAGCTGAAAGTCCTGGTGCCCCAAATTTCTGCTTTTGCCAAAATTTTGTAGTTATGTCGCTCTTGGAAATTTCGGCATTGTCTGACACATGTGCTCAAGGATATCCGTGAATCAAAAAAAAAAATCCTTGCAGATGGTTTTTTAGTTGTTGGAGCTTGAATGTGGTGGGGTTGTCAACAATGTGTAAGTGCTTGCCATCACATGGACCTGAACAATCCATATGCAGACGATCCCAGTTCTCTTTTGGTTCCCCCAATAGTGTCGAAGCGCTTTTAAAGGATTCTTCTTGATAGAACAGCAAGCTCTAGAAGCATGAACTAGGAATACAATGGGGTATTTCGGTGGGTCGGAAATTCAGTTTTTTGACCTCAAATTTGGATTCAGCACCCTTGAAAACCTATATACTAAAACTTTAAGCCCAATGATACTATAACATGTGGTAGAAAAATTGATTAGAGATTACACGTTTGAAAAAGGCGGGCCGCTATAAATGCACACACACTAGGCAAGGACTACGCCGCGCGCGTGTGTGAGTAGTATTTTATAGTATCAAAGAGGTCCTCCAAGGGTTTCACCTCTTCTCCGTGCATGGATACTTTTTTCAAAGACGGCTAGCTACGTCACACCATTCAAATCTTCAACTTTCCTTAGCTTCTCTGATTTTTTAAAAACATTTTCTCGACAAACAGACCCGATTACCGTTATTCCTGAGCCTTACTCTTTTGAAAAAAATAAAAAATAAAAAAAATTGACTGAAATACCCCATTGCGTATTGATACTTGTCGTCCAGGTGAAGTGCACCTTCCTTCAAATTCTTAGCAGTATGCACCAGTTCTTTCATTTTGGTAATTCAGAGTTACTCATTTCCTGCATCATAGCGAGAAGTCCTATGTGCGATGTTAACTTGTCTCCAGTGCCTATGTGTGTAGGGAGTGTGTGTACGCGTGTTTCATCAAATTTCCTAGCCGCGAAGCTCTGTAATCACATCTGTCACAGGCTTCTCCCCAGTGAGTAGGCTTGTGTTTCATTAAAGTTGATAGCTGCGAAGCTCTGTTATCACATTTGTCACAGACATACGGCTTTTCCCCAGTGTGTTCTCATGTGACTCTTCAACTGTTCAAATCGGGTGGCTTTATAATTACATTTGTGTCAGCCATAAGGCTTCTCCCCAGTGTGAGTTCGGTTGTGTTTCACCAAATTTGATAGCAGCGTAGCTCTGTAATCACATCTGTCACAGGCATAGGACTTCTCTCCAGTGTTTGTCCTCATGTGACTCTTCAAATGTGGCGAGGCTTTATAATCAAATCTACTACATGAAAAATTCTTCCGATTCTTCAACTCACTCAATGATCCTGCCTCTGACGACGCCCGCATTTCAATAGATTCCTGCAGCACGTCAAATTCGGGAACATCACCAAGTGGATCAGCAGTTGAATCGTGTTCTTGTTTAATCATCAAATACTCGGCTTCCTCTTTTATCGCCTCTTTGATATGTTCATCCCCGATCAGCACTTCTCGTTTGATCTCAACTTCTTCTTTCACCTCCTCTTTGATATGTTCATCCCCGATCAGCACTTTTTGTTTGATCGCCACTTCTTCTATCACCTCCTCATTGATATGTTCATCCCCGATCAGCACTTCTCGTTTGATCACCACTTCTTCTTTCACCTCCTCTTTGATATGTTCATCCCCGATCAGCACTTCTCGTTTGATCACCACTTCTTCTTTCACCTCCTCTTTGATATGTTCATCCCCGATCAGCACTTCTTGTTTCAGCTCCACTTCTATCACCTCATCTTCAGTCGTCTCTCCATCACTCATCTCCTCTTCATTCACCACAATTTCGACTTCCATCACCTATTTCCATGAAATCACCTATTTCTATTGCGATGGAAACACGTAATTAATATACCTGCTCAGTAAAATATAAAAAAAGTCTGCCAAGTGGGTGTGGCACATAGCTTCCTCGTATCCATAACCCGATTATATAGATGATCAGATGCATAGTAGTTAATCTCAAAACACCAATTTCTAAGTACCTTCCACTACCCTCATAGGGGACCATCTACACGCTAATCTGGACAATCCTAGAAAATTTCATCAAATTCGGATGAAAAATTGAGTGAGTAGATGTATGTGATTGGATCAAAAAAATACTTAGCCTCGGCTGGGATTCGAACCCGCGACCCCTGGGGGACAGTTGAAGTTACGGCTGTTACAAGGAATTCACGTTTGCGCATGCGCAGTCGCTTCTATCAGTCCGGGGATGATGATTTTCATAGGGAACTATCTACAACCTAATCCACATAATCTCTGAAAATTTCATCGAAATCAGGTGGAAAATGTGGAAGTTATGGCCGTTTTTTTTTTTTTTTTTTTTTTTTTTTTTTTTTTTTTTAAATCTCCCCTCAAAGACAAAATGTCTTTTGTGACGGAGGGGGCACGCCATAAAACGAAATAAATAAATAAATCAAATATAATGGGGAGGACGCCCAGGACTCACCCGACGCCGGCCCTAGGGATGAGGGATGATGAGGAAGGTGGGGGTGGGAGAGAGGGATGAAGGGAAGTGCCTCTATAAAATGACCACCAGTTTAAATATGAGCCGAGCAGTACGCGGCGGGTGACACCACGGAGTACACCTACTGAGATGCCCAACTCGCGCAACTCCGTGGCACTTTTCCCGCACCACACTCCGCGCCACGACAAGGTCGCAGCCATCACCCTGATGTTGTTGGGTGCCACTCCTTTTAGCTCTGACACTGCTTGCCGTAAATCATCTCTATCATACTTTCTTATCTTAGCCCGCCAGGTCTGCTCCATGTCCATGCTGCCATTAACAACCTGGACATCCAGGATAATGCAAGACCTGTCGGGCTTGACGGCAACAATGTCAGGCTTCTTGCCCTGGTCACTTGGCATGTGGTATAATCTCTCCCTTTCAACATCCCAGCCGCTGGATGACAAGGCACCTGCTATCTGCTTGGCGACCGCATCATGACGTAGGATGCGGCCCCCCATGAGTTCGTGGACACTGCTGCACTACATGATACAGGTGTTCATTTCCACTCCGACAGGCACGGCAAAGGGTATCTGTCATCCCACGACTACCCCTTGAACACCGTACCGCTGTTGGCAGTGTTGCCACGCGGACGGCGTGGAAGTTCCGGTAGTCGCGGGCCCCAATGCCCTCCGAAGCCCAATCCACCCATTGGGATGAGATAAGGCTTTCGGAGCACTGTCGGAGTTCTTTACCATCTACTGACTCATGCAGGGCAGCAGCGAACTCAGCAGACGAACTGGGTTTTGGAGCAGATGGTGTTGCTCGGTCGCACCATGCTAACTGCTGCCTGACAAAATCAAGACCAGCAGCAACACGGGCGACCTCCCAGCTCGACCCCTGAAGGGCTAACAGGCGCTGGCGGCGCAGAGAAGGGATACATGCGGAGAGAGCCACAATGCCAAGCCCACCGGATTTGACCGGTGCATGGATATAGGCACTTGGGACACCAGGTGGGAACCTCAGCCAAGAGCGCACAGCAGAGCGGACTTCTCGATCTAATTCCTGCAGCCTCCCCGCCGTAAGCCTACCGAAGACTAACCCGTAGGTTAGCTTCGGCAGTAAGTACGTGCAGAGGAGGCGCAGCCTCTGCTGTGGCTTCAATGGAGCCTTGGTGATGCGGGCTAGCGCCCTACCAAGGTCCACACGGCTGGCAGTAATGGTGGCCACCCCCATGAAGTCGACTCCAAGGTACCGCCAGACCTCCAACACAGATCGAGAAGGAATGGGGGCTTGTCCTATGACAAAACCCCCATCCACAACCTTCACTTTATGTTGGCGACCCGACGGGACCAAGGAAACCGACCCACATTTATCGGGGTTGACCACGAGTCCACACCTGGATAGCTGCTTAGCAAATGCATTGAGGGCAATCTGCAAGCCCTCGCGGGTTTCTGCGAGTAGGATAACATCATCGGCAAAGGCCAATGCTCCTACTCGCACCCCAGGGGCGAGATCAAACCCTACTTCTGTGGGCAGCTTACCCAAGGCCGTATCCACGACCAGGTTAAAGAGGAGTGGTGATAGGGGATCCCCCTGGCGTACCCCACGCCCTATCCGTACATCCCCTGACACCTCACCTCCTGCCTCGAGGACCGTCACGCCTTCATGGTACAGACAGGCCACATACTCAATTAATCGAGATGGGGCCCCGACACCACGAAGGCAATCGGTCAGGGCAAGGTGACTGACTGTGTCAAAGGCCTTAGCGACGTCCAGAGCCGCGAGATGTAATTGCCGGCGTTTAATACGGGCCAACGAGATGACAGTTTGGAGAACTGTAAGGTTCTCCGCTGTGCCATCCGCTGGCCGAAACGCTCTCTGGACATCACCAATGACACCAGCCACCTGGAGGCGAGATGCCAGTACTTTTTGGAAGTGGCGGAAGACTACCGAGGATACTGAGATCGGTCGATAGCCTCCAGGCCCACTTCCCCCTTTCTTGGGAATAAATACGGTTCGGGTACGGGTTAACGCTTTTGGGGGTCTTCCCGCGAGCATGAGCAGGTTGAGGATGAGCAGCTTAATCGTATTAGGTGCTTTATTCCAGCGACGGGCAGAAATACCATCCGGTCCAGCGGATGTGGAGTTCTTGACACGGCACTTGTGTGCCTCGTCAAGTAGCACCGGCGAACACAAAATGCTGCGTAAGGAATCCCTGGTGGAGACTGGGGGAACCACTCGCTCCCCAGGGTTGTGGCTGGGAGCACTCAAAAGTGGCTCCCAGAAATCCACAAACTCCTGAAGAGGGGGCTGAACTTGATCTTCCCCAGGCTCCTCCAGTACCTCCGCAGCTACACGTGCCGGATGCTTCCTCCACAAACTCTGAACCCGGTGGTACTCCTGCCGTCTTGCTTGCTTAGCTGCTCTGCGACCTCCACGCAACACCACTCTGGGAGGAGGTCCCCCCTGGTGCTGCGCCACGGTCGCATCCCCAACCCGCGGGAAGATTCTCCCTAGATAGGCTGCAACCTCGTCCTCCAGGTTGTCCAGCCCTTCAGCAGCCCGCCTCGCCAGATCCTGCAGGTAGGTGCTTTCATAGCCTTCAATACGACCTACCTGCCCCCCGAGCCTCAAGACTTCGGTCTTCAAATCGGCAAGAAGACCGGAGGTCCCGGGGGAGGGATACTGAATGGCAGACTGCTGGTCCATGCCAGCAACAGGAGATGCGGGAGAAGCCCCACCCCTATTTGCCAGGATAGCTTCCTGGACAAGCTTCTTATAGTGGGGCTTCAGGCGGAGGTTCTTGATGGCAATGACTGTGCGCGTGGGAAAACGTTCGCTTAAATAAACATTTATATTACGTACCCCATTGCGCACAGCCACCACCTCATCTGCCGCCATCCTGCGCAAATCCTCGGAAGCATACCTAGGCTGTACTCTTTCTATTTCAATTGCAGCATTAGCAGCAACAGGATGCTTCCGTCTGACATGGACACCAAGGCCAGACCTGGAGGTGAATGCCCGCTCACAATGGGCACACTGGTGGTCTAAAGAGGCTGTGGAAGAGGAAGAGGGTAGGGATGATGAGGAAGAGGAGGAGGGTGAGGATGGCCGACGCCCCTGCCTGGGGCGCCTCTGAGCGCCTCCCCTAATACCCCGCGAGCCAATGGGCTGGCGGGGGTTATGAGGCAGCTGATGGTTTTGATCCATAACGGGGAAGCGCGGGATTTAAGGGTCAGGGAACCCGTTAACAGGGGTCCCCTCCCTTATCGCCAGAGGGTCATTCAGCCACCCCTGGAACTTCAAGAGGGGTCCACCAGGGAAACCTAATGGGACCACCTCTGTTCATCCCAGGGGGCCCGGGTTGCGCGACGGGGACGCATGACCTTGACTTGGGTAGGGATAAGAAGGGCTCCGAGGAGATAAAAACACCCTCTATTGCCCTACCCCAGCAACCCAAAGGAAATTCACGTTTGCGCATGCGCAGTGGCTACTATCAATCCGAAGGTGATGATTTTCATAGGGGACCATTAAATACTAGTCTGTAACATCCCTGAAAATTTCATTGAAATCGGATGGAAAATGTAGAAGTTATGGCCGTTACAAGGAATTCACGTTTGCACATGCGCAGTCGCTTCTATCACTCCGGGGATGATGATTTTCATAGGGGACCGTCTACACACCAACCCGCACAATCCCTGAAAATTTCATAGAAATCGGACAATAACTTCGTATAGTTATGCGCGTTACAAGGAATTCATGACAGACGGACAGACAGACACGGAACCAAAATTGTTCAGAAAGGTCTAAAACGCAAAACGCGAGTGGAAATTTTGATTTTGGAGAACTTTTTTTTTCGTCTTTGAAAAGTGAAAACAAAGCTTCCGCTACCTTGGTAGACTCGGAAGCAATACAGTACTGACTGAGTAAAATTTCAAAAAACAAAGCGACAGGCAAACTTCGGAAACTGTTAACAACAACGTCTTCGCCTTCGTGTTGTTGCTCGTGGGAAGCAACAGGTTTTTAGGAACGTCTGAAATGTGAGATTCGAGTGAAGATTTTTATTTTTTTCATTTTTTCAAGTGCAGATTGTTTTTGTTTCCAGCGAATTTATCAATTCATTCATTTGCGCGAAAGTTGTGTGGACTTGGTGGTTGTATGGAGGTGGTGGCGGCCTCTGTTGCGGCATTTATCAACTATCGAACGTTATCATATTTATCACTATCAGCATTTCTTATCAGTAGGTAGCGTCTAGCTTTAGCATGCTATCTGTCGATTTCTGTGTCGGTAGATTCCCAGTTAATTGAGTACGTTAATTGTTATGACTATAAAATTCATAAAACAGTGGGTCGTAGTGAAGTAAAAGTCTCTCACAAGGTTGTCAAATCGCCTTACCGGAAACAAAAATGCTGAAGCTGAGTGAAACCAACAAGAAGCATTTGAACTTCCTAGTTCAACAAGAAGAAATTGGTAACTATATCTTTGTTAATTCGTTCTTATTAGCTACAGCTAGAAGTGTGTTATGTATGATACTGTTAGAGACTATAAAATACACGCAGTGATTTTTACGGTGGTTAAAACCAAGAATATATTTTCCTACAACACATGCAGGAAAGAAGTTGGTTACCACATGTAGATTAGTGTGGTACATCAATGCAGTAGTTATGTTTGCAATGTGGTAGTTAATTGAAGTAGGTACCACTTATACCATCCAACACTCCCCCTTAAGTGGTTGTCAGCGGAGGCTTCAATCCTAGTAGTTCTGTTAAAGATCTTTCTTTCTGTCAGGGTAGTGGTTTTGTGAGGATGTCCGCAACCATGCGCTTGGCATGTACTGGATACAAACGTCTTCTGAACGAAGTGATGTCTGATGTCGATGTGCTTAGTCCTTCTGTGATGCACCGGATTGCTTGACAAAGACATCGCTCCCTGGTTGTCGTTTAACAGCGTCACAGCAGGACTTACACCGCCATATACTCTGCTTCACAGCTTGACAGAGCCACAGTCCTCTGTTTTCTGGCTTCCCAAGAAATTGCTGCGTTGCCAAGGTTGGCAACCCTCTTGTCGAGCACTTGGACTACTTGGAAAGACTGTACCTACCGGCCACCACCTCGTCGTCGTCATCGTTAGACGAGTCAATAATGTGCAATGCCAAAATTCATTTAAAAATATCATAAGTCAGTTCGCGCCCATATTTTTATTTAATGGAGATCAACTACAGGAGAGTCTAGCCCTCAGAAAGTAGAGAGTTTTAGCAGACCACTCACGGGCACCGCGAATGCGTCATCATGGATGCTATATCTCGCGGGGCCCGCGACTCACGGGCACCGCGAGTCAAGCTGGGTTCACATGAGCGCGGTCAACGCGGTTGTGCGAGGAGGCGGTCAACGCGATCGGGACGCCTGGCATCTAGAGGTTCACATGGTCGCGGTTGCGCGTCAGCTTCCCGCCTTTTCGACTTCTATTTTCCCGCGCTTCAGTTTTGAATCCTAGCTCGTTTTAATCCTTTTAATTTCAATATAATTTTTTAAATTTCACATTGTGATTGATTTCGTCCCACACAAAACCACACAAAACACCAGTTGAATTCCCTGCTCAAACAAGTGGTGATAACAAGTCGTGATAACGAAGCGGTCGACGCGTCGAATATCAGAATTTTTGAAACGCGACAGTCCACTCCAAAAGTACTCAGGCGGCTGAGGCGCCGTCAATCAAATGGCCGAACGCGTCAACTGCAACTGCGTCGACCGCCCTCATGTGAACCCAGCTTCACGGTCGACGCTCAACGAGCGTCCAACGCGAGAACACCGCCGCGGGCACCGCGAGATGTTATAACCTACGCCACTTATAACCCCTTCCTATCAAAAGGCGGAAAAATGCGCATTTTCTCGCATTTTTTGGCATTTGTTCCTTCAATCTTTCAAACAATGCACATATTTTACAAACTTTCTTCAGTAACAACTACATAGGGGAGTGGGGGGCACATTTGACATAGGGGCACATTTGACAATGGCTGTTTGTCACACAAGATTTGAATTTTACCGCGATTTCGGTAAAATTAGATGATTTGTAACCTGCACGGTTTTCACCTGGAATGGTTCTTCTTCACAATACAAAAACACGAAATCGCGGTAAAATTCAAATCTTGTGTGACAAACAGCCATTGTCAAATGTGCCCCTATGTCAAATGTGCCCCCCACTCCCCTACCTAGTTATAATTTTTACCTCATCATTTTACTTATTCAAGATTGCTCATTTTGTACGTAATTTAATTCATTCATTATTGTTCTTTTTAATTGACTTTATTCATTAGGTATCATTCTCTTCCTCTCTTTTTCATACACATTTTATTCATTCATAATCTTCTTATGAATTTTCTTTGCACTTTGAAGAAAACAAAGGTATTGGGGGAAAACCAAAATTGTGTCTCAAAATATACCTACTGTAGGTACCTAGCTTTGAAAACTATTTTGATAATTTTTTATAGATTTTCCAAAGTAAACATTCCTTTGCTAAAATGTCCATAATAATGAGGGAAACTATTAGTTTGTTGGCCAACATTTGAGAACTGTCCTAAAGGCCATATCACACGAGCGATTTTTTGGCTTTTTTTCCACTGGAAAATCGCTGGAACGTGAAGAGGAAGTTAGAATAAGTTAGGCGAAGTTGAAGAAGAATAACCGCAGAAAACTGCGAATAGAGCGCATTCTGGCGGCCAGCGATTTTACTCTACACAATTGATGAAAAGCGAAGTTTCACTTGTTGTCCACCTATTCACTATATCCTTCAGCGGCATACTTGTTGGAGGTTTAAAAATGAACGAAGAACTGATTAATTTTTCTCTCGGAAAACTGCAGAAAACTGAACAGACGTCGACTAGTAGATCAAGGAATGCTACAACCACAAATTACCTATCGATGGAGAACCTTCGAATGGTTTCCTTCCAGCTTTTTTTCCCCCACAAAATGGCGGACTAGAAAAATTAGAACGCGTTCTAAATATTCCAAAGCTAGAAAAATCGCTCCACCAGGGTGCAGGCTGTGCTATGGGGGGGTGGGGAAGTGGAATTAAAAACCCCCTGCATGGATACTTGAAACACTGTACTTCTTCCCTTGCATGGATACTTGAATCACTGTACTTCTTCCTCTTCACGTTCCAGCGATTTTTCTGCGGAAAAAAGCTGAAAAATCGCTCTTGTGATATGGCCTTAAGTAGTACAATTTTCAAAAAGTAGGGTTCGAAAACGTGTTTTTCGAGGTTGTCAGTGGAAATTACTCTTCTAAAAATTGTGGTATAGTCGGTATTGAATAATCCAACCATCATGAATAGTGGTAATTCGATGTTTTAATTTATTATCGAATTGATTTCAACGTTATGATTTTGCTTTCCTAGGTAAATACCTACGATTATTTTGAACAAAACTCGTAATAATATTCTTTCACGTAACTAAGTAGGTACCAACTACCTAATCGTGAATGAAATCTCAATTTAATTGAGGTTTTGTCAATCTAGAAACTATCAAGAGAATCTTCTATATCAATAATAATTATTTATGATGATGTCCATTGAAAAACAATAGAAATGTTGAAATAAAAAAGCCTAAATTCATCATTTTCGGGAAATTTTCAAACTTTGATGTTATGTAAACTTTCCGATAAAATATGCCTGCTAGCGCAAAAATAGTATTTTAAATAATAAATAATTACCTACTCCCTAAAATGCAGAAACTCACAAAAATAGAGACTTTTTTGCGCAAATATTTGAGCTGGAAATCCTCTTCTTATCACTATCCTACCTACTTTTAACTGCAAAAATATTTTTTGCCTAATACTGTTGCAACCAAGATTAACGTAGATAGGTGAGGTGAGAGGCAGGTGAAAATTGTTACATGAAGTTATCTTGTAGGTAGACGAACAAATCAATTAACAAATCTCATGTTGTATTAAAAGCAATAGGTATATATTTCCATTCATTTATTTTCAAATTCATTCTTGTTTCATCATTCAAATTCATTCTTGTTCCGAAAAGACGTATAGGGACTTGTTTTCTGGAATCTGAAACAAAAATTAGTACCCGCAGGCAGTTAGCTATACTCTTCTCTCTCCAAGTACCTAGTTGAAAGTACCGGTAGAGGGTAGTAATATGAGTAGGTAAACTATGTACCTATCACACATACATAAATTTTAATACGATTTCTTACCTCAAAGTTAGGTGGATAGGCAGTTGATTGTTCGACGGACGAATTAAGTAATTCGGACGTAGACTGATGAATGATCATTAGATAGGTATTCCATGATAAAAAGCACGAATCACAAAAGCATCGTTCTGGCGTAATACACTACAGCAAAATAATTGCTATTGCAAATGAACCATTAGGTATTTCCGAAATGATTTCCACCAAAAATGAAACTCGGGCCACAAGACAGAAATACAGAATTGATGTGACGCTTGACGTTACTCTAGGTTTGTAGGGTCACGTTGATCCCCAAGAATGAAGGTTAGCATCTCACATTGCTCGTCCTAGGAGAATCTCATGGTGACGTGAATCTCACGGTGCTTGTGGCATGCTAAAACTCTCTAGTGTTGTCGGGTTTCAGCGCTACCTGCCGCCACTTCAACGAACTACCATTTCTGATATCTTATCACGTGATCACGCTTGCGACCGCATTACCGTTGCTCCTCTAACTTGCAGTTATCCCAAGATTACAATGTAGCAAAGAAGAACAACACAGCAATTGAAAACAACACAAAAATGTAATATCAAGTTCCTTTTCCTCGCAATTTAAAAAGGCAGGGAAGTAAAGCTGCCAAACTTAGAAATTAGAGAGTGGTAAAAACCGAGGAAGTAAAATCGAGGTAAGCCTACTTTTCAGAAATGCCGCTTGACCATGCTCACATCGAGCTGAAAATGATGGTAGTTCGCTGAAGTGGCGGTTGGTAGCGCTGAAACCCGACAATACTTTCTGGGAGCTAGACTCTCCTTTCCTCATTGGGGTACCAATGAGGATTTGCTTCATTTGCTAATTTTCATTTTTCTCTCGGATTTGCTTGAGTACAAATATTTCCTACCAAATAATTCTACTCATAAGTCTTTCAGCAGGTGTCGTTCATTCGGTTAGAATACTGAAGCAGATGGTCCTATGTGATATGAAAAACCTTTCAGAAGCGTAAGGCTTTATTAGACAAAAGTTCGCGTACAAATTGAAAGAAGAAAATTGCAATTCACAATGTGTAGAACAGTAGCCATGGTAGCAAACATATTTGACCAGGGATTTTTATAAAGAGGAGAAGATGCAATATATAACATTCTCCCCCGCTGAACATTTAAAGCACATAGTCCTTTAGGTAATTTGGCAGCTTCCTTATTCTCTTTGGCGTTGCCTCCGGTGGTTTTTCCAGTCTGGGAGTAACCAAGTCCAAGTCTTGTGTCCTGGGCGTTGGAGAAGGAAGTGCGTCTGATTCCGGTATTGGTGTTGAAGTAGACGGAGGTGGGCTTGATTTTCCTGCTTCACAGTCCATTTGCGTCTCTCCTCGTGGTGCCAATTGTTTAAGCGAGACAGTGGACTCTCTCCCGTCTGAGAATCGCACAAGCGCATATTGGGGATTCGCTTCCACTAATTCTGCTTCGTCAACTAGGGGGTCGTACTTACTCGACCGAACATTTCATCTGACTAGTACTGGACCGGGCTGAAGTAACCAGTTTGGAAGAGTAGTCCCGTTCGGTGACCGTCGGGGGTGGATAAAAAAACGCTCGTGAGGAGTGCAGTTCGTTGAGGTGGACAGAAGAGACCTGATAGAATGTAAAGCTTCTGGTAAAACTGCTTCCCATTGAGCGATGTCGAGACTTTTGGATTTCAAGGCCAGACTAATGGACTTCCAAATTATTCCATTATATCTCTCAACCAATCCATTCCCAGCAGGATTGTAGGGTGTCGTTGAGCTTGTTGCAATTCCAAGTCCATGAAGATACGCAGTGAGTTCTTTGGAAAGAAACGAAGTTACACGGTCAGAATGGATGTAGCTCGGAGTCCCAAATAAAGAAAACAAGTCGTTAAAACAACGGATGAGAGTCTCTGAAGTCATATCTTTGCATGGGTATGAGAATGGAAAGCGTGAAAATTCATCAATTATGTTGAGCATATAACGGTTTCGACTGGTTGACGGTAGAGGGCCCTTAAAATCTACGTTGAGCCTCTCAAAAGGGGCAGTAGCTTTGATGAGATGTTGAATGGAGTTTTTGAAATATTGAGGTTTAATTTCAGCATAAGTTGGGCAAATAAAGATAATTTTCTTGATTTCCTCAATTCCGTATGGTAAATTTTTGCTTCTGACCCAGTGACACATCCGAGTAATGCCTGGGTGGCACAGCATTTTATGTAAGTCGTAAAGTTTATCTTGAGAACTCACAGCTCCACAAATCCGAGAAAAAGCATCGGCACTCTGATTTTCTGATCCAGGGCGATATTGAATGTCGAAAGAGTATGGAGACATCTCAAGTCGCCAACGGAGAATCTTGTCGTTTTTTATTTTGCTCGAAAGTTTAGAGTTGAAGACGAATGACAGAGCTTCCTGGTCGGTTATCAGTTGGAAATGTCTTCCTAACAGAAAATGTCTCCACTTCCTCAAGGATAAGAATTAGGATAAGGATTTGCTTCATTTGCTAATTTTCATTTTTCTCTCGGATTTGCTTGATTACAAATATTTCCTACCAAATAATTCTACTCATAAGTCTTTCAGCAGGTGTCGTTCATTCGGTTAGAATACTGAAGCAGATGGTCCTAACAAAAATCTTGGTTTATTTTTCAAAGTTTTTCGAAAAGACCCCATTTTACAACTAGTTAAGCAATTATTTATGTGTGTGAGTTTAGTAGGTATAAACTGCATCTCCACACAAGATAACTTAAAAAAAGTATGGAGGATTCTAGTTATTCACCATCTTTGTACCTATTTAATTTCAAACTTTTTCGGTTCATGATCCCACATGTGTTGGTAACTTAGAGATCTCTAAATCCCGCTTCATTCCGGAACAAAATTACTCAGTGTAGATTGTTTTCAACATTTTAAAGCTTATTCGAATACACACCGGATTTTTTTTCGGTGTCCAAATTTCAAAATCCGCCATGGCTCTTAGAGATCAGTTCGGCGGCCTTATCATAGTCATTAACGACTGGAAGGAATTTTTGGAACAAGCGAAAACCAATTTCGAAGAGAAATTCCGAATGAAGAGTCCGCTTGATGTCGGCAAGGACGATTTTGAGACTCTGAGGACTCTCGGGACTGGCGCCTTCGGCCGCGTGCTCTTGTCGAGGAAGAAATCCGACAACATGTATTTCGCCATCAAGGTCCATATTTTATTTTGTCCATAAATATGCGCAGAAGTAAGAACTGGCAGGTTCCCAGTTATAGGGCGGGGCGGGAAGTTAATTTATACAAGAAGTAATGAAACAAGATCTGGATGGGTATCCAGTGCTGAGCAGCACTACTTTACCCACTCATGATGAGGTTTGGAGTTTTTCTCCTTCTTCGTGGCAGCGGTTATTGGAGAATTTTTCTACTTAACTTCCTTCTAGGTACTTAACAGGGCATTATTATTATCCTCTTTGATCCTTCATTTCAGTACGAAATTAATTTTTTTTTTCTTTTTTCGTATTAGGTATGTATATATTTTCTTCATCCGTAACAATAGAGTTACTATAAATAACGGGGATTTTTGGGGGGGGGGGGGGGGGTCATTGGTTTTCTTCCAACAGTGGAATGGCTGCCCCGTCCTCCAATTCAAGTGGCCGCACTTTCCTTCGGGAACCTCGTATTCGCTTAGACACTGCTCGAATGATGGCGAATTGGATTTTTGTCTTTATCCATCCAACAAGTTGTGAAAACGGCTTTCTCCATTTATTTGCTAGTGAGTGGGATGCCCGTTTCATGAATATTATGAATTCTTTTTGCATGGCCCCATCACATGAGCAAACCAATGGTGTGAAAGACCCGCGGTAGTCTTCGGCGGCTTGATCATACTTCACGTGCTTTGCATTGGCAGCTATTCGAGCGGTTGTTTTCCAGTCCTGGGAGAGGTAGGAGACAGCGTCGGCATTCACAATGCGATTATCAAAAAATGCTGGTCTCCCGCTCTCCCAGACTCCGTTTACCATTATATCTCCTATCAGAGCTGGTTGACTGCTGCTTGCCTCTCGCATTACTGGTTCAGTCACGGCCCCTCCCCAAGCTAGGTTGGCTATTCCAGCTACCGCGTCCCTCAAATCGTCGTGTCCTCTTTTCACCAATCCGCCCTTTTTGCAATTAAGTGCGTGAGAGACATCGAACGCCGCTCCACAGCCATCGCAGCACATAGGGAGGCCTTGAGGGATATGGCCGTATCGAAGGGCGATTGCGTCTCTGAACTGTGTCGCTGACAAATCGAAACCGTCCGCAGCTGTGGGCAGAACCGATAGCCATTGCAAAGCTCCAACCACACGTCGGAGAACTCTCTGCTGATTCGGCTGCATTTCTTGGATGAGATCCGTACTCCGTTGCCTAAGAAGATTTTCCCGCTCCGTCCTCTCTTCTCTCTGAACTGCCCCAACTTCATTGTAGTGCTCAATAAAATTTAGGGGATCTCCAGAGCAAATTGAAGCACACAGGAGTTGGCAAGATCTCTGAGAGATTTGACATGCTTGGGTTGATTCTGTGGGGTTTGATATCCTTAACCCTCCTAGTCGCGCTGGTAGACTCATGAGGTTAATTTCCACTTCTCCAATCTCGCTACCCGTTATGGCTGGCATCAAACGCTGTCGAATTTCCTTCCAAAGCGGATCATATTCATCTGCGCACCCTTCAACAACCCTTTGAGTGAAAGCCCATTCGAATTGTAGTGATTTTGAGAAGGCTGCAAGCACTGCCTGAGGGCTCTTTTCTGCAGCTACAGCAAACTTTTCAGTATGTTCCACCCATTTTTGTACTTTTTCGCGAACATACTCTTTTTTACGTTCTAGAGAACCTATCACGCCACCTAGGAACCTGTGGGAGTGAACAACCTGGACGTTGAGATCTCCAAAATTAATGAAAAACAAACAACTTTTCTTTCTCATCGAGTCACTTGAAAAAAAAAAAAAAAAAATTTAATGGCTCAAATCTTCGCGTTTTGTTCCAAACTACCTACATGGTGGTTTCTGATGATGTTGCGTATCCAAAACCCAGATATTGAAGGGTATTTGCGATGCCTGTTATTCACTGGCAGTCCAGAAAACGAGAGAAACTCCCTACTGCAGTAATCTAATTTCTTTTTTCACTTCCAGAAAAATTTTCTAGAATGTTCAGGGGGTCTACCGGAAGCCGACGGTTTTAGAATGAGTGCTTCACATTTGTATTTCAACATAAAGAATTCATTTTATCATATTCTCTCAGCCAGTGCTATACCTTTCAAGAAATCAAACCTAAAAATAACATCTTTCATGAGGTGACCGTCTTGCTCTAAACATGTCCAATTTCTTTTTTTTTATTGTTATCGTTCAATCTAGTACACAACAATCGTCAAGGTAGGTGATAAGAGAGTTTTCACGACGACTTGAGATCGTGACGACTAGATCTTGTTTTAGGTGCAGAGTCAGATTGACACAGTGGAAAGTAGTAAAGAAATATATTGGTAGAGAAAAAAAAGTCTGCCAAGTGGGTGTGGCACATAGCTTCCTCGTATCCTTAACCCGATTGCATAGATGATCTGATACATAGTAGATAATCTCAAAACATCAAAACAAGTTAATCCCTGAAAATTCCATTGAAATCGGATGAAAAATGCAGAAGTTATGGAAACAAGGAAATTCACGTTTGTGCATGCGCAGTCGCTTCTATCAGTCCGGGGATGATGATTTTCATAGGGGACCGTCTACACACCAACTCGCACAATTCCTGAAAATTTCCTAGAAAACGGACAATAACTTCGTATAGTTATGCGCGTTACAAGAATGAGGAATTTCACCATGTCGGAATTTGACCCAAACCATTGAAAGAAAACCATTGAAGCTTGAGATTTCGTTTTGGTCAGCTTGAGGTGATGGTCAGAAAACGAAATATCAAGCTTCAATGGTTTGGGTGGCGCAGAAGAAGTGACGCTAAACAGCTACCAACTAGAGGTGGGTAGGAAATCGCGTCACTGGTTAAAGTCACCTATTACCGGAGAGTCACCGGTCCGTTTGTCACCTATTACGGAGCAGACCCTATTACCAACGGACTTGCAGTGACAGCAGGTAAAATAACTCTCCCTTCCTCCATGCTCCGAATCACTATCTCAAATTATTTCACTTTGACCCCTTCGAAGCTTCTTGAATTGTCACTGTGTGCGTTGTCACTACAGTGCCGTTGGCGCTACTCGTCACTCCGTAGTGGTTGGCGCTGGTTGTCACTTCATGGGCGGTCGGCGCTACTTGTCACGTTGTCACTCTTGGAGCTCCTTGTCATGGTTGGAGCTCCATCGTCACTTATCACCATTTGTGTAGCGTGATCAGGTGATCGGTTGTCTCTCGTCCCTCACGCCGATCTTTCCGCGGCCCGGGTTTAGGACTCTCGCCTTTAGTTTGACTCGT
This sequence comes from Apolygus lucorum, assembly GCA_009739505.2. Lineage (NCBI taxonomy): Eukaryota > Metazoa > Arthropoda > Insecta > Hemiptera > Miridae > Apolygus > Apolygus lucorum. The sequence continues at coordinate 45,059,527 of CM019182.2, forward strand.
GTTGCCCGTTTAGTTCGATGTTTTTCGATAGTTTCATTGTTTTGTGATTTGTTGAGATGAATAAAAAACCGAAATCTTCTCAATTATGGGCGATTTTTAAGCTCATTAAAAGGTCGAAAAACTGCCAAGTGCGACCTATGTGGTCAAGTTTGTATGTAGTTTCAAAACTACCATTACCTACAAATTAAAAAATGTAATTCGTAATAATTTTTTCTAGTTGCTCATGTTCCTTCATTTGTTTCAATTAGAGATAATATTGAGGTGAAAATGTATGTTACCTACCAATAATGATCGACTGTGATAAATTCCATTTTTTTCTTATTTATTCCATTTTACCAACCAACGAAGGACTATGATGACTCTGTGACCACGATCGATAAATTAATTATTTCTGAGCTCTAAACATATTAATCTGATTGCTGAGTGTCTCATACTAGTTGCTTAAATCGGTAAAACGTAACATACAAATATAATGGAGGGGTATATAAATTTTTTCTCAATGAACAGAACCAATTTTTTATTAGAAATATGAGACCGATACGCTAGTTGCGTCTATTGGGGCAAGAACTCTCGTTACGGAAATCACTGCTGGTCACTTTACACCGAGCAGTGCAGCAGTTTCAGGATGCGCTTCTCTGTCACCCTATTACAAAGTCACCTATTACTGGAACCTATTACTGGAACCTATTACTGGAACCTATTACCGGCCTGTCACTGTCACGTTGTCACCTATTACCAAAAAGTAACCGTTTCGCACATCACTACTACCAACCTGTGAAGTCACTAGAAAATGGCTGATAGTGAACAGCTGATTCAGACTCCGGGGGTCTAGAAATGATTTTCTCAGATCGCAAATTAGAATATTCGCCGTATGGAAAAAGCAACAAATTTATTACTTACTACTTGGATAGTATAAGCCTATCTATTTACATCCCTTTCTTACCCTACATTGCGATATAAAAACCTACTGCTGATGATTTTGATCGTTTTCACCTTTAGAAAGTGAACACCACAAACCTAGTTTTTTCAGAGCTCTTACTGCATTTTTTGGGTCTATAATACGTACTAACTACTATTTCGCAGTAACTACCTTTCTACTGGTTCCTTGTTGCCTAATTAAACAATTAAAATTAAAACCTTAACTTGTCGCCAGCACCTACTCTGTCAGGTTTCATCAAACCTCGAGTCTACGGAAACAAATCGAGAACGTTAGGCGAGCTGAAGGATGTAATTAATTTAAAAACCGTCGGCTTCCCGTGGTGTATTTGTTCCCTTTTGACCAAAAGCTCCTTCATTCCCGTTTCAATTGGTACGAAAAATACTTATTGATTATCTGGTCGGTATTTTCTTTCCTACCGACTTATTGCCTTTTCTTCCTAACCTTTTGATTTAAATGAGAGATTATCATTCCAATAAATGATCATAATTTAACCTGTAAGTAATACTTAACCTCGTATTTAACCTTCAAGTTTACATTTACCCGTATTTTTGTTCTTTATGAAAGGTTTTGGACAAAGCCAAAGTCATCAAATTGAGACAAGTCGAACATTCGTTGAACGAAAAGCAAATCCTGCAGGCCATCACGTTTCCCTTCTGCGTCTATTTGGAGTACTTTTTCCAAGACAACAGCTATTTGTTTTACGTCCTACCGCTGATTTTGGGAGGCGAGATGTTCACGCATTTGAGGAAATTCGGTAAATTCGACGAGAACCACACCAAGTTTTACGCGGCCCAGGTCCTTCTGGGGTTGGAGTATTTGCATTACTTGGATTTGGTGTACAGGGATTTGAAGCCTGAGAACCTCCTGTTGGATCACATGGGGTACGTGAAAATAACGGATTTCGGCTTTTGCAAGCTCATAAAAGGCAGAACGTATACTCTTTGCGGGACTCCGGAATACCTGGCGCCGGAGATCATCTTGAGCAAAGGGTACGGCAAGTCGGTGGATTGGTGGTCTTTCGGCGTGTTGATCTACGAAATGGCGGCTGGATACCCTCCGTTTTTCGCTACGGAGCCGATGAAAATTTACGAGAAGATCGTCGCCGGGAAGTACAGGAATCCGAACGGCTTCAGCCCTGATCTCAAAGATGTCGTTCGGAACATTCTCCAGACGGATCTGTCGAGGAGGTTCGGTAACCTCAAAGGCGGAGCAAATGACATTAAAGAGCACAGGTTAGGATGACTTTCATGTAACAAGGGAGAGGAAGGCCCTGCAATTCCTATTTCAGTTTATTATTTTCAATAATGAAACTTTGGAATCGAACAAGAAAGAAGTAACCCCCTCAAAATTGGATGGTTTTTGCTTCAAGGTGCATGGAATTAAAAAATCAAATGAAAGTTCTTTTGTTTGCCTGCCATGACACTTTGGCCAGTTTCCATGGATCAGTTTAGATGAAATTTGGGATGCCTAGGCTCCTTTTGGGGCCTAGTTGTGCCCCGAAGGTTTTCGTTATTGTGAGCCACTTCTAAAACACCCTAGCTTGAACAATTTTGATGTCCAAGTATGGTTTTTTCATCAATTCAAAATACCAACGATTTTAAAGAATTTTTAGGCACCACCCAGAGCTCTGTGGGACCAACCATTCGCTTCTGGTGGATAATTAATTTATCTAATAATTACTGACGTTTTTAATTAATGTAGGATAGTGTTCAAATTTTAGAAACGAATGAGACCATTCAGAGCTCTGGACAATGAACTCCGTTAAATGAGAGTTGATCGAAAAATTAATTGAAATTACAGTTGGATTATTACGAAAAGGAAACGTACCTATCCTGTTTTATGAGAAACGTGTTTTAGTATGGAACATGCTTTAGCCTTGGACTAACTACCCGAAAAACGTCACGTGAGAGGGGTGACGGGAAAGTTCACGCTGGGGGAGGAGTGGGGAGTATTCTCCACCCATCCGTACTCTGACGAAAAGTGTGGCGAAAGCATGTTCCATGTTTCTTGAATTTTAGCTCTAAGCGGTAAGCATCCTGCTCGTCTGAAGGAGTTTACATCAATGAAATTACATGCAATACAAGTTACATAAATCTCAATATACTGGGTGAAACACCTGTATTGCTGCACCTATGTTCCTGCCATAGCCTAGGGATTGATTCTACAACCAATTTGTGACTTTTTTTAATCCCCTTAAAATCCAAATTTTTTCAATTTTAAGATTTATTTCGTTTTTTCGACCTTGTATCATTAAAATGTTAATAATTCCTTCAATTTACTAGATAAAATCAAACTTGACTATACCGTTGGAAAGAGCGTTAAATTTCCTATCTCCCTGATGCAGAACCAAAGTTCCAAAGTTTTTCAAAATTGGCGAAACGGGTGAAAAATGAACTTGATGAGGAAAAATGATCAAATCTTGAAAATCTCAACTTTTTTCAACCGCTCATTAGTCCTTGCTTTCCAGCGTGTAAATGCTTGCTTGTAAGCCTAAAAGTTGACCCAAAAGCTCAGGTTTCCAACGGTACGGTCAGAATTGTTTCCAACAGTTTTATTAGTGAAGAAAACCGCGCTTGAATGAGAAAAAACGTGATTTTTTTTTTCAACGAAATGGACGGTTTGACGGGAGGAATCGGGGTTGGATGGAGTGTGAGAGGAGCGTCGGCGGAGGAGACCTCCCGAATCTTCCCATCGATTTCGTTGAAAAAAAATCACGTTTTTTCTCATTCAAGCGCGGTTTTTTTCACTAATACAAATATTGGAAACAATTCTGACCGTACCGTTGGAAACCTGAGCTTTTGGGTCAACTTTTAGGTCTACAGGCAAGCATTTACACGCTGGAAGCGGTTGAAAAAAGTTGAGATTTTCAAGATTTGACCATTTTTCCTCTTCAAGTTCATTTTTCACCCGTTTCGCCAATTTAAAAAAAACTTTGGTTTTCCATCAGGGAGATAGGAAATTTAACGCTCTTTACAATGGTATCGTCAAGTTTGATTTTATCTAGTAAATTTATGGAATTATTAACATTTTAATGATACAAGGTCGAAAACACGAAATAAATCTTGAAAGTGAAAAAAGTCGGCTTTTTGAGGGGGTTAAAAAAAGTCAAGAGACAAAAAAAGTCACAAATTAGTTGTAGAATCAATCCCTAGGCTATGGCATAGGTGTACCCCTGTATATATATGTTTTCTTATGTGCTCAGTGCTGTTTCGGGAAAGCATGGTGAAACTGCACCGGAGGAAGTGCGATTCTTTTTTTATTTTTTCTGAACAACTCTGGAAAAGGGATTTGTTACCTTTTGAAAGATTAATCCTCATTGTTGTGACCTGCCTAGGAGCTTCTTGATTGAGGGTACCTCAACCCCCACCCCTTGGGAAGGGTTGGAAGGAGCGGTGTTCTTCACAGACCGGTGCTCTTTACAGAAAAATAGTTAACCGTTGTGTAATAGTTTGCAGCGTTTTTTTAGTAGACCTGTAACCAAGGACACTCAAAATTTGATAGTTTAGTGTTAAGTGTAGCTCTGAATACCTATCTGGGAGGCCTTAGTTACGCCTGACTCCTTTAAAGTGGAAGGATTCCTCCTGAAAGACACTTATAGGAGAACCTGATCATTTGCCATCACTGAAACCCTTTTTAAAGATTGAGCAATGAGAAATCAACAATTTTTCTGAGGAATCAACTTTCAATTTGGCACCGCGATTCCCTGAACTCTGTGCCATTGTACCTTCGTACCTCACGATTTCACATTGACAGGCCCTTCCTCTCTATTGGTTTCATCGATAACTATTATAAGCATTTATTTTGATTTGTTCACAAATCAGACACTTGTAGATTGTAGATGAATCCGCGGATCAGGGTGATGGGAGCCCAAAGCACTGAAGCCTGGTGGCTTATTGTGCTACTCCGCGGATTCTGTTCCTAGTCAAAGAGTCCCAGCCCTTTGGTAAGGGCCAGTAGCGGTTTGGCTAGATTTGTGCTGGGAAAAGCCTCCATGGGTGTAGGTGACCCAAGGAGGTGAAACCTGCGATTTGATAGCGCTTCGCAATCGAATATTATGTGGGAGGCTTTCTCTTCAGCCTCTCCACACAGCCTGCAGAGGGTTGTATTCTGGTTTACCCCAATGCGGTTGAGATGGAATCGGAGTGGAGTGAAGCCTGTTACCAGGCCAACCACTAACCTGATTTATTTGCGGCTAAGCCGCAGCAGCTCTTCTGTGGCGCTGGGGTTAGGTTTGGCCACCATGCGCTTACTTAGAGCATGTCCTCTAAGGTTTGACCATCTACTAGTGGTTTCATTAGTGACCCACCGGTTTATGGTCGCCCTAAAGGAAGATTTGGGAATGCCGATGGCCGGTTCTGGACCAATGAACGGGGTTAGTGAGCCCCTTCTGGCCAGCAAAATCAGACACTGCTTGTCGTTACAGATTTATTAACAATCAATTTTGGGTTAAACGATCTGATACATTCCAGAACCAGCTGCTCAACATCCACAAAGAGGTTCCCTAAGACCATTTTTTATATCTGAATTATCTCGTTTTCTTTTCAAGATGGTTCAAAACCGTTCAGTGGATCCCAATGCTGAATAAGAAACTGGATCCTCCATTCATGCCGAAAGTCAAAAGCCCCGGCGACACGAGCAATTTCGAGAAATACGATGAAGAGCCTTTGGTTGTGTCTCCAGTGGACAAATTCGCCAAGGAATTTGCTGATTTCTGAAAATAAAAAAAAAGTTGGCATTAAGTTCCGTTTGTTTCTAAATGTGGATATTTGAGAATTAACTTCGTCGTGGTGAATGTGTTATGCCATTGACAATTAACTTCCCTTGACTGGGGATCGATATCAAAACTTCATACTTATACTTATACTTCACAAACGCCGTTCGTTTCTCGTTGCGAGTTAGTATTTCTATAAATTGAAGGGGCTCAAACTGAATTGAAGGGGAATAACATAACTGAATAAACGGGTTGTTATGACCCACACATCAACAATAATTAGTTCTTGAGTCATCACCCACTGGAAGAGACAAGGTACGGGGGATACACCAACATGACGTCACCTTTCCACATCTCTCTCTCTCCCGAGCTAACGAAATGAGTATATAAGCTCACTCAGGGATGCTCCCTTATGCCAATCTAGTCCAGTCTATCGCCTTCATCATTTCGCTCTCATACCTTCTCCTCAAATAAGGATCTCCTCGAAGTACTAGGCTCACTAGGTAAATATCCCGTCTTCCCGTCGGTAGGTTTCTCTGAAACGCCGGGGCTGACGGGCTAGCCACCCTCCTCAGTGCTTAGCACCACGGTGTGGTTATGAACCGCCGATGCGACAGTACTGCCTGCTAAGATAGGAACTTCTCTCTCTTCGTTGAGTAGGGGTTAAAGGAAAGTCAAACGCCGCAGCGGGAAGGTCAGCTCCTTCACTCGCCGACACACAAACATAACACAGGTATTCCCATATTAACACAGAATGTGTTTTAGCCATGGACTAACTAGGCAAAAAAGCTAACGAAATCTGGGACACAACATGGATGGTCGTGTAACCTGGTGTAACCTATGAGATATTTTATTATGACAGGGTGATTATATAAGATTCTGATTTAGTGGGAGGAAAGTAGCGAAAATATGTGAAACGCGTGAGCTAAAACACATCCTGTGTTTCAATAATGGGGTATTTCGGTCAATTTTTTTTATTTTTTTTTTCAAAAGAGTATGGCTCAGGAATAACGGTAATCGGGTCTGTTCGTCGAGAAAGTGTTTTTAAAAAATCAGAGAAGCTAAGGAAAGTTGAAGATTTGAATGGTGTGACGTAGCTAGCCATGCGTGACGTAGCTAGCCAACTGTCTTTGAAGAAGTATCCATGCACAGAAACCCCTCTTGGATACTACAACATTCCACTCACACACGCGCGCGGGGCTGTCCGCGGCGTAGTCCTTGCTTAGTGTGTGTGCATTTATAGCGGCCCGCCTTTTTCAAACGTGTGATCTCTTTAATTAATTTTTCTACCACATGTTATAATATCATTGGGCTTAAAGTTGTAGTATATAGGTTTTCAAGGGTGCTGAATCCAAATTTGAGGTCAAAAACCTTAATTTCCGATCCACCGAAATACCCCATTTCGTCCGAAGTATGTGAAAAGGGTAACCGGGGGTCCTGGGGGCTTGTTTATTTGGCAATGGGGTATTTCGGTGCGTCGGAAATTCAGGTTTTTTACCTCAAATTTGGATTCAGCACCCTTGAAAACCTATAATATAGTTGTAGTATATTATACTACAACTTTAAGCCCAATGATACTATAACATGTGGTAGAAAAATTAATTAAAGACATCACACGTTTGAAAAAGGCGGGCCGCTACAAATGCACACACACTAGGCAAGGACTACGCCGCGTGCGTGTGTGAGTGGTGTTTTGTAGTATCCAAGAGGTCCTCCAAGGGTTTCTGTTCATGGATACTTTTTTCAAAGACAGTTGGCTAGCTACGTCACGATTGGCTAGCTACGTCACACCATTCAAATCTTCAACTTTCCTTAGCTTGTATGATGTTTGACATTTTATGTCTTTACTATGGCACATAAATGAAAAATCGTCACGTGGGGAGCGTTATGAGGGGAGCGTTACGCGGAAATTTCTGATGATTTTCACGTACAACCAATCGTTCCTAGGGAAAACTAACTCCCTCATTTTCCACCCCACAAAAATCGTTCACCACTCATTGGAAAGCTCTCAATTTATTAAACATAAGACATAAAATGTCTCTCGTGGTTGCGTACTTGTACGAAAGCTGTATCCACCGTTTGTGTTTTAAAAACATTTTCTCAACGAACCGACCCGATTACCGTTATTCCTGAGACATACTCTTTTGAAAAAAATAAAATAAAAAAAATTGACTGAAATACCCCATTATTGTTCGATTTTGATGATTCCAGCGGCAATCTTTCAGTTTTCCAACTCCCCACCCCCAAGCACTAATGAATTTCTAAAATCCGTGAACATTTCATATTTAGGTAAAACTGTGAAAGTTTGAGCCCCTTCAATTTAGGGAAATACTGACCCAGAACGAGAAACGGCGGACTCCCTTAATGGAGCTCTCTACGACTGAGCTAAGGAAATGAACGGACAGAATTGCGAAGAGGTAGCTGACCACAACGAAAATGATCGCTTGCCTTGGATATCTTATTGAGTGGTCCTACCTAACATCCTACCCAAAATTTGGTGACCGATGTTCACATGGGTTTCCACCTATGCTGCCGTGCTAAGCCAGAAAGTCGTACCTATCTTGGCTTCACCCAACTTTCGGGAAAACGACCTAATAGGTTTCGTGGTGAAATAACTATTTCACGGGATTTTTTCCCTCCTTTTACCACAACTAAAAGTTTTTCTTATAGGAAATTAGTTGCTGAATCGATTTCTGGGGTCGAAAAAACGGTATAACATTTTTCCATTCTTATTTTACTTACATTTAAGCAGAAAACAACCGATTACAGACATCAGACGTAGGTAAAGCTAACGATTGAACCATAAAGTAACGCTATCCGATGAGAATCTCTTGGATACTACAAAATACTACTCACGCACACGCGCGTATACAGTGGTTACGGTGACGAGGAAGCTATGTGCCACACCCACTTTTTTACTTACATTTAAGCTAGATATACTAAGCCTTGAAGTCGTATCTATGACTGATACGACTTCAAGGCTTAGTATATCTGGCTTAAATGTAAGTAAAAAAGTGGGTGTGGCACATAGGTAGCTTCCTCGTCACCATAACCACTGTATACGCGCGTGTGCGTGAGTAGTATTTTGTAGTATCCAAGAGATTCTCATCGGATAGCGTTACTTTATGGTTTAATTGTTAGCGTTACCTACGCCTGCCATCTGTAATCGGTTGTTTTCTGTTCGCTTCGTTTGTGGTTTCAACTTATCATATTTTCAGCTATTGTATCGCCCATGATTTCTTTTCTTTCTTTCGTTTTAAATATGACGGAAAAGAAGAGGAAGATCAACGTTCTGGAGCCTCAATTTGAACCTGCTACCAGTGAGAACATTCCAATCTCTTCTCTGTGCATGGATACTTTTTTCAAAGACAGTTTGGCTAGCTACGTCACACCATTCAAATCTTCTACTTTCCTTAGCTTCTCTGATTTAAAAAAAAATTTCTCGACGAACAGAGACTCGATTAGGTACCGTTATTCCTGAGCCATACTCTTTTGAAAAAAAAAATTTAACAAATTGACTGAAATACCCCATTCCAGAAAATTTCATCGAAATCAGATGGAAAATGTAGAAGTTATGGCTGTGGCAAGGATTTCACGTTTGCGCTTGCACAGAGGCTACTATAATTTTTTTAACCTTGCGTCGGTCGTGCCTTCCCACACGCAGAGTAGGTCGCGCTGCTGTTTACACCACTGTCATTCTCTTTGCATATTTTGCTCAAAATTGGAAAATTTGACAATCTGAGGGATAATAAATTGAGGTACTCTTGCTTCTGTTGACACTTTAGTTCATACAATTGCAAAATATTGGGTAGAATATGTAAACTTGAACAAAACAATGAAACCTGAGAAAGTCTGTCCAAACAACACTAGGTACTCAGCGCACGCCTTACTTGACGACGCCTGAAGCAAAACTGAATAGCATCTTTTACGTCGCTCACAACGTGGCGACTCATGTGCAATCTAGGGATTGGGATCCTAAACATAAAATACAGGGGGGGGGGGGGGGGTGAATTTTCGGAAACTTGGTCAAAGGGCAGGGGTTTTCTTCCAAGTGGTTTGTAAACACTGCAGGCGTGACCGACCAAAGGTTAAGGTACCATCCGCACAATCCCTGAACATTTTTCTTAAGCTTTTTTAAGCTTCTAAAGCTTTTTTTCCAATACTTCCAGTACCTTGGTAGACTGGGAAGCAAAATCTCGAGTCAGCTCACCATTTACGTGAACTTTCCCCTACTACGCTTCAGCGACATACTGAGGAGCAAAGTAAAGTAAAGTAAACAACCATTTCAGGTTGGATTTTCATCCAACGCCAATCCTGGCGTCGCAGACGTCTTCCTAAGGGAAGATCAGAATTTGTTCTGATGATTTCGCTCATGGCTTCCCATTGGCCTCACCGCCCTGGGTGAAGGAGGGAACTGCGACCAACTCGCCCGAAAATATGCCGCAGAGGCGGGCCTCGAACTCACAGCCCCTGCAACCAGTTCAAGTCGCGTCTCCAGAGACACAGGCCGTAGCTCGCTCGGTCACAGCTGACCCCCTGGAGCCTTATCCTTTTCTCAGGTAGTTTTGACTCTTTTAGTGCAGTCACCAGTCACATGCTTGTGATAGGTTGATCCACTCTGTAACAATATAGGTTGAATTTCAGATTGAAATTCACCTAATTGTTCATAAGTTAGTCAGAGGAGGGTGACGACCCTACCCCCTCAAACCAGTGATTAGATTAATCAGCCGGCCCGAAGAGGATATCGATTCATATCTCTATGAATCAAATATCCCCCTAGGCGTAGCTCCAACAAATTGGGAACAAACCAAATCGGTTTGCCCCTTCTGTAAAAGTAGGATCGTCACACTCCCCTCCCTAAAACATACTTCTGGGTTTCAAACAGAAGTATGTTTGAAAACAAGTAAAAGGGACTGAAAATAGCATGAAGCCCAGGAAAGGACGTCTGGAAGCTTCAAGGGAATTCCTCCATTGTAATGGTACTATTCAAAAAGAAGAAGAAGAATGCCACGAATGGGTCATTTATGCCTCGAATGGGCCATTTATACATAAAAGAATAAATCAATGGAACTGAGGAGAAAGCAAACTAAATAAAGAATACGAACGACGAAACATTCAAGTGTAATGATTGAAAAGGCAAATGCAGAAAAGGCTTATATAAAAGAAAAACGTAATTGAAATTAATAAAATGCCAGATTGGCAAAGCCTAACAAGAGAATGAGTTTAATTGCCGGATTGGCGAAGTATAATAAGGGAATGAATTTAATATAGAGATTCCTTCTGGATATCTCTTTGGGTAATTCCTTCTGGAATACCCAAGAAAAAGTGGAGGGGAATTGATGAAATAAATTCAGTGCATTTCCACCAAACCACGTAATAATATAGGTTGAATTTCAGATTGAAATTCACCTAATTGTTCATAAGTTAGTCAGAGGAGGGTGACGACCCTACCCCCTCAAACCAGTGATTAGATTAATCAGCCGGCCCGTAGAGGATATCGATTCATATCTCTATGAATCAAATATCCCCCTAGGCGTAGCTCCAACAAATCGGGAACAAACCAAATCGGTTTGCCCCTTCTGTAAAAGTAGGATCGTCACTACTCTGATCTGAAACCTATTAGTGATAATTTAAAGGTTGTGAGGTGAGAAGTGAATAAGGCAAAGGTTTAGACTAGACTGGGTTGTGGTCCTATATCGGAACTCTCATAATATGAGGCCTCATGATATAGGACCACAGGGTTGTTGCATGGGTGTATTCTTGTGAGTCTGGGCTGAACAAAGAAGAAGGCAACCATCTCAACATGACTCTCGAGGAAGGGCGCACACCTTGTGGTGTATTGTAAAACATGAATGGTAGGAAGAGGTCATGACATTAAGTGAAATTAAGTCTGCTGGAAGATGCTTTTTCAGAAGGAATTTCAAATGTTTTTTCACAATACAGTGCAGGCTCTGACGCGATATTCCGAGTGCTTTCGATAGAGACTTTCATACGCGCTCAACATTCAGGTGCCATCTTGACGGGTTTTTGAGCGCAGTGTACCTTGTTGAAAGAAATCATTTTCTATTTTTTGATTAAGCGGTTGTTTGGAATGATTGTTGAACGAAGAAAATGCGTCTAGAAAGCACTCAGCCTAGCTTAATAAGACTCATTTTTTTCCCAGATACGCCACTACTGATGACTCCAACGTGACGTAGTACCTAAGCCTTACATCACAAAAAAAATCACAATTAACAACAGGAGACTCGAGTTGTCCTTAGCTCAATAGAGACAAGTAAAATAATGATGAATATGACAATGATTGAATTTCTTGGTGGCAAGTCTTATTATTCAAGTGCAGCAGCCAGGAGTCGTTAAAATGTCATCTACCTGTTCTTCATAGCACCAGAAGTCCATTCGTACATCTTGATGGGCGCTCTTAGTCCTCAGCTAGTGACTGGTAGTTGTGGTACGCCTGGCAGTCAATTTGATCAGTTCGAGTATTCCGATTCGTCAAAATTCAGCAAACTCGTCGTCACACGAATATTTGTCGGTGTTCTCATCGTCAGATGACGCTTCGTCGTATCTGTCGAAGTTACTCGTGTCGCCTTGATTTTTGATTTTGGGGACGAACGGCGGCGTCAGTTGTCTGTTCAAAATCGATGGCCAGTTCGTGTCTTTGAACCACTTCAGGGATTTGATGTTTTTCGAATCGTTCGTACCGTACCGGCGGGACACGTCGGTTTGCAGCGTGTGTCGAACCAGTTGGCGCATATCCGAACTGAACCCTTCTGGGGTTTTGTACTTCCCTTTGACGACTTTTTCGTAGATCCTCAAGGCGTCTTTACCAGCGAAAGGAGCGAAACCCGCTACCATCTCGTAGACGAGGACTCCAAACGACCACCAATCCACCGACCTGCCGTAGCCTTTGCTCAAAATCACTTCAGGCGCCAAGTACTCCGGGGTCCCACAGAGCGTATACGTCCTCCCCATCACGTGTTTGCAAAATCCAAAATCCGTCATTTTCACGTAACCACTTTCATCCAATAGAATATTCTCAGGTTTCAAATCCCTGTACACCAAATCCAAATGGTGCAAATACTCCAACGCCAGGAGAATTTGGGCAGCGTAAAACTTCGCTTGGTTCTCACTCAGCATCCCTAATTTCCTCAAATGCCTGAATAATTCGCCTCCTAAAACTGCTGGCATAACTAGATAAAGGTACCGATTGTCCTGGAAAAAGTACTTCAAGTTGACGCAAAACGGGAACATTATCGACTGCAAAATCTGCTTCTCGTTATAGCAGTGCGACACTTGTTTCAACTTGATTATTTTCGTTTTATCCAATATTTTCATGGCAAGATACTCCCAGCTGATTTTGTGCCTCGCCAAGACGACCCGGCCGAACGCTCCGATCCCCAAAGTCTCCAAATTTTCAAAATCTTGCCTCGAACTTGAAGTTGGGATCTTCGTGTGGAATTTCTCTTTGAACAGGATTTTCGCTCTTTCCAGAAATCCCTTCCAGTTGGTTATCTCTTCTTGGTGGTCTGTAGAATGTCGTGGCATTTGTTCTTTGGCTATTCTTCGTCAACACTGGGGTTTCTCATAATAATTTGGGTTTCTATTTTTACCAACAAATTATCTATATCTATCTTAATACCAACGTAACTCGTGGTAGCTTAGAAACCTCTGTTTCTATTAGTTAGTATATATCATGCATCAATCTACTTTTGAAAGTAGAAGAAGAAGAAGCATAGGTATAATCTACTTACCAATTTTATAGTAGATAGCCTCCTTTAACTGATGTATTGGAGTCTGATCTATGAGATTATCTTTTTCTAATTATTGCTTCCGAGTCTACCAAGGTAGCGGAAGCTTTGTTTTCACTTTTCAAGGATGAAAAAAAAAGTTCTCCAAAATCAAAATTTTCACTCGCGTTTTGCGTTTTAGAACTTTCTGAACAATTTTGGTTCCGTGTCTGTGTGTCTGTCTGTCTGTCATGAATTCCTTGTAACGCGCATAACTATACGAAGTTATTGTCCGATTTCGATGAAATTTTCAGGGATTGTGCGGGTTGGTGTGTAGACGGTCCCCTATGAAAATCATCATCCCCAGACTGATAGAAGTGACTGCGCATTTTTTTTTATCTAATCACATACACCTACTCACTTAATTTTTCATCCGAATTTGATGAAATTTTCTAGGATTGTCCAGATTAGCGTGTAGATGGTCCCCTATGAGGGTAGTGAAAGGTACTCAGAGATTGGTGTTTCGAGATTAACAACTATGCATCAGATCATCTATATAATCGGGTTATGGATACGAGGAAGCTATGTGCCACACCCACTTGGCAGACGTTTTTTATTATTGTCTTTATTCTATTCATCATACCCGGATATTAGTTTACAAAATACTCTTTAGATTTGTTCTATTGCCTCCTCACTACCTACCTGAAGCAAGCCATTTTTACTCCTTGTTCGTCACTTATTACCTGTTGTATTTTCTTCTGTCTTCATGGTTTGAGAGATGGTTTGTATAGAATACTCTGGATGGTATAAAAATACTCTGGGTAACACAAGTTGTCTGTGATGAAACAATTTTGTAATCCTAATACAAAAAACCCCTAATGTATATATTATATACATTAGCGGTTTTTTGTATTAGGATTACAAAATTGTTTCATCACAGACAACTTGTGTTACCCAGAGTATTTTTATTTTATTTTGTTTCATCACAGACAACTTGTGTTACCCAGAGTATTTTTATCGAACCCGGGTCTCCCACGTTTGGACGACATACATAATAGAGAGTTTTTGGAAACCACTGTCGGGCCCCGTGGAACCTCTTCACAAAGCACGGAGTTCGCGGGTGACGATGGATTTGCCTCCCGACATCAGCGGGCGACGATGAAAGGGTGCCCCCTGACAGTCACCTGTTCCTCGAGGCCCACCGTGACGAGCGCCTCCATTCCCCCCCTGTCCAAAGTTAACGTCTTTCCTCCTTCAACTGGGTAGCATCCTCTGTTGCTCGCGCTAGTCTCCTCCTGACGGGGCCCGTGAGATTTTGGCACCAAAAACTCTCTATTATGTATGTCGTCCAAACGTGGGAGACCCGGGTTCGATTCCAGGCCGTGACATAACATTTGTTTTCTCTTAATAAATTACGTGTTTATCTACGATTTGTTTTTGTCTGCTTTTCGCAGGCTTTTTATGAATAATTCTTCTAACCTATATACCTTGGGTGTACACACGGCAGGTATGCCGAATTTCAGGGATTCCATGACTAATTTTATACATGAAGTTCCATTATAGATTTTTTAACCCCTCGTTTTTGTGAGTATTTTAATGTTCAACAGTTTTTCGTGTTTACGATCTTATGTCACTGAAATTACCTCAGCCCCCTTGTTTCCAAGTAAATGTAAAAAAACGCTGCAAATTATTACACAATGGTTTATTATTTTTAATTTTTCTATATAGATCACTCGTCTGCAAGGCCACCAGCCATCCAACATGAAGAAAAAGATCGATCGCATTTCGGTCAGCTTTAATTTGAACGGAGATTAGGCCTCTTTTGCGATTCACACTCGTGTTTCTGTTTTATCGTACGTCCAAACTTTAAATTCTCGTAGAGAGCGAACCGTTTGTCCTACAGAGCTCTGGGTGGTCTCAAAAAATTCTAAAAATTCTATATAATCTTAAATTGAAGGAAAAATTTTTTGAGTTAAGGTGTTTTCAAGTTCATTTTGGAACCCTTAGAAATGACCTACATCAACCAAAATCGGGGCACAACCAAATGTAGCCTAAATACCAAATTTCATCAAAATCGGTCAATGCTAAGTAGCAAAAGTGCCGCGTACGGCGGACGGACGGCCACATTTTTATTCGATTTTTGGATTCTACGTACCTTGAAACGTAAACCATCAAATTTTGAGGGGGTGTTAAAAAAATTTTTTCTTGGTCGATTCCAAAGATTCATTAGGTATTGAAAATAATAAACCAAAATTAAGATTTATCAATTTGGTAAAAATTAGTTTTTTAGGGAGCTCTTTCGAGACTTGAACCTAAATGTTAGAGGAAGGCCAGGCGTGTATATAGATAGGAAATTTACCTTTCCAGCAGTATCCAACGCTTTTCCTCAAACCACAGAAAAGTAGCATTTAAAGCGGTAAAAAAATTGTATAGGAGAACTTTGATCAGGAATTAGTCGTAGAATCGATCTGTGAAGTTAAGTTTACCTGTAGTGCGTACGCCCTGTAGAACTTCAACAAAATGAGGAACTAATATCCGATGTAGTTTATATCATGGAACTATCGACAAGATCCCATCTAACTTTTGATCGATGAGATTCGTCAAATTTTCTTACTTGATTGTTGCCATATTGAAGGCACCTTCTTTGTGGTCATTCTGTAAACATCAACTCCGAGTGATTTTTTATTTCTCATTTGTTTCAGTTATCCAGGATTTCTGCAAGTTGTCTTGGGATTACGTTGTGAAAGGTGTCAACCCGAAACTCTACTCTTCTGCATCCGGTATGATATTATCATATTTGGCGTTGTTTATCGGTCAAATAATTCAATCTAGAGTTTTCTTTAAAATAATATTCCTATTACCTACCTAGCTTTGCAGTTAATTGTTTACTCAGCCTCGTTTTGGATTATATTAGTGATAAGCGCCGATACGAGACATCAATGATCGCTGTCTCACATTCGGTCTTGCATGCCAAGAAACACTTGTTTGGGTTTTAAATGAACGGGGTTAGTTCCGCTAGTTATAAAAATACAATTATTAGCTACGTACCGTATTGGAGAATCTGTCGTAACCAGCAAGTCGAGTACAGGAGGCGAGCGCTTTCGATGTAAGGACATCATCTTCAGGCTGTCGAGAGAGTACTAAAGTTTGTCAGTCTGTCGTTCTATTTATATAGTCTGGGTGAAAGGGAGGTGAAAGGATCAGAAAGGAAAGGGGGCCACGTGGTAACGAGACCACGTGGTGAAAGGTTGTTTGTCTGTCATGCCAAGTGAAAGGGAGAGATAAAACTAATGCTATTAGCTAATTGTACATTCACCACATGGTGACCGCGTGGTCTTCTATTCTAAACTATGAATATATTATAAACTAGCTTAGATAACTAACTTATTGCTAAAATTATTAACTTAAAATATATCTACTTCTAACTTAAATACTTGAATACTATAACTTGGACAACTACAAACTTCTGGCGCCGGAGCAGGCAGGTTTTCGAATGCATCGGGGGACCATTGAGCAGGTTGTGCGATTAACCCAGGAAATTAAAGATGGATTCCACCGGAAGCAGAGCACCCTTGCTGTTTTCGTCGACTTTAAAACCGCATTTGACCGAGTCTGCAGGGGCTTGTTGGTCCAGAAGTTGCGCGGTCTAGGGGTGAGTGGTCGGCTCTTCTCCCTGATACGCTCCTTTTTGGCACAAAGGTTCATCCGAGTCTGATATCAGGACTCTAGATCATCATACAAGCAAACTAAACAGGGAGTCCCGCAGGGGTCGGTTTTGAGCCCAATCCTGTTTAATGTCATGATTAACGATGCGCTATCTGCAGTCAAGCAGGTTCACGGCGTAAATGCACTATTGTATGCAGATGACCTTGTGATATGCGCGACCTCCAGCAGCATCCCTGCACTAGAAAGTGCCATCAATAAAGCACTGGAGAGGCTGGCAGGCTGGTCGGAACTGAACGAGATGGAAATTAATGTTATGAAAACCGAGTCTCAACTATTCACTCTTTCCACAAGGAATCATCAGTTCTCGCTTAAACTGAACGGGAGCCTCATAAAGCAGTCCCATTGCGCAACCTATCTTGGAGTCCAACTTGACTCCCGTCTCACCTGGATGGCCCAGACTGAGAGAATGGCTGAGAAAGGCTCGAAAAGACTAACCCTGCTAAAGAGACTGGCGGGCAGCATGTGGGGCGCCACCCAGGATGTCCTGAACCTGGCATTTGTGAGTTATGTACGGCCTGCCATGGAGTATGGCAATGAACTGCTGGTGACCGCCTCGGATTCTGTAGTTCGGAAGCTGGATGCCGCCCAGCACCAAGCCCTCCGCGTGATCACCGGAGTGCCCAAATCAACGCCTATCATGGCTATGGAACTACAAACTGGCATTGAGCCCCAGAAATTCCGGAGGGAGGCTGCAGCGTTGGCTCTTTCAGAGCGACTGCAGAGGAATGGTGTTGTTTATTGGGCGGATTACATTCCAGCATCACCGCGTTTGAGAACACAGGGTGCCTTTTTGTCCCGGGTCTGTGAGCTCCGTGAGGATTATGGTCTTGAGGAAACTCTTGCTATCATCATTGATTCCCAAGCAGCTATTACTGCGCTGTCTTCTGGCACCTATACAGAGTCCCATGACGTCCTTAGCGGCAGAGAGGCTATTCAGGCCTTGCTGCGAGAGGGTGCCACTTTGGCACTGCAGTGGATCCCCTCACACTGCGGTATCTGGGGAAATGACCGTGCTGATGCACTAGCCAAGGAGGGCTCCTGCATGGAAATGCCTGAGGCTCGCATTGGATACAGAGCAGCCAAAAAATGCATCCAGGACAAATTAAAGGAAAGATTGCTGGAAAACCATTGGATGGCAGCTGAGGGAAGGAGATGGGCCAGTCTTTTGGAGGAGAGGAACCGTGTCCCCGCAAATCTACCTCGACATATATCAGTGGCAGGGTTCAGGTCTATTACAGGCCACGATTATCTGAATGCCCACCTTCATAGGATCCGAGTGAAGGATAACTCGGGCAGTTCCCTATGCCTCTCAACCCTGCCAATGACCTCGGACCACTTATTGGACTGTCCTCAACTCGAGGGCATTAGACAAGCTTTCACACCAGACGAGACCAACTGGTCGAAAACATCGCTTTTATATTGGGCTGCGCGAGGTCAAATGATGGCGGAAACGCCAACGACCTAGTACTGGCGTTGGGTAAAAAAAGAAAACTTAAATACTATCTAATTCTTAAGTTAGAAGTAACAAAAAACGAAGAAAACAAAACTGAAATAAGGCTAACAATGTATAGAAGGCACTGCTGAGAGGAGTGGTCAGTAATGGCGCACATTTGAGGAAGGCTGTCATATTTGATTATTCAGGGCATATCGATGAGGGTGTATTGATCGATTTTGGGTAGATTCGCAGTTGAATGTCAAACGACCACCAACTTAATTAATTTGTTTCGTTGGTATTCTTGACCGTATTTTCCCTCTATAAGTCTGCCACAGAATTTTGCATCCCTTTGGCACGTTCTTCTGGAGAACATAGAACTAATTATCTCAGATTCCCGCGCGTAGGATATTTTTTTTGGGAATTTCTCCTCACAAAAGTGACATAATTCCCCTCCTACTGCAGCGTAAAATTCGTGCATTTTCCAAAATTGAAATTTCGTGGCTACACAAAAAAAAAAAATTCACCGCTCCAATTTCTGTGAGAAGGTTTCACCATGGAAGGTTGACTCGATCCTTATAGTTTGCGGATCCGCCACCAAGGAGGCGCCACACAGACGCAAAGTTTCTGAGGCAGACCTATAGTCATGTGTTGTCTAATTCCAAATACGTCAATTTTCATTATTCGATTTTTCTTCATTATTCTTCTCCCTTTCAAATGGTTTTCCAAGTCTCACACTTCTCTTATTTTTCATAAAGTTTCAATTTAATGTGTTCTGTAATTTACAGAGAAAATTGGGATCTCTCCTCAAGATTTACAACACATCGTAGAAGGTCTCGTGAGTTTGCTGACAGAATCCTGTAAACTCAAAGTAAGTTCTACGCATTGTCAAGTTTTCAATATTTGTCAACAATAATTTGGACTTTTGCGTTGACATTTTGCGTTTTTCATTTTTCAGCTCTCGAGTGACAAATTTAAGGATAATCTCAAAGTCTTGGGATTCAACGAGAAACAAATCCAAGTCTTGGATGCATTCTACACTGCTAAACAAGTCGACATAAACCACACTCTGCTGGCAGCGTCGATCAGGTTACCCATGTTCAAGGACCTGGAATGGAGGGCTCAAGCTCAGGTAGGAATTGTATTGATGGGGGTGATTACTAATGGTGGAAGGAGATTGAGATCGATGAAGGGCTACATTGAAGGACTTTCATTAACACGTTGAATGCGAGAAAAAAAATGCGTTGGTCCCCTGTGGCGGAGAATTTTTTTTCGCCGAAACGCTATAGCAGCAACATATATTAAAAAGTACATTTTTCCAAACATTTTGACATAAAAAAAGTTGAGATTTTTTGAGAATTTATTCTCAGCGTCAACGTGACGCGGCCAGCGGCAGCGCAGCAGTTGCTCCAGTTTGAATGGAAAATCAACCCCTTTGTGAGTGGTTTGGCTCAGGCGTCCACTGGACGCGAATTCTGGCGGCCTTTGCAAGGGAGACAGGTTGATGGTGCATAGAATGAGTAGGAATCAATCAATCAATCATTTTTTTATTTGTAGCGGCCAAACTGGCATTACAAACGTCAGTAAGTAATACAATTGTATAAATATAGAATAGAAATAACAATAAGAAAATCAACAAGATTGTCCCATTTGAACGCCCAAATCGCATCATCAGTTTTAAAATTTCATCCGCAAGAAATCGCTCGGGTCGTATAATTCGGCCGGAATCAAAATGTTCTTGATTTCATTCTTGAACGATGGAAGAATCAATCATGTACGACAATATAATACCTAGTTATTCCATACCTGGAAAGAGAACGAGTCTTCTGTTTTTTGGGAGCTTAGTAGAGTTGTCTGGCAAAGATTCAAAACAGAAAAACCGAGTGAAACAACAAAACATATTGTTTAGTAATGCATGCATTCCAGGGGACGTCCCATTGGATAAGCATTAGATCAGTTTAACCAGTTGGTAAGCTATAAAACTGTTTCACTCGATGTAATTTATTTATTACTTTAGGCAAGAAATAGTGATCCCCCCCCCTCACCATTATCCACCATATTATTTCTAGCGGCGTGGGAGCCTCGAATCTGAAGAGCATTTTAAAATCCGTGATCTACGATACCCAACATGCGATTTCGAGTTCACCCTCCCCCCCCCCCCCCCCCCTCACCATCACCGCCACCAATGGTGCCAGTCTGGCACCAAAGCAGAAATACGTCGTAACAATGAACTTTCATCTATTAGTTTTAGTAGGCAGTCCGTCGAAGTTCACATCCGTATTCAAGGTGAAACACGATAAAAACCCAAGAAATATGTGGTTTATGGTGTCCTGGCACCATGGTGGCACCACTATAAGTTCCATGGTGGCACAGAAAGTAATTCATGAAAATCCGGAGGTATGATGAGAATTTTTCCTCAATTTCAAAGGTTGGGTAAAATTAGTAAGCAGTAACGGAACCAAAATATTGAAAAACGGGATATTTCGTGAATATGATCCCCCCACTCGCCCCCTCCCCTTGCGAATTTTGGTACTCTGGTGAAATCATGTTCAACTCGGAAGTTATTTGAGTCAAACAAAAAAAGAAACACACAAATCGGTTGGAAATTGAGGCCTGAGCAGAGTTTACAAGATTATGCCCGCAAACGCACGTTTTTTTAAGCATTAACCCCCCTTTCCCCCCCTTAAAAAGCAAAATTCGTAATTCCGACGCCGTAGCGCACAAGTACATAGTTTTCCGCGTCGAAGAAAAAACGAACCACGATAATCGGTTGAGAACTAAGGCCTGGGTAGACGACACAAGATTATGCCCGCAAACGCACGTTTTTAAGCATTAACCCCCCTTTTCCCCCCTTAAAAGGCAAAATTCGTAATTCCGACGCCGTAGTGCACAACTAGATAGTTTTCCGCGTCGAACAAAAAAAGAACCACGAAAATCGGTTGAGAACTAAGGGCTGTGCAGACGACACAATATTTTGTCACACACACACACACACATACACACACACACAGACAGACAGACATACACCTATGGTTTTTTTTCGCGGATTAGGATTCAGACTGGTCTGAAACGGATTACTGTGTGGTTATTTTTTTTCTGTTGAGTGTTGTCCAACTTCACCCCAGATCGATCGCATAAGGACGCCCAAGTCTTACTGTGGGACGTCCTAAAAAAATCGGAGTCAAACTGTGTCTTTTTTACGATAACGAACTGAAAGTATGAAACTTATGAGAGGATTGAGCTGGATATTGACACAACCAACAATTAACCAATGTCGATCAACCTTAAAAAGAGTGAATCATTCCGTAAAAATGAATGAAAAATGTGAAAACATAACGAGATTACCGGAGGAGCGCACAAAGATAAGGTGTCACTTTGATAACCGCTCAATTACCTTCAACCTCGACCAATTCAGCTCCGGATTGAACCTTTCGAGTCATAATAATATTATGAATATAATATTATATAATAATTATATGTTCATATAATAATTCATATAAATTATTATATTATATAGAATTATATGTTCATATATAATATTATATAATAATTATATGTTCATATAATAATTCATTATTATATAAATGTTCATATAATAATTATGAACATATTATGTTCATCTACTTATCACGAAAAAAAGCTAGAAAAGGGCGGAAACTGAGAACGAAAGAACAGGAGCAGATATTCTTGAACCTGTTTTGCGAGAGGTGTTTGCGTGACATTGACACGGCCAGCCACAGGGACCCCGGGATTTGTGTGACATAGACGCAATCCGCGTCCAACGTGTTAATCTCTCTGTACAGCGGGTTGCTGACCAGAGCACTCGAACTTTAATCTCATCGCGGTTTTTCACTTTGCATGTAGCGAGTGTCGCCACGTCTAGGGGTTTTCTATTGCTTTTATCCGTGTGACGTCACACAGAATGGATGTATCGATTCTTTGACTAATCGAACGGTTATTCGAATCTCGCTGAAAGGCGGCCATGTTGACTCCGTTGTAAACAAAGATTGTATGGACGATTTTTCATTATGCCAATTTATGCGGTTATTAGTTGCTCTTCTCGTCCCAGAAGCGGTGTTCAATTATTGGTTTGCCAAAAGTGGTTAGAAACAGTGTGTAAAGACAAGAGAACTTTCCGAAAAAATAAGAATATCAGCCTTTTGGCGTCGCTGATTCCCAGCGTTCCTGACAACCATGTTCAATGAACTGACTGAATTCCCATCGTTGTAAACAAAGATTTTTTCATTAGGCATGCCGATTTGTGCGGTGTTTGGCTCGTAGGGTATTCTGTACATAAAAATAGGTAGGTACTACATAAGTTTTAAAAAATACCTAAAAACCTTGCTATTTGAAATTCGAAACTTCAATCTGAAATTTGAAAGAAAAACTCACTACAGACCTCAGTTTGGAAGTGAAATTAATGGGGCCAGCACAGTGCCAAAACCACATTGTGGTTCATGACACGACCACTACATATGGATGAATGCAACCATATAGATGGGTTAGTGTTGTTCTTCAATGTACAAGTCAACTCATGGGGCCAGTAATGACTCCATTGCATGTTAATCTATCCATATTCGAACCATAAAACGAAGTAAACGTTTAGGTCAATATATATATGTATGGAACCTCATTTTGAAAATTTGCTCATACAATACTGCTTCATGGCTCGAAGTAGGGTGCGTGCTAGAGTCGGGAAAGTGGTTTATTATAATTTTTAATTGAAAGTAGAACCCTCATTGAGAGTTTTGGTATCAACTGGATTCTTCTATGATGGGTAGATCTTTTCCCATGATTTTTCAAAATTTCATAACAATGTTGACTTAGCAATGGGCAGGGGATGCTATCATAACATTATTTTCATCAAACGACCTTTGTTGAATCTACTACCTGCCCAAAACATGGCATATATCGTTATTATTTCAATTAACCTAATAATAATTGGATAACATTTGAATTACTTACCTTTCCAAACACCACCACCTTGTCACCTGGGAGTACCTTGCATGAGACGGATTTCACATGCCCTGAAGTAACGAAGTTGTGCGCATCCAAAGATTTGCAGCACTTCAGTTGCTTCAGGGATATGAAATCCGTCTTCAATACAAGATACTCCACGAGATCTTCGCGAGTTATGTCAGGAAAATCGTCGTCACACTCAACAACACTCTGCTTAAAGGGGTCTAAACCACCGCAGAGACGTATCTTATATTCATACCTTCTCAGGTCGTCACCTGAGCGTGAACACACATACTGAGTATGGAATTTCTTGTCAGAAATCTAACCCACAAGGGAGACATAATAATAATAACGATTACATAATTGCTTTTGAAGAATATTATCACCATCGTTCTGTTTACATACCAAGAAACTTGGTATGTAAACAGAATAACCTTGCTGGATAGGAGCGCAAATGGCGCCCCTTCACGACCAGCTGATCGGGTCAGAGACGGTTATGTTGAAAAGGTTATGTTTGATATCGAAAATAATCGATTATTGAGTCTCGAGGATAAAACGAATAAATAGAAGTAAGATGATCGATTTGTACTCGGGGTTTTATCCCAGAGTCTGTCTCCCCTATAAAGGTATATCTTAGGGGGTGTTCAAGTCTTTCTTTTGATGATTTACCTGCGTATAGATAGATGGGAGAATGAGAAGGCAGAAAAGTATCTTTAGCTATAAATTTATTGATTTACTCAAAGATGCCTAATTTACCTGCCTAAGCTATCCATGTATCTACAAGTTTTCTCTATTTTTAAATATTAGGTACCTATGTCGTCTTATCCAGCAGAGGAATTTTTTATACAAGTACTGTGTCTAGTTGTTTTTTGTCATTATGTTATATTTTCAGCTGTGATATTTGTGTAGTTATCTGGGATATTTTGTGTTTTCATTGTCTAACAGTGGTGTGATTGTATTTATTGTATGTATGAGTGTGTGTTTGTGGATGTCCTCCCTCGTTGGTTGGGCTGTCGCCTGGTTGGTCCCGGGGGCGGTCACCTTGGTGCCTCGTTCTCGGCTACTTGCCAGAGATTGTGGTGCGGAGGTTGCCGCCCACCGGGATCGCCTTGGTGGGTGGGCCCGGGGCCGGTAGGGTGGCGCCCGGCCGGCGGGTGGGGGCCCGCTTGCGCAGCCTCCACCCACTGGACAATTTTCAGCAATCATAGGTTGAATTATTATTTTTTTTATTTTTTTTTTTCTCTCATTCTTCCTGTTGTTTGAACCCAGCCTGATTCGTTGGTTCTTTTATTTCTGTCCCATTATATTATTTTGTATTATGTTTACGACTGTTGTTTGCCTTATTGTAGGCTGTTACATCTGAATAAATACACCTGCATGTCCTGTCGCGTATGCGATTTATGGTAATATTCTGCAGACAGTACCTTAGTGGCATTGGGGGGTGGTGAACAGCAGGTCTCCAGTGATGTCCTTTGAGGAGACTAATCCTCGGCACCTGGAGGTTTCTTTTCAGAGTAGGTCTGCCAATGGCTAGCTGTAGTTGACGTGAATCGTTGACTGTTGGGTTCGTTCCCATTGGCCCACTGGAACCCAGGATTTTGGCGTCCAGAATTATTTTTCGCGGGGCTCAACGGGACACTGATTTGTTGACGATGTTCACTTTACCGCAATCACTCACAAAAAGCCCTGTTGTCTCTCCTCGATGATTCTCCTGAGAAAGCAGCTCAAGGTCGGCCGTGTTTCCAATTTCTGCTGATGAAGTTTTTCGACTCGCACAATAGGTTAAATTGGGGATAGGTAATAGATAGCCTCTATTCATGTCTTCATGTTCTTCAAGTAATTACATTTCCAATAAACTCCTCCTGGCCAGATATATCCTTTTGAAATGAAAAATCTAAAGTAGATGTTACCCCTAGATATTGCACATAATAGGGAACTCCCTATTAGCTAATAATTCCATTATTAAATATAAGAGGAGCTAATAGGGAGTTCCTAGTAGATCTGGCGTGGTCTAGATATAGTGTAGGTATCGACGATCTGGCGCTGAATCCTCGACACTTTGCTCCATATCCTACTGGATTTATAGGCGATGGGAGGCAATCTGGCGTGATGTATCGAAGATGTGGCGCTGGGCTGTTGATATGTCAGCTGTATCTAGACTGCACCCGATGTACTAGGAACTCACTATTGTCTCTTTTCGTTCATGTTTCCCCTCTATAACAATGGCCTGTGACGTTTTCAGGTTTATCATTAGATCATTTTTGGGAAACCACTGATAAAGTTACATTCGGATCTGTCATTCCATGAGAAGCTGCTGGGGCGAGCATCGAATGGATGCTAACTTTCACTGTGAGGCTCGCGGAATTTTGTGGATCACAAAAGGGATTGACGTTGCTAGATTTTACAACTCTCCATAAGTAACGTTAACTCAATCTGGCTTTTTGTTTTCGTTGAACAGATGAAGCATCCTAAAAAAGTATAAGGAAACCAATGAAGTACTCTTGTTTATTACCCAAAAAGTATAGGTAAATAAGTTTATTCAAAATTGACGGATTTAAGGACGGATCCCTTTCTCAGCAAAAATAAAGGTGTTCGATGCAATCATGAGGTCGATCCTTTGCTATGCATCACAAATATGGGGCTGCAAAAGAATAGAATAGGTACTCTGTAGTTTCTTAAAGATGATGTTTTCTCTCCCATGTAATACCCCATCGAACATGTTGTTTTTGGAGTTAGACCAATTTTCTTATTCACCCTGAAGATGCACTTCAATTACATAGTTTATGCACTTAAAATGCCTGACGAGCGACTGCCCAACTTCCTGATGGAGGCTTGTTTGAGGACTGATGTCTTCTCGGTCAGAGAATGGGATGCGCTGTCTTCAGAGTATGGAATAGAGTTTGAAAGGGAGGTAGAAGTTTGTTTAAGGAATGGCAGCTTCGATGAGGCACTTTGTGGAATCGCGTCAAAAATGGATCTGCGATTTAAAATAAGAGAGCTTGAAGCTAGGATGCTTGGGCAGTACAACGAATTGATATCCAGCTCTTCTTTGAGTCACATTATCTCTATCTTGAGGGACAGGCCTTTTGGGCTTCTAGATGGCTCTTTGCCGGCTTGCCTCTCCGATTCTGTTCTTATGATGAAGACTTCGAATGTCAAGCCTGCCAGTTATGCAGCCAGAAGATATTATATTCAAATGTTACGTTCGATTATTGAAGTAAATACGAAGTTGGGCAAAAAGCAATAAATTGTTAGCGGAAACTTTCCTTCAACGGGAAAGAAGTCGAGATGGATCATCCACCAGCCACACCTCAGATGTGGCAACGGACCGAAATTCGACTTCATTCTTCAATTCATTTTACATCCACCCCAAAGATAAAGAACTCGCTAAAGATTCACAGAACACTTCAAAACCAAAGAAACTGACATCGGATGATTGATGGCGGCCATTAGCTCAGCTACGAAAACAAGGAGTTGAGTCATGGGGTTTCCACAACTCTTGCGGTACAGTTCTGTGAAATCTGTAATTGTAACTTTAAAAAAACCTGTACTTCATCTGCGTAAATATGGAAAGATGAACTTACAAGACGATGGCATGGATCGTCTACAAAATTATAAAATAGAGACCAGAATTATTTCAACGCAGTTGAATAATTCAACTGCGTTGAATTATCAATTATTATCTTCTATTATCAATTATTGATGGGTGTTTTATTATATTATTCTCTAATATTATATTATTATATTATTTATTATGTTATTTTATTATATTATTATATTATATTATTCTCTTCTATTATCAATTATTGATGGGTGTTTTCCTGTCTGCAGCTTGGTTCGAGAGCACTCCCCGAACAGATGACCCCTAAAGTTCTCCTCAATTTGAAGCTGGAGAACGCGGAGAACGTCCTCCTTCAGACAGATCCTGGCAATTTGGCGCACATCACCAAAGTTCTCGAGGGAGCACTGGAGGAGGCGACGAGTCAGCATGCCAGCAGGGTGCACCGGAGATTCAACCCCAGTTAAGCCGTAATTACGTTCACTCACTCCCAACTATGTTTATTTGTTGAAAAAAATGTCATCTCAACCAAGTGGTTAAGGCGCAGTTCGAAAAATCAGCAAGCTAGGTAGTTCCATGCTGTGGCTGTAACGAAGTCGTCAGTAAACATAAGGCTGAAGCCTGAGAGTTCGGAAAAGAAAATGTAGTCGATTTGCTTTGATCGTATTGATTATTAGATAGATAGAAGTATTTATTTCTATACTGTCTGTACGTATACCTAATGTAGGGGAGAGTCGGGACAGTTTGGACTGTGGGACACACTGGACAGTTCTATAAAGGGTAGGTTACCACCAAAAAGAAAATTCTTGATCCATTCAAGTATAAGTAGAAGCAAGTAGATAGCAAAAACGAAATCGATGGTCATATCGAAGGCAGCAAATAGTGGCATCAGGTTGGCAGTCAACGGGCAAAGCATCGAGCAGGTGGCACGATTCAAGTACTTGAAGCAATGGGTGACTGAGACGTGGTCGTTGGAGGGGGAGTTGCGCGGCCGAATCGAAATAGCACGTGGAGCGTTTAACAACATACTTAGTATATTGTGTCGCCGGGATGTAAGTTTTGCGTTGCGCTGGCGAGTTGTTAAGTGCTACGTGTGGTCTGTACTTCTGTATGGTGTAGAGACGTGGACATTGAAGGCCAGGGACATGAATCGGCTAGAGGCTTTTGAAATGTGGTTGATTCGGCGTATGCTGAGAATCCCCTGGACCGCAAGACTCCGCAATGACTACATCCTCCAACAGAACTCCCTGAAACGTGAACTGCTGATGACCATAAAGAGGCGCAAAGTGTCGTACTTGGGGCATGTCTTGCGTGGGCCCAAGTACAGTTTTTTGCAGACAATAATGATGGGAAAGATCAGTGGACGTAGGGGAGTGGGACGGAAGCGCGCGTCATGGCTGTCGAACATACGTAGCTGGACGGGAATTAACTGAGCAGCCGATTTGTTTCACCTGGCTCAGGACCGTGAGAGATATGCAGAATTGATCGCCAACCTTCGATGACGGAGGCGGCACTTGAAGAAGAATAAGTAGAAGACGACGAAGAAGAAGTAGGGCGAGTGCAAGTGATCATAAGAAAGTCCCCTTGTTATCAGTTGTGTTTTTCGTATTTTGCACTGTGTTGATTTAATTTGGTTCCTGGATCGATTTTAGTCATTTTAAGAGTAATTTGTGGACTCTTTTAGTAGTGCAACGTGGTTGTTGGCTCCAAGAGAAGAATTTGAATCACTTTTGGCGTCTAAAGAAAAGGAAATTCCATGTTTATGCCATAATTCCTTCGATCTGCATTGAGAGGGACACTTTGGACAGACTGTCCAGTGTGTCCCTACCAGAATCCAACCGCTTGTATCTCGTATTCCCACACTATCGCCTGCCTAGATGGTCAGTATCCCCAAAATCAACAATGGGAAGATTACGCAAGAGCAAAACTGATCGGGAATCCGATTCAGTAGGTATGGAGAGGGCTGTGAGGGAAGTTCTAGAAGGCTATCGCTAAGAAAAAGTGCAGCTAAATTCAACGTGAAAAAATCGAGTTTGAGTAAATATATAAATAAGACGGAGGAAACTAATTTGAACTGTCACTTTGGACTTAATTTCAAGTACAGTTATAACATAATAAAAGTAATATCGTATTAATACTTGATGAACAAAAAGAGTTACTTTTAGTGAAATACCTCATCAAAAGCAGCCAGATTTGCCAAGGGCTAATAACTCCTGCTGCAGTTAAAAAATTAGTTTATCATTACGTTGTCAAAAATAATGTAAAAGTACCTGCCAATTGGGATAAAACTCAAATGGCTTCTAAAGACTGGTTTAATGGCTTCATAAGACGGTATCCCTCATTATCAATCAGAAAGCCAGAAGCAACCAGCTCGATCAAATGTCAAATTATTTCATGACAAACTGGAAGAGTTGTTGAAGCCGCCGGTTGAGTTGTTGTTGAGCGTTTGAACCTCATCAGATTTATAATTTGGATGAAGCTGGTGTGGCTAAGTTGTGAGGGTTCAAAAAGTCATTGCCCAGAAAGGTTAACGGTGCTGTCCCCTCACGTCCTTGTCCCGAGTGTCCCAACAGATGGGTCAAAATTCCATTTTTGGAAAATCGTCGTTTTTGTTTAATAGAAATTACTTGTGGGTATGTTTTGTCTTAATCAAGTGAGTTTATATCCACCCGAATCAAAACACACTAAAACAAGTTTTTTAAACTCTAAGGGGGGGTTTAGTACAGCAGTTTGAAACAAACTGTCCCCACTCTCCCCTACATAGTACAGGTCGAAGAAAGTTTTTTGGAACCACACAACTACCTAACATTAACGTGTAGGCAAGGTATCAACAACTGTTATAATTCGGCAAAAAAATATCAATAAAAAGCATGGAACTCAGTGAAAATCAAAGTGGAATGGGAACTTATGTGATTGTAAATCCCAGGAAGGTGTGTGTGGAGCGCTACTGCACCGGCCCGGACCCACCCACCATGACGGCTCCCGGGGCCACCAATACATTAATTACTGGAGAGGTAGCCCGTCTACCGTAGAGGTAGACCACCTGTTTCGAAGAGTACTCAGAATAGAAAGTGAGCTTTATTAAACGAAAACCATGCTTGTAATGAACAAATGTGAAATTGGGAGACAAAAACACTTTACGTTACTACATAACAGTTGAAAGACAGTGAAGTATCATAACATACATATAACTAGATGCACAAACCGTATGATATAAATATTATTATGTTACTGTATATGATGAAATAATGTGTCAATCATTACTTGAATTTACATGATTGGACTGAAGAATGGACGCTATTTAATAATCTCTAACATAAGCTAACTTACTTTAATATTCTCTAACTGTAATAATCTCCTATACACATATGCTGTTTAATAGTCTCTCGCATCTAAAGCCCCCTTCTGTAACTAGCCAACTTGAAACTTGCTTTTTGTATTTCGGTCTAGTGAACTTCTGGGTACTTTTCATGCTACAAACACTTTCTCTATGTAACATAATGTAGAATGAAGATCGGGCTGCGAGTTGTCAGAGTCAGTCTAGGTCCAAGTTCAATGACATAAAATATTGATTGTGTTCCAATATTGAATATTGGTTTTGATGATGAAGATACTTCTGGTTGTTCAGGAAAACAAGGGGACTGTCTCCTTAGTTACTACTAGCAGCGATTATGTTCCTACGATCAATTTAGGATATTACAAGTAGTATTTCCGTGCAAATACAAAACTTCTCACGTACGCAGAGAAAAAATTCAAAAAACGCGCGAAGCACGTCTTTTTGAAAAATTGCGGCCACCGACAGCTGGCACCAGACTTGCCCGAATCCTCCCCCCTCGCCGAACCTCACTTTTTTCGTGAGAATCAAAGCGTAATCACGTGTGCGGTTTTTTCTCCTCATATTTTGCGTTTTTTCGTCGTTGTTCAGCATTAAAACAACGTTTTTTGCGGATATTTGCGTCGGATAAAGGTTTTTGAAAGTTTTCTTCAAACGGTAAGTCCGATTTTATTTCAATTTTGGGGAGTCTGCGATGTTCAGGAGATCGCGTTCTCGCTCGCGTCGTCCCCATCGGAGGCGCGCGGACTCGACTCATCGTGAGCGCAATGAGGAATTTTCGAGAGAAATTCGTTTCTCTCGTACACGATCCGATCGTGTTTTTCCGGATACTTCACGTTCGCGGAGGCGTTCGCGATCTCCTTTGAGTCGGAATCCCCGTGGTCGGGAACGACGCAGTTCTCCTCGGGATAGTGACCCCGACTTTGAGTCAGGGAGCTCCAGTTCATATTTTGACGGCGACGACGACTTCGAGTCCTCGCATTTCCCCGTTGATGATTGTTTTCCGGATGTCCCTCAAATGGGTACAGTCCGAGAGGGAAACCAGATACCAAGTGAGGCTACCCACACTTCGAGTGTGGGGGCCAAGGTGACCCAAACTTCGAGTGCGGGAGCCAAGGTGACCCACACTTCGAGTGTGGGAGCCAAGGTGACCAACACTTTGGGTGAGGACACTGTGGTATCGGGTTTATCTGATGATTTTGCGGGATTTCCTCCACCTGCGGAAAGTGCTTGTCAGGGGGGGCCAGTGGCGGGTTCTAAGAACCCTGATGTGGGGTTAGACCCCACATTGCTACAGGCGTTGGGGGTGAATCCTCAGATTACCCCTCCCCCAGCACCCCCTTTGCATAGCAGCATAGCAGCCAGATGGACTCATCATTTAATGAATGGACTCCCTTCGGATACGTTTTCTGCCCTTCGGGAGAAATACGTGGTTCCGTCCAACCTTCCTCAGTTGAACCCACCACGATTGAACCCAGAAATTGGTGTTTCAGTCAATAGCACGCACAGAACGGTGGATGCCTGTTATATGGGTTTGCAGGCGCAGTGTGCCACAGCTATTACAGCCTTAGGTCTAGGCCTCACCAAACTGGTTGAGCAGGGTGGAGATGTTTCAGCTATTGTGGGACCAAGCTACGAACATATATGTGATGCCGGTCGAGCAATGACTGCCTTGTTCTACGATATTAATCGTATCAGGAGGAGGTTAATTCAGAATGTCTGTTCGACTGTCCTGACAGAAATATCGAAAAATGTACCACCATCGGATTTACTCTTTGGGGACAACCTGGCTTCCCGTTTCTCAGCACATTCAGGTTTGGCTACCACTGTGAAAGGTTTGGTTCCTCTGAACCGTTTTCCTGTGAACCCATCTCGTCAACAGCAGCCACAGACCTCAGTAAGCCTGCAAAATAGAGGTCCGGGAAACGGGAGAGGCCGAGCTGCCTTAAGGGGTGGGCAGGCTCAGTCGAAGGCGAAACCCCAAGGGCCATCACAGAAGGGCAGGACACTGCAGCCAGCCCAAAGGGACTTCCGTCAGAACAAGAGGAGAGGACAACAATGGCGCCATTGAACACAAAAGTGCCATCGTCTACTGCTTCACAGGTAACTCTACCACCAATCGGGGGTAGATTACGCCATTTCAGGCATAATTGGGAAAATATTACCAGCAGTAAGACAATTTTATCCTGGTTAAGAGGTTACGAGATCCCTTTTGCTTCTACCCCGACTCCTCATCCTTACAGAATCCCAACATCGTTGGTGACAACTGAGGGGCTGATCCTGATGCAGGCTGTGCAAACTTTACTGGATCAGGGCGTAGTTCAGAAATGTGAGCCTCATCCTTTTCAGGTAGTCTCTCCAGTTTTCTTGGTGGATAAGTCATCAGGGGGAAAGCGTTTGATTCTGAATCTAAAACACTTAAATTCATTCATAGAAGCCCCCCATTTCAAATTGGAGGACCATCGCACTATGCGGGATCTTATTGCTCCAGGATGTTTCGGATCCACCATAGATTTGGCGGATGCGTATTATTCATGCCCAGTGGCCGAAACGTCAAGAATTTATCTTCGTTTTATGCTTGGAGATGAACTTTTTGAGTTCACTTGTTTACCCATGGGTATGTCACTCTCGCCATTTATTTTTACCAAAATGATTCGTCCAATAGTGGGTGCAATGCGCTCCAAAGGGATCACGGTGGTGAGTTACTTGGATGATTTTGGGGTATTGGGATCCTCACATCAGCAGTGTTTGGATCACGTCAAGGAGTTAATCCAGTTACTCCAGCATTTGGGTTTTCTCATCAATGAGACTAAAACCAAGATGAGACCCTCTCAGTGTTTCACTTTTCTGGGTTTCCAATTTGATACCGTGGGAATGACCATATCCCTACCTAGAGACAAACGGTTACATGTACAATCAATGCTGCTAAGTTTTTTGAAGAAGCGCAGTTGTTCAATTCGTCGTTTGGCTCAGGTCATTGGAACTTTGGTGGCAGCTTGTCCAGCAACACCATATGGAAAGTTATATACGTTGCATCTGGAGTCCATCAAAACAGGGTTTCTAAAGGTCAACAACGATGATTTTGAGACAAATATCTCCATACCAGATACGGTAAGAAAGGATTTGGGCTGGTGGTACGACAATATAATGTCAATCTCCAACCGACTGTATAATGGTGATTTTTCAGTCGTCATCACGACAGATGCATCCCTATCTGGGTGGGGGGCCACAAATGCAGCAGATAGAATACATGGGTGGTGGTCTCAAAAGGAGGCTTCTTGGCATATAAATGCGTTGGAACTTAGAGCAGTGGAGCTAGCCCTTCAACATTTTTGTGATGGAATTTCCAACTCTCGTATTTTACTGAGGGTTGACAATACAACTGCGATCGCCTGCATAAATAGACAAGGTTCAATGCGATCTGAATTTCTTTTCCAAATTACTGGTAGAATTTGGAATTGGTGTGAGGCTAGGAAAAATTTTATTTTTGCATCTTACATAGCCTCAGAGGATAATACCATTGCTGATGAGTGTTCTCGAATCCTGCCTGGGGAGTCTGAATGGTCCTTAGATGACCAGGTTTTTCAGGGCATTGTTGACAGGTTTGGGAAACCTACGATTGACTTGTTTGCTTCAGCGGTCAACACAAAATGTGATAGTTTTTGGTCATGGCATCCTGACCCTAGAGCAGCTGGAGTCGATGCTTTTACTTGTGTATGGTCAGACGTTAATTTTTATGCTTTCCCTCCATTCTCCCTGATCCTTAGGGTACTCAGTAAAATAAGAACAGAGGGAGCGACGGGGATTGTAATTGTGCCAAATTGGCCAACTCAATCTTGGTATCCACTTTTTACTCAGATGTTATGCTCCCAGCCTCTCTATTTCGGACCTGATGATGACTTATTGCGTCTGCCTTTTAGAGAGGAGCTCCATCCACAAGCCAAAACCCTTTCATTGATAGCAGGGATGTTGTCCGGCAGGCTTTGCTGAGGAGAGGAGTGCCAGACGCAGCAGTTACCACGATGTTATCGGCCTTATCTGTGTCGACATACAAGCAGTACCAGTCCTGTTTCAACAGATGGTGGTCCTTCTGTAATGAAAATTATTATAATGTGTGGGAGCCTAAACCTCTGATCGTAATACAGTTTCTACAAAGTGTTCTCCAGTCCTCCAAAGTCTCATATTCGACTTTGAATTCTTACAGATCAGCCTTGGCGCTAATTGCACAACAACCTCTAGGTTCAAATCCACTAATATCTCGTTTCTTAAAAGGAGTCTCAAACTTACGTCCCCCTGCAGCTAAATATGAGGTTACCTGGGACCCACACAAGGTCTTAATGTGGCTGGAAAAACCCGTTTCGGAGCTGCAGCAGGTGGCTTCCAAGCTGGTGGTATTACTTTTATTGGCAACTGGGCAGCGCCTTCAGACGATTTCCTCTATTCAGTTGAAGGAAGTTACTATTTCATAGGAAACTGGGTTAACTATTTTCGTGAATGGTAAGCTGAAAACATCTGCAGCTTATAAGTGTCAACCATGTATACAAATCCCTTTTTTCCTACAGAGGCCTCTTCTTTGCATATCTTCGCTCATGCGACAATATTTGGAGTTGACCTCCCCTCTGCGACCTCCATCAGTTTCTGCTTTGTTTATTATAGCCAGGGACCCACACACAGCTGCTTCTCGTCAGACAATTTCAAAATGGGTTGGGTCAGTACTTAAGGAGGCTGGTGTGGGGGACTTGTTCAGGCCTCATTCTACAAGGCACGCTACTGTTTCGGCCGCCAGTAGGGCAGGGGCCTCAATAGACCAAATTTTCAAATCTGCTGGTTGGGCAGATAATTCCAAGGTGTTCGCAAATTTTTATAATAGACCCTTGGCTCCACAGAGCACCTTATTCTCTCACGTGGTTGCGACCACGCCACAGGTACCTAATCGAATTTAATGTAGAAAAACATCTCTTTTGCTTACAGGTCAAAATCTGGGTTTTCTTTGTTGAGGGGAGATCTGGAGAATTTTCACTTTGACTCCCTGACGACTTACTTCGAGGTCGTATGTTTTCAATGAGAAATTTTGATATTTGTTCGTCAAAGTGTATTTTTTATATTGTAACAAACAACTATGTTTTGGAGTTTTTCACACTTTTAATTCTGTTTTTTCCTTTTGGATACTGAATTTGTGGTTGAGGGTATTAAATTAGATATTGGACGAAATACTCACTTATCTTGTTCATTCGATACAAATCATTTGCGATGCCTCAAGGTGTTATCTCTGTGATTTTATGATCTTGTTATTACATGTTTTTTCGTTCACACTATCCAAAGTGTTGTCATTAAGGGAACACAATTGTTCCCTAGGAAACAGATCCTATCTTCCTGCCCCCTTTTTTCTGTTTTTCAGTGGTTGTAGGTAATCACTGGAGGGGTTTTTTCGTTTCTGAAGGGCCATTTACAGTTTTTCTTTCACGGCCTTCCAAGGGTCTGGTTTGGTCGCCACCCCTACCTAGATCTTTCTGTCTCTGTACAGCTACTTGTAATATCCTAAATTGATCGTAGGAACATAATTGGTAAATAAACGAACTCGTGAAGTTCATTTATAATTATGTTCCGCAGATCAATTTAGGATATTAGAGCCCACCCATTTCCCAGCCCTTTACTGAGGGGTGGCTCCCTATCTTTAAACTAGTGAGGTTCGGCGAGGGGGGAGGATTCGGGCAAGTCAGGGGTGCCAGCTGTCGGTGGCCGCAATTTTTCAAAAAGACGTGCTTCGCGCGTTTTTTGAATTTTTTCTCTGCGTACGTGAGAAGTTTTGTATTTGCACGGAAATACTACTTGTAATATCCTAAATTGATCTGCGGAACATAATTATAAATGAACTTCACGAGTTCGTTTATTTACCAATTATGAAACCCTCTCAAACGCTTCAAACCCTAGAGGGGAAGAGTGTTTTTCTTTGCCAAGGCAGTTAATTTCTTTTATTTAAACCACCACCGGAAGAAATGTATTCCTTTCATATGGTATGTAACCTTCAAGAAGGATAACAATAAAAGGATAATCAGTTCGTTTTAATGAGACCACATTGTCTTTTTTGAATGTATTTCCTTTTCAAATTTAATACTCTCAAAATAGCGTTTTCAAAAGCAGTCAAAATACTACAGTTCCCTACATTTCAAAGCTTGGATTCTATTAGTAAGTCCTAATAGAAATCTAAATATTGTAAAATCAGGTATTTTGTGAACATAGTCCCTCACTTGCCCTCTCCCTATGCTAATTTTGTTATTCTGGTGATTTAACGTGCAATTAAGTCTTACTGAGGGACGTCCTAAAAAATCAGGTGTGTTACTTCGGTCCATTCAGACAATTTGACATTTCGAAGGAATATTGGTTGTCATTTATGTCAATCATTATTGATAGGTTTTGACGGAATAACAATGGTTATTGGATCCATTAAACTTGATGGAACCCAAAATGCTTGTTTTAAGCTACAAGAGCTTGTTTCCGAAGAGTTTTAGAAGACATTGTTTGTCAAACGAATGTTTGTCACATGACAATGTCAACACGACATTTAGTCAAGACTGTTTGTCAAAAGACTTTCGTCAACCTTTAAACTCAACTTTGTTCTAAGCTAGCACTCAGCCTGAAACCTGAAAAGGCTATTCGTCAAAAGACGGTCAAAGACTTTGCTAAAGACATCTCAAAATTCGAGACTTTGTCCAGCGGTCCGACTTTGTCAAAAGACTGAAAAAGTCAACTTTGTCCTAAGGTAGCGCTTAGCCTGAAAAGGCTAGGTTTGCACACGCTTAGCTGAAGAGATCCGAAAGATCGAAACGAAGTACCCAAACTTAACTATCCATTGAAAATGGGAATTTGAAACTTTGCGACTCAACCCAAAAGCATCTTGATGCAGAAGGGGCAGTCAAACATTTGTTTCAGTGATGATGGGATTTTGGTAAACCGTTTTCGTCATATCGTCTTTTGACGAATGTTTAAACTCTTCGGAAATAGCTTTTTAGCTAAACTGACGAAGAATTTTGACAAAGTCCGTCAAGGTCCGACAAGGACCGCCTTTTGACAAAATCTCAAATTTTGAGAAAAAGTCTTTTGACAAAGTCTTTGACCGTCTTTTGACAAAGTCGAATAAAGCAAGTTCGCTTTAAATCCAAATCGTTCAACGCTTCTTCGCGTTGCTGATGAGTCACCGAGATATGACGAAAACGGTTTACCAAAATCCCATCATCACTGAAACAAATGTTTGACTGCCCCTTCTGCATCAAGATGCTTTTGGGTTGAGTCGCAAAGTTTCAAATTCCCATTTTCAATGGATAGTTAAGTTTGGGTACTTCGTTTCGATCTTTCGGATCTCTTCAGCTAAGCGTGTGCAAACCTAGCCTTTTCAGGCTAAGCGCAAAGCAAAGGACAAAGTTGAGTTTTTCAGTCTTTTGAAAAAGTCGGACCGCTGGACAAAGTCTCGAATTTTGAGATGTCTTTAGCAAAGTCTTTGACCGTCTTTTGACAAAGTCGAATAAAGCTGAAAAGGCTAGTTTGCGCACGCTTAGCTGAAGAGATCCGAGAGATCGAAACGAAGAACCAAACAAAAGGATCACCACCGAAAGTGGGAATTTGAAACGTTTAGACTGTATTCAGTCAGTTTTGTTTCAGTGTCGATGGGACTTTGGTCAATCGTTTTCGTCATACGGTGACTCATCAGCAACGTGAAGAAGCGTTGGAACGACTTGGATTTAACCAAACGTTCGTCGTTTGACGAAAGTCTTTTGACAAACAGTCTTGACTAAGGGCCGGTTTCACCAACAATCCATTAACTCCGTTCGACGAAAACTGCGTTTAAAGTAAACTGAGATTGATCTCCAGTCAAAATTTGTTTCGGTTTCACCAAGTTGAACGGGTTCTCAGGAACGGCGTTTTTGTTGACCTCTGGTAAACTTCTTCTTCGCCATCGAAGCATCGAAAATTGTCGTACAACTCTGATCTGGAAGGCAGTGAATTGGTGATACGAGAGATAACGACATTGTTTTGTGACAGTTTTCCCGCAGAATCACTTTTTCGATAGTTATGACTTCATTCAATCCGCGATATTTCATCAATACGTCAACTATCCTCTTTCAGCGCTATAATTTGTGTTGTTCATTATGATTGTTGGAGTTCAGATTTTCGATTGGACGTCTACCTACTTCATCAACGTGAGTACATTTACCTACTTTTATCCCTGGTGATTCCCTCTTCCAGGCTCTCCGGGTTTTTCTACAAATGTGCCTTACTCCATGACTCCTAAACCATATAGGTACCTACTCACCGTTACTTTCAACTACTCTGAGCTAGTAGACATAGCTAACTGCTTTATAATGTGCGGATGCAAATTTTTGTTTCAGATTTCGGATAAAAGGCTACGAACTGTGTGTCAATGATGTCTTTTCTGAACAAATAAGGTGAATTTCATTCTTCATGTCAAGAAAACCCATTATCACTTCAGCATTCATGAAATACTACTACGATCAGTACTTTTGTGAAATTCTATGTACGCATTTTATAAGAATGAATGAATTAGAATTATAATTATTGTATTCAATAAAACGTGATACGTATGAATTGATTTGTTCATCTGCTTACACATTTCTCCAAGTCAATCTTATGTTGCAACAAATCTGTTCGTTTTTCTCCTACCTGCCTATGCTGATTATGGTGCAAACAAAAATGAATTCATAGGTAAGTAAATAATAAGAAAAGAATTTTCTGCATAATTGTTTGAGATAATGCGTAATCAAATAATAAGAATAATGATTCAATCAAACAACTATACAAGAATATAAACGACGTAAGTAAGCAATCTTCAGTAAACACCTAACGAGAAAAACAGAAATATGAAGGGGGGATCTTGCGAAAAAATATGTATTCGCCAGATACCATATAGGTATGTAACAATTTTATTTTCATTATGATTAACATCAGCAAAACCAACTACTCACAATAGGTACGTAAAATGCACACAGCAACTGGGAAACGGAAATATCGGAGATGGTAACGAAACTTGTAGGCTGAAATAGCGACGTCCTGCGATGGATTTTTTTGGGACCGCGATTAATGAAATGGTTCACAATTTCGTTGTCCTTTCTCACTCCCGTATGATACCTACGAGAAGTTGCGCACAAAAGCTCGTGACATGATAAAAACTCCAGCAAAACACGGACGAAAAACAGCTCGACGGAATAGGAAAAATAACAATGGCGTCCACGTCCGTCGCTTTAAACGAAGATCAAACTGATTAACCAGCCAAAATTGAGCGATCAGCGCCAAACGCCGGATGAACCGAGGAAGGCGTTGATCGCCTCTGGTGAAATCCATTTTCTCGGTTCAGTAGTTGAATCGGCCCTCGAACTCCGATCAAAATGTTGGTGAAACCGGCCCTAAACGTCGTGTTGACGAAGTGTCGTTTGACATTGTCATGTGACAAACAGTCGTTTGACGAACAGTCGTTTGACAAACAATGTTGATGGGACCCGTTTGTAACAATTATGAGACGACCCCCAACGAATATTTCGTCCACTCAAACCTCCTGGGACCTTAACCTTGTTTTTTTCTATATTGGCGACACATATGAGGTTAAGAGCACGAAATTTTGCACGTATACGTAATTTAGTGGGATAATTAACAAATGAACAGAGAAATTTGCATTGGAGGAGAGTTCATGGGATGAGAATGGATCCAGAAAAAATATTACTGGCGAAAATAAGTGAGTTTAATTATTGGCCTCAGGAGATCCCAAAATTTGTCTTATGGATGAGGATGACCCACATAGTTATAACTTAAGGAACTTCTCTGTAAACTAAAACAAACTGGCTCTTACGACGGCCACCGCTCTGGGGTCAGTTCTGCAGCTGGGCGTTCACCCCAATTTGCCAAAGTCCGTATCATCCGCGTCCCCAAACATCCTCTGGACCAGATAAGATAGGAGTTTGTCAGGGCAGGAAGGATGCTACCGTTGGCGGATCATTCACCTCTTCAAAATACTCGGTCGCGCTTCTCCGTCCGACTTCATCTCCTTCGAAGGTCCTCGTTCTGTCGCGATGTACGTCCTGTCGTGCATCTTGTTGGGCCTGTCTGGCGCGTCCGCCATCAACTACTACGAGGCTCAAGAGCTCGGACCTTGCCCTCGCGTTCTTCCATCCCCAGACGTCACTCTCGAACAGGTGAGTCAAATCCATCATCCCATCAAGTACACACATTCAGATACCTACTATTATGATATTACAAGTCTACTTCACAAAGAGTTCCAAAAACGCCTTTTCCTGAAATCCTTTTCGTGTTTTCAGCACGCAATTAGCACAAGAAATGGTCCCCTAAAGATTGTAAAGACTTGATTCAAAAGTAGATTTTGAGATTGTTGTTAAATTTGAGCCAATTTTCGAGTCCTGAGGTTGAGTTGGAAATTGGTAAGCAATAGTAGGTAAAATGTGAATGTAAATTATTAAACAATTAAAGGGCGAGTTTTACACAATACGTTAAGCAAACTACGAATTGTAGTTTATGT
Source organism: Apolygus lucorum (assembly GCA_009739505.2). NCBI lineage: Eukaryota > Metazoa > Arthropoda > Insecta > Hemiptera > Miridae > Apolygus > Apolygus lucorum. Next base: position 45,100,455 of record CM019182.2, read on the forward strand.
GGATTATGTAGGTAGCAGTCTATTTGTTAGGTTTTTTTTAAAGCAAATAATGGACCGTTTGCGATATATCAATCGGGGCTAAAAACTTGTGGATCTCTCTCTCACAGTGATTCCCAACAATAATTCAGGTTCGGAAGATAAAGCACTTCGAAGCCTTCGAATCACTTCACAAATTGAAATCGCAGAAAGCCGAGTGGAGTACTGCAACGCCTAGTAAAATTAATCAATTCAGAATTAATTTAGAATCTTCATTATTTGTCTGTAAATTAGTACTAGTCGAAAAGAAAGCTACAAAACTTTCGTGTCACCGAGTTGATATAGTAACATTCCTACTATTTAAAAGTTTTTCAGTAAAACTTACAAGACTCGTTTATCCATACAGGTAATTAAACTAGAAAATACTGAAACTGTAACGTCTTATTTCATCAAAATTTCTTTCATTAAAGCAAGAGAATAGTAGGTACCACTATCGAGGAACACTTTCATGTTGATGTGAGGAACATGTCCCTTTGAGAAACAACTTAAAAATTGTGCGAACTCACCTAATGAACTTAAAGGGTTAAAAGAAAGGCAGTTAGAAGGGAGGATACTACATGAAATAGAATGTCTTCGTCATGTTGCACGGAGTAGGTATTTCCAGATGCACCGGGGTTTTCCGCCTTCCAGTGGAAGGTGGCGGCACAGAGTAGGTATCAATGAACAGAGTACAGAGTAGGTAACAATGAACAACTTCATGTTTATGTGAAGTTCATGTTCCTTTGAAAGAACAACTCAAAAATGATATATTTAAGGGTTTTTTTTAATTGATTTTATAGCATTTCTTGGTTATTTGAGGTGCAAGGGGGATAAAAATGACAGCGAAATAATAATCTGGTCGTGGACTAACTGAGTGAGCTATAAAGGGTTATAAAAGAATGGAAGTTGGAAGGGAGGGATACTACATGACACGGGATGTCTTCGTCATGTTGCACGGAGTAGGTATTTCCAGATGCACCAGGGTTTTCCGCCTTCCAGTGGAAGGCGGCGGCACAGAGTAGGTATTTCCAGAGTAGGTATCAATGAACAGAGTACAGAGTAGGTATCAATGAACAACTTCATGTTTATGTCAGTATCATGTTCCTTTGAAAGAACAACTCAAAAATTGTATGTTTAAGGGTTTTTTTAAATTGATTTTATAGCATTTCTTGGTTATTTGAGGTGCAAGGGGGATAAAAATGACAGCGAAATAATAATCTGGTCGTGGACTAACCGAGTGAGCTATAAAGGGTTATAAAAGAAAGGCAGTTAGAAGGGAGGATACTACATGACACGGGATGTCTTCGTCATGTTGCACGGAGTAGGTATTTCCAGATGCACCAGGGTTTTCCGCCTTCCAGTGGAAGGCGGCGGCACAGAGTAGGTATTTCCAGAGTAGGTATCAATGAACAGAGTACAGAGTAGGTATCAATGAAAAACTTCATGTTTATGTCAGTATCATGTTCCTTTGAAAGAACAACTCAAAAATTGTATGTTTAAGGGTTTTTTTAAATTGATTTTATAGCATTTCTTGGTTATTTGAGGTGCAAGGGGGATAAAAATGACAGCGAAATAATAATCTGGTCGTGGACTAACCGAGTGAGCTATAAAGGGTTATAAAAGAAAGGCAGTTAGAAGGGAGGATACTACATGACACGGGATGTCTTCGTCATGTTGCACGGAGTAGGTATTTCCAGATGCACCAGGGTTTTCCGCCTTCCAGTGGAAGGCGGCGGCACAGAGTAGGTATTTCCAGAGTAGGTATCAATGAACAGAGTAGGTATCAATGAACAACTTCATGTATTTGTGAGGATCATGTTCCTTTGAAAGACAACTCAAAAATTGTATGTTTAAGGGTTTTTTTAAATTGATTTTATAGCATTTCTTGGTTATTTGAGGGGCAAGGGGGATAAAAATGACAGCGAAATAATAATCTGGTCGTGTACTCACCGAGTGAACTATAAAGGGTTAAAAGAACGGCAGTTGGAAGGGAGGGATACTACATGACACGGGATGTCTTCGTCATGTTGCACGGAGTAGGTATTTCCAGATGCACCAGGGTTTTCCGCCTTCCAGTGGAAGGCGGCGGCACAGAGTAGGTATTTCCAGAGTAGGTATCAATGAACAGAGTACAGAGTAGGTATCAATGAACAACTTCATGTTTATGTCAGTATCATGTTCCTTTGAAAGAACAACTCAAAAATGATATGTTTAAGGGTTTTTTAAAATTGATTTTATAGCATTTCTTGGTTATTTGAGGGGCAAGGGGGATAAAAATGACAGCGAAATAATAATCTGGTCGTGTACTCACCGAGTGAACTATAAAGGGTTAAAAGAACCGCAGTTGGAAGGGAGGGATACTACATGACATGGAATGTCTTCTTCGTGTTGCACGGAGTAGGTATTTCCAGACGCACTGGGGTTTTCCACCTTCTAACTGGAACCTCAAAATTGAGTGTAAAACCTCCAAAACTGATGAGTAAATGTAATATACAGGAAAATGATAAATCGTATAATTTCCATCGTTTTTTAATGCGTAGCTAAAGGGGAAATGGCACCTGAGCGTCGTGGTTCTGGATGCCACTAAAGATGACATCGAAGAGAATTCCGTGTGCATCAACGGAGAGGTGTTCCTGCACAACGAGACTCACATGAAGCACATCTGGGACATGTACACCCCTCACCGGCAGGAGCTCCCAGTCGGCACGATCGAACTGAGCATAGACGTCTTGCGACCAGGAGTGTGGGCCGTGCAAACACCTCTGGGAAGTGAGTGCCTACCTATTTCTCAACTGGGTTTTGATACACGAGCGATCAGTCACCTCTGTGATCAGATCATAGATCTTGTTGATACTGGATGGAGCGTGAAAATCGGATAGATTACAAAATAAGAACAATCACAATTACCTTTTTATTAATTTTGCTTCCGAGTCCACCAAGGTAGCGGAAGCTTTGTTTTCACTTTTCAAAGTTGAAGAAAAAGTTCTCCAAAATCGAAATTTCGACTCGCGTTTTACGTTTTAAACCTTCCTGAACGATTTTGGTTCCGAGTCTGTGTGGCTGTCATGAAATCCTTGTAACGGGCATAACTATACGAAATTTTCAGGGGTTGTGCGAGTTAGCGTGTAGACGGTCCCCTATGAAAATCATCACCCCCGGACTGATGGTGGCCGCTGCGCATGCGCGAACGTGAATTCCTTGTAAAAGCCATAACTTCTACATTTTCCATCCGATTTCGACAAAATTTCTCGGGATTGTTCAGATTGGCGATAGATGGTCCCCTATGAGGTTAGTGAAAGGTACTTAGAGATTGGTGTTTTGAGATTAACTACTATACATCTGATCATCTATACAATCGGGTTATGGATACGAGGAAGCTATGTGCCACACCCACTTGGCAGACTTTTTTACTTAAATTAGTTGCAGAATCGACACCAGGTCAGGGGTTCCATACAGAGGTCAGGGAACGGTTAGTCGTTGGGGAGTCCGTCATAAATCAGGCGCCCAAAAGGGGAGAGCCTGGATCTAAGACATTAATACATGTGACACCTATTTATCTCATTTACATATGGTAGGTACTACCTACCACACCATACTGCCTCCACACCTTCACAATCAAGTTTATTAGAAGAACTAAACGCTTCACACGCTTCAGCGATCGCATTTTAGTCAGATAAAATGTGAACGGAGATTAGACTTCTTTTATGAATTAGAGATGGGCAAAACGGTTCACCAAGAAGAACGGCTCTGAGCGCTCCGCTCATTCAAAAGCTTTTTGGCTCTTTTGAGCTCGTATTTATTGTAGAGATGAAAATACGATGAAAAACGCTACAAATTGTTACACAACGGTTTATTTTAGTTCTGCCCGGAAATGTTTATTCGATTATTGGATTCTGCACTACCTTGAATCCTAAGCCATGAAAATTTGAGGGCGAGAGGGAATAATTTCTCTGTTGCTCGATTCCAATGGTTCATTATTGAAAATAATAACCCAAAAAGGGCTGTTGTTCAATAAAGATGCTCAACAAATCCTTCAAAAATCAACGAAAATTAATAAATGAACAAGATTAAAGCAATGAATAGGTAAGACTTGAAAATACAGTTTTTTGGTAAAATATTTATTTATATGAAATCTGCATTTTTTATGCCTCTAATGACAAACCACAATTAAAAAAAAATTTCTTAGTAGGTATAACATTTTTATAATATAATATTTTGATGTTATGTTATTCAACAAAGAAAATTAAGGTAACCAAGGTGAAAGAGAATAAACGAACCAATAAGTACGTAAGCTTCAATATTGATAATATTGGTAAGATAAGGCTGTGCTTTTGCTTGCCTTTTGAACTTGTATCAGAAAGCTCCTCACGAAAAATCATGATGTAAAAATCAAACAGGGAGAAAAAACAACAGAAAGAATCAGAAAGTGGGTCACAGAAAACACTGGAAAAATACGGTAAAGTTTACGACCGAAAATACAATAATGCATACAATTCCGCAAAATTGTATTGTTTGATCGACTTATATCGTATTTTCCCTCGGAATTATCGTACGGGTTGGCAACAGTGAGCTGACGAAAAGGAGGTCCTAATTTTCCCGAACACTGCCAATCTCAAAAGAACCGAAGAACGAAGAGCCGCCGTTCATTTATTTTACTGGATCTCAAGAGATCCAAAGATCGAAGAATCGCGATTCATTTGTCATTTTTACTGATCCGCAGTTCACTCGCTCTTTTGAAGAACCGATCTTCACCAAACACTACCAGCACTGAGCTCAAAAGATCCGAAGAGCCGCGGTTCTTTTTTACTGACCCATGGTTCACTCGCTCTTCTGAAAGAGCCGGTTCAAAGAGCCGGATCTTTAATGAGCGACCCATCTCTATTATGAATCACACTAGTGATTCTGTTTTATCGAAGAAAAACCCTCAAGTACTCGTAGGTAGCGAACGGTTTGACCTGCAGAGCTCAGGGTGGTCTCAAAATTTTTTAAAAATTCAATACTACTTAAAATTGGTTAAAAAACGGTACCTTAATTTCGAGAGTTTTTGTGCTAGGGCACTCTTGAAAATTTCAACCCTTAATTTTCACCCCTTAGAAGTGACTGACATCAACCAAAAGCTTCGCGGCACAACTAGACCCCAAATGGAGCCCATATACCAAATTTGAACCAAACCGGTCCAGGGTTGCTAAAAAAAAAAAAGCTGTGTACGGCGTAAGGACGGAAAATGTTTTATTCGATTTTCGGATTCTACGTACCTTGAAACATAAAACATCAAATTTTGAGGGGGGGTTAAATGTTCTTTTTCTTGCTCGAAAGTAATAAACCAAAACGTGTATTTCCAACAATGTAAGTGACGAAGTAGGAGGTTTTGTACCTAACATTTCACGTCAAGCGAACTGAAAAGCAAAACACACCAAACTGTTCCTTTTGGCCAATTAAAATTGTGTGATGAGATATTTTATCATGGAAAATTTTTAATGATTCCTTCTAGCACCGAGTATTAATTAATTTTGCTCGTAAATCAATTATAAATAAAAACAAATACGATTTTTGTTTAATTACCGGTAGAACCGGTTGAAAACAACTTGGAGAATGTTATTGTTTATGTAAACAAATAAGGAAGCAGGCTTAACCAGGCGTTATTCCTCTCGATCAAATCTTTAGTCTCCTGTTCAGAAGGTCGTGTGTCGTTGCTCGCATTAATTTGGAATTTCGGTCACAAGGGCGCCTGCAACTCTATCTGTCGACGTTCCCTGATACTATTTGCAACATACTTCTTTTTCGCTTTGCTAGAGCGCAGCAGTAGTAGAGAATTTTTCCTGCACACTTTTTAACCTTGAGTGACTGTTCCTAATACTTATTCCATGGTTCCTTTGTCAGAGTTGTACCTGCATGTGACCACATTTGTATTTGATTGGAGGCACGACAGGTACTCTCTTACATGATACATCACGTATTTATGATATTAATTAGATGATAACGGGATCATTGACTATTTTGTATTGATCCTTTTGTGTTGCAACATCATGAATCTGAGAACTTACCTTCATATTTTTGTCTGAATGCAGGTCAAATGTCGGGTTTCCTGTTTGGATACGACCTCGACTTGGCGATGGTGGCGTTTTGCGGGTGGCAGGACGGGCAGCAGGTCCACGTGTTCACCGCAGCCGTGACGAGGGAAGGGGTTTTGACGGGAGCGCTTCGCCTCAAGATGTCTTCCATCTTGTTGGACAACGGCTACGAACCTTCCACCACCAAACTCGTTGTGTGGAACAAATGTTGAGAAATCTGCTGTCTAGACTGTAAATATTCTCCGTTGCGTACTTTCAAAAGTGAGAGCTGAATTATTGTAGTTCTACTGCATTGAAAACAAAAATCAACTCGAGTCTCCCTCGTACTGGAACCTACTTTCAACACCTTCCTACATAACTTAGTAATTTTGTGTGTTTGGCTAATAGTTAGTGCATCTGTAGGTGGAAACACACTGCCCTCACTCATAGTCTCTCTTCATATGGCCTCATGCGGGTAAGCACACTGCTATCTCGGCCAATCATCAGTTGTTTTAATTCGCAAACGTCCTCTCCCACAGCTCCCTAACGTTCAGTGAAATCTAATTAGGAATTTCAGGTTCTTCAGAATGAATCGTATCGATATTCTACAATAGTACAATGGGGTAGTTGCATGCTATTTTTTTGTATTTTTTCTGTGTAGAGAATCTCTATTGAAGTACGTATCTGCAAATAAAACTCCCAGAAACGCTTCCTAAAAATTTAGAGATTTTTTCAAAGAACGGGATTCTCGGATTCAGGCGGGAAAACCTACACACGGCTATGACGCTGCGGGGTGGGGGCTACGTCACGGGTGTGAAGGGGGCCAAAAGACCCCTACACCACTGTTACCCTGACGCAAGGTTATCGACCGGGGGTACTGTGCCGGAGGGATCCTTTGCCCGGGGGGTCCTTTGATAGCAACCCTCTGTTTGTTTACGTTCGTTTATGGCAATGAAATTGGAGAATCACTCACACTTTGTGGTGCTTTCATACTGAATTTTGCTAGCAGCGCAATCAGAACATGTTGCATCTAAGATTTCGTTTCCTCCTGGCATTCCCTCCACTGTAACTGAAACTATATATGGTTGTGAAGAAACTCGGTGTTCTGGTGATACTCGAGCCACAACCTCGCAACTTTGCTAGATTCTTTCAAGTTGGACATAACCAACATCGTTTTATTTAACAATTTACAAACACTCATTGGTACTACGTTGTACAGGATAATGACACTACAATGAAACTTCCAATAAATGAGCTACTGCAACCATTTCGATGAAGAAGTACTACAGTCAAGAAAACAACTGACCTTTTACTTTCTATAAAAGTGTCAACTTACCTCACTTATTTCGGCGCTGACGAACTTGTTGTTATTGACGTAAAAATCGTGCAACATGCCAATATCGATATACAGAATATTTCCCAGGGAAGCCACCTCGAAACTCTAGTCGATGGCTCTCCTTTTTGGCATATTGACATTTTATTTCAATACTTTGGCACATGAACGAAAAAAAAGTTAAGGTTGGTTTTCCTATGATTTCTACTTACAACCAAGTCGTTCCTACCGAACTTTATCTTCGTCATTCGTGTTCGTAGAAAAATTGTTCACGATTCGTTGGAAAGCTCTAAATGTTTGCATAAATTATAATATAATTTATGCAAGTATATATATTATACTGCCAATATATATATATTATACTGCCAAAACCGCTGTACTTACGGAAGAAACTGAGATATACCTTTGAGTTAAAAGAACTGTCAACAACTTTCGAAAGCAGATTATTGGGTAGCGGGAAAAAGTGAAGACATGTGTTGCAGACTCGTATGCAAGCGTTTATTAAAAGCTTCTTGAAACTTTACAGTGAACATTATCTTTTCCAAACCAATCAACTAATAAATTATGGTAGATACCGGTATAAACTATGGTATGGTATGGTAACAACTTGGGCCGCAAGAAGAAATGTCCACGAGAAAATGTCCACTGATAACGCAATAACTATGACCGTAAAAGCTAACGTGAGGTTCAGCGCCAACGCAACAAAAAGAAAAACAGCCAAAATTATGCTTCAAAACTTTCAATTCAAACGATTTATTCAAACATGTAAAGCCTGAAAAATATATTTCAAAGTTTTTTCAATCAACACCATTATGTTGTAACAGTATTTCAATGTTTCTGACTCGAATTGTCCTCGATGGCAGTGATCTCAACGCACTCTATCGTGAGATTCTCGTTTAGGGATGACGTAAGAGGAGTGGCCCGCCAACACTAAAAGGGACGGTACTTCTTTATTGAAATACGGCTAAACTAAATGGAATTTCGAACTGAAAACTGGTACAGATACGTTTTAAAGTGCGCTAAATTCGAATCTGAAGTCAAAAACACGAAATTCCGACCTATGCAACTACCCCATTCTTCTACAATCGTATCAATTTTTTTCAACAGCAAAAGTCAGACTTTCATTACCAGAAACTATCACTTCCTATAGAAAAAATTACTTAAATTTTAGTTCGAAATAACTGACTAAGTACCTGTATTTTTCATACTATGTATTTTTCGTGACAAATTTTCGCTCGCTGTCAACTTGAATTACAGCCAAATAATTTTTCTTCATGAACCTTTCATCAATTATGTAAATAAAGATAAATATAAAAGTCTGTAATAATAAAAACAAACTTAAGCACGAATAAGTTAATTAATTTTGATTGAGAAGCAAAGGTTAAATATCAACTGACGTTACGCCGAAATGTGTTGTCCAGACTTCATCTCACGTCTGCGCTGCATCACCAGAAGAATAGCTTAACCTGGTACCCAATAAACAATTTGTTTATCCGTTCTTGCGTTGTATTTTAGCGTGGAACATGCTTTAGCCTTGGAGTAACCACCCAAACGTTGACAGGCGTATGTCTACCCCCCACCCCAACTCCGCCGAAAAGCGCGGCTGAAGCATGTTCCAGGTTTCTTGAAGGGCCGAGTTTTTCATCTCAATTTTCTTGCTCACGTACGCCAGCCAATAGACATATGTATGTCAAAAGTCCAGATTTTCAACTGGTTCTCAAGATTTGAAAATCTGCAAAATTCAAACGTGTATCAATCTTCTCTGGACATCGTTAACTATTTTCTGTATTTACCATGTTTCTAAGATGATTTTTTTATTACATTAAAATTATCCAAGTTCACTATATTGACTGAAGAAGACTAAAGGAAGAAAAAAACCATTTCAGGTTGAATTTTCGTCTGACTGCCGTTCATGGCTTTGAGGACACCATCAACAGTCTTCTAAGGAGAAGATCGGAATTGGTTTGATGATTTCGCTTTTGGCCTCACCAACGACCCAACTCGACAAATTCTTAGGACGTTTGATTTTGCCCCCAGCTGACCCTAACTTCGGTGATCTCACTGGAGCCGGTTCTTCACCCAGCTAACAGCCGTTGGTCTGAAGAAGTCTGTAAACTGTAGGGTGTTTTGGTGAATTTCTAATATTGAGATCCAGTATTGGAAAGAATCGTCGTTGGCCGTGTTTTGATTTTTCCAAATCAGGCTTGATACCCTCTTCAGGAGTGAGCTTCTATGCAATAGGTACCTCTAAAAAGCCAACAAGTTGTTATGTTATAAATTCTATCACGAGTGCGATGTGTGCCATTAATAAACATATGATTTGAGTACAAACTTTTGCAAAAATAAAGAGTATATAACTTCTCAAATTTTCTTCAACACTTTGAAGGATGCTTTTAGATAGATCCCTACCTAATCTCTACTCATCAGGATTGAATGGAGAAATGCAGTACTGGCTAACAATAGCTCTGTGGCCGACTCCTGTTCAGCTGTGATACCAACTAAATAACCTTTTAACCTCGTTGTTTTTACCTCTTTGACCATCCATTCTTATTTTTGCAATAAAATATTTTGTGTAGCAACTTCAGATTTTTGCTAATTGCCCTGATATTCCACTATCTCTGCATCGAGTCTCATGCGAATCCAGCAATGAAAGGTGAAATTTCAAAATGGTGGTTCCGATACCATAGCCCCATAGTGACGTTGTAGACTGTCGATATGCTTCAAATAATCAATTACACTGGAATCCTGTGAATGTCGGTCATGAAAGACCACTTCCCTCAGTGTGATCAATGCCTAGTTAACTGTATTTCAGTATCTTATCCAATATATTCTGATGAAATTCGGATCAGTAGACATGATCACAGGAAAGTGGTCTTTCATGACTGACATTCAAAGGATTCCAGTGTAATTGATTATTTGAAGCTTATTGACAGTCTACGAAATGTCAAATCCTATAATAGTTCTTACCTCCTGTGTTCAACCACGTAAGCTAACAGAAGCATTCCATTTACGCATCCAGAGGTAGCGCTTTTTGTAGACACGTCACAATATGGCTGCCCCCATACAGATTACCGCTACATTCAAAATTTCGATCTTCCTTAAATTCTCTAAATTTTTTGGATGCTTTTGCGAGCAGCTCACTATGATTTTCTTCCATATCAGTGAACCCTCTTTCAACTATATATAATTTGAAAAACATTATTTGAGGCAAATTCCCCATTGCTTTAGTTTTGACGGAGGTTGATCGATAATTGGTAAATATGTAACTAAATATGTACTTTTAAGCAACTAAAATGTGTAATTATATCAAAACTTGTAAAAAATTAAAATGGTCTAAATCGATCTGAAACCATGTGAAACGTCAAGTTCTTGGTTTAAATGGCGATGAAAGGCTCCAGAAAAAAATAGGTATGTAATGGGGAATTTGCCTCATAACTTATTAATTTTTTTTTCGAAAGAGGGTTCATTGATATTGAAGAAAACCATAGTGAGCTGCTTGAAAACTGTAACAATATAGGTTGAATTTCAGATTGAAATTCACCTAATTGTTCACAAGTTAGTCAGAGGAGGGTGACGACCCTACCCCTTCAAACCAGGGATTAGATTAATCAGCCGGCCTGAAGAGGATATCGATTCATATCTCTATGAATCAAATATCCCCCTAGGCGTAGCTCCAACAAATTGGGAACAAACCAAATCGGTTTGCCCCTTCTGTAAAAGTAGGATCGTCACACTCCCCTCCCTAAAACATACTTCTGGGTTTCAAACAGAAGTATGTTTGAAAACAAGTCAAAGGGACTGAAAATAGCATGAAGCCGCCCAGGAAAGGACGTCTGGAAGCTTCAAGGAAATTCCTCCATCGTAATGGTACTATTCAAAAAGAAGAAGAAGAATGCCACGAATGGGCCATTTATACATAAAAGAATAAATCAATGGAACTGAGGAGAAAGCAAACTAAATAAAGAATACGAACGACGAAACATTCAAGTGTAATGATTGAAAAGGCAAATGCAGAAAAGGCTTATATAAAAGAAAAACGTAATTGAAATTAATAAAATGCCAGATTGGCAGAGCCTAACAAGGGAATGAGTTTAATTGCCGGATTGGCGAAGTTACTGAATGAATATAATTGCCGAAGTATAATAAGGGAATGAATTTAATATAGATTCCTTCTGGATATCTCTTTGGGTAATTCCTTCTGGAATACCCAAGAAAAAGTGGAGGGGAAATGATGAAATAAATTCAGTGCATTTCCACCTAACCACACTCTTCTAACATGTAACAATATAGGTTGAATTTCAAATTGAAATTCACCTAATTGTTCATAAGTTAGTCAGAGGAGGGTGACGACCCTACCCCTTCAAACCAGTGATTAGATTAATCAGCCAGCCTGAAGAGGATATCGATTCATATCTCTATGAATCAAATATCCCCCTAAGCGTAGCTCCAACAAATCGGGAACAAACCAAATCGGTTTGCCCCTTCTGTAAAAGTAGGATCGTCACAAAACGCATCCAGAAAATTAGAGAATTTAACACGTTAACTGCGGAGCTGAAAACCGCGACTTTTCCACAGTGCAATAAGGGGTCAATTTACACCATGCGGACTCACAGTGCAGTGACGGATCAATCGACCCTTCGTACCTTACGCCATTATTTCTCTAGTCTGGGACACTGGAATCAGAGCCTTATGGCAAAAACTCATTTGATTCCTCTAGAGTGGATGTACCTCTTCTATAAACAGAGCCAGGACATGAATACGACAAATTTCCTAGTATATATGGCCTGAATCTCAAAAATTGCGTATTTTTGACGTTTATTAGAAGTTTTGCCGATTCAATATTCAAATCATTCCATTCTATATTTTCATAAATTATTGTAAACCAAATGCAGATTTGACAAGGGTTATAAACTTGTGTTCGTAATCTGAACCAATAGTTTATTTATTATGAGATAACATATAGATAATATACCAAGACCGAGAGAACAACTGGTAGAACTGCAAAACAATGTGAATCCCCCAGAGGTACGATTATGAATGGTGGGGAAACTGTGAAGAACTTCATCGAGTCCAATTCAAGTCGAGTTATTCCGAGGGGCTGATTGACCTCACCCTGCATTATGAATTAACTTATCAACTCTACTGCATTGAGGGGTCAATCAGCACCTCACGTTTTTTTATAATTGACTGGCTATTTGATGTTGAAGGCTATTCTGTATGTTGATGTCAGTTGATCATTTGACATGTAACTTTTTTTTTCAAAGGGGAAAGTAGTCTAAACACTAACGCAAATAGTGATGGACGAGCCTTGCAGCTCCCACATATAGGGAAGTTCCGCATGGGCCGATTGAGCCCATAACACAGTAACCCTGTTAAGGAAGATGGAAATTTTAAATGTTGGGGGAATCTGAAAATGGGGGCAGCCACGTTGTGACACAGCGGTGCTACCTCTGGAAGCGCATGATTTTTTAGCTTACGTGATCAAACACAGGAGAGCACCGGAAACTGGCAAGAAGAACACAAACGCAAAAGTGACCAAAAGAAGCAATTTTACTTACTCTTTAGGTTTATTATTTTCAATAAAAAAACCTTTGGAATGACCAAGAAAATTTTTTTTTCAACACCCCTTCAAAATTTGTTGGTTTACGTTTCAAGGTACGTAGAATCCAAAAATCGAATTGACCGATTTTGATGAACTTTGGTTTGTGGGCTCCATTTGTAATCTAGTTGTGCCCCGAAGATTTTGGTTGATGTAGGTCACTTCTAAGAGCCCAAAAATGAATTTTGAAATTTTGAAAACGCCCAAACTCAAAAAAATTTGATATAGAGGTATTGTTTCTCCATCAATTTAAGATAGTATAGAATTTTTTGAGACCACGCGGAGCCCTGTAGGATAAATTGTTTGCTCCCTACGAGAATTTAAGGGTTGGATTTACGATAAATCAGAAACACGAGTGTGAATTGCAAGAGGCCTAATCTCCGTTCAAATTTTAGCTGACCGAAATACGATCGATGTTTTTCTTCATGTTGGTAGGTAGTGACAATGGCAAAGCCGTGTTCTTAGCAGACGAGTGATCTATATAGAAATATAATAGACCTTTGTGTAATAATTTGCAGCGTTTAGTCTTGACCTTCTCTTATTCAGTTTCTATATTAGTTAGTTTTCACATTTGAATCACATTACTTGAGTAGATCGTTTCATGTGGTCATGAGGGCGCCTACAGCTCTACCTGTTGACATTCTCTGACACTATTAGCCGAAACTCCTTTCACGCTTTGCCAGAGCACAGTTTTGCTTGAGGAACCCCCAAGGAGTGACGTTAATCAGTTTCCATCGATTTTAGCCGTGTTTTTTGACAGAGGCTTCACTTCTTTAAGGCCATATCACACGAGCGATTTTTCAGCTTTTTTCCGCAGAAAAATCGCTGGAACGTGAAGAGGAAGAAGTACAGTGATTCAAGTATCCATGCAAGGGAAGAAGTACAGTGTTTCAAGTATCCATGCAGCGGGTTTTTAATTCCACTTCCCCACCCCCCCCCCCCCCCCATAGCACAGCCTGCACCCTGGTGGAGCGATTTTTCTAGCTTTGGAATATTTAGAACGCGTTCTAATTTTTCTAGTCCGCCATTTTGTGCGGGAAAAAAAGCTGGAAGGAAACCATTCGAAGGTTCTCCATCGATAAGTAATTTGTGGTTGTAGCATTCCTTGATCTACTAGTCGACGTCTGTTCAGTTTTCTGCAGTTTTCCGAGAGAAAAATTAATCAGTTCTTCGTTCATTTTTAAACCTCCAACAAGTATGCCGCCGAAGGATATAGTGAATAGGTGGACAACAAGTGAAACTTCGCTTCTCATCAATTGTGTAGAGAAAGAGGTAAGTGAATTTTCGAGCACTTGTTTGCTGTTTTCTGAAATATCGTAGCACGTTCATTCCAATAATTTCTTGATTTGATGGAAGCTGTTTAAAACGTTGCTTCAAAATTCCACACTACTACAGGGTGGGGCAACATAACCCCCCAATTTTGTAACGCAATAAATAAAAAAGTATTAGAGATATTTGTTTACTTTTTTAAATTATGTGTAGGAAATATCTTAAAGTTTTTTTTCACATAGTTTTGAAAATCATATCGGCCAAGTGACGCCCTCCATTATCGATGCACTGAACGAACCGATTTCGCGTGTTTCGCATCACCCTCTCCAACATGTCGACCGGTATGTTCGCCACTTCCTCGCGGATGTTGGTCTTAAGGTCATCAAGAGTCCGTGGAGGGTTATTGAAGACCCGGGACTTGAGGTAACCCCACAAAAGAAGTCGCACGGGGTTAAATCAGGCGATCGTGGTGGCCACTCCAAATCGCCTCTGAGAGAGATGAGGCGTCCAGGGAAGTGCTCCCTCAACAAAGCCATCGAACTCCTCGCCTGATTTAACCCCGTGCGACTTCTTTTTGTGGGGTTACCTCAAGTCCCGGGTCTTCAATAACCGTCCACGGACTCTTGATGACCTTAAGACCAACATCCGCGAGGAAGTGGCGAACATACCGGTCGACATGTTGGAGAGGGTGATGCGAAATCGGTTCGTTCAGTGCATCGATAATGGAGGGCGTCACTTGGTCGATATGATTTTCAAAACTATGTGAAAAAAAACTTTAAGATATTTCCTACACATAATTTAAAAAAGTAAACAAATATCTCTAATACTTTTTTATTTATTGCGTTACAAAATCGGGGGGTTATGTTGCCCCACCCTGTATAACCTGATCCAAAACTTGTAGTCACGTTAGAGTGAAAATCGCTGGCCGCCAGAATGCGCTCTATTCGCAGTTTTCTGCGGTTATTCTTCTTCAACTTCGCCTAACTTATTCTAACTTCCTCTTCACGTTCCAGCGGAAAAAAAAGCCAAAAAATCGCTCGTGTGATATGGCCTTTAGGCAATGTTTTTTTTTCACTTTTTTTTCAACAATTTTCTTTACGGAAATGTTTTCCCTTGTGAATTCCTGGTGTTGAACCTCCAGGGCCCTACTACAGGATTTGACTTGAAATTCCAGAATCTAAAATTGAGGCGAATTCCCCATTACACGCAAATCCTAGCCCTACAGACTACTTTGGCCCACCAATCGCTTCTCCCTCAATAGGAATACAGGAAATGTGAAAACACCAAGTGATTTTTCCAACGTTTATTGGAACAACAAGATTAATTTAGGAAAACACATCAAATCTGAAATAACCAAATTCAAATAAATAATTGACAAAAAGGCAGAGTAACAGCTATCAAAAAATTATTCGAAAACATTACACCTTTTGCGGAATGCTTAAAAACTCGTAACTCAAGTTAATTAACTACTATTAATAGTTACAAATTAATCTCAGATGTTCACTTGTTGATCCTTAAGAACATAAATGGACTAGACGATATCACATATCAACTGAGAATTTGTGGTATGAGTATCGTTAATTTTACAATACAATTACAATATCTTAATTCCGATAAAGGAGAAAAACGTGTTTTGACTTGAAGGTGACTAGATGGTTTTCGGAATGTTGTCGAAATTTTGAGAAAACGTAATATTTGCAGTTCCTCCTCGAATCCGCTCGAAACCACACTTTCAGTAGCTAGTTGACTAGAGAGACTACCTATTCTAGTCTCTAGTTGTATTTCAGTCTCTCTATAATAGACGATTGAAATTATAAACTAAAATTGCACTAATAGAAATAAAATTATATCACATTTAAAGAATAAACAAAACTGAAAATCAAGACTAGAATTTCGGCATTTTTGACTTTTTTTGGGATTGAAAGGTCGAATTTCTGTTTCAATAGGAACATTCTTATTATGACTAGAATTGTAATCGACTAATTTCAACAAAATTACACATGAATGGTACATTACATTTGCTTTTGAAGCTGAAATAATGAAAATATTTATAAATAAAACACAGTAAAAATCATCTTAAATCTTCGACTGCGCCATGATTGACTACGAAAAGAAGTTTTGTGTGAAGTTATTGCTTTACGATGCCACAAAAACCTTCAAAAAGATCTCACGAGTTGACTAGAGAGTAAAGTGGAGAGAATTGCAACTCCAAGTACAAAAACTGTTCGGGTAACTTCCAAAGGCTCAGATACTTCCAACTGTATGACGAGAGACAAATTTACAAAATCACATTCAATGTTGATACAACGCATTTTTTTTTAAATTATCGAATCAAGGAAATCCCTAAAATGACTAGAAAAAACTTCTTGTTTTTCTCCATCGAAAAAATTCGTCTACGTGCACAAAATAACAATTGATAGACTTTCTTCTCAAACAAGAATATCATTCGATTTTTGTTCATCTCTTTACATTTTACGCTAACTTTTTGACTAGAAAATTGTTCGCTGGAATGTCGGTTCAAATTTGAAATACAACCAGTCACTTTGGCAAAACTACGGTCTGCGTAGTTTTGACTTTTTTCTTCAAATAAGCAAAAAACGATAATTTTGTACATTTTTTTGGCGGAGTGATTACAAATTTCCCCTGCAGGTTTTGCAGGATCTTGGAATGTTATGATCTCTCGGGTGTGTTGAGATTATTTAAGTGGTTGGAGTAGAGTTGAGATGGTGGGGGAATGTGGGCTTTGTGCATGTTTTATTGAATTTGTAGAGTAGTTATTGTGTTCTGAGAATGAAAAGACTCGCATAGCGGAGTTTAGCAGCAGCCTGGCTTTTACTGACATGAGTGAGAAGTGATTACTCGAGGATCCAGTGTTGCAGGCACTTGCTTCAAACTGTGATTGAGTTGGTAGATCTTCCTGCTTCGTATTTGGAGTGGGAGCTTCTCCGCCATCACCTGGGCATTCACCGGCAGGTTGGCCAACTTCCCCCTACCAGTGCTCTTCATGGCTGATAAGCTGGGCAGTTGGAAGCAGAGGAACAAGCACCAGCACGCAAACTTCCCTACCTCATGAGTATTTAACACCTTGTACATGAAATGTACAACTCAAGGGGATGGACTGAAATGCACGATTAGGTACTCACATTCATTTTGCATTTATTTATTTATACTTTTACGATTATTTTGGGGAATAAACGAGCCTAATTCATTGATTTCCTTATATTTTCCTTCCTGTTTTCCTTTATCGGTTCAATGAAAACTAAAACCGCGGATTGACGTTACCTATGGAGTGTTGAAAAATCTACAGCAACGTCAATCACGTGAGCCTCACGCATTGACTCACGTCGGAAAGTTAGCATCCACTCGATGCTCACCCTAGCAGCTTCTCACGTCTAAACGGTTCCAAATGTTGCTGTAACTCTCCATTCTTCTCTTTGGGATGTCATGATTTGCTTCAGGTGTCTCACGCTTGATCACAGATCATTCAGGTGTAGAGATATGAGAGTGTGCTCCAAGTGCAATGGAGTACATCATACGACTACATAAAAATGGCTGCTAAAAAAGTGGCTGCAACAGTGCTGAACACTGTGCAGACACATGATATTTTGCTGGAACCAAATGGGCAACAGTGTTGAAGGCAGCACCAGTCTGAGTCTCTGGCCTGTGGGCTTGCGAGACACACGCGCTGCTCGATGAGAGATCTTGTTTGACAATGATAGAGAGCAGTTTAGCACAAGACGTACGGTGGGGAGGTGAGAACAGACCATAGTAATTGGTCTGGGCAGAAATGTGAGCAGAACCGAGGAAGACTCAAGGGTTGTTACTTTCCAAGGGTGCTAAAGAATACAGCGTTTTCGAGAGTAAAGGGGTCTTGCAATGCAGCCACAGTCAGTAGATGGGGAGGATTTGGCAACTATGTTTTCATAATTAAAGATAGGTGGGGTGACAGAACTGAAAAATGCGGTGCCACGAATAATAATAGGGCAAGATAACTGGCCACTCCTTCTTGTACGTAAATCCTTCCAAGGACCATGGCGGTTATCTATCTAACGTGGTTAAGATGGGTGCTGTATGGAAAAGTTGAGCTGCTTGCAGTTGGAAGAAGAGGAACAAGAGATACCCACACACCAACTTCCCACCTTGTACATGAAAGGTGGGTACATTTTCTCAGTGAGTACTACCTTCAACCAACACTAGGAGGTAGATTTATTGGCATTTTTGCCAACCTGAAGATTGGTGATTGCTGGAATCTAGTGCATTCAATAATATTTATTAGCAATGCTGGGGTAGCCCCACTAGGTGGTACTGTTCTTGGTTAGAGGTAAAAAATTACTCTTCAAAGCCTTCATTTGATTTCTGCTGTCCATGTTGGTAATCTGCTCTGGCTTTGGTAGACACTACATGAAAAGGCGATAGCTCGGCCATGGACAGCTCCATTCCAGTAGCTGGCCAGCCATTGGTGAGTGGATGCTTATGAGATAGGAGGTACTCAATGTGGCCACCGGGTGAGTCGACCACTCCTACTCACCCTAAGTATGACACTCAATCTAGATGACGTCTTCAGCGTGTACCTACACCTTGGATCTTGAGTAAAATGATCTTACATTATACATCTCACATTCTTATGGAGTCTTTCAGTCTGACAAGGTTATTCATCGTACTCATCACATGCATAAAGCCCAAAATCAGGGATTCAAATCCTAATACTAGCGGGGGCTCATTGAGGGGCTGCTTCTGTGGAACCAGGGGCTTCTAGAGTCATCAGATGAGTCGCTCGAAGTGGAACTGGGCGTCGCTCTGTGGTAGGGGATTGGTAGCTTGCGAGCGCTACAAAAACGGGTTATCAAGCAATGTTAACCATATCCAAGCAGGAAAGTTAGGGTTGGTCAAAGAAAAACAGTTTTATGTTAGCGTTTTTAATTTTGTGAAGAGGTTTTCTACATCCCATTACTGTTAAGCAAACATCACCTATCCATCCCAAGTATTTATTTTGATGAGTTGTTGACTGCGAGCAGATATAATGGATATTCTTGAGTTTCGGTCGGATGAGCCAAATGCGATTTTTTAGGCCATTTTTCGTCAACTTTGTTGAACATTTTCGGTGCTTAGGAGGTGATAAATAATGAGAAAAGGAAGATGAAAAATCTTACAGAATTCATTGAGCAAAATAACAAGAAATTTTCACTAAATCAATTTATTTAGCTGTAAATTAGGAATTGCATCTCTTCAACTTATTAGCTCAAAATTTCACTATAAAACATCATATTCTTCATCTTCTGTGCCTCGAAGGTGTACAATTAATAGGGCGAAGCTTTGGCCTAAAAATCGAACCAATTTTGCTTCGTCTGACTGAATATCAAGAACCTCGCTCCATTGATTAGTAATATTAAAATTAATGACTGTTCTCTTCCTTGTTATCAAAACTAGTCATTCAAAATGTTATCGAATGTAGGTTTTCAAGTACCAACCTTGTTGGAGAATCCGTCGTAACCAGCAAGTCAAATAGAATTATACCCCATAGGTGTTTTCCACTTAGTTCACCATCTATGTCGCAAATTGTCTTTCTTTGCAATACCTATTATTCCGAATCCCAGAGTATCTTTAACACTTTCCGTGCGGATGATGGTAATAACCATCATGCCGAGTTTCGCGAGTGGCGTATTATGGTTTATACCATCACAGCTCTGAGCATATCTCCGAGCTGTTCATCGTTCTGCTACCTAGTGGATGACTTAAGAACCTCTTTCGGACTTTTTTCGTGCTTAGTAGGTCCTCCTGTCGCCACCAGAGTGCGCCGTTTTCACTTCTGGGGATTCTGTTATCTTTAAGATTTGCGGGTTTGCACTACCGAATTCCTGACAAAGAGGTCTCCCGCCACAGGCGAAAACGAGTTTACTGAGTCCGCACAGAAAGTGTTAAGTGTTTATTCTACCATCTTACGTGTAGAGAACCGCTTGTAGCCTAATAGCTCCCTCCACAACTCCCCTTCTATACTTGGCGTCAAATATTCATGCGGGTGACTCAGGCATATGGTGGGACAGTTTGAGGCAGTTAAGTGGGGGTTAGAGGGTGGTTGGGGAGTGGCAGAGACATCTGCCATCACCATGGAAGAAGATAGGAGGAAAGCTCACTTCAATGGGCCGATGCGAGCACCTTTTTTCTTTATCGGGACAGTAGTGTTCTCTTTAGGTGGCGAACAGAGTTAAGAAGTACTATTCACGGTCACTAAAGCTCGTAGCGCTTCCCCTCCCCAGCCATGATAACGGTTACTCCAACGTATTTTGCTTCTGGGTCTACCAAGGTAGCGGAAGCTTTGTTTTCACTTTCAAGGATGAAAAAAAAAGTTCTCCAAAATCAAAATTTTCACTCGCATTTTGCTCTGTGTGCCTGTCTGTCATGAATCCCTTGTAACGGGGATAACTATAAGAAGTTATTGTCCGATTTCTATGAAATTTTCAGGGATTGTGCGGGTTGGTGTGTAGACGGTCCCCTATGAAAATCATCATCCCCGGACTGATAGAAGCGACTGCGCATGGGCAAACGTGAATTCCTTGTAACAGCCATAACTTCCACATTTTCTACCCGATTTCGATGATATTTTCAGAGAAAACGCGGATTAGGTTGTAGATGGTCCCCTATGAGAATCAAAGCCTTAAAATTTACAGTAGCCTCTGCGCAAGCGCAAACGTAAAATCCTTGTAATAGCCATAACACCAGGCCCCCATAGCTCAGACGCAGTGCTTCTGACTCTCACCCAGGAGTCCTGGGTTCGATTCCCAGCCTTGCTGAGAAATTTTTTGATACAATCACTACTCACATTTTTCATCCGAATTGATGAAATTTTCTAGGATTGTCCAGATTAGCGTGTAGATGGTCCCCTATGAGGGTAGTGAAAGGTACGTAGAGATTGGTTTTTTGAGATTAACTACTGTGCATCGGGTTATGGATACGAGGAAGCTATGTGCCACACCCACTTGGCAGACGTATTTTTTCCTTAGATTAGCTCGTCATTACTTGCGCAATGACCAATGAAACAAATGTTGACATGGATGTGTCTTTTGGCTGGGGTCAAGGAATTTTTCGCGACACTTTTTTGCCACAAAAAACGCAACGCTGCAACCAGTAAACAAAATCATAGCTACATATCGGTAGCTATGAAGCAAGGTTCTCTAGAATGCTGCAATGTATACTACCTACGTGCGGAGTTTTTTTTTTGTGGAAAAAAATCTGTTTATTCATAGAAACAATGAACACATCCATAATCTATTGTTTTTCCCTCTAAGAAAGAAATTTCAAAATAAACTTGATTGTTAAGGTAAAATTTCAAGTATCTAACGGTTTATTAAAATGGGTTTCCACGATCTAGTCGGTTTCCGTAGAGTACCTTATCCCACAAAGAAGGAGGTCCCCTATGAATTGGGAGGATGGTCCCCGATTTTTTCTGAAAACTCTACTCTCTCGACAGCCTGACTATAATGTCCTTCATTCGACTTGCTGGTTCGACGGAATTTCCAATAACCTGCATGAACAATTATTTACTTCATGAAAAGTCACCCAATTACTTTGCTGATCCCATGAGTTGAGAATCACTCTATCTCGTCGTGGAATCAGCAACACCACCGAGCTCGTTTTTAACAACTTTTCAGGAGAGAGAAATAACCGATTTTTTAGTCCA
The DNA here is from genome assembly GCA_009739505.2 of Apolygus lucorum. Lineage (NCBI taxonomy): Eukaryota > Metazoa > Arthropoda > Insecta > Hemiptera > Miridae > Apolygus > Apolygus lucorum. The sequence goes on from CM019182.2 coordinate 45,122,396, forward strand.
TCAAGGCCTAATTGACTGATGTTTTTGTTTGTTTTGACTGATGAATGATATCATTCATCAGTCAAAACAAAAAAACAGTCAATTAGGCCTTGATGGACTAAAAAATCGGTTATTTCTCTCTCCTGAAAAGTTTGTGAAAAACGAGCTCGGTGGTGTTGCTGATTCCACGACAGATTCTGTTAAATTTGCCATGCACGCAAATTATTAGTGTTAATTTCCTCTAATTGACCATTTTCTTTGATTTGTTTTAATGTTTAGTTTTACCCTCAAACCTAGTAAAATTGAATCATGAAATTTGGCTTCGAATACGAATCTCCATTTGAAAACGCACAATAGTGCGCCAGCGTGGCGCCCAGGAATTGAATTCAGTGTTCACTGAGACTTTATTGTTGTTATCTAACTATGTTATGAAATATAAATTCTAATATTATTGTAACGCGGTTTAAAGATTATCTCCGGTGATTGCAGAATACATGATCAAGGAAAAATATAAGTAGAAAGGTGTTTTGATAAATTGAATGCGAAAGAGAAAAATCCATGCTGGACGATGCAATACAAACTTCTTACAATTAATTGCTACCCGAAAAATTATCAACTGCATGCTGGTCAATCTGAATTGAATAGGTAATGCTACCTACTAGGTACCTACTCTTAAATACAAACAATACCAAAATTGACTTACCTTGTCAGTGAATAGAAAAGTCTAAAGAGGCGATTTCTTGAAGACGAAAGAAAAATCACTTGCCAGCATGACGACGACAAGCGAAATCATAAGAATAAATCATAAAAATAACACGGGCCAAAACATAAGAAAAAGTAGGCTCTAATTCTACTAATAAGCGCTCAAAATAATAGCAGTCGTACTCCTAGTTTTCTCCTTCATTCGAATCTCATAGGTGGTACCAGTTGATACCACTATCTAAAAGAAACAAATCAAGGGTACCTACAGGGGAAGAAGGTGAAATGCCGTCTAACATGGTGTAGTAATGCCATCTAACAAAGGGGAGGTAGGTAATACAGCCTGACATGGGATAGTATACCTTCTTACATGGGGTAGTAATACCTTCTACCATGGGGTAGTAATACCTGCCTACCATGGGGTAGTAATACCTTCTACCATGGGGTAGTAATACCTTCTAACATGGGGTAGTAATACCTTCTAACATGGGTAGTAATACCTTCTAACATGGGGTAGTAATACCTTCTAACATGGGGTAGTAATACCTTATACCATGGGGTAGTAAGAACTTCTAACATGGGATAGTAAAACCTCCAACATGGGGTAGTATACCGGTATGGAAGATGGCCAGATCCACGAATCAGTTTAACTGTTTGGGACTGGTGACACAAAATGATTTTGATTTTTTGTAAGACAGGAAAAGGATATCGCTTTACAGTTTTAGTGGTTTAAATGAGATCTAAAGAAAAATCACAGTGAATGATAACCCTCAGAAACCTCCAAAGTTTACTGATTTCCAGTGCACTATCTGGCTCAGGTGCTCAGACTTTGTTCAAACAGTATGTTTGCACTCCATTATTCTAAATATTGGATAAGTTGTGAAACCCCCAAAGCCAGATTCGTGTTCATCAATTTCTCCTCATTCGATTAAACTAATTTTTTCAACGTGAACCCTCTATTTTGTTGCTGTACTAGAGATCTGATATCCCAAAAGTTTACTAGCACTGATATTGCGCCTTCTTCTCCTGTTCCCTTCAAATGTGTACCTGAACGAATGAATCCTACTTCACGAAATGAAATGAAACGTCGACGTCAAATTGAATGAATTTATTACAGAAAATTATCAAATAAGCTCCAGTCTTCGAAATTCAAAAAACCACCAACAGTCCACGAAGAAACCAGTTTCACGATAAACTTTGAGATAAATTGGTTCACATGACATATCTGGAACAATGTATAGATGGATTATAGCTTTCAAGACTCCAAGTTGGTTAGAGAGTGCTCAACAACACACAAGTGAGTTCAACCCGTTTTTTTAACCCTTAGGAGGAACCGGAGTTAATGAGATGTGCGCACATTGGGAACTGACGTCAGTGAGAGCTTTCTAAACGAATTTATATTATTTCAGCAGGTATTGAGTTCAGACATTTGTACAACGGCTGAAGGGCAAATTGGTAAAAACAATAAATTATTATCGTGTTAAGAATCTGGTGTCGGGATCAATCATTAGTCTCTTCAGACGGGACGAAATTTAAAAGTTGAGGAATTCAACATCATTCTTTTTTTCTTATTGCCTTTTGGAAATAAGAAATTGATGTGGACAATCTGGAATAACCGCTAGATAAGACGTTCGTTCAAACTGGAACTGCAGTCGAACAAACAGAAAGGACGGACGAGCCATCTGGCAGTCAAGTCAACGCTGCTCCAATTGGATAGTTCAGCTTACCGCACTTTAACTGCAGTCCAGACAGAGTTGACGACTCCAAGGCTTCTGTCGAGGGGGTCTCAATCGTTCTGGGTCAGCATTTCCCTAAATTGAAGGGGCTCAAACTTTAAAAATTGTACCTAAATTTGAAATGTTCAAGGATTTTTGAAATTTATTAGGTGCATCAGTTATATAAAATACATCAAAGTGTGGTATTTTTTATGTTATTGTCATAGTTCTATGACTCAGTGATTGTCCACCCAGAAAACCCTTGGACTCAAGTTATCTAAGATAAGCCCAGATCACCCTCTACATGTATACAGGGTGTCTACACTTAAGATGGGCATAACGTCAGGGTTCGATTCTACAATGTATTTCCAACAAAAATGCTCTTAGCAATTTTCTTTTAACCCACTCAAAATTCCTTTTTTTTCACATTAAAGTTTTTTTTCGCGTTTTTCGACCTCACGGCACTGATATTGTCATAACTCCCTTATTTCTCCTGAAAAAATCAAATCTGACTACACCGTTAGAAAAACGTTAAATTCCTAAGCTAACTAGTGCAAAATCTTTCGGCAGTAAAATAGTTTCAAAAATCAAGTCAAAAAGCAATTTAAAAATTTTTGAAACGACTTTCTTCGAACAAAGTTTTCACTCTAAATCCCTGCTCATTTCGATGGGCGCTCTTCGGAGAAA